>LR738711.1:257661928-257701244 GCA_902687465.1 Secale cereale | reverse complement strand
CCCCCCCGGCTGTACTTTGGCCGCACGGTAGCTCCTGGAACGCTGATTTTTTATATATATTTTCTGGATTTTTCCTGGCAGTTCTCGTAATGTGAAAACCTGAAATACAAAAACAGCCGAAAACAGAAACTGGCACTGGGGTGCACTGAGTTAATAGGTTAGTCCAAATATGATCAAAAGTGTATGGAAGTGTATAAATATCATAGCAATATCACCCAAAAGAGGCATGGAGCAAGAAGAAATTATAGATACGTTTTGGACGTATCAGTTGTCTACGAAATTTAGCAAAGTTAAAATCATGAGACATATCCCCGCAAAAAAAATCATGAGACATATCCCCTAGACCAACAGTAACGATATCTTTCACGCAGTCTATCTTAGCATTAACAGTATTCAAGAAGGGTCTGCCAAATATAATGGGACAAAAGTCATCTTGTGGGGAACTAAGAATAAGAAAATCAGCAGGGTATTTAACTTTCCCACACAAAACTTCAACATCTCTAACAATCCCAACTGGTGAAATAGTGTCTCTATTAGCAAGCTTAATAGTAACATCAATCCGTTCTAACTCAACAAGTGCAATATCATGCATAATTTCTTGATATAAAGTATGAGGGATAATATTTGCACTAGCACCCACATCACATAAACCATGATATCAATGCTCTCATGTTTTAACAGAGATAACATGCAAGCCTATAATAGGTCTATGTTTATTCCTAGCATCGGATTTGGCAATTCTAGCAGATTCCTCTTGGAGGTAAATAACATGTCCATCTAAATCTTCTACCAAGAGATCTTTAACCATAGCAGCACTAGGTTCAACTTTAATTTGCTCAGAGGGTGTAGGTGTTCTAGTACTACTCTTACGAACCACAGTTGAAGCTTTAGCATGATCCTTTATTCTAACAGGGAAAGGTGGTTTCTCAATATAAGCTGTAGGAACAATAGGATCAACATTATAACTGATAGTATTTTCTTCAACTTTAACAGGTTCAACTACTTTTACTTCAACGGGAGGATGGTATTTAAACCACTTCTCCTTGGGAAGATCAACAGGAGTAGCAAATGATTCACAGAAAGAAGCTACTATCTCAGAGTCAAGTCCATATTTAGTGCTAAACTCATGGAAAACATCGGTATCCATAAAAGCTTTAACACAATCAAACTTAGGGCTCATACCTGACTCCTTACCTTCATCGAGATCCCAGTCTTCAGAGTTACGTTTAATTCTTTCCAATAAATCCCATTTGAATTCAACAGTCTTCATCATAAAGAGCCAAAACAAGAAGTATCGAGCATGGAGCGATTATTAAGAGAAAGCCGAGCATAAATTTTTTGAATGATCGTTTCTTTTGAGAGCTCATGATTGGGGCATGAATATAACATTGACTTAAGACTCCCCCAAGCTCGAGCGATGCTTTCTCCTTCGCGAGGCCAAAAATTATAAATATAATTACGATCACGATGAACCTGGTGCATAGGGTAGAACTTCTGATGAAATTCCAACTTCAGACGATTATAGTTCCATGATCCAATATCATCACATAGCCTAAACCATGTCAATACATCTCCCTTCAAAGATAAAGGGAAGACCTTCTTCTTGATAACATCCTCGGGCATACCTGCAAGCTTAAATAATCCACAAACTTCATCCACATAGATAAGGTGTAAATCGGGATGCAGTGTTCCATCTCATGTAAAGGGATTATCTAGCAGTTTCTCTGTCATACCCGAAGGAATTTCAAAGCAAACATTTTCAGTAGGTGCAGTAGTTTGGGGAGCAACTCTTTGCTCTTTTGGTCAGGGTGAAGATACCCCGAACAACCCCCTCAAAGGATTATGAGCCATAGTAACAAGTGACAATAAATTTCAGCACGCTATATCAATTTTTCCTTACCAAATTCCACTTACCAAAGGCGCTTCACTCCCAGGAAACGGCGCCAGAAAAGAGTCTTGATGACCCACAAGTGTAGGGGATCTATCATAGTCCTTTCGATAAGTAAGAGTGTCGAACCCAACGAGGAGCGGAAGGAAATGATAGGTATTTTTCAGTAAGGTATTTTCTGCAAGCACTGAAATTATAGGTAACGGATAGTTTTCTGATAAGGTAATTGGTAGCAAGTGACAAAAGGTAAAAGTAAATAAGGTGCAGCAAGGTGGCCAAATCCTTTTTGTAGCAAAGGACAAGCCTGGACAAACTCTTATATGAAGGAACGCGCTCCCGAGGACACATGAGAATTATCGTCAAGCTAGTTTTCATCACGATCATCTAATTCGCATTCGGTACTTTGATAATTTGGTATGTGGGTGGACCGGTGCTTGGGTGCTGTCCTTACTTGGACAAGCTTCCCGCTTATGATTAACCTCTAATGCAAGCATCCACAACTACAAAAGAAGTATTAAGGTAAACCTAACCATAGCATGAAACAAGTGGATCCAAATCAGCCCCTTACGAAGCAACGCATAAACTAGGGTTTAAGCTTCTGTCACTCTAGCAACCCATCATCTACTTATTACTTCCCAATGCCTTCCTCTAGGCCCAAATAACGGTGAAGTGTCATGTAGTCAACGTTCACATGACACCACTAGAGGAGAGACAACATACATCTCATCAAAATATCGAACGAATACCAAATTCACATGACTACTAATAGCAAGACTTCTCCCATGTCCTCAGGAACAAAAGTAACTACTCACAAGACATAATATTGTTCATGATCAGAGGCGTATTAATATGCATAATGGATCTGAACATATGATCTTCCACCAAATAAACCAACTAGCATCAACTACAAGGAGTAATCAACACTACTAGCAACCCATAGGTACCAATCTGAGGTTTGGGTACAAAGATTGGATACAAGAGATGAACTAGGGTTTGAGAGGAGATGGTACTGGTGAAGATGTTGATGAAGATAGCCCTCCCCGAGATGGGAGAGTTGTTGGTGATGACGGCGGTGACGATTTCCCCCTCCCGGAGGGAAGTATCCCCGGCAAAACAGCTTTGCCGGAGCCCTAGATTGGTTCCCGCCAAGGTTCCGCCTCGAGACGGCGACGTCTGGTCCCGAAAGCCTCCTTATGATTTTTTCCAGGTCAAAACACCTCATATAGGAGAAGATGGGCATCGGGGGGACATCGGGGGGCCCATGAGGCAGGGGCGCGCCCAGAGAGGGGGGGAACGCCCCTCACCCTCGTGGACAGCTGGTGGCCCCCCTGGTGATCTTCTTTCGCCGGATATTTTTTATATTTTCTGAAACGGTGTCCTGTGAAGTTTCAGGGCTTTTTGAGTTGTGCAGAATAGGTTTCCAGAGTTTGATTCTTTTCCAGCTCAGAATTCCCGTTGCTGGCATTCTCCCTCTTCATGTAAACCTTGTAAAATAAGAGAGAAAAGGCATAAGTATTGGGACGTAACGTGTAATAACAGCCCATAATGCAATAAATATCAACATATAAGCATGATGCAAAATGGACGTATCAGAGCTCAGCCGCTTGGATTTGGCGACGCCGTAGGGATGGACCCGGGCACAGACGTTGTGCCTGTCCTTAATCCTGAGGTGGGCGCAGGCAGGTCAGTGAGGGCGTACAACGTTCATGGCATCGAAGTGCCGGTCAGGCAGGTAAATAATTTTAAAGCTGCTAATGGGAAGGGTAATGCTAGTTCAGGTAAGATGCAAGAACGATACATGCCACCGGGACGGACCCGTGCGGCCTGGGGACGATGCGGCCCGAGGGGCGCCCCCAACAGGGTAAGCTAAAGATGCAAAAAGGATACACGCTGTAGGGGCAGGCCCGTGCGACCTGGGAATAATGCAGCTCGAGGGGCGCTCCCAGCTGAACAAAACTGGAAAATATCACCTCGCACAGTTGCTGAAGTGGCGCTGATGTAGCTGAAGACGCTTGATGCAGATGTCGCTCCTCACAAGCCACCTGACTCCGAGGCCTCGCGAGGCTCTGGAGGTTCCGAGAGTTCGCGAAGAACCGAGGCCACCTCCGCTAAGATCTCCTGATGCCTGGCCTCGCGAGTCGCCAGGACTTCCCACATGTGGCGCTGGTGCAGGGCTGCCTGGTTCGGCAAGCCGAAGGGCATGCGAACGTAGTTGTGAGGGGGACTCTCGCACCGGCCCACCTGAGATGGCCAGTAGAGCTCTTGAGACGCCATCATGTTGAGTCCTGGGACGTTGACGCAGACGCACAGCCCATCGCCCGAGCGTGGGACGACAGCTTGTAGGATCGAAAGTATGTCTAGAGGGGGGGTGATTAGACTACTTGTAAGTATAAAAATTCTGCCTTTTGACAAAGAACAGTTTTTGGCAGATTCACAGTTTTGATCAAGTCAAGCATCACCCTACACATGCAATTCTAGAGTATAGGCAGCGGAAAGTAAATTGCACATGTAGTAAAGAGAGGTGGAGAAGAGCAAACGCAATTTTGGAGACGCGGTGATTTTTCCCGTGGTTCCGATAGGTGGTGCTATCGTACATCCACGTTGATGGAGACTTCAACCCACGGAGGGTAACGGCTGCGCGAGTCCACGGAGGGCTCCACCCACGAAGGGTCCACGAAGAAGCAACCTTGTCTATTCCATCATGGCCTACGCCCACGGAGGGCTAGCCTTACTCGGGGTAGATCTTCACGAAGTAGGCGATCTCCTTGCCCTTACAAACTTCTTGGTTCAACTCCACATCGATGACGGAGGCTCCCAAGCGACACCTAACCAATCTAGGAGGCACCACCCTCCAAAAGGTAATAGATGTTGTAGATGATGATGAACTCCTTGCTCTTGTGCTTCAAATGATAATCCCCCCAACACTCAACTCTCCTCACTGATTTGGCTGTGGTGGAAGAAAGGATTGAGTGGAAAGCAACTTGGGAAGGTTAGAGATCAAGCTTCATATGGTGGGAGTGGAGCAACTTGATCTCAACACAAGGGTAGGTAGTTCTCTTCTCAGAAATGTAAGGTACGAGTGGTAGTTCTTTCTGATGGCTCTCTCCACGAATGAAGAGGGGGTGGAGGGGTATAAATAGCCTCCACGCAAAATCCAACCGTTACACACATTTGAGCAATCTCGGTGGGACCAAAGTGGACAACTCGGTGAGACCGAAAGTTCAAATAATGTGAACGTTGGGGTTTTCGGTGGGACCGAATATACAATCTCGGTTAGTCCGATTCGTGCAATGACAAGAGCATGCCAGTTTCGGTGGGACCGACTTCATCATCTCGGTGACACCGATTTGATGACAGAAGGTTACAGAAGCTTGGCAACTCATGTTTCGGTGAAACCGATTTCAGAATCGGAAAATCCGAATTTACTAGGGTTTGGCTTATGGCTGAGGTGGTTCATCTCGGTGTGACTGAGTTTGGAATATCGGTGGGACCGAGATTACTTATGAGTGTATATGGCAGTGAAAGTTGCTGATAGTTTAGGAGATGTATCACTAAGCACTTGAGCAACCAGATCATCATCATAACCTCATCCCCTTTTAATAGTATTGGCTTTTCCTATGGACTCAATGTGATCTTGGATCACTAAACCAGAAATGAAGTCTTGAGCTTTTGCCAATGCTTGCCTTAGCATTTTGAGGGGTCCACTTCTTCAGTCCTTGCCATACCCATATCACTGAACTTCTCTGAAATGATTCTCAAGTAACTATTAGTTCAATGATATATATGTTGTTATTAATTGCCAAAACCACCCGGGGATTAGTTGCACTTTCAATCTCCCCCTTTTTGGTAATTGATGACAACATATAGATCAAAGCTTCGACAAAGGATATAATCAATGAATAATATCGTCGCTTTGAGAAGTATGTGATAAGCAAGAGCTCCCCCTAAATTTGTGCATTATTTAAGATTTGCGTTTGAATGCAAATGCAGAATCGATTAGGATCATGGGTCACTCTTCCATGTCACATACATCTTGGTGGAGCGCACAAAATGATAAGAATGAACATCATGCACCCAATCACCAAGACATGAGTAAATAGTCATACGAGATAGGAATGGCATATGATAAGCATTAAGCACACATTAAAGCATAGTACGACCAAGCACTCATTAAGGTAGCATCAAACGGAGTATCAAGCACACTGAATGTCTCGAAAACCAAAAGTATCTTAAAGAAACCGCAAAAGAACGAAAGAGCACTCTCTCTCTCGAAGCCCTATGATCTATACAATTTCTCCCCCTTTGGCAACAAGTTACCAAAAAGTTCGAAAAAGCATAGAGCTAAACGTCACTGTGGACTCTGCTGGCGGCTCCCATCTGGGTTGATGTCGGAGTGGATATGACGGCATCGGCGAAGACTTCGGCTGATGTCTGTGCTGGAGGAGTGGACACTGGAGCTGGATCTGGAGTAACTGCTGGAACTATGGGAGGTGCTGAAGTTGTAGTCCTGGTGTCAGTCACTGGAATAGCAGCTGATCGGGATCCTTTGGGAACCGGAGTAGTCTGTCGATGAGAATCCTGGACTAAGTCATCCTGCAACTCATGCATAAGCTCTGCCTTGTCCTGCTTTGCTTCCTCAATGTCTGCCTCGAGCTTGTTGACGGTCACTTGTATTTCAGTCAGCTTCACGTCCAGAGCGTGGATCTTCTTGTCAACAATCCTCTCTAAGCTCTCCTGAGACTGTTCAATGCTGGCCAGGCGTTGTTCAATCCTTTGAGTAGCTTCAAGAATTTGCTCTCCGAAACTCTTTGGTTTAGCTGCTGCTGCTGCTGCTTCTTTGTCAGCTTTGGCTTTCTTAGCAGCTTTGATCTTGGCTTGACCTTCAACAGATGTCGGATCCTCCTCATCCATCACAACAACATTGTCTTCATGCTCTGGCTGCAGCGGTAAATGTTTTCTATCCAACAAGAATTTGCCCGTGCCAAACTTGGCATTGATAAGCTTCTGAACCTGCGGGGCAAATCCACATGACCTTTTCTGGTCAGCTGCAGTCCTCTTAATGGTCTCTACCATCAAGTCCATCTCCTTGAAAGGTGCTTTCTCATCAAGTATATGCAGCATGTTGATAGAATATCCTTTGATCATGCGATGATCTCCAGACTTGGGCATCAAAGTATGCCTCAAAATGGTATTAGTGGTAGGTAAGCCCGCCTGGAGATGGTAGACTGAGCCGAGCTTCCAGACTTCCAAATCCTCTGCCGGAATCTCTTTGTACATGTTTTTCATGGATCATGATTCTTCTTTGGAATGCCATACATCAATATCATCTTCTCGTTGCACTGGAGCATTCAGAATTTCTGCCCATTCTTCAACAGAAGAAGAGAACCTTTGACCTTCAGTCATCCACGTAATCTTTCCATCAGGGTAGAAGTGAGATGTGGCATAAAATTGCATTATCATCTCATCGTTCCAACTGGTCAATTTCTGACCCACAAAATCTGCAACTCCACATGCAGTGAAACTTTCATGCACATGTGGAAAGAAATCTCTGTGCTCTTCGCTGTCAATGTACTCCCAGTCAACATATCTGGTGTCTGCGACTATGGGCTTCTTGTCCATCAGCACGGTCTCATAGAAGTCATGCTGCTCTCTGGTGTGAAATCTGGGATCTACAGCAGTTCTTCTCCTCACGGCATATGGGTCAGTTTGTCTCCATAGCCTGATACCTCTATCTTTCCTTGCCTTCATGTCCTCAGCTTGAGGATGAGCATCATTATGAAGTGGCAGTTTTGGACGAAGTTTCAGCAAAACTTGTCCTTCCTCGTCAGACTCAGCTGGTGGCACATCATCCTTGTTCTTTTCAGACGCTGGAATGTTTCTGATGGTCCTCTTGGGCTTGGCAGCAGGCTTTGCTGGAGTTGCCCTAGCTGGAGCGGATTTCTTGGGCTTTGATGTGCCTCCAGCCTTAATGGCATCACCCATGAGCTTCTGCTTCTGAGGAGGAGGCTGGGGTGCTTCCTCATCCTCATCATCTACTGCTGCATCTGCATGAGAATCAATATACATATCTGCTCGAGCTTCTGACACATGCACTACCCTCTTTCTCTTGGTGGTTTTCTTCACTTTGCTTGGAGCTGCCTCTCCCAAATTTAGCTTCTTGGCAACAGTTGACTGCTTGACTTTGCTGGTGCCCTTCTTAGATTGTTGACCTTGTTGCTCTTTGGCAACAACTTTCCTTTTAGGCTTTGAGGTCACCTCTTCCTCAACAACAAAATCTGAATCCTCATCATCGGAATTCTTCTCCTTTCTAGCTCTGGTGGCTGCAGGAGGCATGCCACTTGGTGTACTCCTCTCACCATCATCAGATAAGCTATCAGGACTAGTGTCTGCCTCTGGAATGTCTGCAATGGTTGTCTCTGACCTGTTCTGACTGTCACTGGTATCTGACATGGTTGACAACCTGTGAATAGATAAGGTATAGGCAGAGAAGAAGAGTTATCACAAACTGCAGAAGTTTTTGCAAAAAAAATGAGTTCAAATTCTAGTTTTAAGTTTTCACAGAAGACATTTCGGTCAGACCGAGTTTAAGTTTCGGTGAATCCGAAGTGTTAAACAGGAGCTTGGCACACCACTTTCGGTTTGACCGAAGTGGGTTTCGGTCCTGCCGAAAACACTAGGGTTTCATAGAAACTTCATTTCGGTCACACCGATTTTGCACAACTCGGTTGGACCGAAGGGTGCAGTGCAATGGCCATAGGCCAAATCGGTCACACCGAAATTATAAAATCGGTCTCACCGAGATGTGTTCCGTGGAAACCTTACCCTTAATTTTTTTACTCGAATCTAGTTCAAACGAACCAATCTGGTGTACAGGAGGATTTCAATCGTGGCAAGATACTAGGCAATCCAAACGTGCATTGAATCGGAGATGGGAGCACGAGTGGGATCAAAACTCACCCTAACTTGGTGGAGTTTTTCTACGGCGGCAACGGCGCGGAGGAGATGGCCGTTGACGGCGACGGAGACCTGCGGCGAGGGCACACAGGCGACGACGGCGACGATCCGGAGACCAAGGCGACGGCAGCAAGGGATGTGGGGGCGAAACGTTTGAAGGAGGAATCAACGCGCGCGGCCCTTGAAATATATACCCCTTTGCTGTCGGTGGGACCGAGTTGTAAAACTCGGTGGCACCGAGATGGATAACTGCTAGGCAGTTATGCACTTCGGTCACGCCGAAAATCACAACTCGGTTTCACCGAGATGAAAACCTAGATCAGTCTAAATGCTTTCGGTTTGACCGAGTTTGAGTGAGTTGGTCTGACCGAAATCAATTAGAAGGTTTTGGAGATTAGCCCTTGACGGATCGGTGGCTCCGAGTGCTCCTCACCCGGAGGGTCCGAAAATGACTTGTTCAAAGTTTGTGATGTAAGCATGAATAGAATTTGAGACAAGAAAGCATAGATAGCTAGGGGAGGTACTTAGGCATTCTTGTCCATCCATTTGGTCAGAAAAATCAAAACGACCAAAACAACAAATGGATGTCCTCGAATGGATAAAATCATGCATTCAACATGCTCACACAATAAGATAGCAAATGAAATATGTGTCAAACATGCACAACCAAAACTCTAGCAACTAACACACAATTTGTCGATGACTAGGTCATCTTTATATGAGTATTTTGACTTAGGAGCCAAATGAGAACATTTGATCATAGGTCATACTCATCGTTTAAGCACAAGTGGGGTTACCACTTTTACATAAAGCATTGATGTGTACACATCATTTGAAGATGCTTTAGCTCAATTTTTTAGAGCAAAGCTCCCCCTAAATGTGAGAACCCCTTTTAAAGGGTCAAACTAACCTTGGGTTGTTGTAGAAGACTTCATGTAGATGTTGAAGATGTGGATGCTCAATGTTGATGGAGATCATCAAGAGTTGGGAGCTATCCTTTGGATTCGGGCACTTTCAATACCTACATGGGTTAGTCCCACAAGGAACAAACAAGGATATCCATGGACATAGATTGAAGTTCACAATAGATGATGTCCATGAAAGCAATGATTACCTTGTCCCTTGACTTACCAACAAGAGGGTTTGTGACTCCATGAACTAGTGCATGATGTGGAAGTTGATTGCACAAGTTCTTTGCCAAAATGAATGTGAGTGAAGTATGTTGGCGGAGTCACCCTCAAGAACTTTCTAGTTCTTCTTCTTCGGGATCCACATCATCTTGATGGGAATCCTTGGGGTTGTAGTTGAGCTTGACGAAGTAGAACTTGACGTTTCCTTGGGAACCCACTTGACCATGGCTTGAGGTGCTTCAACGAATGCATCAATCTCCTCTTGAAGCTTGTCCTTGGCTTTTAGCTTGTGGTCTTGTGGTGGAAGGTCATCTTGAGCTTGTTCCACATTGGAAGAAGTAGGATCATACTTCTCCTTTTGAGAAACAAATTGTGGAGTAGGATATTGACCTTCTTCCCACTCAACACCTCCGGCGTTGAACTTTCGCTCAAAACCAATTCCTTGATTCTTCCGGTGCCTTCCTTGCTTGCGAACAATTTCCTCAAAGTTCTTGCTTCTGGCAAGGCTCTTGTAGACACCTTTCTCTATGATCCCTTTCAATAAACTATTCTCTTGCTCAAGTGTAACTTGGCTTGAAACATTGTTAGTGGAATCAAGAGAACTACTAGAAGCAACAACATTGGATTTAGCATGGTTATTGTTACTGCTAGAGGAAGAATTTTTCTTATGCTTGTCATGCTTAGTATTAATGGGTGGCAAGAAATTAGACAAGAGAAGTCGTTTGGCAAGATATGAAGAACTCTTCTTTCGAAGATCGTCATTGATTGCTTTTAGAAACTCATGTTCTTGCTCTAGAGTGAGCTTCTCGAAGCGTAGCTTCTCATGAGATCTTAGGAGCTCTCTATGATCTTCTTGAGTTGTTTCATGAGCTAACTTAAGAGTGTTTAGTTCTTTAGTTAGACGCTCAATCTCCTTCATACCATTGTCATTCGACTCTTCTTGGCTATAAAGACTACTAGCATGTTCATCGTTACTAGGCTCACTGGATTTATCATGCAAGAGCTCATCTTCACCAAGCAAGTCATCCTCATCACTATTGAAGTCAAATAATTCAGGGTGTGATACCTTGGGGCCTTTAGCCATGAAGCATCTTCCAATTCCCTCATTTGGTGAATCAAATAAGTCGTAGGAGTTGGAGTTGGAGGATACGAGAGCAAGACCGGCAACACCTTCATCTTGACTGTAGTCGGAGTCGGAGTAATAGCTTCCATCGGATTGATTGTCGGAGTCGGAGCCGGAGACCCATTCACCTACATGAGCTTGATGTTTTCTTTTTGTGTAGCTCCTTGATGACTTGTCTTTCCTCTCCGAATCCTTGCTTCTCCGAGAGGGTATTCGTTCATAACGATCATCTCTACTCCTTCTCTCTTTCTGAGGTGACTCATCTCTTGAACTTCTTCTTCTTGGAGATTCTTCTCTTCTCTTGTGGGGAGCCGTACACTCATTTGAGTAGTGTCCGGGTCTTCCACAATTGTAGCAGTTTCGATCACGACTAAAAGATCTCTTTTCATCATATGATCTAGACTTTGAGCTTCTCTCTTTGCCTCTATTCTTGTAGAATTTGTTGAAGTTCTTAACCATTAGGCTTATCTCTTCATTGGAAGCTAACTTGTCACTTGAGGTTGTGGGAGCATCACTTGTAACTTTGTAAGCACCACTCGACTTGTTGTGAAGCTCTTCCTTATCCTTAAGTGTCATCTCATGAGCAACAATTCTTCCAATGACTTCGGTTGGCTTGAGAGTCTTGTAGTTTGGCATCATTTGGATCAAAGTGCACACGGTGTCATACTTTCCATCCAAAGCTCTGAGAATCTTCTTGATGATGAATCGGTCGGTCATTTCTTCGCTTCCTAAGCCGGCAATCTCATTTGTGATGAGAGCAAGCCTAGAGTACATTTCAGCGACTCCTTCACCATCCTTCATCTTGAACTTGTCAAGTTGACCTTGAAGAATATCTAGCTTTGATTCCTTCACAGACTTGATACCTTCGTGCATTTCAACCAAAGTATCCCAAATCTCTTTTGCATTTTCAAGACGGCTGATTTTGTTGAACTCCTCGGGACACAAGGCATTGAAGAGAATGTCACAAGCTTGAGCATTGTTTTGCAACATCCGCAATTCTTCCGGTGTAGCTTCGCGATCCGGAACTTTCCCTTCCTCGAAGAATTCACCTTGCATACCAACACAAATAATGCCCCATGCGGCTGGGTTATGACCAAGAATATGCATTTTCATTTTATGCTTCCAACTAGCAAAATTTGTACCATCAAAGTAAGGACCTCTACGAAAATTACCCTCACTAGACGCCATACTCTCCTAGGTTGTGAAACCAAGCTTATGGAGTCCAATGCAATGGAAACCAATACAATGGAGACCAAAGCTCTGATACCACTTGTAGGATCGAAAGTATGTCTAGAGGGGGGGTGATTAGACTACTTGTAAGTATAAAAATTCTGCCTTTTGACAAAGAACAGTTTTTGGCAGATTCACAGTTTTGATCAAGTCAAGCATCACCCTACACATGCAATTCTAGAGTATAGGCAGCGGAAAGTAAATTGCACATGTAGTAAAGAGAGGTGGAGAAGAGCAAACGCAATTTTGGAGACGCGGTGATTTTTCCCGTGGTTCCGATAGGTGGTGCTATCGTACATCCACGTTGATGGAGACTTCAACCCACAGAGGGTAATGGCTGCGCGAGTCCACGAAGGGTCCACGAAGAAGCAACCTTGTCTATTCCATCATGGCCTACGCCCACGGAGGGCTAGCCTTACTCGGGGTAGATCTTCACGAAGTAGGCGATCTCCTTGCCCTTACAAACTTCTTGGTTCAACTCCACATCGATGACGGAGGCTCCCAAGCGACACCTAACCAATCTAGGAGGCACCACCCTCCAAAAGGTAATAGATGTTGTAGATGATGATGAACTCCTTGCTCTTGTGCTTCAAATGATAATCCCCCCAACACTCAACTCTCCTCACTGATTTGGCTGTGGTGGAAGAAAGGATTGAGTGGAAAGCAACTTGGGAAGGTTAGAGATCAAGCTTCATATGGTGGGAGTGGAGCAACTTGATCTCAACACAAGGGTAGGTAGTTCTCTTCTCAGAAATGTAAGGTACGAGTGGTAGTTCTTTCTGATGGCTCTCTCCACGAATGAAGAGGGGGTGGAGGGGTATAAATAGCCTCCACGCAAAATCCAACCGTTACACACATTTGAGCAATCTCGGTGGGACCGAAGTGGACAACTCGGTGAGACCGAAAGTTCAAATAATGTGAACGTTGGGGTTTTTGGTGGGACCGAATATACAATCTCGGTTAGTCCGATTCGTGCAATGACAAGAGCATGCCAGTTTCGGTGGGACCGACTTCATCATCTCGGTGACACCGATTTGATGACAGAAGGTTACAGAAGCTTGGCAACTCATGTTTCGGTGAAACCGATTTCAGAATCGGAAAATCCGAATTTACTAGGGTTTGGCTTATGGCTGAGGTGGTTCATCTCGGTGTGACCGAGTTTGGAATATCGGTGGGACCGAGATTACTTATGAGTGTATATGGCAGTGAAAGTTGCTGATAGTTTAGGAGATGTATCACTAAGCACTTGAGCAACCAGATCATCATCATAACCTCATCCCCTTTTAATAGTATTGGCTTTTCCTATGGACTCAATGTGATCTTGGATCACTAAACCAGAAATGAAGTCTTGAGCTTTTGCCAATGCTTGCCTTAGCATTTTGAGGGGTCCACTTCTTCAGTCCTTGCCATACCCACATCACTGAACTTCTCTGAAATGATTCTCAAGTAACTATTAGTTCAATGATATATATGTTGTTATTAATTGCCAAAACCACCCGGGGATTAGTTGCACTTTCACAGCTGCACTCCGGTGTGCCGGGCGACGTTTGCCCCGCATCGCCCTTGGTACCTGCAAGTCT
The DNA here is from genome assembly GCA_902687465.1 of Secale cereale. Classification (NCBI taxonomy): domain Eukaryota; kingdom Viridiplantae; phylum Streptophyta; class Magnoliopsida; order Poales; family Poaceae; genus Secale; species Secale cereale. The sequence goes on along the minus strand of LR738711.1, from coordinate 257,687,339 downwards.
TCGATGTTCTGGTTGATGAACTCCTGAGCACTTGGCGCCTCGCGCCTCGTGCCCGCTTGAGGGAAGCGTGCGGCGAAGCACGCCTCCACATGGTGCCCGAGCGCCTCCCTCGGGACATTGGCTAGATCGGAGGCCCTCCAGAGGAGAGCCCCCGAGCCCAGCCTAAGGGGACCGTCGGGCGCACCTCCCTATGCAAGGGAGGGAGGCGCCCCATCCATGGGCGCAGGTCCTAAGGTGGTAACGCTGCTCTCCTGAGGCCCCTGGTGCAGCAGTTGCTTCTTCTTCTTGGGGACGGCCTTAGGAGGGTAGATAGCGCCATCATTGTCTGGATCCTCGGCCGCCGCAACCTGGTAAGCGCGATCGAGTGAGCACACCGCGTCCTTTTCTTCGCAGACAACCGTGATGCCGCCGCCGCTTCCTGGTATCTTGAGGATTGATACGTCCAAAACGTATCTATAATTTCTGCTTGCTCCATGCTTCTTTTGTGTGATATTGCTATGATATTTATGCACTTCCATACACTTTTGATCATATTTGGACTAACCTATAACTCAGTGCACCCAAGTGCCAGTTTCTGTTCTCTGCTGTTTTTGTATTTCAGGTTTTCCCATTACTTAAATTGCCAGAAAAAATCCGGGAAAAATATATAAAAAATCAGCGCTCTAGAAGCTTCCACGCGCCAGAAGTGGGGCCAGAGGGGAGCCAGGGGCAGCCTAGGCGGCCAGCCCACGCGGCCCCACCCCTGGCCGCGCCGGGGGGGTGCCTGGGCCCCCCTCTCCGCCTCTGGTGACCCCCTTTGGCATATATTTACCACCCGTCGCGGAAACCTTGATTCCAGACCCCTTTTCTCCAGAAGCAATTCCGATCTCCGCCGCCATCGCCACCAAGTTTCGGGGGACCAGAATTCCTGTGCCGGCACCCTGCCGGGACGGGGAAGTGCCCCCGGATTCATCTCCATCGACGTTGCTTCCTCCCTCCATGATGCGGGAGTAGTTCCTCCTCGGGGCTGAGGTTTCTACCAGTAGCTATGTGGTCAATTCTCTCTCCCATGATGTGATCTTCGTTGTGATCATAGGCTATGTTAATCTAGGGTGATCCCATGATATTTCCCCTTCCTCTATGTATTGGATTGATGTACTCACTTGTCTTTAGCTAGTATAGTTCTCGAGACCAAGGTGACAGCGGTCTATTGGACATGGATTAGAAGAATATTTTCATGAGTGATTTCCTCTTTTGTGTGTTGATTGAAGATTGAGAGTCCCTTGGTGCTTGTCTTTGACTATCCTTGAGATATGTTGTGGTGATTGTGGTACTCTCTTTGGATGGCCGCGGTGACATTGGGAAATCCATAGATTGAGAACTACGAACTTTGAGGTGTGCTTTTGTAGCCCTACATAATTCTCGTCCTCTCTTGACCACAAAGGAATGACCTCCGAGTGCGTCTCCCTTGCATGTTTTATGGGAAATATCATGTGATAGACAATGTAAATGTTGTTGGGAGTTGCCACTAGTGAAAGTATGAAGCCTAGGCCTTGTTTCCACCATTGGAATACCATTTGTGCTCACGTTTACCACTTGTTTGCTTGCTGCACTTTTTATTTCAGATTTACAGATACATCTTTTGCCATCCATATCACTTGCCATTTAACATCTCTTCGCCGAACTAGTGCACCTATACATCTGACAAGTGTATTAGGTGTGTTGGGGACACAAGAGGCTTCTTGTATCTTGATTGCAGGGTTGCTTGAAAGGGGTACGTTCAACCTCCACTTCCCTGAGTTCGATAAACCTTGGGTTACTCACTTAAGGGAAATTTGCTGCTGTCCTACAAACCTCTGCTCTTGGAGGCCCAACACTGTCTACAGGAATAGAAGCGTGTAGTATACATCAAGGATGTTGTAGCCGTGGTGAGTCACTGCCATGAACTTAGCCAGGGCTGGGTACCCGAGGATGGTGTTGTAGGGATGATGAATATGGGCGACATCGAAGTCGATGAGCTCGGTGCGGTAGTTGTCGCGCTTGCCAAAGGTGACAGGCAGGCGAACCTGCGCTATCGGGGTGGTGGAGCCGTCAGTCACTCCTGAGAAGGGCTTGGTAGGCCATAGCTGATCGTATGGCACTTGGAGGCTATCAAACGTCTCGACGGACAGGACATTGAGCCTCGCGCCGCCATCGATGAGGGTCTTGGTGACTTGAACGTTGCTGATGACTGGTGAGCAGAGCAACGGGAGGGCACCGGCAGTTGCTGCACACTTGAGTTGTTCTGCTGAGCTGAAGGCGATGGCGCACTTGGACCACCTAAGTGGGCGCGTGGCTTCGAGCTTGGGGAGAGCCGCATTTACTTCTCGGGCGAACTGCTTGAAGAGGCGCTGAGAGGATGGGGCATGCGCACCACCCAAGATGCAGGCGATGGCGCAAGGCTCCTGGAAGCCCTCGGCCCCCTCGTCCTGGTCATCATTCCTCCTTGGTGGTGGCAGCGGGGGGAGGTCGGCCTTGCCCTGAGGATGGTCCTCGCGAGGCTGGTCCCTCCAGGCACCCTCGTGAGGCTGGTCCCTCCAGGCACCCTCTCGAGGCTGATCGTGTCAGCGGTCCTCACGAGGCTGATCACGCCACTCCTGACGGGGGCCGCGGTCGTCCCGGGGCTCCCCGGTCCGGCTTCCTTCACGGCTGTAGCCCCGGTCGCTACGCTCGGGGCGTCGGCCAATGCGCCCTTCGCGGATGGCCCTGAGCTCTTGACAGTCATTGGTGTTGTGGTTGTGCACGTTGTGGAAGGCGCAGAACAGACGACTATTCTTGGATGATTCCGAGTGGTCGCGGCCACGTTTCATCTCTGGTTCGGCCGCAAGCACGGCCACCCCTTTGCGCTTCATGTCCTTGCCCTTGGCCTTCTTGTCTTCAGAGTCAACGGTGGGGAGCTCGACGAGGGGGAGGCGCCCCTCCTCAGCTCTAGCGCACTTGGTTGCGAGGTTGAACATCTCCAGGGTCGTGCATAGATCTTCGTGGATGGTGAGCTCCTCCTTCATCTTGACATCGCGGACGCCATTGGAGAATGTTGAGATGATGGCCTCATCCGTGACCTTGGGGATCTTGACGCAGACGCTGTTGACGCGCTAGATGAACTTCTGCAGAGTTTCTCCTGGTTGTTGCTTGATGCGTCGCAGGTCACCTGCGGCCGAGGGGCAGTCGCGGGTGCCCTGGAAATTGGCGATGAACCACTCGCGCATCTCTCCCCAGGAGGAGATCGATCCCGCGGGCAGGTTGAGGAGCCACGAGTGCGCGTCGTCCTTGAGAGCCATTGGGAACCAGTTTGCCATGATCTTCTCGTCGCCGTTGGATGCCTCGATGCTCAGCTCGTAGATCTGCAGGAACTCAGGAGGGTCGGGGGTGTCGTCGTAGCGTGGAGGCAGGTCGGGCTTGAACTTCCCGGGCCAGTTGACGTTGTGCAGCTCAGGGGCGAGGGCCTTGCAGCCTGCTGTTGATACCAGAGCTTGTCATGGAAGCGGAGCTTGGTCTTGGTTCCCATGCGCCACCATGGCAGGGGGCGCACGATCTCGACGCGGCGGTGGAGGGAGTGCTGGCGCTCCTCCTCGAGGCGCTGGATCTCTTGGCAGCTTCCTTCTTCATGCACGGGCGCCCCGCGCGGGGGGTGGCGCCGCGGGGCCGCGTGCCATGGGTCGTGGACGACGCCTTGATGCAGGGGTGGTGGAGGCGCTTCATGGGCTACTTCGCCCGCAGAGGGAGGCGGGTGAGGTAGCGATAGGGATGGTGCAGGAGAGCCCCCAGCAGTGCTGACGAGCTCGGCGATGCGGTCGAGCTAGTCTTTGTAGAGGTCGTCGATGGGGCGGTAACGCAGGAGCTCGCGTGCCATGAGCAACGCAGCCTGTGCGTCCGCGGGTCCACGACAAGTGTGGGATGATGAGCCCGCCGGAGTCAGCAACGGGGTGGCGGTGCGTCCATCCCGCCGCATTGAGGGATGCAGCGACGAGGCTTGCTGCTTGTGCTGCGTCGGGCCGGTGGCAGCGTTGGCAGCAGGCGATGGCGAGCGTCGGGAAGGTCCGCCGGCGGGAGCCGTCTGGGTGACGCGGCGGCCCGCTACTCAGCACGGGCTCGGCGAGCGTCGACCATGGAACCGGCGGGGCGATGGAGTGTGGATCGACGGAAGGGAAGCTTCGGCGCACCCCTACCTGGCTCGCCAAATGTCGGATCTTGGGTTCCGGCAAACCCTTGAGGTTCGAACACTGGGGTGCACAAGAAGATCTCTCCTTTCCGCACTGGTTCGCTCTCGCATCGATTCCTAGGCCTAGCTCGTCGAACCCGAAGAACAAGAGACACGAGGATTTATACTGGTTCGGGCCACCGTTGTGGTTTAATACCCTACTCCAGTGTGGTGTGGTGGATTGCCTTGTAGGCTGAGGATGAACGAGTACACGGGGAGAACAACCTCCTAAGGAAAGGTGTTCTTGGGCTTGATCAGCTAGTGGGTGTAAGGGTGGTCTGAATGATCCTCCTCTAAGGTTAGGTCAGCTCCAGATCCAATGCCCCATATGGTGGTGGCTAGTCCTATTTATAGGGGCCCGGATCCTCTTCCCAAATATTGAGCGGGAAGGAATCCCACAACGGCCAAGTTTGAAGGGGGACAGTTAGTACAAGCTATCCTGACAAAAAGTGGTCTTCGCCTGCCAAAGGCTCAGGTGGTGACGTCGTCGTGGCCTCCGTGATGACCTTCGCCATGTCGTCCTGCTGGTCTTGGTATCGTTGCACCGATATGGAAACCTTTGTCTGACGCCTCGGGACTCCTCGCCTGCTCTTGCCGCTTTAGCACCAAAGAGGAAACTGTCTTCCTGCGCCCGCTAGTGCCCGCCTGGCCTTGGTCGTCATGGCTCACATCACGCGAACCTCGCGAGGTCTCCCTTGCCTTGATATCTTCGCTCCTCGGGAGCCAACCTAGTGAGGCCGCCCCAGGGGAGGTCTTGCGTCTTCTGTCTTGCGAGGCGATGGGTCGTACCAGGCAGCTGGATGAGCCACGCTCTGGACCGCAGACAAGCAAGTCTGGGTACCCCCGTTCCCAGAACACCGACAGACCTGTAGGTATGTGGTGAACTACTCACACATCATCGGAAGGGCAGCAAGATTGATGTAGTCATGTAGAGCCCCTCCGTGCTCGATTCCCCCTTCGACAGAGTACCTAGGAGGCCTCTAGATGGGATCTCGCGAGAACAGAAACTTGAAGCGGCGGAAAAAGTATTTCTGACGGCTCTCTGATCTCAGGGGAATATTTGAGAATTTATAAAGGTGGAATTGGGGTTAGAGGTGCCACGAGGGGCCCACAAGCCTGGGGGAGCCCCCCAGGGCGCGCCTCCTGAGCTTGTCGCTCCCTCGTGGCTCGTCTGGTCTTCTCCCGAACCTTCTATGGTCTCTTTTGGTCCAGAAAAAATTCATCCAAAGTTTTTTCTATGTTTGGACTCTGTTTGATATTAATTTCCAAAAAAGCTAAGAACATGTAAAAACAGCAACTGTCATTGGGCACTAAGTTAATGGGTCAGTCCCAAAGAATGATATATGAGTGCTTGTAAATATACATAAAACATCCAAGATTGATACTACAATAGCATGGAGCAATAAAAAAATTATAGATACGATGGAGACATATCACCCACCAAAAGTGTGAGTCGCCTTCTTTGTTTTCATCGGGCGATTTGATGTATGAGATATTACGTGGTTAGGAGATCTATCACAACCCTTTACTGTTAAAAAGTTCAAAAGACATTTTGCCAGTAGGTTGAAAAAACCATCTGGCTAGTAAAATGCAATATTTATAGTTTCAACATTAAGAATACCAAGCCCCATTTGTCTTTTGTCATGCAATTCTCATACCACCTCACCAAATGATATTCCTTTTTTCTTCACTTCCACCCCACAAAAGTCTCACCTATTTGCTTTCGTTTTGTCCTTAATACCAATCGGGATCATATAGAAGGAGTTCACGTATGGTGGGATGATGGAAGTGAGGAATTGATCAAGATGGTCTTGCATACTATAGACAAAGTCTTGCCTTGGATTTTCTTATTCCTCTTCTCCACTTATTGAGCAAGTCATTATTCCACGTGCCTTAGTCCAGTTTTTTTTTCATTGAATAGGATCCCTAAATACTTTAAAGGTAGAGAATCCGTCTTGCAAGTCCATATGTCTTCAAAATCAACCACTTTGTACACTTCCTAGGCAACAAACTTTCCTTATGTGAAAATTTATCTTGACACTAGACATTTTCTCAAAAGACACAACATTTTTTCTTTAAAATTTTCGACATGTTGTGAATCATATTTTATTAAAAGGATAACATCATCTGCATATTGCTAGATGGATACCCCATTGTTTACATGGTCCAAAACTAGTTTGTCGATAAGATTATTTGCTACAAATGTTTTCATTAAAACTGAAAGGGTGTTAACATCATGATCAAAGAGTAGAGAGGACAATGCATCCTCCCCCCATGAGCCCCTGAAAGGTGGGGGAAGTAGGGTCTAGTTACCTCATTAACCTTAACTACAACCATAACAGCAGTGACCACTCGCAAAGTCCAATCATTCTATTTGTTGGGAAGATTTTTCAGTTCAAGAATTTAAAGGAGAGGCCATTTGATTTTGATCTTGAAAAGGACGACAAAGCTTTTCCTTGTATGCAGACCATTTTTAGTTTTTTTTTAGGGAAAGGCCATTTTAAGTTTTATGCATGATTACATCCTTTAAAATATTTTCACCTTTTAGGAAAGCAGTTTGAGATGCCTTAATCACATCTATTATGATTTTTTGATAGGTCTATTGACAAGTACATCAAATCAAAACATATGTGCGACACACGTAACAACAAGTCGACATTTACTTCCGATTTTAACGTGAAAATGACGGTTATCGTCAAAATGCGGGCAATGGCATATTCAACGAACTATTAGTAGTGAAACAGAAGCAATCCAACATGGTTGTAACACCTCTACGTCGTTGTACTTGCTGAAGCGACGAACACACACTACCTGCTGCAAGTAGTACCCTCTCCTAAACGCCACTTCTTAATCTGATTCAGAGCACTAGAATGAGTCCACGTAATTTGATCCATTTAACACGTGCCGGAAACATCTCAGACGGTATTCTGCCGGCGCATATCCTGTCACCCATTCGTCCACTAAACAAGTGGGTTGCTGGCTCCAGGACGTGCCGACGGAAATCCTACTGGCACGCGCTGACCGGCCGCTGCCGCCGGCTAGGCTAGCTCAACTCGCTCGACCAAGAAAACGCCTTCGTCGCGGCGCCGTCCGACCTTTCCACGGACACCCCGGAATGCATCACTTCAAAAACGTGTCCCAGGCGCGTAAACTAGGACTAGCTTACCTGCATGCATGGTGGTAGTAATCTACTTGTTCCACTAGTCATTGTATACAGCAATACTTTGACAGGGTCAGAGGAAGCTCGACAAAAATCGCCACGGACATTTTGAACCAAGCGTGTGTACGAGTACTGTACCAATGAGTAAGACTTGCTCGCGGAGTAGACCATGTCCCCATCGAGAATCCGGTGGACGGGAAACAGTTTATTTTTTATTCTTTTTAGAACGGAATGGGAAACAGTCGTTTGGATGGTTTCAAGCTGAAGGTAGCCTTTTAATCTGGCTCTGCCACTTGGTCGATCCATTTATGATGGTTTGGACAGCTTAATTACGACAGGTGCAACGATGGCCCACAGCTGATTTGGACTCTACCAGGGCAGAGGCAGAATAATGGCCCAGAGTGTCAGTGAGACGCGTACAAGCGCCGAAAGAAACAAACGTAAGCTGATACATGCATGGTTCATGGATAAGACCGCCTCGCATGTGGCGGGCGGTCCAATTAGTAACGCCTAGTAATTAGTTAGACACCTATGCGCCCAATCATCACGAGAGCTCATAATCGCCTCAAACTACTCAAAACAAAACTCCACTCAAAATCGCCCTAGCTATAGTAGCTGGCCATCACAAACTACGGGACCGGCACGTCTCTGCCTTGCTGACTGACTGACTGACAGGTCGGCCATGCGTGTTGTACCCATATCCAGGACCCATGTGTCATCCCAGAGAGACGCTCTGCTGAGCTACATGCATGCATGCTTTTGTTGGGGGTGACGGCCGGCGAGGCACTGTTTTTGAGGCCAGTCAACCCGTGATTAACGTTACGGTTTCGCTGGAGCGCCTTGGCTTTGCGGTGGCTCTAGATTCGGGGAGAGCGCCCTGGATCGGTGCGTGCAGTGTCTCCCCGCTCGAATCCTTTCCGCCATGGGCGCGCGCGCGACGGATATCCTTTCTGGCTGCTGCCGACATAATACTGTACTACTCTTATGACTTGATGAGTGTGGATAAATTTAGGAGGTGTTTGGTTTCAGGGACTTTTTGTATTGAGATTAAAAAAATTCCCTAGCAAACCAAACAAGGTGGAACTTTTTTAAGACTTTTTCCTAAAAGTCCTTAGAAATACCTTCTTGAGAGTCTTTTTCAAAAATTCTCAGGGACTAGAAAATGTTCCAGGACTAGAGAATCAAACACCACCTTACTTCCATCTCAGGTCGCCGCTAATGCGAGCGCTAAATCTGCCTGTTTCGTTCCTGCCCGGGCCAAAACCATGATCCCGTCGTCCTCGTATGTTGCGTGTCGCTTGTGCATGGGTCCAGGCCGACAATGGCGTTGCAACGTCCGGCGCTTATCATGTGGCCACCGCGCGACGTGCCCACCACGGCCGGTCGATGAATTCAACAGAATTTATTTCCTAAGATGAGAGAAACTTAAACTCTAACGCATCCGATACTGACATCCTGCAGTGTCGACGTCGTCGACGTCGCCGTGTGAATTGTGTTCTCTTCTGGTCGTTGTCAGCCATCCCTCTTCGCTTTCTCACAAACACAAGTGATGAATATCTTTCTGTTGAGGGAAACACAAGTGACTTTTTGTTTTTTGAGAAAACACAAGTGACGATTAAGTAGCCAGCAATCCAGCTTGGCGCTAACAAACATTGAGATAAATTACGCTTCGCGAGTTTGTCTAAAAATAAATAAATGTACACTACAAAATCAGTAAGTGATGATAGCTTTGGACGAAGATTTATTAATAATAAGGATTTAGTATAATTTTAGGGTGCTGATAGGCGCCGGCGCGCCGGCCGAAAGTTTCGGCCGGTCTAGCCTAGGCCATTGGATCTGAGCCGTGTGGGTCGTTGGATCCAGGTAAAAAAAACGAATCGTCCCCAACTTCTTCTTCCTCGAGTACTTGGGCTAGATCCACATGGCCTCGCTCGAGGAGCGCCGCGCCTCTTGTCCCCTCCGGTTGCCGTCCTCGTCGCCGGGCCCCGTCGGTCTTCCTCGTCGCCGGCCCCCGTCGGTCTCCCTCGTCGCCGTTCCCCATCCCTCGCGAACCCCTCGTCGCCGGTCCCCATCCTCGCTGGTCGTCCTTGCCGTCGCGTGAACCCATGCAACAGCCACACCTGCGGTTGCAGCTCTCGACGGCGCCGGTTGTAGCTCCGTCACCGCCGCTCGCCGTTGATGCGAGCTGCAAGGAATTGTGTCGACGATAGCTGCCAGTCAATCAACGCCGTTTTGAATGGATGTAGCAAAAACTTCACCGGTAGTAGCAAAATTAAACTACAGTTGCAGCAAAAATCTTCTCACCACCGTCGCGAGGTCGCAGCTCCGCCTGGATGGAGTAGCAAAACCATCGGCGGTAGTAGCAAAATCCTACTGTGGTTGCAGCAAAATCGTCGTCGCCGTCACGAGGTCACAGCTCCGTCTTGATGGATGTAGCAAAAAACTTTGCCGGTGGTAGCAAAAATCAACTACGGTTGAATCTTTATTATCTACGGTTGAAGCTTTTTGCGACACCTTGAAGCTTTTCTCTGTTGGCAGTAGCTAGCCCCCTAGCATCGGCATTTCAGCGTTTGAAGCTTTTTTCAACGCCGGTTGAAGCTTTGTGTGATACCGGATGTAGCCTTTTATTGTGCCATGGACGCCCTGCCTGTGAGCTCGCAGGTGATGCCTCCCCTGTCATAGTAGCGCCGGTGCTTGGTGAAAGGATCGATATGGTTGACTAGAGGGGGGGGGTGAATAGGCAACTAACAATTTTAGCTTTTCTTAATCACTTTAAATTAAGCGTCAAAGTAAGTTGTCTAGATAAGTTACTAAGATGACAACTAGAGGAAAGTAAAGATCACAACTCCACAAGCAAGCTATATAAGATAAACAAGTAAATCTTGCACAAGTAAAGGATAGAAATAACCACAAGTGGAGACGGTGAAGACGAGGATGTGTTATCGAAGTTCCTTCCCTTTGAGGGGAAGTACGTCTCCGTTGGAGCGGTGTGGAGGCACAATGCTCTCCAAGAAGCCACTAGGGCCACCGTATTCTCCTCACACCCTCACACAATGCAAGGTGCCGTGAATCCACTAGTGGTGCCCTTGAAGGCGGCAGTCAAACCTTTACAAACAAGGTTGGGGCTCTCTCCACAATTTAATTGGAGGCTCCCAACGAAACCCCGGAGCTTCACCACAATGGAATGTGGCTCCGAAGTGACCTCTTCCATCTAGGGTGCTCAAACACCCAAGAGTAACAAAATCCACACAAGAAAGTATGGGGGAATCAAGTTTCCTTTGGTGGAAGTGTAGATCTAGGTCTCCTCCTTCAATCCCTAGCAAATCAATAAGTTTGGTTGGCTAGGGAGAGAGATCGGGCAAGAAAGCTTTAATGGCATTAATGGTGGAGAGAGAGAGGCAAGAGATGATATGGAGGTGGGAGAAGGGCCTCCTTAAATAGGGTCACCAAGAATCCAACCGTTATGTGCAGAATTGCATAGGACCGTTACTTCCGCTCACCCTACCGTTAGTACCGGTGAGTGAAGGAACCTACGCCCATGGCACCAAGGCGGTACTTCCGGTGACGCACCCGGTAGTACCGGTCTTCCGGAGAAAACCGGAACTACCGCCCCACCACCGGTTAACTACCGCTTTGAGACCAGAAGGTTTCAATCAGGGGCGGTAGTTGGGGCGGTGGTTGGGCCGGAACTACCGCCAGGCAGGTAGTTTCTGTGTGATGGCAGTCAGAGCGGTACTACCGTCCTGAGGACCGATAGTACCGGTTTTGTTAAGAGAACACCGGTACTTCCGGGCCACCACCGGTCTACCACCACACCCAGTACAGAAGGTATCACCCCTGAGCGGTACTTGGGGCGGTGGTTGGACTGGAACTACCGACCACCGGTACAACCGCCTGCAACGGCGGTAGTACCACTGTAGAGGAAACTACACATAAGGAAGAATCAAAGGGGACCTCTCTCTCCACGAACGAAGGCAATATCGTGGGTGCAAAGTATCTGTGTACGTGACTTGATCCACCCATTACCTTCCGATGTGGGTTCCCTCTTAATAGTACGGATTTCCTATGAACAAGAGAAACAAAAAGGCATCGGAACATCCGTCTTCGATCTTTTCCTTAAAGAGGGAAGGCCTAACCGTCTTGTGCCACATGCTATAAACCTGAGTAATATTGACGCACGATTAGTCCACACATGGATTGTCATCATCACCAAAACCTTAGGCAAGAGATGCCCTTACAATCTCCCCCTTTTTGGTGAATGATGACAACCACATGACAATCACGGGGGTCTATAGGATGTAGGCAGAGCTCCCCCTGAGTGTGAGCACTTATTTAGAGTTTGCTTTTGGAATGCAAAAGTGATCAAACTAGGATCTATGCCCCCTAGGTTTTATAGACCTACCAGCGACCACAATCAAAACAAATAGTCAACAGAGCATATGATTGCAGAGAGCTTAAAACATAAGTGCATAGTTAACTTAGATAAGGGCACATGTCTTACACCATGCTACTAAAAAGTTCACAGGAACTAACGAGAGAGAAAAAAACCCATGCAACTCCCGTGACCTAGCAACTCTCAACTCTCTCCCCCTTTGGCATCAAGCACCAAAAAGGAAAAGAGCGAGACTAACGCCCCAGGGCTCAGTAAAGCTCATCGCATGTCGCCAGGGAGTCATCCGAGTCATCATCGTCAGAGTCCTCCGTATCCTCAACGTCCTCAGTAGCCTCAGCCTCAGTCTCCATGGCATCCACAGTCGCTCGAGCAGAGGATGACGGAGGCTCGTCATCAGACCACTGGCAGTTGGCCAGACACCACTTATCCTCAGGAGTGATGCTTTTCTTAGAGCCACTCTTCACATCAGGCACATTGAGGTGCTTCATCATCTGAATCTGCCGGCGGCGCGCCATCTTCTCAGTCACATGAGCCTTGTAGAGCTTCTTTTGGATGTGGGCCTGCAGGCAGAAGGTCTTCTTGACCTTGGCAGTAAGCTTCTCCACCCAAGAAGGCTTGGCCCCAGCCTCTAACTCAAAGTCATCATCATCCGAGGTAGCAAAGATATCCTCCTCATTTTCCACGGCGAATCGAGGAGCTGCATGTTTCTTCCGTCTCAGCACCTTGACCTCATGCTCCGTGAGCCTATCCGGAGTAGAAAGAGCTCTCCAGGCCTCCGAACTTCCCAAACCGAGTACAGGAAGCGCATCACAAAGGAAGCATAGATCGGTACTTTGTGGTACCAGACACAGTTGTACATCTCCTCCCACATCCACTTGGACACATCAAAAGTGATGCCCTTGCCTTGCTTGGTCTTCATGGCCACAAGCAAATCCACCAGATAACCATAAATGTCATCCTGGTTCCCAACTTTGGGCAGCAGCACACACCGGAACACACGGTGTAGAATGTCATAGACTGGCTGGAGATCATTGGATTTACCTACAATGCCACGGCCAGGGATATACAGAGGGGCTAGCTTCACCTTATCCATGGGGTTGGCTCGGTCGTGAGGACGGAGACCACCTTGACCTTCCAAGCCAGTGTCATCATAGCCCAGAGCATTGCAGAAGGCACTCCAGGGAACACGGAAGAACTCATCCCGGCACATAAAGGAAAGGTGACGCTGATCGTCACTGCCAAAGTGGACAGTAGGATAGAATTGATGAATGAGTTCCACATCAAAATCATATCGCAGGTCCATGAGCTTGATCAAATCAAACTCCTCACAGACCTCCAGAGCCTCTCCAAAGTAATCGCGGTTGCTTCTCCACTTCGCAAGGTCAATGGACCACATCCGTGTGAACTTGTTCTTGTGGTGCTCGAAGATTTCAGACACAATCCTCAATTGCATTTCATTGCGGAACTTAGGATTACTCCAGCGTGGAGGAGGTGGTGCGGTGTAAGGGTCCTGAAAGCGAAACTTCTCCCAGTCCGAAAGCTTCCACTTGTACATAGGAAGCGCTGCACGCTGCTTGGCAGCAACTGACTTTTCCCGGCGAGTTGTTTTGGAGGGGACCACAACCTCGGGAACATCTTCATCATCTGCCGGCCTCTTGCCCCTACGGGCCTTTCTTTTGGCGACCTGACCAGTACGAGAGCTAGAGCCACCTGCAAACGCACACGGAGAACACATAGCAACCCAGAAAAGATGAGAGGAATGTACACAATATCAGAAGAATAATTCACAAGTACGTAAGGAGAATAGAGACAATGCATATAAATTCAGAGCAACCGGTAGTTCCGGAACTGCACCGGTAGTTTCGGGCCGGCGGTAGTACCGGTCGTGGGACCGGTAGTACCGCTGAGAACGGATCTGCCAAGTAGAGGAGGAGAACTACCCGATCTCAAAACTACATGCACGATGTCTATTATTAACTACACACAAGTGAATAGGAATCTATAAGGATCTCTCCCTCAAAACATTTAGCCAAAATGAAGGAATACACGCATTGCCCTAGAAGAAGGATTCAAGATAAGAACCCTAACAAAAAGGAGAAGTAGGGCAATACAGGTATCCATGGGAGGAGATCGAAGAGGAGGCGGCCTCCACGGAGCGGATCCGGTGAAGGGCCGACGGATCCGAAGTGTCGGAGGGCGCTTCGGGGCAGTGAGTAGAGCACCCGGAGGCTAGGGCAAAAAGAATGGACGAGTGAAGAGGAAAACCCCTTCAGTCCGTGCCTTTTATACCCGCCCTATTCAGCCGCCGGTAGTACCGGTCCAGGGACCGGTAGTACCGCTCCGGATGCTGCCAGGTGGTTGGAGCGGTACTTCCGCGCTAGGCGGTAGTTCCGCGAACCAACACCGGTAGTACCGGCCAGGGGCACAGGTCAGAGTACCAGCGGTAGAACCACTGGCTTCTGACCGGTACAACCGCTGGGCTGTAACCTGGTGGTCAAGCGGTAGAACTGCTTGTACCACCGGTTGTACCGCCAGGGAGCACCAACTCACTCCATGATAACAAGCTTGTGTACATTTGGAGTAGATGGCTTGGATGAGAAGGCTTAGGATGGAGCTAGTCACTGTAGTATGAGGAAGAAAAACACGAAAGCCAGAAACCAAACAAGCCTGAGGGCGATGGCCGGAGCCACCTATGTTAGAGTCAATTGGCATGGCACCGCGAAGAATTATCCTTGGGCCCATAACCAAAACTCGTCTTTGAAACACAAGTGTCATCAAAAATGACGAATGTGGAAAGATGATCAATTTATTCATAATGGGGGGAGGGAGAGTTCATTGAGAGAACACCACTCCCCCTATTTCCATGCCTACACCTAGAATAGACAAAATGAAGAGTATGGTGGGGTGTGCACGTGCTCAAGCCACATTTCTCAAATCAATGATATTTAGCTCATGCCTTAACTCGCGAAATCTTGCTTCATCCAACGGCTTCGTGAAGATATCTGCAAGGTTATCATGAGTGTCGACATAGTGAAGCTCGATCTCTCCTTGCCTTATGTGATCCCGGATGAAGTGATACCGAATCTCTATATGCTTCGTCTTGAAGTGTTGCACCAGGTTGAGAGAAATCTTGATGGCACTTTCATTGTCACACCAAAGAGGCACTTTGTCACAAGTGACACAGTAATCCTTTAAAGTTTGCCTCATCCATAAGAGTTGAGCACAACAACTGCCAGCAGCCACATACTCTGCTTCGGTGGACGAGAGAGACACACAACTTTGCTTTTTGGAAGACCAACTAACAAGAGAGCAACCAAGAAATTGGCACCCCCCAGAAGTGGACTTCCTATCCGCTTTGTCTCCCGCCCAGTCAGAATCAGAGAAACCTACAAGGTTGAAGTTTGCTCCTCTTGGGTACCATAAGCCAAAGTTTGGGGTATGAGCCAAATATCGAAAGATTCACTTGACAGCCACAAAGTGACTTTCCTTAGGTGAGGCTTGAAACCGTGCACAAATTCCCACACTCAACATAATATCCGGTCTAGATGCACAAAGGTAAAGCAAGGAACCGATCATAGAGCGATATACCTTTTGATCCACTGCTTTACCATTGGGATCAATGTCAAGTTGGCACTTGGTTGGCATTGGAGTAGTAGCCGGCTTGACATCACTTAGATTGAACCTCTTGAGCATGTCTTGAATATACTTGGATTGTTTGATGAAGATCCCTTCTCTTCTTTGCTTGATCTCAAACCCAAGGAAGTACTTCAACTCTCCAATCATGGACATCTCAAAATGTGTGGTCATGAGTGCGGCGAACTCATCATTGAAAGCTTTGTTAGGAGAACCAAAGATAATATAATCAACATATAGTTGGCATACAAACAACTCCCCTTTGACCTTCTTAGTAAAAAGAGTTGGGTCAATTTTCCCAATTTCAAACCCACGATCTTGTAACAACTCGGTAAGATGCTCATACCACGCACGTGGGGCTTGTTTAAGGCCATAGAGTGCCTTATCGAGTTGGTACACGTGATGGGGGAGCTTAGGATCCTCAAACCCCGGGGGTTGTTTAACATACACCAACTCATTAATAGGACCATTAAGAAATGCACTTTTCACATCCATTTGTTGCAATTTAAAGTTATGATGCGAAGCATAGGCAAGCAATAAACGAAAGGATTCAAGACGAGCAACGGGGGCAAAGGTTTCACCGTAGTCGATACCCTCGACTTGGGAGTAGCCTCGAGCCACCAGACGCGCCTTGTTGCGGATGACAATGCCATGAGCATCTTGCTTGTTCTTAAAGATCCACTTGGTTCTAATGACATTATGGTTCTCCTTTGGCCTTGGCACCAGACGCCACACCTTGTTGCGCTCGAAGTTATGGAGTTCTTCATGCATGGCATTGAGCCAATCAGGGTCTTCGAGCGCCTCATAAACCTTCTGAGGTTCAACACAGGAGACAAAAGCTTGATGAGCACAATAGTTTGCTAATTGTCTACGAGTGCTTACCCCCCTTTTGATGCTTCCTAGAATGTTCTCCATGTGATGTTCTTTGGAAGCAAGCCTGGAGGAAACTTTTGCAGCATGACGCTCCAATTGCTCTTCAAGTGATAACTGAGGAGCATTGAGTTGATCATCTTGAGCGTCGTCAGGAGCTAGATCTTGATCTTGAGCTTCCTCTTGACCTTGATCTTGCTCGGAGGACAAAACTTGGCCTTGTGCATCATTTGATGGCTCTCCACCATCTTGTGATTGATCTTGCACTTGGCCTTGTTCGTCCGGTTGAGGGCCTTCACTTTGTTCTTCGGAAGCATGTGAGTCTTGGGTTGGTGATTGTTCCACTTGAGTGGAACATTGTCCTTCTCCTTCGGCCACAAGGGGTTCCTCAAGGGGTACGATATATCCAACACCCATTCTTATTATGGCTTGAGGAGGAATTTCATCACCTACATCACAAGTACCACTTTGCTCCACTTGGGAGCCGTTATTTTCATCAAACTCTACGTTACTCGTCTCCTCAGTGAGTCCATTGGACTTGTTGAGGACACGGTAAGCATGAGAGTTTGTAGCATAACCAACAAATATGCCCTCGTGAGCTCTAGATTCAAATTTAGACAAGCGAACACCTTTCTTGAGAATGAAACACTTACACCCGAATACCCGGAAGTACTTCAGATTGGGCTTGTTACCGGTAAGTATCTCATATGGAGTTTTGTTCAAGCCTTTGCAGAGATAGAGCCGATTTGATGCATGGCAAGCGGTGTTGATGGCTTCGGCCCAAAAGTTGTATGGAGATTTGAATTCCGCCATCATGGTTCTTGCCGCATCCATCAGAGTTCGATTCTTTCTCTCCGCTACACCGTTTTGTTGAGGGGTATAGGGAGCTGCATATTGATGTTTGATCCCCTCATCACTGAGAAACTCATCCAAGGTGTAGTTCTTGAACTCAGTGCCGTTGTCACTTCTGATCATCAAAATCTTTGCTTCATGTTGTCGTTGAGCTTCATTTGCAAAGTTGATGACGGTTTGTTGGGTCTCACTCTTCTTCTTGAAGAAGTATACCCAGGTGTATCTTGAGTAATCATCTACAATCACCAAGCAGTACTTTCTACCCCCAAGACTATCAAAAGATGGAGGCCCAAAGAGGTCCATGTGAAGGAGCTCTAGGGGTCTCTTTGAATAGATGATAGTCGTGGGAGGGTGAGCCGTCTCATGTAACTTTCCTTCAATGCAAGCCCTGCAAGCACGATCTTTGGCAAAGCTAACATTTGTTAGTCCACGGACATGGTCCCCCTTGAGAAGACTTTGCAAAGATCTCATATTGACATGGGCCAAACGGCGATGCCAAAGCCATCCCACATCAACTTTAGCCATTAAGCATGTCGCGACCTTCGTGGGTTGCTTCGAAAAGTTAACCACATAAAGACCGTTCTCGACATGCCCAACATAGGCTACTTTAAGAGTCTTGCTCCACAAGAGGGCCACGGTATCAATATCAAAGAATGTAGCAAAGCCCATAAGTGCAAGTTGGCGAACAGAAAGTAAATTGTATGCAAGGGACTCAACAAGCATGACTTTCTCGATCATGAGATCATGAGAGACAACAACCTTGCCGAGCCCCAATACCTTAGAAGATGAAGCATCACCCCATTCGACGTTGGTGGCCATAGATGAACCTAGATGCACGTCCACCACCAAGTCTTTGCTTCCGGTCATATGATTTGTGGCTCCACTATCGAGCAGCCATGATCCCCCACCGGAAGCAAACTCCTACAAGAGATCAATGCTTGGATTTAGGTACCCATTTGGTAATGGGTCATTTGAGGTTAGTAACAAGGGTCTTAGGAATCCAAATGGACCATTCAATGTACTCATAAGAAGAACCAACAAATTTAGCAAACACATGACCATCACTAGCATGACATAAAACATATGAAGGATTAAAGTCGCCGGCCATGTTTGATGGTATGGTGGAGTTTTTCTCGACACCGCCACCTTTCACCGTTTTCTTCTTCTTTGATGCGCCCTCTCCTTCTTTCACAAAAGTTTGTCGGAGAGGGGGTGGTTGCTTGGTCTTGTCATTCCTCTTCTTCTTGGGCTTAGGAACAAACCCAATTCCTTCCTTTGCCACAACCTCCTTTTGTTTGCTCAAAAGGTTGTTGAGGTTCTTCTCACCTTGTATACATGTCACAAGGCCTTTCTCGAGTTGCGTCTTCAACTCGGCATTTTCTTCAACAAGATGCACATGCTCGCAACATGGGTTAGTAGCATTTGCATTATCAATTAATACCATGCGAGGAAAGATAGCCTTTTCCTTGGTTAGCGAAAGTTGGAGTTGATCACGAGACTCCTTGAGAGTAGCATTCATACCTTTCAAGGCCTTGTGAGCCTTGTCGAGTATGACAAACTCTTCTTTGAGTTTAGCATGGTCAACCTCAAGTTTTGCCTTCTCGGAATTAAGCACACGTGAGACAACTAAAGCATGATCAAGATCTTTCTTTAATTTAGCATGATCATCGTTGTGTGACTCCTCAAGAGCCAAACGAAGACCACACTCTTCCTCTAGGGCGTTAGAGAGATCCGATATCTCATCGGCATAGTCTCGACTATGTCCTTCCATTTTAGTAATGGTTTCCTCGTGAGCCTCGATCATGTCATTGGCCTCACCGAGTTGTTCCAAGAGAGCAACAAAATGCTTCTTGGGTTTGCCCTTGAGATTTTTCATGAACAATTCAAATTCATTCTCTCCCTCCTTAGTTCTCTCACTCTCATCAATACAATCCGTCAATGGAGGATTAGAAGTGATAGTAGTATTGATGTTTGGGGTTACCTTGTTGGCGGCCTTGGCCATGAGACACTTGGCGGTGATGTTCTCATTTGGTGAGTCGAAGAGAGATGAGTGCGGAGTAGTAGCAATAGCAATTGTGGCCATGGTGACCATCTCATCATCTTCATCATTATCATCATCCTCAACATATTCTTCTTGGGCCACCAGCCCTTTAGGAGGAGTCTTCTTGTTGAAGTTGTTCTTATTGGGATAAGACTTTGACTTGTCCTTCCGGATAAGCTTGCCTCCAAAGTCTTCTCTTTTCTCATATGGGCAATCCGCAACGAAGTGGCTTACATTTCCATAGTTGAAGCATGTCCTCACTCGTTGCTTGCCCTTGTTCCCACTTGAGTTGTTCCTGTTGAAGTTGGGTCCTGTGTTCTTCTTGTTGCCCCAGAATTGCCTTGAAGCAAGAGCCATGTGCTCATGATAGGCATATTTGGTGTCCTCGGGGCTACACTCATCATCATCCTCCACCTCCTCTTCTTCCACACAAGCCTTGGCCTTCAGGGCAAGATTAGGCTTCTTCGATCGATGAGCTCTTAAGACCGCATTATCGGCGGTCATATCCAAGATCCTCATGGCAACGAACTCATCCAACACTTCATTTGAGGATAAGTGGTGGAAGTCTGGTCTCTGACGAATGACAGAGGACATCGCCTTATGATAGGGCATCATGGCCTTGAGGAACTTGCGCTTGATCCAATTGTCATCCGTGTCCTTACTGCCATGATCTCGAAGAGAGACCGCAAGGGTAGTTAATCTCCGATAAAGTTCACGAGGATCTTCTTCTTCGATCATAGCAAACTCATCGGCTTCATCTTGCACAACTTCATAGTTAGAGCGTTGAATGCTAGTGCTTCCCTTGTACATAGTGCCAACATGCTCCCAAGCTTCCTTGGCCACAGTGAAGGGTCGAAGATGTGCAATGTCTTCTGGAGGAATATCATCTTGAAGAATGCAAAGAGCGGACTCGTTGAATTGATGATCCGTAGTTTCTCTTGGAGTCATGTTGTCGGGATCACACGGATAAAAACCTTGCTCAATGATTCTCCAAAGATTAGTAGAACAATGATTTATATGACGTTTGAAACGAAACACCCAAGTAGCAAAATCAGAATTTTTTATAAACTTGGGAGGAGGCCCAACGGAATTTAAATGCGGTGTAGGAACGGGTCCGCCATTGTGAGTAGGAGGAGCGGAGTGGGCAAAGATCCCACTCCCATTCTTAGTAACAGGGGCTTGTTCACTACTAGCTTCTCCCTTGTCGGGATTAGCCTCCGACACGTTGGTGGTGGGACGAACCACTTCCAACGGTGCGGTGGATAATTTAAGTCCCTCAAGCAAATCTTTAAACATGCCTTTGACCTCGGTCGCTAGTGACTCTTTCAATGTGGTCAAGGCCATATTGAACTCCTCACGAGAGACCGAGGCTCCCCCATCGGACGTAGGCAAGGACGGAGTTCCATCGGAATGATCCTCCGTCTCGACTACGTTAGTCACCCATACTCTTTGGACGGTAAAGTCCTTAAAAAGAGACGAGGCTCTGATACCAATTGAAAGGATCGATATGGTTGACTAGAGGGGGGGTGAATAGGCAACTAACAATTTTAGCTTTTCTTAACCACTTTAAATTAAGCGTCAAAGTAAGTTGTCTAGATAAGTTACTAAGATGACAACTAGAGGAAAGTAAAGATCACAACTTCACAAGCAAGCTATATAAGATAAACAAGTAAAGCTTGCACAAGTAAAGGATAGAAATAATCACAAGTGGAGACGATGAAGACGAGGATGTGTTATCGAAGTTCCTTCCCTTTGAGGGGAAGTACGTCTCCGTTGGAGCGGTGTGGAGGCACAATGCTCCCTAAGAAGCCACTTGGGACACCGTATTCTCCTCACGCCCTGACACAATGCAAGGTGCCGTGAATCCACTAGTGGTGCCCTTGAAGGCGGCAATCGAACCTTTACAAACAAGGTTGGGGCTCTCTCCACAACTTAATTGGAGGCTCCCAACGAAACCCCGGAGCTTCACCACAATGGAATGTGGCTCCGAAGTGACCTCTTCCGTCTAGGGTGCTCAAACACCCAAGAGTAACAAAATCCACACAAGAAAGTATGGGGGAATCAAGTTTCCTTCGGTGGAAGTGTAGATATAGGTCTCCTCCTTCAATCCCTAGCAAATCAACAAGTTTGGTTGGCTAGGAAGAGAGATCGGGTAAGAAAGCTTTAATGGCATTAATGGTGGAGAGAGAGAGAGGCAAGAGATGAGATGGAGGTGGGAGAAGGGCCTCCTTAAATAGGGTCACCAAGAATCCAACCGTTATGTGCAGAATTGCATAGGACCGGTACTTCCGCTCACCCTACCGATAGTACCGGTGAGTAAAGGAACCTGCGCCCATGGCACCAAGACGGTACTTCCGGTGACGCACCCGGTAGTACCGGTCTTCCGGAGAAAACCGGAACTACCGCCCCACCACCGGTCAACTAACGCTTTGAGACCAGAAGGTTTCAAGCAGGGGCGGTAGTTGGGGCGGTGGTTGGGCCGGAACTACCGCCAGGCAGGTAGTTTCTGTGTGATGGCAGTCAGAGCGGTACTACCGTCTTGAGCACCGGTAGTACCGGTTTCGTTAAGAGAACACCGGTACTTCCGAGCCACCACCGGTCTACCACCGCACCCAGTATAGAAGGTATCACCCCTGAGCGGTACTTGGGGCGGTGGTTGGACCGGAACTAGCGGCCACCGGTACAACCGCCTGCAACGGCGGTACTACCGCTGTAGAGGATACTACACATAAGGAAGAATCAAAGGGGACCTCTCTCTCCACGAACGGAGGCAATATCGTGGGTGCAAAGTATCTGTGTACGTGACTTGATTCACCCATTACCTTCCGATGTGGGCTCCCTCTTAATAGTAAGGATTTCCTATGACCAAGAGAAACAAAAAGTCATCGAAACATCCGTCTTCGATCTTTTCCTTAAAGAGGGAAGGCCTAACCGTCTTGTGCCACATGCTATAAACCTAAGTAATATTGACGCACGATTAGTCCACACATGGATTGTCATCATCACCAAAACCTTAGGCAAGAGATGCCCTTACACTTGGCCCCCGATGAGCACGGCCATGGCTTGCGAGCTTGTCGACCTAGCCGCCCCGGCCGCCACGCTCGTCGCCTTTTTTCTTAGGAGCAGCGCCGCCCCGTCCTCACCGCACTTGCCGGCCATGGCGCCACCCGCGCTCGTCGCCCTGCCCGCCCGCGCTCGCCGCCCCGACCGCCAGTGCTTGCCGGTCATCCCCGTGAAGAAAGTAGATTGCATCAAAAAAACTGCTGCAAGGCCCCACGCATCAGCGCATCGCGCGAGAAAGCGACCGGCCGAATGGTTCGGCCGGCGTGTCGTTCCTAAACGTTTACCATAATTTTAACCCCTAAGAGTTTGTCTTGTGGAGACAAAGTATCAAGGGAAGGGACATCATCATTTCTATTTTCGTTTTTGCTACTCGTTAGAATAGCTAAAAAAGAATGGCTAAGACAACATAAGGCCTTCTTTGGTTTGTAGGAATTTTGTAGGAACTTTATAGGATAGAATTTGCAAAGGAAAAATTTCTTTGAAACCCTTTGGTTTAGAGGAAGGGATTCATATTCCTATGTAGGATAGGAATCAATCCATCACATTTTGGAGGAAACAAAACATTAGCCTAGACCCAATGGAAAATTTCCTATCCTATGCACCAAATGGCATATTTTTTTCTATAGGAATTGAGATGCATGTCATCTCACTTCCCATGATTTTTCTATTCCTATAAAACTCCTATCCTATGAACCAAAGAAGGCCTAAGCGAAAGTCAAGATGGCAATATTCCCCATGGGGATGGGTACCCGCGGGGATTTACCAATCATGGAGCGGGGATGGGGGGAAAATTATCCCCAGAGGTATTGTTCGGTGGGTATCCGTTAGTCTCGCGGGGCGTGGATGGGCATAAAATGTTGGAGATATGCCCTAGAGGCAATAATAAAAGCATTATTATTATATCTCCTTATTCATGATAATTGTCTGTTATTCATGCTTGAATTGTATTGTACGGAAACAGCGATACATGTGTGAATACACAGACCACAATGAGTCCCTGGTAGGCCTCTAGTTACCAGTTCGTTGATCAACAGATAGTCACGGTTTCCTGACCATGGACATAGGATGTCAGCGATAACGGGATCACATCATTAGGAGAATGATGTGATGGACAAGACCCAAACTTGAGCATAACACGAGATCGTTTAGTTCGTGATGCATAAGCTTTTCGGTGTCAAGTATTTATTCCTTAGACCATGAGGTTGTACAACTCCCGGATACCGTAGGAATACTTTGGGTGTGCCAAACGTCACAACGTAACTGGGTGGCTATAAAGGTACGCATCGGGTATCTCCGAAAGTGTCTGTTGAGTTGGTACGAACCGAGACTGGGATGTTGTCACTCCGCATGACGGAGAGGTACCTCTGGGCCCACTCGGTAAGACATCATCATAATGAGCTCAATGTGACTAAGTGGTTAGTCACGGGATGATGGATTACGGATCGAGTAAAGAGACTTGCCATGACGAGATTGAACAAGGTATCGGGAATACCGACGATCGAATCTCGGGCAAGTAACGTACCGATGGACAAAGGGAGTAACATACGGGATTGAGTGAATCCTTGACACGGTGGTTCATCCGATGAAGATTATCGAGGAACACGTGGGAACCAACATGGGTATCCGGATCCCGCTGTTGGTTATTGACCGGAGAGTGTTCTCGGTCATGTCTACGTGTCTCCCGAACCCGTAGGGTCTACACACTTAAGGTTCGGTAACGCTAGGGTCGTAGAGATAAATGCACGTGGAAACCCGAAAGTTGTTCGGAGTCCCGGATGAGATCCCGGATGTCACGAGGAGTTCCGGAATGGTCCGGAGGTAAAGATTGATATATAGGAAGTCCAGTTTCGACCATCGGGTGATCTCCAGGGGTCACAGGGAGCGTCCCGGGACCATCGGAGGGGCCCCGGGGGTCCACCGAGTGAGGCCACCCATCTCGGTGGGGCCCCTAGGCCACAAGGGGAAGTGTCCAGCCCCTCTGGGCTGGCGCACCACTAGGGGCCCACCTTCCCATGCGCCTAGGGTTAAAACCCTAAGGGAAGGGGGGCCACCACTTGCCTTGGGGGGCAAGGACTCCCCCCTGGCCGCCGCCCCCCCTTGCAGATTGGATCTGCAGGGGGCTGGCGCACCCCCTGGCCCCCTATATATATGTGGGGAGGGAGAGGGCAGCCGCACCCTTGCCCTGGCGCCTCTCCCCCTCCCGTCACACCTCCATACTCCAACGCAGGGCGCCCGGCGAAGCCCTGCTGCGATCCCCACTGCATCCGTCATCACGCCGTCGTGCTGCCGGATCTCTGACGACTTCTCCTCCCCCCTTGCTGGATCAAGAAGGAGGTGACGTTGCTGCACCGTACGTGTGTTGAATGCGGAGGTGCCGTCCGTTCGGCGCTAGATCATCGGTGACGAAGAACGCGAAGAGTACGACTACTTCATCCACGCTTCTTCGAAAGCTTCCGCTCGCAATCTCCATAACGGTATGTAGATGCACTCTTACTCACTCGTTGCTAGATGTCTCCATAGTTGGATCTTGGTGAAAGCGTAGAATTTTTTTGAATTATGCTATGTTCCCCAACAGTGGTATCAGAGCTAGGTTTTATGCGTAGCATCTTGCACGAGTAGAACACAAACAATTGTGGTCGTTTGGTTTTGTTCAACTTTCTTACCGTTACTAGTCAATCTTGATTCGGCGGTATTGTGGGATGAAGCGTCCCGGACCGACTTTACACGTACGCTTACGTGAGACTGGTTCCACCGACAGACATGCACTAGATGCATAAGGTGGCTGGCGGGTGTCTGTCTCTCCTACTTTAGTCGGATCAGATTCGATGAAAAGGGTCCTTATGAAGGGTAAATAGAAGTTGACAAATCACGTTGTGGTTTTGGCGTAGGTAAGAAACGTTCTTGCTAGAAATCCTATAGAAGCCACGTAAAACTTGCAACAACAATTAGAGGACGTCTAACTTGTTTTTGCAGCATGTGCTATGTGACGTGGTATGGCCAAAACGAAGATGTGATGAATGATATATGTGATGTATGAGATTGATCATGTTTTTGTAATAGGGAATCATGACTTGCATGTCGATGAACTTGACAACCGGCAGGAGCCATAGGAGTTGTCTTAATTATTGTATGACCTGCGTGTCACTGAATAACGCCATGTAATTACTTTACTTCATTGCTAAA
>LR738711.1:257636759-257661918 GCA_902687465.1 Secale cereale | reverse complement strand
TAAACGTTAGCTATAGTAGTAGAAGTAATAGTTGGCGTGACGACTTCTTCAAGACACGATGATGGAGATCATGATGATGAAGATCATGGTGTCGAGCCGGTGACAAGATGATCATGGTGCCCCGAAGATGGAGATCCAAGGAGCAAGATGATATTGGCCATATCATGTCACTTTAATTGATTGCATGTGATGTTTATCATGTTTATGCATCTTGTTTACTTAGAACGACGGTAGTAAATAAGATGATCTCTCACTAAAATTTCAAGTATTGTGTTTCCCCTAACTGTGCACCGTTGCTAAAGTTCGTTGCTCCGAAGCACCACGTGATGATCGGGTGTGATAGGTTCTAACGTTCGCATACAACGGGTGTAAGACAGATTTACACACGCGATACACTTAGGGTTCACTTGACGAGCCTAGCATGTACAGACATGGCCTCGGAACACGGAAGACCGAAAGGTCAAACACGAATCGTATAGAAGATACGATCAACATGAAGATGTTCACCGTTGATGACTAGTCCGTCTCACGTGATGATCGGACACGGACTACTCGATTCGGATCGTGTATCACTTAGATGACTAGAGAGATGTCATTCTGAGTGGGAGTTCATTAAAATTTGATTAAGATGAACTTAATTATCATGAACTTAGTCTAAATTCTTTACAATATCTCTTGTAGATCAAATGGCCCACGCTCAGGTTACCCTCAACTTCAACGCGTTCCTAGAGAAAACCAAGCTGAAAGACGATGGTAGCAACTATACGGATTGGGTCCGTAACCTGAGGATTATCCTCATAGCTGCCAAGAGATCATATGTCCTAGAAGCACCGCTAGGTGATGCACCTGCTCCCGATGCGGCCCAAGACGTTTTGAACGTCTGGCAGTCGCGTAGTGATGATTACTCCCTGGTTCATTGCGGCATGCTTTACAGTTTAGAATCGGGGCTCCAAAAACGTTTTGAGCACCACGGAGCATATGAGATGTTCGAAGAGCTGAAAATGGTTTTCCAAGCTCATGCCCGAGTCGAGAGATATGATGTCTCCGACGCATTCTACAGCTGTAAGATGGAGGAGAACAGTTTTGTCAGTGAGCACATCCTCAAGATTTCAGGATTGCACAACCGCTTGTCTCAGCTAGGAATGAATCTCCCAGATGAAGCGGTCGTTGACAGAATCCTCCAGTCGCTCCCACCAAGCTTCAAGAGCTTCGTGTTGAACTTCAATATGCAGGGGATGGAGAAGTCCATTCCCGAGGTGTATTCGATGCTGAAATCAGCGGAGGTGAACATCAAGAAAGAACATCAAGTGTTGATAGTCAATAAAACCACTAAGTTCAAGAAAGGCAAGGGTAAGAAGAACTTCAAGAAGGACGGCAAGGGAGTTGCCGCGCCTGGCAAGCCTGTTGCCGGGAAGAAGCCAAAGTATGGACCCAAGCCTGAGACAGAGTGCTTTTATTGCAAGGGAACGGGTCACTGGAAGCGGAACTGCCCCAAATACTTAGCAGACAAGAAGGCCGGCAACGTCAAAGGTATATATGATATACATGTTATTGATGTGTACCTTACCAGCACTCGTAGTAGCTCCTGGGTATTCGATACCGCTACAGTTGCTCACATTTGTAACTCAAAACAGGAGCTGCGGAATAAACGGAGACTGGCGAATGATGAGGTGACGATGCGCGTCGGAAATGGTTCCAAGGTCGATGTGATCGCCGTCGGCACGCTACCTCTACATCTACCCTTGGGATTAGTTTTAAACCTCAATAATTGTTATTTAGTACCAGCTTTGAGCATGAACATTGTTTCTGGATCTCGTCTTATGCGAGATGGCTACTCTTTCAAATCGTAGAATAATGGTTGTTCTATTTATTTGAGAGATATGTTTTATGGTCATGCCCCGCTGGTGAATGGTTTATTTTTGATGAATCTCGAACGTAGTGATACACATATTCATAGTGTAAATGCCAAAAGATGTAAAGTTGATAATGATAGTCCCAGATATTTGTGGCATTGCCGCCTTGGCCATATTGGTGTCAAACGTATGAAGAAGCTCCATTCAGATGGACTTCTAGAGTCTCTTGATTATGAATCATTTGACACGTGCGAACCGTGCCTCTTGGGCAAGATGACCAAGACTCCGTTCTCCGGAACAATGGAGCGAGCAACCAACTTGTTGGAAATCATACATACCGATGTGTGCGGTCCAATGAGTGTTGAGGCTCGCGGAGGCTACCGTTATGTTCTCACCCTCACGGATGACTTGAGTAGATACGGGTATATATATTTGATGAAACACAAGTCTGAGACCTTTGAAAAGTTCAAGGAATTTCAGAATGAGGTTGAGAATCAACGTGACAGAAAAATAAAGTTCTTGCGATCGGATCGTGGGGGTGAATATTTAAGTCATGAATTTGGCACACACCTTAGGAGCTGTGGAATTGTTTCACAATTGACACCGCCCGGAACACCTCAACGTAACGGTGTGTCCGAACATCGAAATCGTACTCTGTTAGACATGGTGCGATCTATGATGTCCCTCACCGATTTACCGCTATCTTTTTGGGGTTATGCTTTAGAGACTGCCGCATTCACTTTAAATAGGGCTCCGTCGAAACCCGTTGAGACGACTCCGTATGAACTTTGGTTTGGCAAGAAACCGAAGCTGTCGTTTCTAAAAGTTTGGGGTTGCGATGCTTATGTCAAGAAACTTCAACCTGAAAAGCTCAAACCCAAATCGGAAAAATGCGTCTTCATAGGATACCCAAAGGAAACAATTGGGTACACCTTCTACCACAGATCCGAAGGCAAAGTCTTTGTTGCCAAGAATGGATGCTTTCTGGAGAAAGAGTTTCTCTCGAAAGAAGTGAGTGGGAGGAAAGTAGAACTTGATGAGGTGACAGTCACCCCTCCTGTACCGGAAAGTAGCGCAGCGCAGGAAACTGTTCCTGAGGTGCCTGCACCGACAAGGGAGGAAGTTGATGATAATGATCATGAAGAAATAGATCAAGTTACTACTGAACTTCGAAGGTCCACAAGGGTACGTTCCGCACCAGAGTGGTACGGCAACCCTGTACTGGAAATCATGTTGTTAGACAATGGTGAACCTTCGAACTATGAAGAAGCGATGGCGGGCCTGGATTCCAATAAATTGCTTAGAGCCATGAAATCCGAGATAGAATCCATGTATGAAAACAAAGTATGGACTTTGGTGGACTTGCCTGATGATAGGCACGCCATAGAAAACAAATGGATATTTAAGAAGAAGACAGACGCGGATGGTAATGTGACCATCTATAAGGCTCGGCTTGTCGCTAAAGGTTATCGACAAGTTCAAGGGATTGACTACGATGAGACTTTCTCTCCCGTAGCGATGCTGAAGTCAGTCAGAATCATGTTAGCTATTGCCGCATTCTATGATTATGAGATATGGCAAATGGACGTCAAAACAACATTCCTTAATGGCTTCCTCAAGGAAGAGTTGTATATGATGCAACCGGAAGGTTTTGTCGATCCAGAGAACGCTAACAAGGTATGCAAGCTCCAGCGCTCGATTTACGGGCTGGTGCAAGCATCTCGGAGTTGGAATATTAGCTTTGATGAAGTGATCAATGAAGGAAATATGCCCTAGAGGCAATAATAAAGATGTTATTTGTATTTCCTTATATCATGATAAATGTCTTTTATTCATGCTAGAATTGTATTAACCGGAAACTTAGTACATGTGTGGATACATAGACAAAACAGTATGTCCCTAGTATGCCTCTACTAGACTAGCTCATTGATCAAAGATGGTTATGTTTCCTAGCCATAGACATGAGTTGTCATTTGATCAACGGGATCACATCATTAGGAGAATGATGTGATGGACAAGACCCATCCATTAGCATAGCACTATGATCGTTTAGTTTTACTGCTATTGCTTTCTTCATGACTTATACATGTTCCTATGACTATGAGATTATGCAACTCCCGAATACCGTAGTAACACCTTGTGTGCTATCAAACGTCACAACGTAACTGGGTGATCATAAAGATGCTCTATAGGTGTCTCCGAAAGTATTCGTGGTGTTGGCATAGATCAAGATTAGGATTTGTCACTCCGAGTGTCGGAGAGGTATCTCTGGGCCCTCTCGGTAACACACATCACAATAAGCCTTGCAAGCAAAAGACTAATGAGTTAGTCACGAGATGATGTGTTACGGAACGAGTAAAGAGACTTGCCGGTAACGAGATTGAACTAGGTATAGAGATACCGACGATCGAATCTCAGGCAAGTAACATACCGTTGACAAAAGGAACAACGTATGTTGTTATGCGGTTTTGACCGATAAAAGATCTTCGTAGAATATGTAGGAGCCAATATGAACATCCAGGTTCCGCTATTGGTTATTGACCGGAGATGAGTCTCGGTCATGTCTACATAGTTCTCGAACCCGTAGGGTCCGCACGCTTAACGTTTGATGACGATCGGTATTATGAGTTTATGAGTTTTGATGTACCGAAGGTAGTTCGGAGTCCC
Source organism: Secale cereale (assembly GCA_902687465.1). Lineage (NCBI taxonomy): Eukaryota > Viridiplantae > Streptophyta > Magnoliopsida > Poales > Poaceae > Secale > Secale cereale. The sequence goes on along the minus strand of LR738711.1, from coordinate 257,657,398 downwards.
GGATGAGATCACGGACATGACGAGGAGTCTCGGAATGTCCGAGACATAAAGATTGATATATTGGACGACTATATTCGGACACCGGAAGTGTTCCGGAAAAGTTTCGGATTTAACGGGATTGCCGGAGGGGGTTACCGGAACCCCCTACGAGGGGGGATGGTCCATAGTGGGCCTTATGGAAAAGAGAGAGGCAGCCCATAGGGGCTGTCCGGCGCCCCACCTAGGGTTCCTAGTTGGACTAGGATTGGGGGGCGCCACCTCTCCTTCTTTTCCTTTCCCTCTCTTCCTTCTTTGGTAGTTCCTACTAGGAATAGGATTGCAATCCTATTCCTAGTAGGATTGCACTCCTAGCCGCACCATAGAAGGGCCGTCCGGCCTCCCCCCTTGCTCCTTTATATACGGGGGCAGGGGGGCACCCAAAGACACACAAGTTGAATTGTTCCAGCCGTGTGCGGTGCCCCCCTCCACAGAAACACACCTCGGTCATACCGTCGCGGTGCTTAGGCGAAGCCCTGCGCCGGTGAATACATCATATCCGTCATCACGCCGTCGTGCTGACGAAACTCTCCCGTGAAGCTCAACTGGATCAAGAGCTCGTGGGACGTCATCAAGCTGAACGTGTGCTGAACGCGGAGGTGCCGTACGTTCGGTGCTTGATCGGTTGAATCGCGAAGAAGTTCGACTACATCAACCGCGTCACTTGACGCTTCCGCTTCCGGTCTACGAGGGTACGTAGACACACTCTTCCCTCTCGTTGCTATGCATCTGGTAGATAGATCTTGCATGATCGTAGGAAAATTTTAAAATACTACGTTCCCCAACAGTGGCATCATGAGCCAGGTCTATGCGTAGATGATATGCACGAGTAGAACACAATGAGTTGTGGGCGATACTAGTCATACTGCTTACCAGCATGTCATACTTTGCTTCGGCGGTATTGTGAGATGAAGCGGCCCGGGCCGACATTACGCGTACGCTTACGCAAGACTGGTTTCACCGTTACGAGCACTCGTTGCTTAAAGGTGACTGGCGGGTGTCTGTCTCTCTTACTTTAGCTGAATCAAGTGTGGCTACGCCCGGTCCTTTTGAAGGTTAAAACATCACATACTTGACGAAACATCGTTGTGGTTTTATATGCGTAGGTAAGAACGGTTCTTGCTAAGCCCGTAGCAGCCACGTAAAACTTGCAACAACAAAGTAGAGGACGTCTAACTTGTTTTTGCAGGGCATGTTGTGATGTGATATGGTCAAGACATGATGAGTTATACGGTTTTGTATGAGATGATCATGTTTTGTAATGTTATCGGCAACTGGCAGGAGCCATATGGTTGTCGCTTTATTGTATGAAATGCAATCGCCATGTAATTGCTTTACTTTATCACTAAGCGGTAGCGATAGTCGTAGAAGCAATAGTTGGCGAGACGACAACGATGCTACGATGGAGATCAAGGTGTCACGCCGGTGACGAAGGTGATCATGGAGGTGCTTTGGAGATGGAGATCAAAAGCACAAGATGATGATGGCCATATCATGTCACATATTTTGATTGCATGTGATGTTTATCTTATTATGCTTCTTATTTTGCTTAGAATGACGGTAGCATTATAAGATGATCCCTTACTAAATTTCAAGGTATAAGTGTTCTCCCTGAGTATGCACCGTTGCGAAAGTTCGTCATGCCGAGACACCACGTGATGATCGGGTGTGATAAGCTCTACGTTCAAATACAACGGGTGTAAGCCAGTTTTGCACACGCAGAATACTCGGGTTAAACTTGACGAGCCTAGCATATGCAGATATGGCCTCGGAACACTGGAGACCGAAAGGTCGAGCGTGAATCATATAGTAGATATGATCAACATAAGATGTTCACCATTGAAACTACTCCATCTCACGTGATGATCGGACATGGTTTAGTTGATTTGGATCACGTGATCATTTAGATGACCGGAGGGATGTCTATCTAAGTGGGAGTTCTTTAAATTAATATGATTAAATTGAACTTTAATTTATCATGAACTTAGTCCTGATAGTTTTTGCATATCTATGTTGTTGTAGATCAATGGCCCGTGCTACCGTTCCTTTGAATTTTAATGCATTCCTAGAGAAAGCTAAGTTGAAAGATGATGGTAGCAATTACACGGACTGGGTCCGTAACCTGAGGATTATCCTCATTGCTCCACAGAAGAATTATGTCCTTGAAGCACCACTAGGTGACAAGCCCCCTCCCGCTAATGTGGACGCTTTGAACGTCTGGCAATCGCGGTCTGATGACTACACGATAGTTCAGTGTGCCATGCTTTACGGCTTAGAACCGAGACTTCAACGACGTTTTGAACGTCATGGACCATATGAGATGTTCCAGGAGTTGAAGTTAATATTTCAAACAAATGCCCGGATTGAGAAATATGAGATTTCCAATAAGTTCTACAGCTGCAAGATGGAGGAGAATAGTTCTATCAGTGAATATTTGCTCAGAATGTCTGGGTACTACAATCATATGACTCAACTTGGTTGCAAAGTTGACGAGGATAGTGTTATTGATAGAGTTCTTCAATCACTGCCACCAAGCTATAAAGGCTTTGTGATGAACTATAATATGCAAGGGATGCAAAAGACAATTCCCGAGCTCTTTGCCATGCTCAAGGCTGCGGAGGTAGAAATCAAGAAGGAGCATCAAGTGTTGATGGTTAACAAGACCACTAGTTTCAAGAAAAAGGGCAAGGGAAAGAAGGGAAACTTCAAGAAGAATAGCAAGACAGTTGCTACTTCCACGAAGAAACCCAAGTCTGGAGCCAAGCCTGAAACTGAGTGCTTCTACTGCAAGGGGACTGGACACTGGAAGCGGAACTGCCCCAAGTATTTGGCGGATAAGAAGGATGGCAAGGTGAACAAAGGTATATGTGATATACATGTTATTGATGTGTACCTTACTAATGCTCGTAGTAGTACCTGGGTATTTGATACCGGTTCGGTTGCTAATATTTGTAACTCGAAACAGGGACTACGGATTAAACGAAGATTGGCTAAGGACGAGGTGACGATGCGCGTGGGAAACGGTTCCAAAGTCGATGTGATCGCCGTCGGCACGCTACCTCTACATCTACCTTCGGGATTAGTTCTAGACCTAAATAATTGTTATTTGGTGCCAGCGTTAAGCATGAACATTATATCTGGATCTTGTTTGTTGCGAGACGGTTATTCATTTAAATCAGAGAATAATGGTTGTTCTATTTTTATGAATAATATCTTTTATGGTCATGCACCCTCAAAGAGTGGTCTATTCTAATTGGATCTCGATTGTAGTAATACACATATTCATAATATTGAAACCAAAAGATGCAAGGTTAATAATGATAGTGCAACTTATTTGTGGCACTGCCGTTTAGGTCATATTGGTGGAAAACGCATGAAGAAACTCCATAGTGATGGACTTTTGGAATCACTTGATTATGAATCACTTGGTGCTTGCGAACCATGCCTCATGGGCAAGATGACTAAAACTCCGTTCTCCGGAACTATGGAGCGAGCAACAGATTTGTTGGAAATCATACATACCGTTGTGTGTGGGCCAATGAGTGTTGAAGCTCGCGGCGGGTATCGTTATTTTCTGACCTTCAATGATGATTTGAGCAGATATGGGTATATCTACTTAATGAAACACAAGTCTGAAACATTTGAAAAGTTCAAAGAATTTCAGAGTGAAGTAGAGAATCATCGTAACAAGAAAATAAAGTTTCTACGATCTGATCGTGGAGGAGAATATTTGAGTTACGAGTTTGGTCTTCATTTGAAACAAAGTGGAATAGTTTCACAACTCACGCCACCCGGAACACCACAACGTAATGGTGTGTCCGAACGTCGTAACCGTACTTTATTGGATATGGTACGATCTATGATGTCTCTTACCGATTTACCACTATCATTTTGGGGTTATGCTTTAGAGACAGCTGCATTCACGTTAAATAGGGCACCATCTAAATCCGTTGATACGACACCTTATGAACTATGGTTTGGCAAGAAACCAAAGTTGTCGTTTCTTAAAGTTTGGGGCTGCGATGCTTATGTGAAAAAGCTTCAACCTGATAAGCTCGAACCCAAGTCGGAGAAATGTGTCTTCATAGGATACCCAAACGAGACTGTTGGGTACACCTTCTATCACAGATCCGAAGGCAAGATATTCATTGCTAAGAATGGATCCTTTCTAGAGAAGGAGTTTCTCTCGAAAGAAGTGAGTGGGAGGAAAGTAGAACTTGATGAGGTAATTGTACCTTCTCCTGGATTGGAAAGTAGTACATCACAGAAAATTGTTCCAGTGATTCCTACACCAATCAGTGAGGAAGTTAATGATGATGATCATGAAACTTCGGATCAAGTTTCTGCTGAACGTCGTAGATCAACCAGAATACGTTCCGCACCAGAGTGGTACGGCAACCCAGTTCTGGAAATCATGTTACTAGACCATGATGAACCTACGAACTATGAGGAAGCGATGATGAGCCCAGATTCCGCAAAATGGCTTGAAGCCATGAAATCTGAGATGGGATCCATGTATGAGAACAAAGTGTGGACTTTGGTTGACTTGCCCGATGATCGGCAGGCCATCGAAAATAAATGGATCTTCAAGAGGAAGACCGGCGCAGACGGTAATGTTACTGTTTACAAAGCTCGACTTGTTGCGAAAGGTTTTCGACAAGTTCAAGGAGTTGACTACGATGAGACTTTCTCACCTGTAGCGATGCTTAAGTCTGTCCGAATCATGTTAGCAATTGCCGCATTTTATGATTATGAAATCTGGCAAATGGATGTCAAAACTGCATTCCTGAATGGATATCTCAAAGAAGAGTTGTATATGATGCAACCAGAAGGTTTTGTCGATCCAAAAGGTGCTAACAAAGTATGCAAGCTCCAGCGATCCATCTATGGACTGGTGCAAGCATCTCGGAGTTGTAATATACGCTTTGATGAGGTGATCAAAGCATATGGTTTTATACAGACTTTTGGAGAAGCCTGTATTTGCAAGAAAGTGAGTGGGAGCTCTGTAGCATTTCTAATATTATATGTGGATGACATATTGTTGATTGGAAATGATATAGAATTTCTGGATAGCATAAAAGGATACTTGAATAAGAGTTTTTCAATGAAAGACCTCGGTGAAGCTGCTTATATATTAGGCATCAAGATCTATAGAGATAGATCAAGACGCTTAATTGGACTTTCACAAAGCACATACCTTGATAAGATTTTGAAGAAGTTCAAAATGGATCAGTCAAAGAAAGGGTTCTTGCCTGTATTATGAGGTATGAAGTTGAGTAAGACTCAATGCCCGACCACTGCAGAAGATAGAGAGAAAATGAAAGTCATTCCCTATGCCTCAGCCATAGGATCTATCATGTATGCAATGCTGTGTAGCAGACCTGATGTGTGCCTTGCTATAAGTCTAGCAGGGAGGTACCAAAGTAATCCAGGAGTGGATCACTGGACAGTGGTCAAGAACATACTGAAGTATCTGAAAAGAACAAAGGATATGTTTCTCGTGTATGGAGGTGACAAAGAACTCGTCGTAAACGGTTACGTCGATTCTAGCTTTGACACTGATCCGGATGACTCTAAGTCACAAACCGGATATGTATTTTTATTGAACGGTGGAGCTGTCAGTTGGTGCAGTTCCAAGCAGAGCGTCGTGGCGGGATCTACATGTGAAGCGGAATACATAGCTACTTCGGAAGCAGCAAATGAAGGAGTCTGGATGAAGGAGTTCATATCCGGTCTAGGTGTAATACCTAGTGCGTCGGGTCCAATGAAAATCTTTTGTGACAACACTGGAGCAATAGCCTTGGCGAAGGAATCCAGGTTTCACAAGAGAACAAAGCACATCAAAAGACGCTTCAATTCCATCCTTGATCTAGTCAAGGAGGGAGACATAGAGATTTGCAAAATACATACGGATCTGAATGTTGCAGACCCGTTGACTAAGCCTCTTCCACGGGCAAAACATGATCAGCACCAGGACTCCATGGGTGTGAAGATCATCACTTTGTAATCTAGATTATGGACTCTAGTTCAAGTGGGAGACTGAAGGAAATATGCCCTAGAGGCAATAATAAAGATGTTATTTGTATTTCCTTATATCATGATAAATGTCTTTTATTCATGCTAGAATTGTATTAACCGGAAACTTAGTACATGTGTGGATACATAGACAAAACAGTATGTCCCTAGTATGCCTCTACTAGACTAGCTCATTGATCAAAGATGGTTATGTTTCCTAGCCATAGACATGAGTTGTCATTTGATCAATGGGATCACATCATTAAGAGAATGATGTGATGGACAAGACCCATCCATTAGCATAGCACTATGATCGTTTAGTTTTACTGCTATTGCTTTCTTCATGACGTATACATGTTCCTATGACTATGAGATTATGCAACTCCCGAATACCGTAGTAACACCTTGTTTGCTATCAAACATCACAACGTAACTGTGTGATCTTAAAGATGCTCTACAGGTGTCTCCGAAAGTATTCGTGGTGTTGGCATAGATCAAGATTAGGATTTGTCACTCCGAGTGTCGGAGAGGTATCTCTGGGCCCTCTCGGTAACACACATCACAATAAGCCTTGCAAGCAAAAGACTAATGAGTTAGTCACGAGATGATGTGTTACGGAACGAGTAAAGAGACTTGCCGGTAACGAGATCGAACTTGGTATAGAGATACCGACGATCAAATCTCGGGCAAGTAACATACCGTTGACAAAAGGAACAACGTATGTTGTTATGCGGATTTGACCGATAAAAGATCTTCGTAGAATATGTAGGAGCCAATATGAACATCCAGGTTCCGCTATTGGTTACTGACCGGAGATGAGTCTCGGTCATGTCTACATAGTTCTCGAACCCGTAGGGTCCGCACGCTTAACGTTTGATGACGATCGGTATTATGAGTTTATGAGTTTTGATGTACCGAAGGTAGTTCGGAGTCCCGGATGAGATCACGGACATGACGAGGAGTCTCGGAATGTCCGAGACATAAAGATTGATATATTGGACGACTATATTCGGACACCGGAAGTGTTCCGGAAAAGTTTCGAATTTAACGGGATTGCCGGAGGGGGTTACCGGAACCCCCTACGAGGGGGGATGGTTCATAGTGGGCCTTATGGAAAAGAGAGAGGCAGCCCATAGGGGCTGGCCGGCGCCCCACCTAGGGTTCCTAGTTGGACTAGGATTGGGGGGCGCCACCTCTCCTTCTTTTACTTTCCCTCTCTTCCTTCTTTGGTAGTTCCTACTAGGAATAGGATTGCAATCCTATTCCTAGTAGGATTGCACTCCTAGCCGCACCATAGAAGGGCCGGCCGGCCTCCCCCCTTGCTCCTTTATATACGGGGGCAGGGGGCACCCAAAGACACACAAGTTGAATTGTTCCAGCCGTGTGCGGTGCCCCCCTCCACAGAAACACACCTCGGTCATACCGTCGCGGTGCTTAGGCGAAGCCCTGCGCCGGTGAATACATCATATCCGTCATCACGCCGTCGTGCTGACGAAACTCTCCCGTGAAGCTCAACTGGATCAAGAGCTCGTGGGACGTCATCAAGCTGAACGTGTGCTGAACGCGGAGGTGCCGTACGTTCGGTGCTTGATCGGTTGAATCGCGAAGAAGTTCGACTACATCAACCGCGTCACTTGACGCTTCCGCTTCCGGTCTACGAGGGTACATAGACACACTCTTCCCTCTCGTTGCCATGCATCTGGTAGATAGATCTTGCGTGATCGTAGGAAAATTTTAAAATACTACGTTCCCCAACAATCAAAGCGTTTGGCTTTATACAGACTTATGGAGAAACCTGTATTTACAAGAAAGTGAGTGGGAGCTCTGTGGCATTTCTCATATTATATGTGGATGACACATTGCTGATGGGAAATGATATAGAATTCTTGGAAAATGTAAAGGCCTACTTGAATAAAAGTTTTTCAATGAAGGACCTTGGAGAAGCTGCTTACATATTAGGCATCAAAATCTATAGAGATAGATCGAGATGCCTCATTGGTCTTTCACAAAGTACATACCTTGACAAAATATTGAAGAAGTTCAATATGGACCAGTCAAAGAAAAGATTCTTGCCTGTTTTGCAAGGTATGAGATTGAGCAAGGCTCAGTCGCCGACCACGGCAGAAGATTGAGAAAAGATGAGTGTCATTCCCTATGCCTCGGCCATAGGTTCTATCATGTATGCCATGCTGTGTACCATACCTGATGTGAACCTTGCCATAAGTTTGGTAGGGAGGTACCAAAGTGATCCCGGTACGGAGCACTGGATAGAGGTCAAGAACATCCTGAAGTACCTGAAAAGGACTAAGGATATGTTTCTCGTTTATGGAGGTGACGAAGAGCTCGTCGTAAAAGGTTACGTCGATGCTAGCTTCGACACAGATCTAGATGACTCTAAGTCTCAAACCGGATACGTGTATATTTTGAACGGAGGGGCAGTCAGCTGGTGCAGTTGCAAACAGAGCGTGGTGGCAGCGTCTACATGTGAAGCGGAGTACATAGCTGCTTCTGAAGCAGCGCAGGAAGGAGTCTGGATGAAGGAGTTCATCACCGACCTAGGAGTCATTCCAAGCGCGTCAAGCCCAATGACTCTCTTCTGTGACAACACTGTTGCTATTGCTATTACCAAGGAGCCCAGGTTTCACAAGAAGACCAAGCACATCAAGCGCCATTTCAACTCCATCCGGAATTATGTTCAGGATGGAGACATAGATATTTGTAAAGTGCATACGGATCTGAATGTCGCAGACCCGTTGACTAAACCTCTTTCACGAGCAAAACATGATCAACACCAGAACTCTATGGGTGTTCGATTCATCACAATGTAACTAGATTATTGACTCTAGTGCAAGTGGGAACCTGTTGGAGATATGCCCTAGAGGCAATAATAAAAGCATTATTATTATATCTCCTTATTCATGATAATTGTCTGTTATTCATGCTTGAATTGCATTGTACGGAAACAGCGATACATGTGTGAATACACAGACCACAATGAGTCCCTGGTAGGCCTCTAGTTACCAGTTCGTTGATCAACAGATGGTCACGGTTTCCTGACCATGGACATAGGATGTCAGTGATAACGGGATCACATCATTAGGAGAATGATGTGATGGACAAGACCCAAACTTGAGCATAACACGAGATCGTTTAGTTCGTAATGCATAAGCTTTTCGGTGTCAAGTATTTATTCCTTAGACCATGAGGTTGTACAACTCCCGAATACCATAGGAATACTTTGGGTGTGCCAAACGTCACAACGTAACTGGGTGGCTATAAAGGTACGCATCGGGTATCTCCGAAAGTGTCTGTTGAGTTGGTACGAACCGAGACTGGGATGTTGTCACTCCGCATGACGGAGAGGTACCTCTGGGCCCACTCGGTAAGGCATCATCATAATGAGCTCAATGTGACTAAGTGGTTAGTCACGGGATGATGGATTACGGATCGAGTAAAGAGACTTGCCATGACGAGATTGAACAAGGTATCGGGAATACCGACGATCGAATCTCGGGCAAGTAACGTACCGATGGACAAAGGGAGTAACATACGGGATTGAGTGAATCCTTGACACGGTGGTTCATCCGATGAAGATCATCTAGGAACACGTGGGAACCAACATGGGTATCCAGATCCCGTTGTTGGTTATTGACCGGAGAGTGTTCTCGGTCATGTCTACGTGTCTCCCGAACCCGTAGGGTCTACACACTTAAGGTTCGGTAATGCTAGGGTCGTAGAGATAAATGCACGTGGAAACCTGAAAGTTGTTCGGAGTCCCGGATGAGATCCCGGACGTCACGAGGAGTTCCAGAATGGTCCGGAGGTAAAGATTGATATATAGGAAGTCCAGTTTCGGCCAACGTGTGATCTCCAGGGGTCACCGGGAGCGTCCCGGGACCACCGGAGGGGCCCCGGGGGTCCACCGGGTGGGGCCACCCATCCCGGTGGGGCCCCTAGGCCGCAAGGGGAAGTGTCCAGCCCCTCTGGGCTGGCGCATCACTAGGGGCCCACCTCCCCATGCGCCTAGGGTTAAAACCCTAAGGGGAGGGGGGCCACCACTTGCCTTGGGGGGCAAGGACTCCCCCTGGCCGCCGCCCCCCCTTGCAGATTGGATCTGTAGGGGGCTGGCGCACCCCCTGGCCCCCTATATATATGTGGGGAGGGAGAGGGCAGCCGCACCCTTGCCCTGGCACCTCTCCCCCTCCCGTCACACCTCCATACTCCAACGCAGGGCGCCCGGAGAAGCCCTGCTGTGATCCCCACTGCATCCTTCACCACGCCGTCGTGCTGCCGGATCTCTGACGACTTCTCCTCCCCCCTTGCTGGATCAAGAAGGAGGTGACGTTGCTGCACCGGACGTGTGTTGAACGCGGAGGTGCCGTCCGTTCGGGCTAGATCATCGGTGACGAAGAACGCCAAGAGTACGACTACTTCATCCACGCTTCTTCGAAAGCTTCCGCTCGCAATCTCCATAACGGTATGTAGATGCACTCTTACTCGCTCGTTGCTAGATGTCTCCATAGTTGGATCTTGGTGAAAGCGTAGAAATTTTTTGAATTATGCTACGTTCCCCAACATAAAATCCCCCTGTGGGGACTCCATGGATACGCGAAAACTATGCAATTGGTACTATAAATGCATAATTTATAGATTAATACCTAGATATTTCACACAATTATATTTCTCCACCTCTCCCAACAACCATGTATTCTCTAATTGTTGGGGAACATAGCATAATTCAAAAAATTTCTACGCTTTCACCAAGATCCAACTATGGAGACATCTAGCAATGAGCAAGTAAGAGTGCATCTACATACCGGTATGGAGATTGCGAGCGGAAGCTTTCGAAGAAGCGTGGATGAAGTAGTCGTACTCTTCGCGTTCTTCGTCACCGATGATCTAGCGCCGAACAGACGGCACCTCCGCGTTCAACACACGTACGGTGCAGCAACGTCACCTCCTTCTTGATCCAGCAAGGGGGGAGGAGAAGACGTCAGAGATCCGGCAGCACGACGGCGTGATGACGGATGCAGTGGAGATCGCAGCAAGGCTTCGCCGGGCGCCCTGCGTTGGAGTATGGAGGTGTGACGGGAGAGGGAGAGGCGCCAGGGCAAGGGTGCGGCTGCCCTCTCCCTCCCCACATATATATAGGGGGCCAGGGGGTGCGCCAGGGCCCCTGCAGATCCAATCTGCAGGGGGGGCGGCGGCTAGGGGGGAGTCCTTGCCCCCCAAGGCAAGTGGTGGCCCCCCTCCCCTTAGGGTTTTAACCCTAGGCGCATGGGGAGGTGGGCCCCTAGTGGTGCGCCAGCCCAGAGGGGCTGGACACTACCCCTTGCGGCCTAGGGGCCCCACCGGGATGGGTGGCCCCACCCGGTGGACCCCCGGGGCCCCTCCGGTGGTCCCGGGACGCTCCCGGTGACCCCCAGAGATCACCCGATAGCCGAAACTGGACTTCCTATATATCAATCTTTACCTCCGGACCATTCCGGAACTCCTCGTGACGTCCGGGATCTCATCCGGGACTCCGAACAACTTTCGGGTTTCCACGTGCATTTATCTCTATGACCCTAGCGTTACCGAACCTTAAGTGTGTAGACCCTACGGGTTCGGGAGACACGTAGACATGACCGAGATGACTCTCCGGTCAATAACCAACAACGGGATCTGGATACCCATGTTGGTTTCCACGTGTTCCTCGATGATCTTCATCGGATGAACCACCGTGTCAAGGATTCACTCAATCCCTTATGGTATTCCCTTTGTCCATCGGTACAGTACTTGCCCGAGATTCGATCGTCGGTATTCCTGATACCTTGTTCAATCTCGTCATGGCAAGTCTCTTTACTCGATCCGTAATCCATCATCCCATGACTAACTACTTAGTCACATTGAGCTCATTATGATGATGTCTTACCGAGTGGGCCCAGAGGTACCTCTCCGTCATACGGAGTGACAACATCCCAGTCTCGGTTCGTACCAACTCAACAGACACTTTCGGAGATACCCGATGCGTACCTTTATAGCCACCCAGTTACGTTGTGACGGTTGGCACACCCAAAGTACTCCTACGGTATCCGGGAGTTGTACAACCTCATGGTCTAAGGAATAAATACTTGACACCGAAAAGCTTATGCATTACGAACTATACGATCTCGTGTTATGCTCAAGTTTGGGTCTTGTCCATCACATCATTCTCCTAATGATGTGATCCCGTTATCACTGACATCCCATGTCCATGGTCAGGAAACCGTGACCATCTGTTGAGCAACGAGCTGGTAACTAGAGGCCTACCAGGGACTCATTGTGGTCTATGTATTCACACATGTATCGCTGTTTCCGTACAATACAATTCAAGCATGAATAACAGACAATTATCATGAACAAGGAGATATAATAATAATGCTTTTATTATTGCCTCTAGAGCATATCTCCAACAGTCTCCCACTTGCACTAGAGTCAATAATCTAGTTACATTGTGATGAATCGAACACCCATAGAGTTCTGGTGTTGATCATGTTTTGCTCGTGAAAGAGGTTTAGTCAACGGGTCTGCTACATTCAGATCCGTATGCACTTTACAAATATCTATTTCTCCATCCTGAACATAATTCCGGATGGAGTTGAAACGGCGCTTGATGTGTTTGGTCTTCTTGTGAAACCTGGGCTCCTTGGTAATAGCAATAGCACCAGTGTTGTCACAGAAGAGAGTCATCGGGCTTGACGCGCTTGGAATGACTCCTAGGTCGGTGATGAACTCCTTCATCCAGACTCCTTCCTGCGCTGCTTCAGAAGCAGCTATGTACTCCGCTTCACATGTAGATGCTGCCACGACGCTTTGCTTGCAACTGCACCAGCTGACTGCCCCTCCATTCAAAATGTACACGTATCCGGTTTGAGACTTAGAGTCATCCAGATCTGTGTCGAAGCTAGCATCGACGTAATCCTTTACGACGAGCTCTTCGTCACCTCCATAAACGAGAAACATATCCTTAGTCCTTTTCAGGTACTTCAGGATGTTCTTGACCGCTGTCCAGTGTTCCGTACCGGGATCACTTTGGTACCTCCCTACCAAACTTATGGCAAGGTTCATATCAGGTCTGGTACACAGCATGGCATACATGATAGAACCTATGGCCGAGGCATAGGGAATGACACTCATCTTTTCTCTATCTTCTGCCGTGGTCGGCGACTCAGCCTTACTCAATCTCATACCTTGCAAAACAGGCAAGAATCCTTTCTTTGACTGATCCATATTGAACTTCTTCAATATTTTGTCAAGGTATGTACTTTGTGAAAGACCAATGAGGCGTCTCGATCTATCTCTATAGATTTTGATGCCTAATATGTAAGCAGCTTCTCCAAGGTCCTTCATTGAAAAACTTTTATTCAAGTAGGCCTTTACATTTTTCAAGAATTCTATATCATTTACCATCAGTAATATGTCATCCACATATAATATGAGAAATGCCACAGAGCTCCCACTCACTTTCTTGTAAATACAGGCTTCTCCATAAGTTTGTATAAATCCAAACGCTTTGATCACCTCATCAAAGCGAATATTCCAACTCCGAGATGCTTGCACCAACCCGTAAATCGAGCGCTGGAGCTTGCATACCTTGTTAGCGTTCTCTGGATCGACAAAACCTTCCGGTTGCATCATATACAACTCTTCCTTGAGGAAGCCGTTAAGGAATGCTGTTTTGACGTCCATTTGCCATATCTCATAATCATAGAATGCGGCAATAGCTAACATGATTCTGACTGACTTCAGCATCGCTACGGGAGAGAAAGTCTCGTCGTAGTCAATCCCTTGAACTTGTCGATAACCCTTAGCGACAAGCCGAGCCTTATAGATGGTCACATTACCATCCGCGTCTGTCTTCTTCTTAAATATCCATTTGTTTTCTATGGCGTGCCTATCATCAGGCAAGTCCACCAAAGTCCATACTTTGTTTTCATACATGGATTCTATCTCGGATTTCATGGCTCCAAGCCATTTATTGGAATCCGGGCCCGCCATCGCTTCTTCGTAGTTCGAAGGTTCACCGTTGCCTAACAACATGATTTCCAGTACAGGGTTGCCGTACCACTCTGGTGCGGAACGTGCCCTTGTGGACCTTCGAAGTTCAGTAGTAACTTGATCTGTTTCTTCATGATCATTATCATCAACTTCCTCCCTTGTCGGTGCAGGCACCTCAGGAACAATTTCCTGCGCTGCGCTACTTTCCGGTACAGGAGGGGTGACTGTCACCTCATCAAGTTCTACTTTCCTCCCACTCACTTCTTTCGAGAGAAACTCTTTCTCCAGAAAGCATCCATTCTTGGAAACAAAGACTTTGCATTCAGATCTGTGGTAGAAGGTGTACCCAATTGTTTCCTTTGGGTATCCTATGAAGACGCATTTTTCCGATTTGGGTTCGAGCTTTTCAGGTTGAAGTTTCTTGACATAAGCATCGCAACCCCAAACTTTCAGAAACGACAGCTTCTGTTTCTTGCCAAACCAAAGTTCATACGGAGTCGTCTCAACGGATTTTGACGGAGCCCTATTTAAAGTGAATGCGGCAGTCTCTAAAGCATAACCTCAAAAAAATAGCGGTAAATCGGTGAGGGACATCATAGATCGCACCATGTCCAACAGAGTACGATTTCGACGTTCGGACACACCGTTACGTTGAGGTGTTCCGGGCGGTGTCAATTGCGAAACAATTCCACAGCTCCTAAGGTGTGTGCCAAATTCATGACTTAAATATTCACCCCCACGATCCGATCGCAAGAACTTTATTTTTCTGTCACGTTGATTCTCAACCTCATTCTGAAATTCCTTGAACTTTTCAAAGGTCTCAGACTTGTGTTTCATCAAATAGATATACCCGTATCTACTCAAGTCATCCGTGAGGGTGAGAACATAACGGTAGCCTCCGCGAGCCTCAACACTCATTGGACCGCACACATCGGTATGTATGATTTCCAACAAGTTGGTTGCTCGCTCCATTGTTCCGGAGAACGGAGTCTTGGTCATCTTGCCCAAGAGGCATGGTTCGCACGTGTCAAATGATTCATAATCAAGAGACTCTAGAAGTCCATCTGAATGTTGCTTCTTCATACGTTTGACACCAATATGACCAAGGCGGCAATGCCACAAGTATGTGGGACTATCATTATCAACTTTACATCTTTTGGCATCTACACTATGAATATGTGTATCACTACGTTCGAGATTCATCAAAAATAAACCATTGACCAGCGGGGCATGACCATAAAACATATCTCTCAAATAAATAGAACAACCATTATTCTCTGATTTGAAAGAGTAGCCATCTCGCATAAGACGAGATCCAGAAACAATGTTCATGCTCAAAGCTGGTACTAAATAACAATTATTGAGGTTTAAAACTAATCCCGAGGGTAGATGTAGAGGTAGCGTGCCAACGACGATCACATCGACCTTGGAACCATTCCCGACGCGCATCGTCACCTCATCCTTCGCCAGTCTCCGTTTATTCCGCAGCTCCTGTTTTGAGTTACAAATATGAGCAACTGCACCGGTATCGAATACCCAGGAGCTACTACGAGTGCTGGTAAGGTACACATCAATAACATGTATATCATATATACCTTTGACGTTGCCGGCCTTCTTGTCTGCTAAGTTTTTGGGGCAGTTCTGCTTCCAGTGACCCGTTCCCTTGCAATAAAAGCACTCTGTCTCAGGCTTGGGTCCATACTTTGGCTTCTTCCCGGCAACAGGCTTGCCGGGCGCGGCAACTCCCTTGCCGTCCTTCTTGAAGTTCTTCTTACCCTTGCCTTTCTTGAACTTAGTGGTTTTATTGACCATCAACACTTGATGTTCTTTCTTGATGTCCACCTCCGCTGATTTCAGCATCGAATACACCTCGGGAATGGACTTCTCCATCCCCTGCATATTGAAGTTCAACACGAAGCTCTTGAAGCTTGGTGGGAGCGACTGGAGGATTCTGTCAACGACCGCTTCATCTGGGAGATTCATTCCCAGCTGAGACAAGCGGTTGTGCAATCCTGAAATCTTGAGGATGTGCTCACTGACAGAACTGTTCTCCTCCATCTTACAGCTGTAGAATGCGTCGGAGACATCATATCTCTCGACTCGGGCATGAGCTTGGAAAACCATTTTCAGCTCTTCGAACATCTCATATGCTTCGTGGTGCTCAAAACGTTTTTGGAGCCCCGATTCCAAACTGTAAAGCATGCCGCACTGAACCAGAGAGTAATCATCATTACGCAACTTCCAGACGTTCAAAACGTCTTGGGCCGCATCGGGAGCAGGTGCATCACCTAGCGGTGCTTCTAGGACATATGATCTCATGGCAGCTATGAGGATAATCCTCAGGTTACGGACCCAATCCGTATAGTTGCTACCATCGTCTTTCAACTTGGTTTTCTCTAGGAACGCGTTGAAGTTGAGGGAAACCTGAGCGTGGGCCATTTGATCTACAAGAGATATTGTAAAGAATTTAGACTAAGTTCATGATAATTAAGTTCATCTTAATCAAATTTTTAATGAACTCCCACTCAGATTGACATCTCTCTAGTCATCTAAGTGATACACGATCCGAATCGAGTAATCTGTGTCCGATCATCACGTGAGACGGACTAGTCATCAACGGTGAACATCTTCATGTTGATCGTATCTTCTATACGACTCGTGTTCGACCTTTCGGTCTTCCGTGTTCCGAGGCCATGTCTGTACATGCTAGGCTCGTCAAGTGAACCCTAAGTGTATCGCGTGTGTAAATCTGTCTTACACCCGTTGTATGCGAACGTTAGAACCTATCACACCCGATCATCACGTGGTGCTTCGGAGCAACGAACTTTAGCAACGGTGCACAGTTAGGAGAAACACAATACTTGAAATTTTAGTGAGAGATCATCTTATTTACTACCGTCGTTCTAAGTAAACAAGATGCATAAACATGATAAACATCACATGCAATCAATTAAAGTGACATGATATGGCCAATATCATCTTGCTCCTTGGATCTCCATCTTCGGGGCACCATGATCATCTTGTCACCGGCTCGACACCATGATCTTCATCATCATGATCTCCATCATCGTGTCTTGAAGAAGTCGTCAGGCCAACTATTACTTCTACTACTATAGCTAACGTTTAGCAATGAAGTAAAGTAATTACATGGCGTTATTCAGTGACACGCAGGTCATACAATAATTAAGACAACTCTTATGGCTCCTGCCGGTTGTCAAGTTCATCGACATGCAAGTCGTGATTCCCTATTACAAAAACATGATCAATCTCATACATCACATATATCATTCATCACATCTTCGTTTTGGCCATACCACGTCACATAGCACATGCTGCAAAAACAAGTTAGACGTCCTCTAATTGTTGTTGCAAGTTTTACGTGGCTTCTATAGGATTTCTAGCAAGAACGTTTCTTACCTACGCCAAAACCACAACGTGATTTGTCAATTTCTATTTACCCTTCATAAGGACCCTTTTCATCGAATCCGATCCGACTAAAGTAGGAGAGACAGACACCCGCCAGCCACCTTATGCATCTAGTGCATGTCTGTCGGTGGAACCAGTCTCACGTAAGCGTACGTGTAAAGTCGGTCGGGGCCGCTTCATCCCACAATACCGCCGAATCAAGATTGACTAGTAACGGTAAGAAAGTTGAACAAAATCAAACGCCCACAACTGCTTTGTGTTCTACTCGTGCAAGATGCTACGCATAAAACCTAGCTCAGATGCCACTGTTGGGGAATGTAGCATAATTCAAAAAATTTCTACGCTTTCACCAAGATCCAACTATGGAGACATCTAGCAACGAGCAAGTAAGAGTGCATCTACATACCGTTATGGAGATTGCAAGCGGAAGCTTTCGAAGAAGCGTGGATGAAGTAGTCGTACTCTTCGCGTTCTTCGTCACTGATGATCTAGCGCCGAACGGACGGCACCTCTGCGTTCAACACACATACGGTGCAGCAACGTCACCTCCTTCTTGATCCAGCAAGGGGGGAGGAGAAGTCGTCAGAGATCCGGCAGCACAACGGCGTGATGACGGATGCAGTGGAGATCGCAGCAGGGCTTCGCCGGGCGCCCTGCGTTGGAGTATGGAGGTGTGACGGGAGAGGGAGAGGCGCCAGGGCAAGGGTGCGGCTGCCCTCTCCCTCCCCACATATATATAGGGGGCCAGGGGGTGCGCCAGGGCCCCTGCAGATCCAATCTGCAGGGGGGGCGGCGGCCAGGGGGGAGTCCTTGCCCCCCAAGGCAAGTGGTGGCCCCCCTCCCCTTAGGGTTTTAACCCTAGGCGCATGGGGAGGTGGGCCCCTAGACACTACCCCTTGCGGCCTAGGGGCCCCACCGGGATGGGTGGCCCCACCCGGTGGACCCCCGGGGCCCCTCCGGTTGTCCCGGGACGCTCCCGGTGACCCCCGGAGATCACCCGATAGCCGAAACTGGACTTCCTATATATCAATCTTTACCTCCGGACCATTCCTGAACTCCTCCTGATGTCCGGGATCTCATCCGGGACTCCGAACAACTTTCGGGTTTCCACGTGCATTTATCTCTATGACCCTAGCGTTACCGAACCTCAAGTGTGTAGACCCTACGGGTTCGGGAGACACGTAGACATGACCGAGACGACTCTCCGGTCAATAACCAACAGCGGGATCTGGATACCCATGTTAGTTCCCACATGTTCCTCGATGATCTTCATCGGATGAACCATTGTGTCTAGGATTCACTCAATCCCGTATGTTATTCCCTTTGTCCATCGGTACGGTACTTGCCCGAGATTCGATCGTCGGTATTCCCGATACCTTGTTCAATCTCGTCATGGCAAGTCTGTTTACTCGATCCATAATCCATCATCCCGTGACTAACTACTTAGTCACATTGAGCTCATTATAATGATGTCTTACCGAGTGGGCCCAGAGGTACCTCTCCGTCATACGGAGTGACAACATCCCAGTCTCGGTTCGTACCAACTCAACAGACACTTTCGGAGATACCCGATGCGTACCTTTATAGCCACCCAGTTACGTTGTGACGGTTGGCACACCCAAAGTACTCCTACGGTATCCGGGAGTTGTACAACCTCATGGTCTAAGGAATAAATACTTGACACCGAAAAGCTTATGCATTACGAACTATACGATCTCGTGTTATGCTCAAGTTTGGGTCTTGTCCATCACATCATTCTCCTAATGATGTGATCCCGTTATCACTGACATCCCATGTCCATGGTCAGGAAACCGTGACCATCTGTTGATCAACGAGCTGGTAACTAGAGGCCTACCAGGGACTCATTGTGGTCTATGTATTCACACATGTATCGCTGTTTCCGTACAATACAATTCAAGCATCAATAACAGACAATTATCATGAACAAGGAGATATAATAATAATGCTTTTATTATTGCCTCTAGGGCATATCTCCAACACTAATCTCACCTATCTTAGTCAGCTTTTAAATCCCCATGGATACCCGATGGGTACCGGGTACCCGCTATTAACGGGGATGGGGGGCATTTTTGTCCCCGCGAAGCTTCATGGGGATAGCGGGTGTGGGGATTGGCGGGGATCGGGGCGGGGATGATGGAGTCATCCCCTGTCATCCCCGTTGCCACCTTGAAGCGAAAGTGCTCTTTTGATCCCGAGCTCATATGCTCTCGCGTGAACAGTAAAAACGAATTTTTAAAAAAAAAAACTGATTTTTTTTATGATGAACATTCATGAATGTTCTAGCTGCGTGCAAAATTTGAGATTGAAATGACATTTGTGGAGGTCTGGGCAAAAATAACAAAATCGATGCTCCAAAATGCTTCCAACAATAGTCTTTTTGGAGCATCAATTTTATTATTTTTGCCCATACCTCCACGAATGTCATTTCAGCGTGAAATTTTGAACGTAGTTAAAAATTTTGTCAATGTTCATCACAAAAAAAATTCAGATTTGTTTGAATTTTTTTACTATTTTTTTAATTTTACTGTTCATGCGGGAGCATATGAGCTCGAGATCAAATACTCCATGTCCGATACTAAGAATCATCCCATCTAAACACTTGCAGGGAGACGAGAAGATATCCATCAAAATGTCATTTTTTTTAAATAAATGTGTGAACTGTAATAAATGTCAACACACGTGATTTCTTAATGTTCTTACCAAAACACCATACCTCATAATGTTTTTTTTATCATTTTCTTTCATGCATATTTTCCTTTTCAATATATTTGGTAATTTTTCTGAACTATCTAAACCACGTTTGGAGTTAGATATTGCTGCCACCTCATTCCATATTTTCATCATTTTCGTGAAAATAATGTTACAAAAGACTAACTTATAATTTGGGAAAACACATAATTAAGGTAGTTATATATTTTGTATCTTCACGTGGCTTGCATTAAAATGGGAGTCAAGCTTGCCGAACTACCCCGATCCTATTCCACGCCTTAAGCGCCGGTTATCTGCTTTTTCCCAACCGGCGCACCCCCTCTTGTCTAGGACGGCCCATTTATTTTCTCTTTTCTGTTAACTTCCAAAAAAGAAATGTGCGTGCCGTGATTCAAACTCACAACTCCCAGAAA
>LR738711.1:257624572-257636610 GCA_902687465.1 Secale cereale | reverse complement strand
AAAAAAAAAAAAAAAACTCACAACTCCCGGTTTAGTACACAAGATAGTAACCAAGTGGAACACCTTACATCTTGTGCCTAGTTTACATTTTTTTCTTCTTCTTGAAATGCAGTGCTAAAAAACGTAGCAGATTTCCTGTTTGTTTATTTGTTTTGTTTTCTTTTGCCCTTTTTTCTTCTGTTTTTTATTTTTCTCTTTCTCAGTCTTTTACTTTTTTTAAAATTAATGTTTAAGAAAAAAGTATTTTCCCCATTCATGAGCATTTTATTAAATTCGTATAAATTTCAAATTCATGAATTGTTTTTTCAAATCCGTTATTTTTGTTTAAAAACACTGATTTCTAAAAATATTGTGCACTTTTTTATAAAAAATTATGAACTTTTTAAGATCCAGCTTTTAAAAAGAAAATCCATGAACGTTTAATAAAAAAATATTTTTATAAACCGTTGAACAATTTTCAAATCAATGATTTTTTTTAAAATTGAAGTTATTTTTTGTCGAATTTTGATAAAAAATAAAAATCATGAACCTTTTTTACAATTCATCAAGGGTTTTTATTTTATGAAGTATTTTCAAATCTATGTTTTATTTTATTTTATTTTTCTTAAAATTCAAGAGTTGACCGGTCAATTTTGTCAACAATTGATCGGTCAACCCCGACCGCGTGAACCAGGAACAGTTCCTGGACAAGTGACTAGGTTGCCATGTAACTGTGCTGGACCAAAATGCTAATGTGTGGGCGCCATTTCAACTAGCCGAGGACTTGATGGCCATATTATATGGGAAGTGAAGGTGATGTCGCGCGAATTTCAGCAGTGTTCTTTTCTGTTTTAAGGAGGGGCAACAAATTTAGTGGCACATAGCCTTGCTAAATATGCACTTAGTCTACTGGTGGTTGCCATCATTGGCTCCTACACCCTTCAGACCTTAACTGTATTCTCATAAACATTATTAAGAATTAATAAAGCGTGTCATTAACCTTAAAAAGACTAGCCGGCGCTTAAGGCGCCAACTAGGAGATCTCGCCGAGCTATGACACTAAATTAAGCATGATCAAACGCTAAGTTGGGTTGTGTTTCAGGCCGGGCCTGGAAAAGTCCGAACCGCAAACGACAAACCCGAGCCCATCCTAAAGCTCGAAAGCATAGCCCAAATGTTGTTTTCTAGTAAGCACATGGAATCCTGGTAGGAAGGCTGCAACTCCAAAAGCTTGAAAATGGAAACCCAAAGCTGGCTTGAATGCTTTTTCGAGTTGCAAAATGAAGCCCACGCGATCGGGCCTAGACTAAGAGGCAAGCCCGACTGACTCGGCTTGGCCCGGTTCTCTTGGGCGAAACTGCCCATGAGTAGGTTTACATTAAACCATCATAGGTAATATAGGAACAATGTGTGAAATCTGACTTAATTTTCTTAGGTTAGAAGAATTTGGGTTTTGTCTGGTCTTAAAGACTTTTATATTATGTAAATTTCATTTTTGAAAAATGCCAACGCCAAGTAAAACTATTGACAACATGGATGATGTCAAGAGTGTGAATGGTTACTATGATTATCGGTATGAATGGTCGATGATAATTAGTGGTGATTCTACATACTCTTTAAACATGCTCTCGCACAACTTTACAGATAAAGCAAACATCAAAGCACACGGCTGAATGATACAAGATAGTGGGGAAACTCTCTTGTAAAGCAGATCTCGGGATAACAAGACAACATAAAAGCACGCTAATGCGTTTTCGAAAAATCTAACGGGTAGGCCTAAATACAACACTACGACATGCCCTAGGACATCTAAGATCCATGACAACTTCCTCAGGATGGGAAATAACGCGAAACGTCACCCCTACTGAGTCTGAGGCGGACAAATATCTTCAACCGAAACCGTGACACAGAGAGCAGAGCCACAATGACATCGTCAAGAGGAGAGCCCCACCCACAGGTGTCGACGTTGGCGCCAAAGTACCGAGCTTTCGCTCGATAGCCCACCCATGCCACCACGATGCATCCAGGACAACCATGACTAGTACCCTCCTGATCCAGATGTGAACATCACCACTGCCAACTACAGAAAACGAGCCCGAGCAAACCGTTGGTACAATAATCCATGCCCATGCTACCAAGAGGCATAACCACCATCAGCACCATCATTGTTGAGGAAAGCTTTAACTGGTAGCTGTTGTACTGACTAGCGACTAGGGGATTAATAGTCTAATCGGCGAGCTAATAAATTAACCTGATGATTTACCAGTTTGTCGGCTACTCAGTGATCCTACAAGTAGGGATTAATCAGCAAGTTAACTGGTTAATCGGACAAATTCTTGAACAGGGCCACTGCCATGGTGCCCACCCGAGAACCAACCATGTGGAACGGCATCCGGGGCCCTGCCCCGACATCCATGTCTCGAGACACCGCCAACCGCCCACTTAACATTGCACCAACCAAGGTAGGAAGAACAAAGGAACCTCCATGCACTCCTAGCCCGACGCCAACCAACAAGTTTGGGTCAACAACTCCGCGGTAGGAAAGCGCCCATGCTTCTATCCCTAGGTAATCTCGATGATCGGGAAGGATATGGCCCAGTGGTTGCCGACGGTCGCCATCGAGGAAGCCCCGGGGTTATAAACCTCTAGCCTTGGCCCAGACGAGGTCACATGAGGCCACCTTGCCGGATCAAATAGAAGCAAAAAAAAACGGGGAGAGAGAGGTGCTGGAGATAGAACCGTCTGGTTGAATTGACAGTAGCGTACCCTTGCATATCACCTTCCAATGGATTCACCAACAAGATCTATCGCTCCAATGTCGATGAGATGTAAGACTTTCTTTCTTATTCATTTTAGAAACCATTCTCTGCACATACATACTCTCAGGTTCCACCATTTGCTTGTCTCTCAACATGCCTGGTTCTGTCTACTTGTATGTCATCAACCAGACCTGGAGCCCAATGTTCAGTAACCAATCTAATAGTCGTTGGTTTTACTCAATCATGTTGACTTTGATCTTTTATCTTTACTAACTAGAGCACCATACTTTTGTTTTTGAATCAACCATGTTGACTTTGATCTTCTATCTTTACTAACTAGAGCACCATACTTTTGTTTTTGAATATTGCTTCAGACCTTGTGAATATCTTTGAGTTGTTCCTGCCGCAGCTTCTTCTATACCCTAACCCGTTTGAGCCCTTGAACGGTGAGGTGGCATCGTTGATGATGGACGGCAAGAATGCATATGACCAGAAAAAGTCAAAGGGCTCATTCGCACCAACACCTCTCTATCTCTCTCCCTATCTACTACTAGTATAACGCCCGTGCGTTGCCACGGGCTTTTACAAAAAATTAAGATGCAATTGATAAAGCTAAAATAACCGAGAACAATGCCGTCTAAAAGAACACACGTCTCTTTTTTTACAATCAACTAACATAAATCATACTATCAAACGCAATAATATGTTATTGGCTGATAAACCAAATGTTATTATAACCAGCCAATAGTTGAATGGGTAGGATAATGATGATACCCATCCATGGATGTGAGTGCATGTGTCTCGATAGTGTGCAGACATTGTTATCCGTAGTTCTGTAAACCTTTATCAAAACATACATCAATTTTTACCTTATCTTGGTTTAAATACAAACACATCAAAAGTCTGGATTTTGTATTGCTATTCTCATTCCCTAGCCGGGCGATTTTCCATCGGGAGAATTAATGCACACTTCCTAATATCTAAACGTTCCAACCTTCTACACATGGAGACTGCCCAAAGTTTTTTTTTTACCGTTATCACTTCTTTACCTAGTAGAAGATGCCTTTTTTTACGGAATTATGACATAATATTTTAAGCACACACAATGAGATTATTTTCATTATGAACAACACGTTTGTACATCAAGTCATACAAATGAATTCTCAAATGTTCAGTTAAAGACCAAGTATGACATGGCATGGAAAAACCCAACAATGATGTGTGCCTGAGCATCTTTCACCATGTAGGTGACCCCTAAAAAGAATCAAACTGGTGTCATGCTTATTTTGACCTCAGCGCACTGGCTGTTTGGCCCACCTAAACTGGCAACCTTCAAATACACCTGACGACGTTCCATTATGTCAATCTGGCAGCTGATGTGAACATTTACAATGTTATAAATCAAAATGAGCAAATCTACTATTCATGCAGATAAAATCTAAGAAGCTGGCCAAATGTTGCTGCTAGGAAACTATATAGTGCTACCCATCTTGGTAACGAATTACAACAAAACCGGTATCTTAATTTATTGGTAAGTAAAGTGCTCCCATGTTTGCTTTGGTTTGGTTTGGAGCCTGATGGCATCCCAACTAAGAGCATTGTCATCAGAAAAGTTCAGGGACATACCACAAGATGAACTCGGCGTATGTCAGTCTACAGAAATTCTATGTGGGTTGGCCTGTGAATCATGGTATCGAGATTCTGTCCATGGGCAGATTTGTTAAAATTAACATCACACCTCATGAATACATGGGTTTCAGATGATGGTGCATGGATCTGGTCCCAACAATTACTACTCCATGTCTGTCAAAATATAAGGTGAATTAAATTTCCAAAAGTCAAAGTTTCCTATGTTTGATCAAATCTATAGCAAAATACATCTAACACCTACTCCCTCCGTCCCAAAATAAGTGACTCAAAAGTGACTCAATTTTGTACTAAGGTTAGTACAAAGTTGAGTCATTTTTAAGTCACCTATTTTGGGACGGAGGAAGTACAATACTAAAGGCCTGTTCGGACTCACTCCCACCCACTACCTTCCGAACCCAAACTCTCCACACCTAGTAATGGTGCAAGTGAATAAATTAGTACAGTAAAACGAGTTGTAAAACATATAATTAAGAAAAGTCACAGTGTAGGCCTTAGAGAACCTAAATACAACGACACTGGATTAATGTAGAAGCACACAACGACAGAAAAACACATATGTCAGAGGAAAGTGCTACTGCCAGCAGAAGTAGCTACCCCGGTGGTGGTGATTGAGACTAAGCGCGGGATTCATGTAGAAGCACCTAAACACAGGATTGAAAATTGGTACCATGGAACATGGTGCAGGCATTCCAGTGAAGTCAGCGAGAACGGAAGCTTCGGTGGTGGCAAGAACTTGCAAAATTTTAATGAGTGATAAAAGAATCTTATGGGGAAAAACAGTAAAGGAATGCATACGCATTATAAACAGTACAAGTATCTTCGGGTGTGGCATTTTCTTTTCACGCCGGCGCACTAAATTTGACGATCCATACGCATTATAAATTGCAGTGTCTTTAACAACAAGAAACTAATACACTATGATAGCTTACTTCAAGACATACTTAATATGCATTATCGAAAAAGCTAGGAAGTAAATAGCTAGAATATACCAATTAAAATGATAGCATATCTCTTACACATTAGTTAATATATTTCACAATGGAAACTTGATATGTCACTCCATCAACTTCAAATGCACATGAGCTGTATGCACCTCATGGTGATGATATATGCTCGTAGAAGAA
Source organism: Secale cereale (assembly GCA_902687465.1). NCBI lineage: Eukaryota > Viridiplantae > Streptophyta > Magnoliopsida > Poales > Poaceae > Secale > Secale cereale. Next base: position 257,631,098 of record LR738711.1, on the reverse strand, counting down.
GGTGGACGTGGAGGCAGTCCGTGATATAAAGGTTGTCGAAGAACACACAAAAAATATCACAGTAATTGTGCCGAGGTTGCCGGGAAAGAGAAGAGAGGACAAGACAAGCAGGTTTTTGTGACTGGCATAAAATGAACTGGGTTGTTTTTTTACTAGCATTCTGTGGTCTTGTGGGAACAGCCTAGCATCAAATTCATGTTTTCTTTAGAAAAATAAGTCATTATCATGGCTGATAAAGTCCAGTCCAATACCAAACATTAGCTAGCGAGTACCCCTGGTTATTTTTTTCCAATAACTGAAGTTATCGAACAACATGGCAAGCCAAAACACGTTTGTCAATCCATGTGTTAAATAATCAGGCATCAGAGAATATATTGCTAGATATTACCTGTAGAAGTGGCAAGGATATGTTGTGTGAACAATCTGGCACCAGAACTCCTGTACTTTTTTTTTGCTTCAGTGATCACCTGCACATCAGATCTCCTGTAGTACTTTTTCTTGCTTCAGCGATCACCAAGCATTAGCTTGCCAGCCCCTCTGGTTGTTATAATTATTCCCTTGTTTGATTAATTCAAAAACCTGCTCCCAGACCATACAAGCAATCAAGGGTCACTTCATGCCCTAGATTAATTACAGAAAGAAAAAAGATCAGTACCCACGTTTAGACGAAGCTGTGATCAATGGCACTAATGCATGAAGCCAAACTGATGGATGGCCGCTAACATGTGTCGTGCATAAATCGGTTGCCAAGACGTCTATGTAGCAGTGCTCAAAGCTGACAAAGGGAGTACATTTCTAAAGTGCAATACCAATTACACAAGATTTTCAAGTGCCTCTAGTTGTTCTTCTATCCGTACAACGCGTACTTGCAGCTTAGATTGTATTCCATCTCTCCAAAGAGGGGAACATAACTGCAGGGTAAGCATGAGTTATATTAGGACTCGAGAATGCACATGATGCAAGCAAAAAAACATGGCAGTTCCAGCCTCTGGCATGGAATGAATTCATCGTACTGACCTGTCAAGCCAATGTATTTGGTAAAGGCCGATGTAATTCACACCCAGCCTGCGCAAACAAAAACAATGATCACAAAAGAAAAGTGTATCATCATATAATATGAACAGGAATATTACTAAGTAGCAAATGATTCCTGGAGAAACATGTACAATGTTGCTAACAATGTGCATGCCCAACAATGGTGATAAAACTTCTTGTGAAAGCGTCATCAGAGAAGCACATAAGCAAGCTACTTAGTCCCATAGATTAGAAGAGGAGCAGCAAATTAGAATGCAAGACAGAACATCCATGCATCAAAATCCTTAAATAAAACAAGAAGCACTATGGTTCACGCCCATGTAAAGGGAATAGAATAATCTTGGAAATGATCCCACACCTTATTCCCTGTCATTATACCTTAGACTCCAAAGCCTTTTATTTTCAGGGTGTCTTGCTGTGACTCTATTTTCTGCATTTCCTGTAAATTTTAGCAATACGCGGCGGCATCCGTGCTCGGTCCCAGGCTGAGCTACATAACAATGGCAGCACTGACATTGCGATAAAAAATTCCAGGAAAATCAGCCGTAACGTGGTGAAGAATTCAAGCTCCCATTAAAGTGAGACAAATTCCAAAGTGAACCTATCACCATGCCAAAATCTGCATCAAAAGTCTTACCATTGTCTTCCTAACCATCCCAACACAATAACTTACTCCCTCTGTCCCATAATATAAGAACGTTTTTGACACTACACTAGTGTAAAAAACGTTCTTATATTATGGGACAGAGGGAGTAGTAAACATCACGAATCTTACATAGAACAATTGCATTAATGGTCAAAGATTTACCTAGTCTCATAGATGTGGTGATTCTTGCATGATAAATTATTTTTCAAATTTAGTTATTATGTTGGTTTGAAGGCTTTACTCCTTTTCTGTCTTGATTTTTTTTTAATCTTCGTGTTTTCTCCGATAGCAAGGAAAGATGATGCTACATTGCACGTAGACATAAGAATAAGCAAATTATGCTCAAAGCAAGAATAATTACTAAGTGGATTTTTCAATAGAAAACGAAAAACAAAATATGAAAATAAGCAGAGAGGTATTTGCTCTTCTTGAGCCAGACTCACCTCAATCTTGTTGAGCCGTTGCGACAACCACCTCCCTCTTGAACCATTGTCCACCTCTACCATCTAACACACTGCCACCTTCGTCTCCACGTCCTCCTCCTTCACCTGCTACATCTTCACTGGCCGTGTCATGCCCCTCGGGACAACCTCCAGGTCAATCTACGACACTCTGCTGTTGATAATGCTCCTGCTGGCTAGTGTGGCAATGCGAATTTATACTTCACTGGATACTACATATCTAAGATTAATCGATGAGTATGCTTGCATTCAGTACAAAGGCTTATGAAATTATACTCCTGCAGTTGTTCTTGAACATGTGAATTAGTTCTTCTCAAGTAAAATGAACAGTCATTCATCAACTTGCATCTGGACATTAACGAAGCTGAATATAATCTTGTTAGTACAATTCCATAGAAGTAACTACTGTACATCTTGAAAAATGAGAACATTAAATGATGGATAAATTGAACCGATCATGGCATAGCAACAAAATTCCAAACAATATATTTATCACTTGAATTGCCTAATTTTGAATACTGAAAAGATACACATGAATCTGTCAGACTGATACTTTTATGAAGCAAGATGACCTTGGGGTTGGCGTGAGAACACGATGCACAGACTGGCACTTCCGATTCTTGCCTCGGTGGCTTCGCGTGTGGAGGCTGCACGACGTGAGGAGGTGAGAACAGCATGAGAAAATCTCATCCGTGAAGTGCCTGCAGCACAACTACACACAACCAATTCGAAATCAGGAACTTGAAGATTACGAGCCCCTCGCAACTAACCTGGACAATCAGGGGAGGATGTAGAGGAAGGAGGGGACTGGGACGTGGGCCGGCAACAGAGGATCCGACGGCGTCCCGATCGCAGTATGTCAGCCTGGGAGACGAACTCGGCGGCGGTGGTAGAAGGCCAGGAGGTCTCGCGAAAGCCCCATTGACGCCTTCGATGAAGTAGCTCCGGACGGCGGTGGGGAAAAGTGAGGAGAGGTGGCGGCGGGGCAGCGAGGGTAAGAAACCCTAGTGGCGGCCGGGCATGTTGGTGGGGTTAGGAGCGTTCTCGCGTGGGGGAGTGGAGAGGTGGAGCTGCTCGTGCCGTCGCGCTCGAAGAAGAGGCCGGTCCGGTGGAGCAGTAGGGGCAGCAGCGACAGGGGCGGACCCAGGACAAAAATGACCCGGTGTCCCATGTCCCGCTTCAGTTATAACCTTTCTCATTTTTCCTTTCTCCACATAACAAATAACGACGCGTTTGGTTTACAGTCAGGTAACGTAATGGGCTTGGGTATCGGGAAGCGCCGCTTCCGATCTCTTTTTACTGAATACGAGCTTTGTTTGGTTCGTTCTACTGGACCCGGTTTCCTAATCAGCTACTGTTCAGCTGTTTTCAACTCTACAAAGCGGTGTATCAGGAAACACGGTTATCAAATACGCAGTACGCAAAACAAACGCCAGCTATGCTTTCCGGAAGCGCAGGAATCGGAAACGGCACCGAATAGACTGAACCAAACACGTCGTAAGGTTGTACTTTCAAGGCATGATCATTAAAGGCATCTTCAATAGGTTGTATGTTAGTCTTGTTGGTGAAATGTTCATGTCATCAACCAACAAGTTATCATACAACTACTCCATAGGTTGTATCTAAGTAATCCAATAGATGGTAAGAAAATAAATATGTTTGCTTTCTATTTCACCTTGGAGCTTGTGCGAAGGTTGTTGGTTAATCTACATACAACTATGCTCTCCCTCCACATTTATTACATGCCACATCATCACTATGTCCTAGATGTCAAATTTACCAACGGCTATCTTACAACTATTGGAGATGCCCTAAGACTACTATGCCAATATGTTTTCGTAGTTCTTATAGGTAAAAGAAGATCTCTCGAATGTAGCAGTGGCAACCAACAACACTAAGAGCATCTCCAACAGCCGCGTTACGCGCCGCGCCCAAAAAACGCATTTGCCGCGCGCGCTTCGGCTGGTTTGCCACGCCGCGCAGCGCTGGCTCCAGCGGCTGCTCTAAAATGCAGCGCGCGCGCTCCGCTCCAGCAGCGCGCAAAAATGCAGCGCGCGCACCGCTACAGCAGCGCCAAATATGGCATTTGGACACAAAATAGTTTGAAACATTCAATCAAAATGCAATGAACATGTGAAATTTAATACAAACAAGTTGATGAATACATAAAAAGTCAGGCCCACAAGTTCATCCAACCAAGTTCCAAATGCAAACCAAGTTCAAAATATAAATTCAACCAACAAAGTTCAAGACATATAAACACATCAACCATCTTCCTCGTCTTCTTCGTCTTCTTCCTCTTCTTCCGCCGACGATTCTTCCTCTTCTTCCGCCAATGAATCTTCCTCCCTAACTTCATCACGCACCGCATCACTTGTAGCTCCGACGGTCTTGGCAAGTTCTTCAACGGCATTTGCATGGGTATGTGTGTGAGGCACATCGAAAGACATTTCACTCCTCATGGCCGGAGGTGCACCCATGCCTCCCATGGCGGCCGGAGGTGCACCCATGCCTCCCATGAGAGAAGCAAAACTCATGCCACCCATGCCTCCCATAACGTTGGAGGGTGCTCCAAAGCCACCCATGGCTCCCATAGCATTGGAGGGTGCTCGAAAGCCACCCATGCCTCCCATGGCGGCCGGAGGTGCACCCATGCCTCCCATGGCGGCCGGAGGTGCACCCATGCCTCCGAAGCCACCCAAGCCTCCCATGGTGCCGAGGCCCATGCCTCCCATGCCGCCGAGGCCACCGCCACCCATGCCGCCGAGGCCACCGCCACCCATGCCGCCACCCATTGTGTGGATCATGGCTCTTTTTTGAATCAAGACTTCTTCACGGGCAAGGTTGACATATTCCATTTGCGCTTCATTGAACAAAGATGTGTCCAAGAAGAACAAGTGTTTTTCCCATTCCATCAACTTAGTTCGCTCCTCCATGCCAACCTTCCTCTCCTCCAATGCCACTTTCCTCTCCTCGGCGGCCACCCTACTCTCCTCGGCCGCCAACCTCCTCTCCTCGGCCGCGGCATCTTGGTTCCTTGCCATTTTTCTCACCTCGTTCGCTTCTTTTCTTGCCTTCACAATAGCTTCCATAGCATTTGTGAGCTCATCATCTCCTTTCCTCTTCTTCTTTTCGGTTTTGTCCTTCATGCACCCATCCGGTCGTTTTGGTTTCGAGTATGAAACCGAGTTGGGTGTGGGGCTTCTCTTGCCGTCCTCACTTGATGCATCATCCTCCTCATCATCATCATTCAACTCAATTGTGCGCTTGCGTTTGTTGCTCAAATGCAAATCATCCAAATCTTCACGCTTCTTCCATTTCTCATCATCCTTCAACACTTCATAGCAATGAGGCAAGGTAAATATCTTTCCTTTCTTGATCTTCCCATTCTTGGTTGTCCTCGTCTCTTCTCTGAACAAGTTTTGTGCAATGTTGTACTACAAGAAAAACAAAACAAGTTAGCACTTCGGACACCAGAAAAAAGTATGATGAACATGTATGAGATGCCACTTACTCTATCATCCTCATTTGTCCCACTTGGGTTAAGCTTGTCAACTGCCTTTTGTGCGGCCGCCCACTTTTGACAATCCGAGTTGATTGTCGACCATCGGGACCAAAGTGATCTCTCGGAGCGGTCAATTCCACTCACGTTTTGAGCATCAAAGTGTTCTTTCATTCGCCCCCAATAAGCATCTCTACTTTGATCACCTCCAACGGATGGATCCCTCGACACTTGCAACCAAGTATTGCATAGTAATTTGTCATCATTGGTGGTGTAATTGCCCGCTCTTCCTTTCGGCGCCTCGACAATGCCCTCACCCTCCTCGTCCACCTCAAACTCGTGGTCGTCCAAATGGATTTCATTGGTTTGAGACCAATGCGAATTGTTGGACCCAACACCCATAGTTGACATGTATGCATCATCGTTGAGACTACAAATGCAAATATAAAGAAATCTATATGATGAAGAATTGAACAAATAACAAGAAAATAAAAGTTGGATTTTTTTTCACCTTGGGGGCATTTCGTCGAGCACGTGGTGCGCGTCGGCCGCCGGCTCAACTATTGAGCTCGCCGGCGCTTCGGTAGACGCCGGAGCCGTCCGCCGCCCTACAAGCTTCTTCTTCTTCGAGGTGCCGGAGCCGTCCGCCGCCTTCTTCTTCGCGGATATTTTTCTTTTCTTCGGCTTCGACGCATTGGGGAGCTTTGACTGTGCGGCGGTAGCACGGAACGGCGCCGGCGCAACGCCACTCGTCGGCGTGGTCATCCGCGGCGGCAAGAAGAGGCTGCGCGCGAGGCCGACCGATGGCGGAGCTCTGGGGCGGCGGCGGCGCCAGCGCCAACGCTCGCCGCGCTAGGGTTTTCGGCGGCGGCGGCGGCGGCG
>LR738711.1:257572270-257624515 GCA_902687465.1 Secale cereale | reverse complement strand
GGGGGGTCGCGGCTGTACAGCGGGGTGAGAGGGGTTCCGGTGTGCGCATCCATGGCGGAAGGGGCGCGAGCGCCGGCGCGCGCGGGTGGGAAGAAGGAAGAAAGGAGAGTTCGCGCGCGCGCTCGAGTCTGCCGCGCGCGGAAGTGGACGCCCCAAATCAACAGCGCGGGATGGGGCTTTCACCAGCGCGCCCAACTCGTTTTAGCGCGCGCGGGGTTTTTGCGCGCCCGCTGGGGCTGTCCGACACATTGCGCACGCGCTAAAATTGTGTTTTTTGGGGCGCGGCGCTAGTATAGCGCGGCTGTTGGAGATGCTCTAATGCTAGCTTCAAAAGTCGACAAACAAAGTGATAAGCAAATACGTGTCTTCATCTCCACCATTTTGTGAAAGGGTTCACAAATATTACTTAAACTAGATAAGCAATCATCTACTCCAGTATCACCAATGTAAAGACAAAGGTGATGTCTAACCGTCTAAGGTCCTTAGTTCTCCATCATCAAAATATTTTGAATAAAGTCTAGCTACACTAATAAAATGTTGTAACTTGAGATCATGAATTATTCTTTTGGGTTCAAACTGGCCTAGCAGATAAGCAATTCATAAATTTTCTGGCTGATATTATTTCATTTTAATCCATAAACTGAGCTTCTACTATATTAATAAAGGTTTTTTTCCAACCATTATTAAGGTAATTAAAATTTGCACAAAGAAGAAAAGAACTATAAGACATAATACTGTACTTGAACTACTAGGTGTATAAATAGACTTACTTGACATTGTGCCTGTGCGTCCAGCCAGTAGGTGCTCAAGAGTATCAGTCTTTTCTCCAATCTCCACTCAGTGCATGATAATTCTAGGTAAATCCAATAATACCATATTCAATTAAATTCTTTAGCCCTATCTAGCAGCCCTAGTGCCATATGGTAGAAAAGCAATCAAGAATTAGGTTCTGGATGTTATAGATGCACATCGCATTGGGGATTTGAGGCTTTGGTGCAGTAGCAGACCTACCAATTTACTTCCTCACTGATCCGGCTTCCGGCGACTTGGCAAGATTTAGCATAGCTGACGACTTGCAGCGAGTTTGACGAAGCAGACGAAGAGGCGGAGGCACAGGTATGAATCTGATCGATCGATGTGGTGTGGAGGACCTGGCGGCGAACTGCTCGTTCGTGGCGGCCGGCGAGTCGCATCCTTAAAGTGGGCCGCGCAAAGCTGTTCTCCTCGCTGGGCCGCGTGCAGCAATACCGGTGTCCCTCACTTTTTTTTTTACCGGTGTCCCTCTCTATTGGGCTCCACGGTTACAAGGTAACGAGATTTCTTACCCGGTGTCCTGTGCTACCTGCTGGGCCAACGTGGGCCCACCCCTGAGCGGCAGAGCGGGAGATGCGGCGGAGTGGGAGACGAGGGAAAGAGAAAAGGCAGCCAGAGGGGGTGGATCGAGAGGAGGGGCGGCGTACCGATTTTTTTAGCGCACAAGTGGTGGGAGGTGGAGGATGGGACGAAAAAAAAACAGCGAGAAAAAACGGACGAAAGTGATGGGACGAAAAAAACCCTGAAAGCAAGACTCTCTATGCTGCACATCTCGGCCATGGCGAGGGAGGACGGGTGGGTGGGGAGGGGGGTGGCTGCACACTAGGGTTTCCTCCAGTCACTGCAACATTACAAAGGGTTGAGGTTTTGATGTATTTATGCTGCACCAAAATTAGTATAACTGATATATGCATATACATGCACTAGTAAAAAAACATTTTGCAAAATGCTTGTGGGGCCATGGCCCCATGACGTCCCCCGGGTTCGCCCATGGTGCTGAACTGGTGAAGTGGTGATTCTACACAGAAACCATTTAGCCAGTTGGCATCATAGTAAAATCGCAAATTTGCAAAGAGCTTGGAAGACACGAGATTGTAGTAGGTGTTGCGCCTTTTTTTTTCTTCGCGGATGAGTAGGTGTTGCACCCATACTTACGTAAACCGGTAAATGCAGCGTCAGTGTCACCGGTCACCGTTTCAAACGTTGGATACCAGCCCGATGGAAATCATACACGTACGGTGAGATCTGACGCCGCTGGCCACAGGCCCGCAGTTAATACTCCAGTGGTCGTCCCCTGACAAATCACGCGATCGCGGTACTCGCTCCTCCGTATGCGTACTGCGTAGTATACTTGCACCGTCAACCGTAACATGCGTGGACGTCACATTTCCAGCTGCCTGCCAGCGAGACCGGAGGACAGACATAAAACCCTTGTGTTAATTTTTCTGCGCGTTGAGCAGTAAATGCGGTACCAGCCGTGCTCCAGCGGCTGGGCAAGCATCTCGGATTCCTTCGCTCCGACGCCGTGGACCAAGACATGGTTACCTGTATTTTTGTTCAATATATGAGGCCCCTCCAATGCTCCATGTTGTACATATGCTAAGACTACAATGTAGGCAAAAAGTCTGATGTGTCAAGGTAATTAAGAGGATAAAGATGAGTATAGTGACCCAGGAAGAAACAATGCCAAGCGCGAGAACCTAGGCAAAACATTTAAATGGAAGAATCCCACCAATACACGAAGAACTTTAGTTGCAAATCATTAAATGAAGGCTGCTTAGCACCAACAAGTTAAGCACCTATGCATTGAGGGCTTTAGTTGCTAAAGTTTTTAATGTACTTAGCACCTCATGCAAGCACCAACGCATTGGAAGTAGCCTGACAGAAATGCCCAGTCGTAGTAGTAGTAATTAGCTAATCAGTACGTATCATTTACTACTAAGGCTGCCCGTAGTGGGAGTATCATAGGTAGTACTATCATGCATGCCAACTAAGAGGGTGCTTGGATACATTTTAGTCACATGACTAAAAGTAGTGTGACTAAAACTTGCTAGCCTCACCCATGCTTGGATCCAAATACTAAAGAGACTAAAATCAAGTTAATGAGCATTTATTATCCTCCAATCCAGAACTTGCATGTGTTAGAAGAGAGGAGTTAAATAAGGAGAGAGAGGACTAATTCACATTTTAGTAGGGTACCCCTGACTAAAAGATTTCAGTCTCAAGACTAGTTTTAGCCCCACTTTAATCAGGGGTGCTTGGAACTTTAGCCTCTTAAAAAGACTATTTTTAGTCAGACTAGTTTTAGTCCCTTGGATCCAAACAGGGCCCAAGCCTTTTTTATGAGGTGGCAAAGAATTAAATGAAGAAAGAGAGTCTTGAGTATCATATCATGATACCGTATTATATTAAATGATGTGCTACTTTGTGTCTTGCATGGCAATAAATGTAGCCATCTATGATACCAACATATAATACTATGCATTACAGACGTAGTATCATATACTCCCTCCGTTCCTAAATATAAGTCTTTTTAGCATTTCGAATGGGCTAAAACATACGGATGTATGTAGACATATTTTAGAGTGTAGATTCACTCATTTTGCTTCGTATGTGGTCACTTGTTGAAATATCTAGAAAGACTTATATTTAGGAACGGAGGGAGTACTATTATCATATGCATGATACTATGATACTCCCCATTACAGCCGGACTAGTTTAAATAATTATCCGGACCTACTCCTAATTAAGGATGATCAGGACACACAGTGAGTAGTGAGAAAGGGGGCATTGCATGTGGACGAGGGGAAGAAATGAAGTGATCAGTTGAGTAACATAACATGCTCAGCCGAGGGAGCAGTACTAGCTACACTAGCAACCTGCCGCCATTTAGTGCTGGCAGCGTGGGCGAGAGCGAGTACAGCATGACAACGATCGACCAGGATGCGTCCCAACAGTCGCCACTCGCCAGTGGGCACTTGGCCATGCTTTCGGCCCGCGCATCGCACAGAGCCCCCATGCGCTTCATCTGCTCTTCTCAAAATCTCGTGAAACACCGCCGTAAAAAGTCCATCACGTCCGAAAAGAGAGAAACAACAACGGGAACGGCCAAGCTCACCCTGATCGACGGATCGAGCATGGACGCGAGCTAGTAGGTGCGGGGAGGGCAGGGGGTAGTTGGCCGGCGAGGAGAATTTAAGGTGGCGCCGTGCGCTGGCTGTTATTCATCTGCGGCGCTGCTATCACTTTTACTACTTTTTTTTTTTTGAAACGGACTATCACTTTTACTACTGCCTACGAGCTGCTAGTCTGCTACCGCTCCTCCTCGCCACCTTCCCTTTCCTGATCCAGCCGGGGCCGGCGCGCCACCAATGCACCTCTCCGCTTGCTATCAATGGCTCCGTTTATTACAGAGAGCCGGTAGCTAGCGCCCGCGTGAGTCCATGGCAGTATGACATAAAGTCGTCATCTTCATCTCGTACCACTGCTCCGGAATCAAGCGATTAAGTACAAGATCTTATCACAAAGATCCACAAACGTACTGTGATCAGAACCAGGAGACGGTTTTCAGGGTTTGGGCAGACGAGCCTATTTTTTCTCTGGCTTTTGCCGGTTGAGGTTAAGGGCCGGGGGTGAGAAAACTGAGACTAGCTAGTAGTACTAGTATGTATGGGCGCTGGCTGTGTTAGAATTAATCCCGTGTCCGTGTGTGTATGCGTATCCTTGTAGGATATCTACACCTAGTCGGTTTGGGTTAGACCTGGCTTAGCAATATATATACATGTACCCCCGATGTAATCAAAACCAAGACAACGAAAAAGATAAAAGCAATACAAAGAAAGCCCAGGAGCGACACGCCCCTGTAGCTATCAAGAAAACTCTACTGGTCAGTTTTTCCGTTTGTGTTCGTGAGCTCCGCTGAGACAGTTTACCGATCAAAGTCGCTGGTCGCCAACTCGAAGCTAGCCCAGGGTGTGCTTGTACTGTTGATCAATCAAGCAGCCAGCCAGCCTACTTGCTTGTTTACACGTACGTGCACTGCTACTCGGGTGCTTTGATCTACAAGATCAAAAGCCAACATTTGGTATCAGAGCCTCGACGATCTACGATCTACGATGGGGGACAGCGACGCTGAGTCGGCCAAGTCCAGCAGCGGCGGTTCCAAGGCGAACAAGAACGGCAGCAAGGTGAAGAAGGGCGGCAAGTCAGCGACTAGTGGTGGCGGAACGGGCGGTGCCAACGTACTGGCGCATCGCAACATCCCCATCCAGTACCCGATGCTCACCGACGCCAACTATGGCGTGTGGGCGGTCAAGATGAAGATTATTCTCCGAACCTTACGAGTGTGGGAGGCCATCACGCACGACGATGTCGACGAGGAGTGCGACGAAGGTGCCATGGCCGCCATAGCCCAGTCTGTACCGGACTCCGTGCTGATGACATTGGCGGAGTACGAGACGGCAAGAGAGGCGTGGAACGCACTCAAAGAGATGAGGATCGGAGAAGATCGCGTCACGAAGGCTCGGGCACAAGTGCTGAAGCGCCAATTTCACAAGTTGCAGATGGAGGAAACTGAATCGGTGAACGACTATGCCATGCGTCTGACTACTTTGGTGGGAGAGATCCGCGCGCTTGGTGCAAAGCTCGAGGAGACCGAGATTGTGGAGAAGTTTTTCAGCTCTGTGACTGATAAATTCACGTACATCATCGGCACGCTCGAGCAGCTTTACGATATCGACGACATGACCATAACGGAGGCGATCGGACGCTTGCGGACATGGGAAGAGAATGCTCGTGGCTGTCGGAAAGGCAACGGAGGAGGTAGTGACCAACTCATGTACTCGCGCGCAGATTGGGAGTCCCCAAGTAGCAAAGGAAGGCGCAACGTTGGCGAAGGCTCAAGCAACGCGAAGCGCGGCGGACAAACCGAAGAATGCAAAGGTAAAGGCAAGCCACAAGGTCGTGGTAAGGCCGACCGATCTAAAGAGCGGAAGCCACGGAACTTGGATATATCTGAGGTCAAGTGCTATAACTGCAACGAGATGGGTCACTTTGCAAAGGATTGTCCGGAGCCTAACAAGAGGGAGATCAAGGCAAATTTGGCGAAGCAGGAAGACGAACGTCCAGGTCTTCTGATGGCCGAAGTTTGTGATCTCGTGGAGCCTAACAAGCAGGAGATCAAGGCAAATTTGGCAAAGCAAGAAGACGAACGTCCAGGTCTTCTAATGGCCGGAGTTTGTGATCTCGCCCAAACGGTGGTTGTGAAACCAAGCCGGAAGGTGCTACTTCATGAGAAGAAAGTAATACCAAAGCTATCCGGAAATCAGAACGTGTCGTGGTATCTAGACACAGGTGCCAGTAACCACATGACGGGGTGCAAGGAGAAGTTCCTCGAGCTGGAATATGATGTTCAAGGCTCGGTCAAGTTTGGTGATGGTTCAAATGTGGAGATTTACGGGCAAGGTTCTATCCTCTTCGAGGGTCTCACAGGAGAACATCGCATACTCACCGGAGTATACTACATCCCACGGCTTCGCAACAACATCATCTCTGTCGGGAAACTTGACGAGAATGGATGCAAGGTGGATATTGAGAACGGAGTGATGACGATCTTCGACAACCTCCGAAACGTGCTAGCGCGCGTGAATCGCACGCGGAACAGGCTCTATATCCTCAACCTTGATCAATCTCAACCAGAGTGTTGGCTCGCCAAGAGTGATGATGATTCGTGGTTATGGCATGCTAGATTTGGACACGTTAACTTCTACGCCTTGAAGAAGATGTCGAAGATGGAGATGGTATCTGGGATGCCGTTTATCGACCATGTTGATCGAGTATGTGATGGGTGCTTGGTTGGAAAACAGCACCGCAGGCCATTCCCTGCTCAGTCTACCTATCGTGCAAGTGATGCACTCGAGCTGCTCCATGGTGATCTATGTGGCCCTATCACCCCAGCAACTCACGGAGGAAAGAAGTATTTCTTCCTTGTGGTAGATGACTACTCGAGATACATGTGGGTCGTGCTCCTACGATCTAAAGATGAGGCGTTTGAAGCATTTAAGAAGCTGAAGGCTGCAACGGAGATGGAACACAAGCTGAAGGTTCGCGCTCTACGGACGGATCGCGGCGGAGAGTTTACGTCAAACGAGTTCAACGACTACTGCGAGAAGATTGGCATAAAGAGGTTTCTCACGGCACCTTATACGCCACAGCAGAACGGGGTTGTTGAAAGGCGCAATCGAACCGTCGTTGACATGGCGAGAAGTTTACTCAAGAGCAAGAACTTGCCGGGGACCTTTTGGGGAGAAGCTGTCTCGACGGCGGTCTATCTTCTCAACCGGGCTCCAACGAAGGCAGTGATCGGCAAGACTCCGTATGAAGCAATATACGGACGTAAGCCGAATGTGTCTCATCTACGGACATTCGGGTGCGTGGCCCATGTGAAGACGGCGGAGCCGCATCTCTCAAAGCTTGCCGATCGTAGCACCAAGATGGTGTTCATCGGATACGAGAGGAGTCCCGACACAAAGGCATACCGCTTCTACGATCCACGAACCAAGCGTCTACGGATTTCACGCGACGTCGTGTTTGAAGAAAACCAAGCGTGGAATTGGAGCGCAGCAGCCGACGATGCTCCAAACGGTAACATATTCACAGTTGATTTTCCAACTGATGATGATGCAGGGGAGGACATCCAGGTGGTTGGCAAGACGCCTAACCAAGGTGACCACAATGGTAGTGATCATCATGGTGCCGACACCGACGACGACGCACATGGGTCGCAAGGTGATAGCGACAACGACGCGCAAGACACGGGTGGAGATCTCGGCAACGACAACGACAATGAGGCGCATAGTGATGATGAAAATCAAGATGATGGTCAAGATCACGACGACTACGCCGACGACACGGATGCCAACGACCCGTCATCTACCACGTCTGAGACTCAACCGTCTTCCTCAAGTGCATCGACGCCGACACAATTTGTGTCGCCTCCTTCGCAAGCCACAACGGACTCTTCCGGGCCTCATCGCTACAAGACCCTCAAGAAAGTCTACAAGTACGCAAAGCCAGTTACACTCGAGTACTCCGGACTATGTTTGCTCGGAGTTGAGGAGCCGGCGAACTTCGTAGAGGCGAGCAAAAGTTCAAGCTGGATGCACGCCATGGATGAGGAGATGAAGGCGATTGAGAGCAATGGCACGTGGACTTTGGCAACCCGACCTCCGAACCAAAAGGCCATAGGTTTGAAGTGGGTTTACAAGTTGAAGAAGGACACAAAGGGTGCCATTGTGAAGTACAAGGCAAGACTCGTTGCAAAGGGCTACGTACAACGTCAAGGAGTTGACTATGAGGAGGTGTTTGCACCGGTTGCTCGAATCGAGACGGTGAGAGTGCTCCTAGCTTTGACAGCACAAGAGGATTGGAAGGTTCATCATATGGATGTGAAATCCGCTTTCCTCAACGGTGACCTAAAAGAAGAAGTGTACGTGGAACAACCCCTCGGCTACGAGAAGAAAGACGAAGAAAGAAAAATTTACAAGCTCAAGAAGGCACTTTACGGGAAGCAAGCGCCAAGAGCTTGGAACTCAATGTTAGACCAAAGTTTGGTCTCGCGCGGGTTCAAAAGATGTCCCTTCGACGATCTGAAAGACGGTCTACCAAGTACCGACGAACAGGTGAAGGTTGAAGACGCGATCAAGGAGGAGCGCTGGCGTCAAGCTACAGATGAGCCGACAATAGCAAAGTCGGTGTGTGGGATGCTACAAGAAATGGCAGAAGCAATGCCGAGGCTAAAGACTACGAGTAGCAGCAGTCGCATTTGGGATCCAGGTCGAAGAAGTAAGGACATCGTGATTAGGGGGTGAATGTTAGAATTGATCCCGTGTCCGTGTGTGTATGCGTATCCTTGTAGGATATCTACACCTAGTCGGTTTGGGTTAGACCTGGCTTAGCAATATATATACATGTACCCCCGATGTAATCAAAACCAAGACAACGAAAAAGATAAAAGCAATACAAAGAAAGCCCAGGAGCGACACGCCCCTGTAGCTATCAAGAAAACTCTACTGGTCAGTTTTTCCGTTTGTGTTCGTGAGCTCCGCTGAGACAGTTTACCGATCAAAGTCGCTGGTCGCCAACTCGAAGCTAGCCCAGGGTGTGCTTGTACTGTTGATCAATCAAGCAGCCAGCCAGCCTACTTGCTTGTTTACACGTACGTGCACTGCTACTCGGGTGCTTTGATCTACAAGATCAAAAGCCAACAGGCTGTAATCAATAGAAAGCCAACAAAATGCGCCAGAAGGAATCTACGCTGCGCCGTGAACAGTGCGTGCCGTTGCTCCAAGGGAAATGGGGAGCTGGGATGAGCAACAGTAGGCCATGGCTCGGCAGCTCTGCGAGCCTCAAACATGAGAGGTTTTGGTAGAAGGTGGGAGTGATGGTGAATGCCTCCTCCCTCGGGCCTCAGGCATGTCGCCATGCTCACAATGTTATGTCACCAACTTCCATCTGACGAAGGACTGATCGATCGGGTGTGATAGTATTCTAAACATTCTTATATTAGTTTACGGAGGGAGTACTATACTTAGTAGAACGATGCTATATGTACGATATTTTTCGTATGTTATTTTTTTCAAATACGCATGAGTGTGCATATCATATCATATACTAGAAGAAAAGGGATTACAAGACGTTACATCACCGTCCACCTCCTATGACCTAGCCGGATTACTCGCGATGTGCCCACTCCATCATCCCCACAAGAACGTATCCATCTCTCCTCGTAGCAATCCCGCCTGCTTCCGTACCTTACTTTCGCTTGCAATACGTTGTAGAACCCGCGGGGGGCTGGCCGTCGCTCCGTCGAAGACTATGGCATTCCGGTGCTTCCATAGCTCCCACATGGCAAGGAGGCATATGGTCCATATCGTCCTCGCTCGATGCCCATGCATACCCTGTTTGGCGCACCAATCGGGCAGTGCCTCTCCCACCCGCGGTGCACCGTGCGGAATGCCCAGGGACGTCAACACCTTAGCCCATACTTCCCTCGCAAGGAACCACTCAGTGAGCAGGTGGCCAATCGTCTCGCCGTGTTGATCACACAAAGGGCACGAGTCTTGGTGCGGTATCCCTCTCCGTGCCAATCTGTCCAGCAACGGTTCATGATCACAAGCCATGTGAAGAATTGGCACCGAACAGGGGTCCGCGAGCGCCATGTGAATGTCGCGGTGGGCGACACCTATCTAGCAGCAAACTTGTCAGCATAGGCCGATTTGGCAGAGAAGGCGTCGTCTTTCTCCCAGGATCAGGCGATACATTCATCCTGCTGATCATCCAGCTGGACCGACGCGCCCGTGGGCTAGATGCTCAAGTACTACGCGACGTCCGCCGCGCTTAGTGCCGGCCCAATATCTCTGGATCATCTCCCCTCGGTAATGGCCTCATAAACCATTCTTGATCTCTGCGTGTGAGCAGGGACTCTGTCATATGCCCGCGGCGCGAGCTCCTGCATTCGGTATCAATTGGGCCATCTATCCTCCCAGAACAGGGTGCCTCGCCCATCACCCACGACCACTCGGGTCGCCGCCTGGAATATTTGTCACGATTCCTTTGGCACAGTGAGCGAGAACTCCGACCAAGGCCAATTCTGATCAACCCATTGCAACCGTAGCCACTTGGCCTGAAGGGCCACATTCATCCACCTCAAGTCCAAAATACCCAGGACTCCGGCCCACTTGGGTGTGCACACCCTTTCCCAGGCCACAACGCAAGCACCTCCTCCCGCTTCTGCCTTGCCAACCCATAAGAAGCCGAGACGAATCTTGATCATGGCGACAAGGGTCTGATACGTCTCCAACGTATCTATAATTTCTGATTGTTCCATGCTGTTATATTATCATTCTTAGATGTTTTACAATCATTTTATAGTCATTTTATATCATTTTCTGGGACTAACCTATTGACATAGTGCCAAGTGCCAGTTGTTGTTTTTTGCTTGTTTTTTACATCGTAGAAAATCAATATCAAATGGAGTCCAAATGCATCAAAACTTTTTTTGGATTTTTTTGGACCAGAAGACACCAGATGAGCCAGAGAAGCACCTGGGGGGGGGGTGCCCCGATAGGGGCACAACACACCAGGGCGTGCCTGGCCCCTCAGGCGCACCCAGGTGTATTGTGCCCACCTCGATGGCCTCTCGCACCGCCTCTTCGCTCTATAAATACCTCCTACATCCAGAAACCCTAGGGGAGTCAACAAAATTTTGTTCCAGCCGCCGCAAGTTCTAGAACCATGAGATCCAATCTAGAGCCCTTTTCCGATAATTCACCGAAGGGGGAAACCATCACCGGTGGCCATCTTCATCCCGGCGGCCACCATGATGACGAGGGAGTAGTCCACCCTCGGGGTTGAGGATTTGTACCAGTAGCTATGTGTTTAATCTCTCTCTCTCTCTCTCTCTCTCTCTCTCTCTCTCTCGTGTTCTTGAGATGCACAATCTTAATGTATCGTGGACTTTGTTAATATAGTCGGATCATATGGTGTTTTCCCCTCTCTATCTTGTTGTGATGATTTGAGTTTTCCCTTTGAGATTTCTTTGGATTGGATACTTTTATGGATTTGAGAACACTTGATGCATTTCTTGCTATGAATTCCTGCGGCGACAATGGGGTATCATATTGATTCACTTGATATGTGTTTTGGCACTCAACTTGCGGATTCCCGAAGTGACATTGGGGTAATCTATGCATAGGGGTTGATGCATGTTCTTGTCTTTGTTTCTTCGGTAGAAATATTGGGGCACTCTTTGAGGTTCTTTGTGTTGGATTGCGTATTATGAATTTGAATATGCTTTGGTGTTATCTTAGTACGAACTCTTGATAGACCGATCGAAAAGAATGACTTGTGTTATCTTAGTACGAACTCTTGATAGATCGATCAGAAAGAATAACTTGGTGTTATTTTAGTACGAACTCTTGGATAGATCGATCAGAAAGAATAGCTACAAACAATTCCTTCTTATGTTCTCGCTAGATAGGAACTTTGGAGTGATTCTTCATCGCACTTTGAGGTATGGTTATATGATCCAATTATATTAGTATTGTTGAGAGATTGCACTAGCGAAAGTACGGACCCTAGGCCTCATTTTCAAGCATTGCAGTACCGTTTGTGCTCCATTTTATCACTTGCTACCTTGCTGTTTTTATTGTTACTATTATAAAAATCAATATCTACTATCCATATTACACTTGTATCACCATCTCTTTGCCGAACTAGTGCACCTATACAATTTCCCATTTTATTTGGTGTGTTTGGGACACAAGAGACTTTTTATTATTTGGTTGCAGGGTTGTTTGAGAGAGATCATCTTCATCCTACACCATCCACGGATTGATAAACCTTAGGTCATCCACTTGAGGGAAATTTGCAACTGTCCTACAAAACTCTGCGCTTGGAGGCCCAACACGAGTCTATAAGAACAAGTTGTGTAGTAGACATCAATCTCTTTTCTAGCGCCGTTGCCAGGGAGGTGAGTGCTTGAATGTATATCTTTAGATCTTGCAATAGAATGTCACATCCCTAGTTAGCACTTGCATTAGAAATAGCTAGAGTGTGCATCATGTTTACTTATCAAAGAAATTTGAAATGGGAATGACAGAAACCCCAACACCCCTCTCCTAACAACTAGGGTTTGATAAAATCTTTTCCAATGTACCCAAAATGCCCTTCAAAAATGTTCATCATTTCTGCCTTGGTCTCAAACCTCTGCTAAAAATGGTGCACAATTTTCTAGGACATCTAAGGGCTCTGGATTAAATCATATGGTATTTGAATTTGAGCATTTAAATGCTATAAAATATGTTAAATGCTCAAATAATCATAAACTATAATGTTCCATACTGTTCATATTATATACAGTGGGCATGGCAAGCTTTATGAGTTATCAAAATGTTCTGGCATTTTTATTAATTAAACAAAGTTGCAAAACAAATGAAACAGAAAAGAAATAGGAAAAAGAAAAGAGAGAGAAAGAACTTACCCGAGCCCAGCACTGTTGCAGGCCGGCCCAGCCCAACAGCCCCGTTTCTGTCGCCTTCCTCCTCGCGCCAGAAGGCAGCGCGCGTGGCCACCGCGCGCCAGCACGCGCCCGGCCGCCTCCACCCTGCTTGCCTGCCTCCCCGACGGCCTGGACGTCTCCTGGCGTCGCCACGCAGCTGCCCCGACCCCTCTCTCACTTTCCCCTCGTCTCCATCGCCTTCCCCTGGCTCTCTCCCTCTCACCACCGAGCCGCCCGTCGCCGCCGCTCGCCGTTGCCGCACCTAGAACCTCCCCCTCATCCCGTGAGCGTGTCCAGAAGGTTCGCCGCGACGCCCTCTACCTCCTCGCTGAGCCACGGATCGCCGGGAGCCCTGCAACGCCTTCACGCCGTCGTCCCCAACCTCGGATCGCCGGAGCACCTCGCCGTCGATTAAGAAGCTGCAGAGCGTCCCCGACCCCTCCCTCGAGCTCACTAGCACCGCTGTGAGCCCCTACGCCGAACCCCTCTCTCCTCCGCTTCGTTTGCGCCGTGTAGCTGCTACTCCGTCGATCACCGAAACCCACCGCCGCCGTGCTTGCCGCCGGCGATGCTCCGATGACCATTTGGTCACGAACACATGTCCATCTCGCTCGCCGCAGCACGTAGACGAGCTAGGCACCACGCACGCATCGCCTAGGCCACCGTAGCTGCGTCTCCACACACGCCCGAACGCCGGCCGCCGCTGTCGAGCTCGTTGTCGTCGTCTCCGGCCACCACAGGCCCGGCGACCACCACCGTTCGACGCGCTTCGGCAAGGGCTCTCCAACGCGCCCAACCGCGGCCCGAGCCGTGCCCTGTGGGCGTTTTCCAAAGCACGCCGTCGTGTTTGGCCTCGCCGGCGTCACTTCGCCGGCGAGTTTGACTCGTTTGACCGGGGGATTGACCACCCCTGGGTCGCTGACGTGTGGGCCACCCCTCCTCTAATTAGCTAGTTTAGTTAATTAAATGTTAATTAAATTAGTTAGTTAGTTTAGTCACTGACCCATGGGCCCAGACCCCACTGACAGCTAATTAGTTCTTAGTTTAACACTAATTAACTTTGTTAATTAGCTGTGACACTGACAATGCCGGGCCCACATGTCATGTTTGACTTGGACTAGCTCCTGTTGACTGACTGACGTCAGCATGATGTCATGCTGACGCAGTAAAGGATTTTCTGGGATTTTTAGATTTAAAAATAATTCAGGAAATTCCAGAAAATGCCTAAACTTCTAAAAATCATATAAAATCAACCGTAGCTCAGATGGAAATAATTTATATATGAAAAATGATCAGAAAAATCCAATCTTTCTAATGGAACTGGTTTCATGCATGTTTGAGCAAGTTAACCTTGCTATATACATTAAAACATGATAATGCACTTATTTAAATAATAGCTAAAGTGCCAATTTGAATCTTTGATTCAAATAGGCTCAAACCCTTCTGGTTATAGTTGCATTAGACCAACACACATGCATATTGCCATGTCATGAGCATGCATCATACTGTTGCATTTGTTTGTTTAATGATTGTATCGCCGGTATTCCCTATGTTAGGTCCTGCTCCCGAGGATACTGCTGCGTATCCAGTTGAAGAGCAGTACCCGACAACCACTTTGTCAGGCAAGCAATCATTGATCATTCCGATACAAACCCAATCTTCTCGCTCCTGCTCTCTTTTACTGCATTAAGGCAACAGCGTGTGAACTGCTACTTGCTGCGATAGTTGAACCCTATTCCCTTGCATGACCTGTCATTGCCACAGTAAATAGTTGAAACCCACTAGCATGTGTAGGAGTTGATTGAGCCATGTGATGTGTGATCCACCATGCTATTTGTTTATGTTGCCTGCTATGCTTAGAGTTGTGTCATGTCTGGTTCATCTGGGTGATGGATCAGAGTGAAATGATCATACCGATAAAGAGAAGGAAGTGTGGAATACGCTTGGTAAAGGTATCGATGAAAGGCCATGTAGGAGTACATGGTGGGTTGTTTCATTGGAATTGTCCATAGGACCCGAGATCTGTGTGTGTGATTCAAGTTACAGTTACTACCACACATTGGGCCCTGAAATATGACCCCGCTCGACTTATCGACTGCCATGTTCTCAGTCCAGGAGTTGCAACTAGTTTCTGGTGTTTGTAGTTTACTGGAGGTCGTGCACAGCGCTGACCCTCGGGGTGGGCTGTGATGCGACAGGTACGTGGCACGGTGTACCGGTTGCCCGTTTGGTGACTCGGGAACCCTGTACACATCATTTGGGGCCGTGAGCGACACCCCGGCCAGATCTCCCCACGGACGGAACCCAAATAGGCGATAAACCTGGGCGAGAGACTTGAGTGGTTGGTTAGTTCATGGTCTACACCCACGTCGGCTTTCGCTTGAAGTCTGCCGAGCACATGTCGTGTGCAGACGCTAAGTGGTGAAAACATGTGTGAAGAAGTACACCCCTGCAGGGTTATCAATCCATTCGAATAGCTGTTGTTCGCGGTACGGACTACTTGGTTACTCTTACAGTTCATAGACAAGTTGATGGATACTACTAAAAACCTCAAGATAAGTGTGAGTACCGTGGATGGCCCTTCCGTAGGATGACGGAAGAGGATCCTCGGTAGTGTATTGTTGTGGTGAGTAGAGGACTCGTGTTCGTAATAACATCTTGCAATCCATTGAGAGTTGTAGTATAGGTTAGCCAAGAGTCAAAGCTGGCTTTCTGCTATGAACTCCACTACCCCCTTTGATAATGTTGCATGTATGATAGGTTCTGTGGTAAGACTTGCTGAGTACCTTTGTACTCATGTTTGCTTAATAACTGTTGCAGAGGAGAACCCTGCCCCTGCTGATGGGTTCTACATAGACGTTGACGTCGACGAGTAGCTTGACACCCAGACGGAGATCTGGAGCTTGTGAAGGGCTTTGTAGATAGTCAGGCTACACCAAGCCTGTTTTATTTTCTAAGTTGTCTGTACTCAGACATGTAGCTTCCGCTTGTGCTTGTATGACTGTATGACTTGAGTGTTGGGTCATGTGACCCCTACCTGTATGAATATGATATGTATGGCTCTTGGAGCCTCTTAAATAAAGTACTTTGAGTCATAGATTTCTGTTGTGATGCAATGTTGTATTTGCACATATTGAGCATATTGCGTGTATGGTTGAAATGCTTGGTATGTGTGGGATCCGACACCTAGTTGTTTTCCTTTGGTAGCCTAACTTACAGGGAAATGCCTCCTAGTGATTCCAATGAGCCTTGGTAGCTTGCTACTGCTCGGAACACGTAGGCTGGCCGGCATGTGTCCTTCTTCGTTCCTGTGTCTGTCCCTTAGGGGAAATGTCACGCGTTGTTCCTTAAGTCCATGTAGCTTGCTACGACTTGGGTTCATACGTTGATGACCGACACGTTCGTTGCTGGGTCATGGATGCTTGTCTCTGTAATTTAGTGCCACTTTTGGTTTATAACTAGCCATGTCGGCCCGGGTTCTCTGTCATATGGATGCTAGCGACACTGTCATATACGTGTGCCAAAATGCGCAAACGGTCCCGGTCCAGGTAAGGTGGCACCCGTGGGGTTACCGTGCGTGAGGCCGCAAAGTGATATGACGTGTTACAGCTAGATCGGTGTGACTTAGGATCGGGGTCCTGACAGCGTTGGCATCAGAGCTGGACTGCCTGTAGGTTTCTCAAGCCAAACTGGTCGATGTTGAGTCTAGAAAAATTCTTAGTTATATGTAGGGGAATTGATTGTGGAAGGGAACGTAAGGCTCTTTTTACTCCTTTACCTTATGCCCTTCTGATCTGAGTCAGTCTATTCTTTCTACGGGGATTTAGGACTTGGCCTCTTATCCTTACTAGGTTCACGTGTTACTAATCCGTAGACTCTTAGGATTGTTGGTTTCAAGCCTCAGTTCAGTTTCTATCCTTTTAGTATGATGATTGTTGGACCCGGCACCTTGATATGGAATTGTTGAGTGGCTATGCTATCATTTGTATGATGTCTCAAATCTTTGTTTGAGCATTTACAGTTGTTATGCTGCCCGATTTCTTCCAGAAACACTAATGCCTTTGCATTACCTCGTGTTTCAGATGTCTGGCCGCACCCCTCACCAAATGGTTCGTTTGTCTCGGTGCATTAATGTGCCCGGTCACACGACCATGCTAGTCCGTGTGCTGACTGAGACCGGTTATCGCTGGTATCCTGAGTACACTGTGGAGGAACAGTACCGGGATTTCAATCAGAGTCAGTATTTCTGCACAGTCCGGATATACCCCTCATATCCCGAAGCTAACGACCCCATCCATCGGTCTTATGGACTCGGGGTTACCATCGAGATGGCAGTACAGGATGCCGCCTATTCGATGATGACCATTCTCCGGGCTAGGCATGCCGTGTTGCTGAACACTGAGTTCTGTTACATGCCAGCCTCACTTCCCGGAGAGGAAGGCTACTACACTGGTCTGTATACTGATGCTGCTCATGAAGAGCCACTGCTTCAGACTACTGTTCAGATGCTGGAGGATAGGGACCGTGAGGTCCGTGCCCTCCGAATGGATCTATATAACACTCGAGCCGCCCAATGGACTACTTTGACACGGCTTGCACCTGCTGTGCACGCCAGATATCTGGACATGCGGGATTTGTACCCCGTGCGGACTCGTCTGCCTGATCGCATGGATTGGCGTGACGTTGGGGGTATTACACCTCCACGTGGGCGTCGGTTACCACCAGCATCGGGACCGAGGCCACATCCATGTCCCTATGGTCCACAGCCTTCGAGCGCTCGCGAGTTTCAAGATCCGTCTGTTCCACTTCCAGGCTACGGTGGAAATATTTACGAAGATTACTACGGGAATGTCTGAGCTAGACTGTGGTAGCAGTAGTATTGTAGTAGTTGTATTCCCACAGTCCTGCGCGTCTTGTGGAATATGACTTAGTGTGTACTGAGTTCTGGAGGTGTAGTTAAATAATTTATAGGAGCTTGGAATGCTTCTGATGGGATGTATCGTCTTTCACCGCAGTTGTACTTTAGCCTTGGCTTGTACTAAACTATGTATGGTGTGTATGACCACTGGTGTATATATAGCAGTTTCTATATTACCATGTCGTACGGATGAACATCTCTGCATTCCGTGTCATCCATTACATTCTGCACTCCTATGTCAAATTTTTGCCATCCTTGTCTAAACCGTTGTTTTGTTTTCTTAGGATGGTCAACACCCGCAGCACTCCTGCTGCTCAGGAGCAGGGTGAGGCTAGTGGGGCTAGAGATGGGAATCTGCCCCAGCCACCCTCCTTGGCGGAAGTTATGCTCGAGGCAGAACGGAACAAGAGAGAGACCAACCGTCTGCTGGAACGCATAGAGCAGAACACTGGTTTCCGCCAGAGGAATGACGTGGTGTCAATCAATGACTTTATCAAGATGTGCCCACCGAAGTTCCATCACTCCACTGAACCTCTGGATGCGGATGACTAGCTACGTAGTATCACCCATAAGCTACACTGTGCCCGTGTGGCCGAAGCTGACAAGGTTACCTATGCCGCCTACCATCTTGAGGGCCCTGCCAGTCTTTGGTGGGAAAACTTTGAAGCTATGCGTCCTGCTGGTCAAATCACTACTTGGGTTGAGTTCAGTGAGGCATTCCGTGAACATCACATTCCGGAAGGTCTCATGGATCGCAAGCGGGAGGAATTTTGCAACTTCACCCAGGGCCGGTTAACTGTAGATGCCTATAGTCGCGAGTTTGGCAACTTGGCACGCTATGCACCTGAGGAAGTATCCACCGAAGCCAAGAAGCAGGCAAGGTTCGGCAAGGGACTCAGCCCTGAACTCCGCCGAGATCTACGTCTGCACGAGTGCACTTCCTTCCAAAAGTTGGTAAACAAGGCTATCAGTGCTGAAATGGGCCAGACCGACTTCGAGGCCACACGCAAGCATACTCGAGACTTTGGTTCCTCATCCGGCTCTGGCTCTCACAAACGCCGTGTGTGGGTTCCTAACACTGCTCTGCCACCCAAGTTCACACCGAGGCCATCCTATGAGGCGCCTCGCCCAACTCAACAGTTTGCACCTGCTAAGACCTATGGAGGACCACCTTCCAACTTTGCTCCACGCACTAGCACTGTGACCTGCTTCAAGTGTGGAGAACCGGGGCACTACATGCGTGAGTGTCCTCAGAACCAACCAGGAAAACCTGTTGGCCGTGGTAAGCCAACCGGCAAGGTGAATTATGCCAAGCCAATCCCCACTGCACGTGGTCATGTCAACTATGTCTCTGCTGAGGAAGCTTATGAGGATCCTAACGTCGTCCTTGGTACGCTTCTCGTTAACTGCCATCCGACATCTGTTCTTTTCGATACTAGAGCATCCCATTCGTTCATATCTGAGAGCTATGCTCGATTGCACAACATGACTTTTTGTGACATGTCTACTTCCATGGTTATTCAAACTCCTGGTTCAAAGTGGCAAACCTCTAGGGTAAGCCATGGAAATGAAATCCTTGTCGATAGACTTGTTTTCCTAGCATCTCTAATCGCTCTCAAGTCCTTGGACATAAACATCATTTTGGGTATGGATTGGATGACAACTCATTACGCCAAGATTGATTGCTATACTAGGACCATTCAACTAACACACCCATCCGGCAAGATAGTCAATGTCTTGACCCGAATGGCTGAGCGTCAGCTCTACTCTCTTAATTCCAGCCCTCTACCAGAACTCGAAGTTATCCCGGTAGTCCGTGACTTTCCGGATGTTTTTCCAGAAGAACTCCCAGGAATTCCACCTGACAGAGATGTCGAGTTCGTGATAGATCTTATCCCTGGAACTGTCCCAATCTCTAGGAGACCTTATAAGATGGCACCACTAGAATTAGCTGAGCTAAAGAAACAACTCGATGAGTCCTTGCAAAAAGGTTTCATCCATCCTAGTTCTTCCCCTTGGGCTTGTCCCGTCCTCTTCGTCAAGAAGAAGGATGGAACGGAGCGGATGGTTGTAGATTACCGACCTGTCAATCTGGTCACCATAAAGAACAAGTATCCGCTCCCCAGGATCAACGACCTGTATGATCAGCTCGCTGGATCCTCAGTCTTCTCTAAGATGGATTTGAGGTTGGGTTACCATCAAATCAAAATCAAGAACGGGGACATTCCTAAAACGGCTTTTGTTACTCGTTATGGCCAATATGAGTACACCGTCATGTCCTTCGGATTAACCAATGCCCCAGCTACCTTCTCCCGGCTCATGAATTCTATATTCATGGAGTACTTGGATAAATTCGTCGTGGTATACCTCGATGATATACTCATTTACTCCAAGAACAAGGAAGATCATGCCGAGCATTTAAGGCTGGTATTGACGAAACTTCGAGAGCACCGCCTTTATGCCAAATTCTCCAAATGTGAATTTTGGTTGCCGGAAGTAACCTATCTAGGTCATGTGATCTTTGGCAAGGGTATTGCTGTCAATCCCGAGCGAGTTCAAGTCGTCCTTGATTGGACTCCCCCTGAATCGGTCAAGCAAGTTAGGAGTTTTCTTGGCTTAGCGAGCTATTGCCGACGCTTCGTAGAGAATTTCTCCAAGGTTGCTAAACCTCTAACTGAACTCCTCAAGAAAGATAAAAAGTTTGAGTGGACCCCACAGTGCGAGTCCAGTTTTTAGGAACTGAAAAGATGCCTGACATCTGCACCTGTACTGGTACCACCAGACTTTTCCAAGGATTTTATAATCTATTGCGACGCCTCGCGACAAGGACTAGGTTGCATACTCATGCAAGACCGTCAAGTGATTGCATACGCATCTCGACAGTTGCGTCCACATGAGGATAACTATCCTACTCATGATCTAGAGCTTGCAGCTGTAGTCCATGCACTCAAAACATGGCGACATTACCTCCTTGGTAATCGCTGTGAAATCTTCACTGATCATCAAAGTTTGAAGTACATCTTCACCCAACCGGATCTAAATCTTAGGCAAAGACGTTGGGTTGAGTTGCTCACAGATTACGACTTAGGAATCACTTATACCCCTGGAAAGGCCAATGTCATGGCTGATGCACTAAGTCGTAAGTCTTATTGTAACAACTTGATGTTACAACAAGGGCAACCACTTCTCCAAGAGTAATTTCGTAAGCTTAACCTTCACATTGTTCCTCGAGGATTCCTTTCCACCTTGGTGGCGAAACCTACCCTTATGGATCAAGTTATAGCTGCTCAGAAGCGGGATAAAGGTATATCCCGACTCCAAGAGAGCATTGCTAGCGGACTCGCTAAAAGTTTCTCTATGGATGATCGAGGTGTTGTTTTCTTTGAGAACCGTGTAGTGGTTCCCAAGAACCACCATCTACGGTAGTTAATCCTTAAGGAGGCTCATGAATCTCCTCTGACAATTCATCCCGGTAGTACCAAAATGTATCAGGACCTACGTCAGAGATTCTGGTGGACTAGGATGAAGAGAGAAATCGCTCAATTCATTGCTAACTGCGACGTTTGTCGTCGAGTCAAAGCAGAGCATCAACGGCCTGCTGGCACCCTTCAACCTTTAGCTATTCCTGAATGGAAATGGGACAAAGTCGGTATGGACTTCATTACCGGGTTTCCCAGGACCAGGAAAGGGAATAATGCTATCTTCGTCGTTATCGACCGCCTCTCTAAAGTAGCTCATTTCCTGCCTGTTCGAGAGAGTATTACCGCTAGCCAGCTAGCAGACTTGTATGTCTCTCGGATAGTATCACTTCATGGTGTGCCGTTGGAGATTAACTCAGACCGTGGAAGTCTTTTCACTTCACGATTTTGGGAAAGTTTCCAGAATGCTATGGGAACTCATCTCTCCTTCAGTACTGCCTTCCATCCGTAGTCAAGTGGCCAAGTGGAACGAGTCCATCAAATTCTGGAAGACATGCTTCGAGCCTCTGTCATTTCTTTCGGTATGGATTGGGAGAAGTGTCTTCCATTTGTCGAATTTGCTTATAACAATAGTTACCAAGCCAGCCTGGGTAAAGCCCCCTTCAAGGTTCTATATGGACGAAGGTGTCGAACACCTCTTAACTGGTCAGAAACCGGGGAAAGACAATTCTTTGGCCCGGATATGATCCAGGAAGCAGAAGAGCAAGTTCGCATCGTTCGTGAGAGATTGAAAACAGCCCAGTCTCGCCAGAAGAGCCAATATGATAGTCATCATAAGGCTTTGACTTTTGAAGTCGGCGATAAGGCTTACCTTCGGGTTACTCCTCTTAAGGGAACCCATCGCTTCGGTATCAAAGGCAAATTTGCCCCTCGTTACATCGGTCCTTCTCGCATTCTTGCCAAACAAGGAGAAGTTGCCTACCAATTGGAACTACCTCCGCACCTATCCAGAGTTCATGACGTGTTCCACGTTTCACAACTCAGGCATTGCTTCTCGGATCCTATCCGCGGAGTGGACCACGAAACACTTGATCTCCAGGACAATCTCACATATCGAGAATACCCTGTTCGTATTCTTGATCAAACCGAGCGCACCACTCGATGCCACAATATCAAGTTTCTCAAGGTTCAATGGTCACATCATTCCGAGAGTGAAGCTACTTGGGAAAGGGAGGATCGTCTTCGACTTGAGTACCCCACCCTCTTTCCGGAGGAACCCAAATCTCGGGACGCGATTCTTTTAAGTGGGGGTGAGTTGTCACATCCCTAGTTAGCACTTGCATTAGGACTAGCTAGAGTGTGCATCATGTTTACTTATCAAAGAAATTTGAAATGGGAATGACAGAAACCCCAGCACCCCTCTCCTAACAACTAGGGTTTGATAAAATCTTTTCCAATGTACCCAAAATGCCCTTCAAAAATGTTCATCATTTCTGCCTTGGTCTCAAACCTCTGCTAAAAATGGTGCACAATTTTCTAGGACATCTAAGGGCTCTGGATTAAATCATATGGTATTTGAATTTGAGCATTTAAATGCTATAAAATATGTTAAATGCTCAAATAATCATAAACTATAATGTTCCATACTGTTCATATTATATACAGTGGGCATGAGAAGTTTTATGAGTTATAAAAATGTTCTGGCATTTTTATTAATTAAACAAAGTTGCAAAACAAATGAAACAGAAAAGAAATAGGAAAAAGAAAAGAGAGAGAAAGAACTTACCTGAGCCCAGCACTGTTGCAGGCCGGCCCAGCCCACCAGCCGCGTTTCTGTCGCCTTCCTCCTCGCGCCAGAAGGCAGCGCGCGTGGCCACCGCGCGCCGGCACGCGCCCGGCCACCTCCACCCTGCTTGCCTGCCTCCCCGACGGCCTGGACGTCTCCTGGCGTCGCCACGCAGCTGCCCCGACCCCTCTCTCACTTTCCCCTCGTCTCCATCGCCTTCCCCCGGCTCTCTCCCTCTCACCACCGAGCCGCCCGTCGCCGCCGCTCGCCCTTGCCGCACCTAGAACCTCCCCCTCGTCCCGTGAGCGTGTCCAGAAGGTTCGCCGCGACGCCCTCTACCTCCTCGTTGAGCCACGGATCGCCGGGAGCCCTGCAACGCCTTCACGCCGTCGTCCCCAACCTCGGATCGCCGGAGCACCTCGCCGTCGATTAAGAAGCTGCAGAGCGTCCCCGACCCCTCCGTCGAGCTCGCTAGCACCGCTGTGAGCCCCTACGCCGAACCCCTCCCTCCTCCGCGTTGTTTGCACCGTGTAGCTGCTACTCCGCCGATCACCGAAACCCACCGCCGCCGTGCTTGCCGCCGGCGATGCTCCGATGACCATTTGGTCACGGACACATGTCCATCTCGCTCGCCGCAGCACGTAGACGAGCTAGGCACCACGCACGCATCGCCTAGGCCACCGTAGCTGCGTCTCCACACACGCCCGAACGCCTGCCGCCGCTGTCGAGCTCGTTGCCGTCGTCTACGGCCACCACAGGCCCGTCGACCACCACCGTTCGACGCGCTTCGGCAAGGGCTCTCCAACGCGCCCAACCGCGGCCCGAGTAGTGCCCTGTGGGCGTTTTCCGAAGCACGCCGCCGTGTTTGGCCTCGCCGGCGTCACTTCGCCGGCGAGTTTGACTCGTTTGACCGGGGGGTTGACCACCCCTGGGTCGCTGACGTGTGGGCCACCCCTCCTCTAATTAGCTAGTTTAGTTAATTAAATGTTAATTAAATTAGTTAGTTAGTTTAGTCATTGACCCGTGGGCCCAGACCCCACTGACAGCTAATTAGTTCTTAGTTTAACACTAATTAACTTTGTTAATTAGCTGTGACACTGACATGCCGGGCCCACATGTCATGTTTGACTTGGACTAGCTCCTGTTGACTGACTGACGTCAGCATGATGTCATGCTGTCGTAGTAAAGGATATTCTAGGATTTTTAGATTTAAAAATAATTCAGGAAATTCCAGAAAATGCCTAAACTTCTAAAAATCATATAAAATCAACCGTAGCTCAGATGGAAATAATTTATATATGAAAAATGATCAGAAAAATCCAATCTTTCCAACGACACTGGTTTCATGCATGTTTGGGCAAGTTAACCTTGCTGTATACATTAAAACATGATAATGCACTTATTTAAATAATAGCTAAAGTGCCAATTTGAATCTTTGATTCAAATAGGCTCAAACCCTTCTGGTTATAGTTGCATTAGCCCAACACACATGCATCTTGCCATGTCATGAGCATGCATCATACTGTTGCATTTGTTTGTTTGATGATTGTATCGCCGGTATTCCCTGTGTTAGGTCCTGCTCCCGAGGATACTGCTGCGTATCCAGTTGAAGAGCAGTACCCGACAACCACTTTGTCAGGCAAGCAATCATTGATCATTCCGATACAAACCCAATCTTCTCGCTCCTGCTCTCTTTTACTGCATTAAGGCAACAACATGTGAACTGCTACTTGCTGCGATAGTTGAACCCTATTCCCTTGCATGACCTGTCATTGCCACAGTAAATAGTTGAAACCCACTAGCATGTGTAGGAGTTGATTGAGCCATGTGATGTGTGATCCACCATGCTATTTGTTTATGTTGCCTGCTATGCTTAGAGTTGTGTCAGGTCTGGTTCATCTGGGTGATGGATCAGAGTGAAATGATCATACCGATAAAGAGAAGGAAGTGTGGAATACGCTTGGTAAAGGTATCGATGAAAGGCCATGTAGGAGTACATGGTGGGTTGTTTCATTGGAATCGTCCATAGGACCCGAGATCTGTGTGTGTGATTCAAGTTACAGTTACTACCACACATTGGACCCTGAAATATGACCCCGCTCGACTTATCGACTGCCATGTTCTCAGTCCAGGAGTTGCAACTAGTTTCTGGTGTTTGTAGTTTACTAGAGGTCGTGCACAGCGCTGACCCTCGGGGTGGGCTGTGATGCGACAGGTACGTGGCACGGTGTACCGGTTGCCCGTTTGGTGACTCGGGAACCCTGTACTCATCGTTTGGGGCCGTGAGCGACACCCTGGCCGGATCTCCCCACGGATGGAACCCAAATAGGCGATAAACATGGACGAGAGACTTGAGTGGTTGGTTAGGTCGTGGTCTACACCCACGTCGGATTTCGCTTGAAGTCTGCCGAGCACATGTCGTGTGCAGACGCTAAGTGGTGAAAACATGTGTGAAGAAGTACACCCCTGCAGGGTTATCAATCTATTCGAATAGCCGTTGTTCGCGGTACGGACTACTTGGTTACTCTTACAGTTCATAGACAAGTTGATGGATACTACTAAAAGCCTGAAGCTAAGTGTGAGTACCGTGGATGGCCCTTCCGTAGGATGACGGAAGAGGATCCTCGGTAGTGTATTGTTGTGGTGAGTAGAGGACTCGTGTTCATAATAACATCTTGCAATCCGTTGAGAGTTGTAGTATAGGTTAGCCAAGAGTCAAAGCTGGCTTTCTGCTATGAACTCCACTACCCCCTTTGATAATGTTGCATGTATGATAGGTTCTGTGGTAAGACTTGCTGAGTACCTTTGTACTCATGTTTGCTTAATAACTGTTGCAGAGGAGAACCCTGCCCCTGCTGATGGGTTCTACATAGACGTTGACGTCGACGAGTAGCTTGACACCCAGACGGAGATCTGGAGCTTGTGAAGGGCCTTGTAGATAGTCAGGCTACACCAAGCCTGTTTTATTTTCTAAGTTGTCTGTACTCAGACATGTAGCTTCCGCTTGTGCTTGTATGACTGTATGACTTGAGTGTTGGGTCATGTGACCCCTACCTGTATGAATATGATATGTATGGCTCTTGGAGCCTCTTAAATAAAGTACTTTGAGTCATAGAGTTCTGTTGTGATGCAATGTTGTATTTGCACATATTGAGCATATTGTGTGTATGGTTGAAATGCTTGGTATGTGTGGGATTCGATACCTAGTTGTTTTCCTTTGGTAGCCTAACTTACAGGGAAATGCCTCCTAGTGATTCCAATGAGCCTTGGTAGCTTGCTACTGCTCGGAACACGTAGGCTGGCCGGCATGTGTCCTTCTTCGTTCCTGTGTCTGTCCCTTAGGGGAAATGTCACGCGCCTTAAGTCCATGTAGCTTGCTACGACTTGGGTTCATACGTTGATGACCGACACGTTCGTTGCTGGGTCATGGATGCCTGTCTCTATAATTTAGTGCCACTTTTGGTTTATAACTAGCCATGTCGGCCCGGGTTCTCTGTCATATGGATGCTAGCGACACTGTCATATACGTGTGCCAAAATGCGCAAACGGTCCCGGGCCAGGTAAGGTGGCACCCGTGGGGTTACCGTGCGTGAGGCCGCAAAGTGATATGACGTGTTACAGCTAGATCGGTGTGACTTAGGATCGGGGTCCTGACAAAGAATCTTTTAGTTTCTTGTTTTATCACTAGTTTGGTTCATAAAAAGCAAATTACAAAAAATGGAATACAAGCGGTCTCTTGTTGTTCATCTTTATAATGTCTTTCGTGAAAATGTTGGAAATGAAAATTGTGATCAATTGATAGAAGAAGAATTCAATAAAATGTTTGGCATAAATGATGAGCATGATTGCAATGTTGTTGGTATGAATTCTTTAAATATCCATGATGCTAATGATATGCAAAGCTACCGGTTTGGGGATGCTATATTTGATGGAGATGATATTTTTATTCCCCCAAGTTTTGATGAGAAACTTTATTATAATGAAAGCATGCCTGCTATTTATGATGATTATATTGATGAAAGTGGATTTGGAGAGGTCAATACTTTATTTAATGACGATTCCACTATTTTGGAGGATGTTTCAATTGACTATGATAACAAAGTTGCAACCTATGATGATTATGGTGATGACATGTATGCTATATTGAATAATAATAACCATGAAAATTGTCATCATGATTTTAATTTTCAATCCCATGATAGTTATTTCGTTGAGTTTGCTCCCACTACTATTCATGATTAAAAAATTGCTTGTGTGGAGAGTAGCAAAATTTCTATGCTTATGCATCATGAAAAGAATGTTTTATGTGATGGCTATATTGTTGAATTCATTCATGATGCTACTGAAAATTATTTTGAGAGAGGAACATATGCTTGTAGGTTTTGCAATAATATCAAGTTTCCCCTCTATGTGTTGAAAGTTTTGAAGTATTGCTTGTTTTGCCTTCCTATGCTAGTTGATTCTTGCTCCCATAAATTTGTTGCTCACAAAATCCCTATGCATAGGAAGTGGGTTAGACTTAAATGTGCTAGTAATATGCTTCATGATGCTCTTCTCATGTTTCAATTCTTATCTTTTTTGCGAGCATCATTGAAATCATCATGCCTAGCTAAGGGCGTAAAAAGATAGCGCTTGTTGGGAGGCAACCCAACTTGTATCTTTTTGTTTTTTGGTTTTCTTGTTGTTTTAAATAAAATATCTAGTAATAGCTCTGGTCTGATGTGTTTTTGTGGTTTAAATAAATATTTGTGCCAAGCAAAGCCTTTGGGGTGATTTGGTTGATAGTTGATTTGATTGCATTGGAAATTTAGAAACTTCTGCGTCCAGAGTTAGAATTTCAGATGATTACTTGAGCGTGATAAACTGTTGAATTTTTTTGGCGTTATCAGTGTACAAATTTTCCATGTTATACTATTTTTTTTAGCATTTTCACAGCTACAAAGTATGGTCAAACATCGCATCTTTACAGAATGTTTTGTTTTTGACAGATTCTGTTTTCGTTGCGTTATGTGCTTGTTTTGATTGATCTATGATTTCTTTTAAATAGTTTTTGCCATAGAAAAGTTAGAATACAGTAGATATAATACAATTACAAAATAAGAATTGGTTTGCTACAGTACTTAGAGTAAAGATTAGTTTTGTTGTACTAACGGATCCCACGAGGTTTTGTTGAGTTTTGTGTGATTGAAGTTTTCAAGTTTTGGGTGAGATCGCGATGGATGAAGGAATAAGGAGCAGCAAAAGGCTAAGCTTGGGGATGCCCGAGGCATCCCATGATAATATTCGAGAAGTATCAAGCAACTAAGCATGGGGATGCCCGCGAGTGGCATCCCCTATTTCTTCTAACGACTATTGGTATTTTACTTGAAACTATTTTTTTATTCGTTACATATTATGTTTTTTCCTTGGAGCGTCTTGTATGATAAGAGTCTTTGCTTGTTTTTATTTTTAATTTTCAGTATGTATCCTTGTTGTACACACTGCTACCCCTTGAGCTTGCGTTGTATTCCCTCAAAGAGGAAAGAGAGATGCATCACAGTAGCGTAAGTATTTCCCTCAGTTTTTGAGAACCAAGGTATCAATCCAGTAGGAGACCACGCGCCAGTACCTCGCACATGCACAAACAAATAAGAACATCACAGCCAACGCGATAAGGGGTTGTCAATCCCTTTACGGTTACTTACGAGAGTGAGATCTGATAGAGATGATAGTTTATATTTTTGGTATTTTTGGTTTAATTAAATAGAAAAAAAGCGGTAAAGTAAAGTAGATGTAGATTGATATGTTGAGAATAGACCCAGGGGCCATAGTTTTCTCTAGTGGCTTCTCTCATGATAGCGATATTCTACGGCGGGTAAACAAATTACCGTCGAGCAATTGATAGAAAAGCGAATAATTACGAGACTATCTAGGCATGATCATTGTATATAGGCATCACGTCCGAGACAAGTAGACCGAAACGATTTTGCATCTACTACTATTGCTCCACACATCGACCGCTATCCAGTATGCATCTAGTGTATTGAGTTCATACTAACAGAGTAACGCCTTAAGCAAGATGACATGATGTAGAGGGATAAACTCCAGCAATATGATGAAAACCCCATCTTTTTATCCTCGATGGCAAAAATAAAATACGTGCCTTGCTGCCCCTACTGTCACTGGAAAAGGACACCGCAAGATTGAACCCAAAGCCAAGCACTTCTCCCATTGCAAGAACTATAGATCTAGTAGGCCAACCCCAAACCAATAATTCGAAGAGACTTGCAAGGATATTATGAGTACACATAAAAAGTTCAGAGAAGAACCAAATATCTTTCATAGATAACCTTGATCATAAACTCACAATTCATCGGATCTCGACAAACACACCACAAAAAGAGATTACATCGAATAGATCTCCTCGAAGATCGAGGAGAACTTTGTATTGAGATCCCGAGAGAGAGAAGAAGCCATCTAGATACTAGCTATGGACCCGAAGGTCTGTGGTAAACTACTCACAACTCATGGTAAGGGCGATGATGATGATGATGAAGGCCTTCGTGATGGATCCCCCTCCCGGAACAGGCTCCAAGATGGGATCTCCAAGGGAACATAAGCTACGACAATGGAATTACGGTTTTCTCTCTGCGTATGGAGTTTCTGTGGTACGTAGGTATATATAGGAAGAAGGAGAGCACCGGGGGCCACACGGGCCAGCCTCGAGGCAGGGGGCGCGCCCTGGGAAGGGGGGTGCGCCCCCATCCTCGAGGGCATCCCCTCTGTCCCCTGACTTTGTCCTGACGTTTCCCGAGCGTGATTTTCTCCAAAAATATCTCTCGCGAAGGTTTAATTCTGTTTGATATTCTTTTTCTGCAAAACCCTGAAATAGGCAAAAAACAGCAATCTGGACTGGGCCTTTGGGTTAGTAGGTTAGTCCCAAAAATGATATAAAAGTGAATGATAAAGCCCATTAAACATCCAAGACTTCATAAATAATAGCATGGAACAATAAAAAAATATAGATACGTTGGAGACGTATCAAGCATCCCAAGCTTAATTCCTGCTCGTCCTTGAGTAGGTAAATGATAAAGAAAGAATTTTTGATGTGGAATGCTAACCAATATAGTTTTTCAATGTAATTCTCTTAATTGTGGCATGAATGTTCAGATCTGAAAGATTCAAGGTAAAAGTCTATATTGACATAAGAAATAACAATACTTCAAGCAACACTAACAAAGTAATCATGTCTTCTCAAAATACCATGGCTCAAGAAAGTTATCCCTACAAAATGATATAGTGTTGGCTATGCTCCCTTATTATCACAGAAAAATATTCATATCATGCACAACCCCGATTTCAGCCAAGCATTTGTTTTCATACTCTATCTTTTCAAACCTTTCAACTTTCACGCAATACATGAGCGCGAGCCATGGCTATATCACTATGGGTGGAATAGAGGTGATTGTGGAGAAGACAAAAAGAGGAGGGAGATAGTCTCACATCGACTAGGCGTATCAACGGGCTATGGATATGCCCATCAATAGATATCAATGTGAGTGAGTAGGGATTGCCATGCAACGGATGCACTAGAGCTAAATATGAATGAAAGCTCGACAAAAGAAACTAGCGGGTGTGCATCCAACTTGCTTGCTCACGAAGACCTAGGGCATTTGAGGAAGCCCATCGTTGGAATATACAAGCCAAGTTCTATAATGAAAATTCCCACTAGTATATGAAAGTGACTAAGCATGAGACTCTCTACAATAAAGAACATGGTGCTACTTTGAAGCACAAGTGTGGAAAAAGATAGTAGCAATTGTCCCTTTTTCTTTTCATTTTTTTTTCTTTTTTTTGGGCCTTTTTTGCGGAGGGGCTTTACAGATTCAGCCTTTCCTCCCATGGGACAATGCTCTAATAATGATGATCATCACACTTTCATTACAACTCGATATTACAACTCGATACTACAAAACAAAGTATGACTCTATATGAATGCCTCCGGCGGTGTACCGGTATGTGCAATGAAACAAGAGTGACATGTATGAACATATTATGCATGGTGGCTTTGCCACAAATACGATGTCAACTACATGATCATGCATGGCAATATGACAATATGATGCGTGTCATATAAACGGAACGGTGGAAAGTTGCATGGCAATATATCTTGGAATGGCTATGGAAATGCCATGATAGGTAGGTATGGTGGCTGTTTTGAGGAACAATATGGCGGCTGTTTTGAGGAAGGATATATAGTGGGTTTATGGCACCGGCGAAAGTTGCGCGGTACAAGAGAGGCTAGCAATGGTGGAAGGGTGAGAGTAAGTATAATCCATGGACTCAACATTAGTCATAAGAACTCATATACTTATTGCAAAAATTTACGAGTCATCAAAACAAAGCAATCAACGCATGCTCCTAGGGGGGAGGTTGGTAGGAGTTAACCATCGCGCCCCCCCAACCTCCACACAAAGGTTGGCACTCTACAAATACCTCATGCTCTAACTTAGTCACACAACGGTTCACCATACGTGCATGCTATGAGAATCACTAACCTTAACACAAGTATTTCTCAATTTCATAATAACTCCACTAGCATGACTCTAATATCACTATCCTCAAGTCTCAAAACAATTATCAAGCATCCAACATCTCATTCTATTCATTGCACTTGGTGTGATTTTTTTTACGACATTGACATTGGATGTTTATCATGTGAAGACTAGTTTCTTTAGCCTAAACACATCACCACGCTGTTTTAATAGACTCTCAAATAGATATAAGTGAAGCATGAGAGTTCAACAATTTCTACAAAATATTACCACCACCATGCTCTACAAGATATAAGTGAAGCACTAGAGCAAAAACTATTCAACTCAAAAGATATAAGTGATGCACTTAGAGTGTTCTAATAATTTCTAGGCCATGTTTAACTCTCTCAAATAGGTGTGTCCATCAATGATGATTGTGGCAAACTAAAAAGCAAAGACTCAAATTATACAAGACGCTCCAAGCAAAACACATAACATGTTGCGAATAAAAATATAGCTCCAAGTATAGTTACCGATGGATGAAGACGAAAGAGGGGATGCCTTCCCGGGGCAACCCAAGTTTAGGATTTTGATTATCTTGAATTTACTTGGGGTGCCATGGGCATCCCCAAGCTTAGGCCTTTGCTACTCCTTGTTCCATAGTCCATCAAAGCAATACTCAAAACTTGAAAACTTCACAACACAAAACTTAGACAAAAGTTCTCGTGAGCTCCGTTAGTATAAGAAAGCAAACCACTACTCAAAGGTACAACAATGAATTCATTCTTTGTTTATATTGGTGTCACATCCCTAGTCAGTGCTTGCATTAGGACTAGCTAGAGTGTGCATCATGTTTACTTTCCACAGAAACTTGAAATGGGAATGACAGAAACCCCATCACCCCTCTTCTAACAACTAGGGTTTAATAAACTCTTTTCCAATGTACCCAAAATGCCCTTCAAAAGTGTTCATCATTTTTGCTTTGGTCTTGAACCTCTGCCAAAAATGGTGCACAATTTTCTAGGACATTCAAAGGTCTCTGGATTAATTCATATGGTAATTACATTTGGGCATTTAAATGCTATAAAATATTTTATGTGCCCAAATAATCCTAAACTGAAATGTTCCATGTTGGTTATATACTAAACAGTGGGCATGAGAAGTTTGGTGATTTTTAAAAGTGCCTAAGCATTTTTAGAAAAGCCACAAAGTTGCAAAAGAATTAAAATAGAAAGAAAATAGAAAGAGAGAGAGGGGGGGGGGCAGCCCACTCACCTGGGCCGCTTACCTGGCCGGCCCAGCCCGCTGGCGCACGCCAGTCGCCCCCCTCCTCTCGCCAGGAGGACGGGGCGCGTGGCCGCGGCGTGCCCGCACGCGTCCGGCCACCTCCTGCCTGGCTCCCTGCGTCCCTCGGCGCCTCGACGCCCCTAGGCGTCGCCACGCACCCCCTGGCACCTCTCTCACTCTCCCCCGTGTCTCCCCCTCCTCTATCCCCTCCGCCGAGCTCCACCGAGCGGGCTCGTCGCTGCCGATCGCTGCCACCGCGCCCTAAGCCACCCCCTTGCCTCCCCAACGCACCCATCAGCTCCGCCGCATCGCCCTAAAGCTCCCCACCGACGCACACGACGCCAGAAGCCCTGCAACGCTGTCCCTGCCATCATCTTCAACCTTCGGCACCGGAGATCTCTGCCGCATGTACGTCGCCGTCCGACCTTCTCCAAGCCCACGTCGACGCCCTCTGCGACCGCTGTGAGCTCATGCATCGAACCCCACTCTCCCCGGGCTCGATTACGCCTTGTAGCCGCCGCCCCCTTGCTGACCGAAGCCCACCGCCGCCGGCCAACTCGCCGCCGTGGCCACAGGCGCTGTGCCTTGCAGCTGAGCACGCCACTAGGATCAGTAGCTCGCCAGTAAGCTAATGCCACCTCTAGCTCCTCCTCCCGTGCACCACAACGCCGTTCCGGCCAACCCCGTGCGAGCGCCGCCGCGGACGTGCTCGTCGCCGTCAACTCCGGCGACTACTCGACCAACCAGTGGCATCGTTGGATGCGGTGCATCACCAGGAGCACATAGAACCCATCCGCGCGACAAATGGTCGCCAGAACAGAGATTCCGGCGTGTCACCGCCGCGCGGTTTGGTCGCCGCCGGCCAAACTCCGGCGGGCTGACGTGGCCTGTTAGTTAGGAGCTAATGGTGATTAGTTTGACCAACACAGCCACTGATAGTGGACCCCACCGCATCGTCAAACCCAGTCAACTCCAGTTTTGACCGGGATTAGCCGGAGAGACACTGACATGCGGGACCCACCAGTCAGGTTTGACCTGGACCAGGTCTATTGACCTGCTGACGTCAGCATGATGTCATGCTGACGCAGTAAATGATTTTCTGGGATTATTTGATTTAAAACAATTCAAGAAATTCCAGAAATACTTCAAAAAATCATATACATTCAACAGTAGCTCAGATGGAAAGGATTTATATATGAAAATTGATCAGAAAAAATCCAATCTTTCCAATGGCACTGGTTTCATGCATGTTTGAGCAAGTTAACCTTGTTGTTCACTTTAAAACATGATAATGCACTTAAATAAATAATAGTTTGGGTTTCAATTTGAATCTTTGATTCAAATGGGCTCAAACCCTTCTGTTTATAGATGCATTAGCCCAAAACACATGCATCTTGCCATATCATGAGCATGCATCATATTGTTACATTTGTTTGCTTATTGATTGTATCGCCGGTGTTCTCCGTGTTAGGTATTACTCCCGAGGATACTTCTGCGTATCCAACTGAAGAGCAGTACCCGACAACCACTCTGTCAGGCAAGCAACCATTGATCATTCCGATACAAACCCATCTTCTCGCTCCTGCTCTCTTTTACTGCATTAAGGCAACAGCGTGTGAACTGCTACTTGCTGCGGTAGTTGAACCCTATTTCCTTGCATGACCTGTCATTGCCACAGTAAATAGTTGAAACCCACTAGCATGTGTAGGAGTTGATTGAGCCATGTGATGTGTGATCCACCATGCTATTTGTTTATGTTGCCTGCTATGCTTAGAGTTGTGTCAGGTCTGGTTCATCTGGGTGATGGATCAGAGTGAAATGATCATACCGGTAAAGAGAGGGAAGGGTGGAACATGTTTGGTAAAGGTATCGATGAAAGGCCATGTAGGAGTACGTGGTGGGGTGTTTCATTGGAACCGTCCATAGGACCCGAGATCTGTATGTGTGGTTCAAGTTTCAGCTACTACCACATGTTGGGATCTTTAATTGACCCTCTCGACTTATTAACTACCCTTGACCTCTGTCCAGGAGTTGCAACTAGTTTCTGGTGTTTGTAGTTTACTGGTGGTCGTGCACAACACTGACTCTCGGGGTGGGCTGTGATGCGACAAGTACGTGGCACGGTGTACCGGTCACCCGTTTGGTGACTCGGGAACCCTGTACACATCGTTTGGGGCTGTGAGCGACACCCCGACCGGATCTCCCCACGGATGGAACCCAAATAGGCAATAAACCTGGATGAGAGACTTGTGTAGTTAGTCAGGTCGTGGCCAACACCCTCGTTGGTTTTCCGCTTCAAGGTTGCCGAGTACATGTCGAGTAAACGGCGATAAGCGGTGGAAGCGTGTGTGAAGAAGTACACCCTTGCAGGGTTACCAATCTATTCGAATAGCCGTTGTTCGCGGTACGGACTACTTGGTTACTCTTATAGTTCATAGACAAGTTGATGGATACTACTAAAAACCTCAAGACAAGTGTGAGTGCCGTGGATGGCCCTTCCGTAGGATGACGGAAGAGGATCCTCGGTGGTGTATTGTTGTGGTGAGTAGAGGACTCGTGTACGTAGTATTATCTTGCAATCTGTTGAGAGTCGTAGTATAGGTTAGCCAAGAGTCAAAGCTGGCTTGCTGCTATGAACTCCACTACCCCTGTTGATAATGTTCCATGTATGATAGGTTCTGTTGTAAGACTTGCTGAGTACCTTTGTACTCATGTTTGCTTAATAAATGTTGTAGAGGAGAACCTTGCCCCTTCTGATGGGTTCTACATAGACGTTGACGTCGACGAGTAGCTTGCTACCCAGACGGAGATCCCGAGTTTGTGAAGGGCCTTGTAGATAGTCAGGCTTCACCAAGCCTGTTTTATTTCCAAGTTGTCTGTACTGAGACATGTTAGCTTCCGCTTGTGCTTGTATGATTGTATGACTTGAGTGTTGGGTCATGTGAACCTTACCTGTATGGATATGTTATGTATGGCTCTTCGGAGCCACTTAAATAAAGTACTTTGAGTCATAGAGTTCTGTTGTGATGCAATGTTGTATTTGCACATATTGAGCATATTGTGTGTATGATTGAAATGCTTGGTATGTGTGGGATCCGACACCTAGTTGTTTCCCTTTGGTAGCCTATCTTATAGGGAAATGCCTCCTAGTGCTTCCAATGAGCCTTGGTAGCTTGCTACTGCTCGGAACACTTAGGCTGGCCGACATGTGTCCTTCTTCATTCCTCTGTCCGTCCCTTAGGGGAAATGTCATGCGTTGTTCCTTTAAGTCCATGTAGCTTGCTACGACTTGGGTTCGTACGTTGATGACCGACACGTTCGTTGCTCGGTCATGGATGCCTGTCTCTGTAATTTAGTGCCACTTTTGGTTTATAACTAGCCATGTCGGCCCGGGTTCTCTGTCATATGGATGCTAGCGACACTGTCATATACGCGTGCCAAAATGCACAAACGGTCCCGGGCCAGGTAAGGTGGCACCCGTGGGGATACCGTGCGTGAGGCCGGAAAGTGATATGACGTGTTACAAGCTAGATCGGTGTGACTTAGGATCGGGGTCCTGACAGCGTTGGCATCAGAGCCGGACTGCCTGTAGGTTTCTCAAGCCAAACTGGTCGATGTTGAGTCTAGAAAAATTCTTAGTTATATGTAGGGGAATTGATTGTGGAAGGGAACGTAAGGCTCTTTTTACTTCTTTACCTTATGCCCTTCTGATCTGAGTCAGCCTATTTTTTCTACAGGGGTTTAGGACTAGGCCTCTCATCCTTACTAGGTTCACGTGTTACTAATCCGCAGACTCTTAGGATTGTTGGTTTCAAGCCTCAGTTCAGTTTCTACCCTACTTTTATGATGATTAGTTGGACCCGGAACCTTGATATGATATTGTTGAGTGGCTATGCTATCATTTGTATGATGTCTCAAAATCTTTTTGAGCATTTACAGTTGTTATACTGCCCGATTTCTTCCAGAAATTCTAATGCCTTTGCATTATTTCGTGTTTCAGATGTCTGGCCGCACACCTCACCAAGTGGTTCGTTTGACTCGGTGCATTAATGTGCCCGGTCACACGGCCATGCTAGTCCGTGTGTTGACTGAGACCGGCTACCAATGGTATCCTGAGTACACCGTGGAGGAACAGTACTGGGATTTCAACCAGAGTCAGTATTTCTGCACATTCCGGATATACCCCTCATATCCCGGAGCTAACGACCCCATCCATTGGTCTGATGTACTCGGGGTTACTATCGAGATGGCAGTGCAGGATGCCGCTTATTCGATGATGACCATCATCCGGGCTAGGCATGCCCTGCTGTTGAACACTGAGTTCTATTACATGCCAGCCTCACTTCCTGGAGAGGAAGGCTACTACACTGGTCTATATACTGATGCTTCTCATGAGGAGCCACCGCTTCAGACTACTGTCCAGATGCTGGAGGATAGGGACCATGAGGTCCGTGCCCTCCGGATGGAGCTGTATAATACTCGAGCCGCCCACTGGACTACTTTGACACGGCTTGCACCTGCTGTGCACGCCGGATATCTGGATATGCGGGATTTGTACCCCGTGCGGACTCGTCTGCCTGATCGTATGGATTGGCGTGACGTTGGGGGTATTACACCTCCACGTGGGTGTCGGTT
Organism: Secale cereale; assembly: GCA_902687465.1. Taxonomy (NCBI): domain Eukaryota; kingdom Viridiplantae; phylum Streptophyta; class Magnoliopsida; order Poales; family Poaceae; genus Secale; species Secale cereale. The sequence goes on along the minus strand of LR738711.1, from coordinate 257,587,086 downwards.
ACCACCAGCATCGGGACCGAGGCCACATCCATGTCCCTATGGTCCAAAGTCGTCGAGTGCTCGAGAGTTTCAAGATCCATCTGTTCCACTTCTAGGCTATGGTGGTAATCTTTACGAAGATTACTACGGGAATGTCTGAGCTAGACCGTGGCAGTAGTAGTATCGTAGTAGTTGTATTTCCACAGTCCCGCGTGTCTTGTGGAATATGACTTAGCTAGTACTGAGTTCCGGAGGTGTAGTTAAATAATGTATAGGAGCTTGGAATGCCTCTGATGAGATGTATCGTCTTTCACCACAGTTGTACTTTAGCCTTGGCTTGTACTAAACTATGTATGGTGTGTATGACCACTGGTGTATATATGGCAGTTTCTATATTACCATGTCGTACGGATGAACATCTCTGCATTCCGTGTCATCCATTACATTCTGCACTCCTATGTCAAGTTTTTGCCATCCTTATCTAAACCGTTGTTTTGTTTTCCTAGGATGGTCAACACTCGCAGCACTCCTGCTACTCAGGAGCAGGGTGAGGCTAGTGGGGCTAGAAATGAGAATCTGCCCCAGCCACCCTCCTTGGCTGAAGTTATGCTCGAGGCAGAATGGAACAAGAGAGAGACGAACCGTCTGCTGGAACGCATAGAGCAGAACACTGGGTTTCGTCAGAGGAATGACGTGGTGTCAATCAATGACTTTATCAAGATGTGCCCACCGAAGTTCCATCATTCCACTGAACCTCTAGATGCGGATTACTGGCTCCGCAGTATCACCCACAAGCTACACTCTGCCCGTGTGGCCGAAGCTGACAAGGTTATCTAGGCCGCCTACCATCTTGAGGGCCCTGCCAGTCTCTGGTGGGAAAACTTTGAGGCTATGCGTCCTGCTGGCCAAATCACTACTTGGGCTGAGTTCAGTGAGGCATTCTGTGAACATCACATTCCGGAAGGTCTCATGGATCGCAAGCGGGAGGAATTCTGCAATTTCACCCAGGGCCGGTTAATAGTGGATGGCTATAGTCGCGAGTTTGGAAACTTGGCACGCTATGCACCTGAGGAAGTATCCATCGATGCCAAGAAGCAGGCGAGGTTCCGCAAAGGACTCAACCCTGAACTTCGCCGAGATCTACGTCTGCACGAGTGCACCTCCTTCCAGAAGTTGGTGAACAAAGCTATCAGTGCTGAGACGGGCCTGACTGATTTCGAAGCCACACGCAAGCATCCTCGTGATTTTGGTTCCTCATCCGGCTCTGGCTCTCACAAGCGCCGTGTGTGAGTTCCTAACACTGCTCTTCCACCCAAGTACACACCAAGGCCATCCTATGAGGCGCCTCGCCCAACTCAACAGTATGCACCTGCCAAGACTTATGGAGGACCACCTACCAACTTTGCTCCACGCACTGGCACTGTGACATGCTTCAAGTGTGGAGAACCAGGGCACTACATGCATGAGTGTCCAAAGAACTAGCCAGGAAAACCTGTTGGCCGTGGTAAGCCAACCGGCAAGGTGAACTATGTCAAGCCAATCCCCACTGCACGTGGTCATGTCAACTATGTCTCTGCTAAGGAAGCTTATGAGGATCCTAACGTCGTCCTCGGTACGCTTCTCGTTAACTGCCATCCGGCATCTGTTCTTTTCGATACTGGAGCATCTCATTCGTTCATATCTGAGAGCTATGCTCGAATGCACAACATGACTTTTTGTGACATGCCCACTTCCATGGTTATTCAAACTCCTGGTTCAAAGTGGCAAACCTCTAGGGTAAGCCATGGAAATGAAATTCTTGTCGATAGACTTGTTTTCCTTGCATCACTAATCGCTCTCAAGTCCTCGGACATAGACATCATCTTGGGTATGGACTGGATGACAGCTCATTACGCCAAGATTGATTGCTACACTAGGACCGTTCAACTTACACACCCATCCGGCAAGACAGTCAATGTTTTGACCCGAATGGCTGAGCGTCAGCTCTACTCTCTTAATGCCAGCCCTCTACCAGAACTTGAAGATATCCCGGTAGTCCGTGACTTTCCGGATGTCTTTCCGGAAGAACTGCCAAGTGTTCCACCTGACAGAGATGTCGAGTTCGTGATAGACCTTATTCCAGGAACTGTCCCAATCTCTAGGAGACCCTATAAGATGGCACCCCTAGAATTAGCTGAGCTTAAGAAACAACTCGATGAGTCCTTAAAAAAGGGTTTCATCCGTCCTAGTTCTTCCCCTTGGGCTTGTCCCGTCCTCTTTGCCAAGAAGAAGGATGGAACGGAACGGATGGTTGTAGATTATCGACGTGTCAATCTGGTCATCATAAAGAACAAGTATCCGCTCCCCAGGATCAACGATCTGTATGATCAGCTTGCTGGATCATCTGTCTTTTCCAAAATGGATTTGAGGCTGGGCTACCATCAAATCAAAATCAAGAACGGGGACATTCCGAAGACGGCCTTTGTTACTCGTTATGGCCAATACGAATACACCGTCATGTCCTTCGGGTTAACCAATGGCCCAACCACTTTCTCCCGGCTAATGAATTCTATATTCATGGAGTATTTGGATAAATTCGTCGTGGTATACCTCGATGATATACTCATCTACTCCAAGAACAAGGAAGATCCTGCCGAGCATCTAAGGCTGGTATTGACGAAACTTCGAGAGCACCGCCTTTATGCCAAATTCTCTAAATGTGAATTCTGGTTGCCAGAAATGACCTATCTAGGCCATGTGATCTCTGGTAAGGGTATTGCCGTCAATCCCGAGCGAGTTCAAGCCGTCCTTGATTGGACTCCCCTTGAGTCGGTCAAGCAAGTTAGGAGTTTCCTTGGCTTAGCGAGCTATTGCCGACGCTTCATCGAGAATTTCTCCAAGGTTGCTAAACCTCTAACTGAACTCCTCAAGAAAGATAAAAAGTTTGAGTGGACCCCACAGTGCGAGTCCAGCTTTCAGGAACTGAAAAGACGCCTGACATCTGCACCCGTACTGGTACCACCAGACTTCTCCAAGGATTTTATTATCTACTGCGACGCCTCGCGATAGAGACTAGGTTGCATACTCATGCAAGATCGTCAAGTGATCGCTTACGCATCTCGACAGTTGCGTCCACATGAGGATAACTATCCTACACATGATCTAGAGCTTGCAGCTGTAGTCCACGCACTCAAAACATGGCGACATTACCTTATTGGTAATCGCTGTGAAATTTTCACTGATCACCAAAGCCTGAAATACATCTTCACCCAACCGGATTTGAATCTCAGGCAAAGACATTGGGTTGAGTTGCTCACAGATTATGACTTAGGAATCACTTACACCCCTGGGAAGGCCAATGTCATGGCTGACGCACTGAGTCGTAAGTCTTATTGTAACAACCTGATGTTACAACAAGGGCAACCACTTCTCCATGAGGAATTTCGAAAGCTTAACCTTCACATTGTTCCTCGAGGATTCCTTTCCACCTTGGTGGCGAAACCTACCCTTATGGATCAAATCATAGCTGCCCAGTGGTATGATAGAGGTATATCTCGGATCAAGGAGAACATTGCTAGCGGTGTTGCTAAAAGTTTCTCTATGGATGGTCGAGGTGTTGTGTACTTCGAGAACCGCTTGGTGGTACCCAAGAAACAACAACTACGGCAGTTGATCCTTAAGGAGGCTCATGAATCTCCTCTCATGATTCATCCCAGTAGTACCAAAATTTATCAGGACCTACGCCATAGGTTCTGGTGGACTAGGATGAAGAGAGAAATCGCTCAGTTCATTGCTAATTGCGACGTTTGTCGTCGAGTCAAAGCAGAGCATCAACGGCCTGCTGGCACCCTCCAACCTTTAGCTATTCCTGAATGGAAATGGGACAAGATCGGTATGGACTTCATTACCTGGTTTCCGAGGACCAGGAAATGCAATAATGCCATCTTCGTCGTTATCGACCGCCTCTCCAAAGTAGCCCATTTCCTGCCTGTTCGAGAGAGTATAACCGCTAGCCAGCTAGAAGACTTGTATATCTCTCGGATAGTATCACTTCATGGTGTGCCATTGGAGATTAACTCAGACCGTGGAAGTCTTTTCACTTCACGATTTTGGGAAAGTTTCCAGAATGCTATGGGGACTCATCTCTCTTTCAGCACCGCCTTTCATCCTCAGTCAAGTGGTCAAGTGGAACGAGTTAATCAAATTCTGGAAGATATGCTTCGTGCCTCTGTCATCTCTTTCGGTATGGATTGGGAGAAGTGTCTTCCATTTGCCGAATTCGCTTATAACAATAGTTATCAAGCCAGCTTGGGCAAGGCTCCCTTCGAAGTTCTATATGGACGAAGGTGTCGAACACCTCTTAACTGGTCAGAAACCAGGGAAAGACAATTCTTTGGTCCGGATATGATCCAGGAAGCCGAAGAGCAAGTTCGCATCGTTCGTGAGAAATTGAAAACAACCCAATCTCGCCAGAAGAGCCAATATGATAGTCATCATAAGGCTGTGACTTTTGAAGTCGGCGATAAGGCTTATCTTCGGGTTACTCCTCTTAAGGGAACCCATTGCTTCGGTATCAAAGGCAAATTGGCTCCTCGTTACATTGGTCCCTTTCGCATTCTTGCCAAACGGGGAGAAGTTGCCTACCAATTGGAACTACCTCCGCACCTTTCCAGAGTTCATGATGTCTTCCACGTATCTAAACTCAGGCGTTGCTTCTCGATCCTATCCGCGGAGTGGACCACGAAACGCTTGATCTCCAGGACAATCTCACATATCGGGAATACCCCGTCCGTATTCTTGATCAAACCGAGCGTACCACTCGACGTCGTAATATCAAGTTTCTCAAGGTTCAATGGTCACATCATTCCGAGAGTGAAGCTACTTGGGAAAGGGACGATCGTCTTTGACTTGAGTACCCCACCCTCTTTCCGGAGGAACCCGAATCTCGGGACGCGATTCTTTTGAGTGGGGGTGAGTTGTCACATCCCTAGTCACTGCTTGCATTAGGACTAGCTAGAGTGTGCATCATGTTTACTTTCCGCAGAAACTCGAAATGGGAATGACAGAAACCCCAGCACCCCTCTTCTAACAACTAGGGTTTAATAAAATCTTTTCCAATGTACCCAAAATGCCTTGGTCTTAAACCTCTGCCAAAAATGGTCTTAAACCTCTGCCAAAAATGGTGCACAATTTTCTAGGACATTCAAAGGTCTCTGGATTAATTCATATGGTAATTGCATTTGGGCATTTAAATGCTATAAAATATTTTATGTGCCCAAATAATCCTAAAATGTTCCATGTTGGTTATATACTAAACAGTGGGCATGAGCAGTTTGGTGATTTTTGAAAGTGCCTAAGCATTTTTAGAAAAGCCACAAAGTTGCAAAAGAATTAAAACAGAAAGAAAATAGACGGGGCACACGCCAGTCGTCCCCCTCCTCTCACCAGGAGGACGGGGCGCGTGGCCGCGGCGTGCCCGCACGCGTCCGGCCACCTCCTGCCTAGCTGCCTGCGTCCCCCGGTGCCTCGACGCCCCTAGGCGTCGCCACGCATCCCCTGGCGCCTCTCTCACTCTCACCCGTGTCTACCCCCTCCTCTACCCCCTCCGCCGAGCTCCACCGAGTGGGCTCGTCGCCGCCGATCGCTGCCACCGTGCCCTAAGCCACCCCCTCGCCTCCCCAACGCACCCATCAGCTCCGCTGCATTGCCCTGAAGCTCCCCACCGACGCACACGATGCCAGAAGCCCTGCAACGCCGTCCCCGCCGTTGTCTTCAACCTTCGGCACCGGAGATCGCCGCCGCATGTACGTCGTTGTCCGACCTTCTCCAAGCCCACGTTGACGCCCTCTGCGACCGCTGTGAGCTCACGCATCGAACCCCCCTATCCCCGGGCTCGATTACGCCTTGTAGCCGCTGCCCCCTTGCTGACCGAAGCCCACCGCCGCCGGCCAACTCGCCGCCGTGGCCACAGGTGCTGTGCCTCGTAGCCGAGCACGCCACTAGGATCAGTAGCTCGCCAGCAAGCTAACGCCACCTCTAGCTCCTCCTCCCGTGCACCACAACGCCGTTCCGGCCAACCCTGTGCGAGCGCCGCCATGGACGTGCTCATCGCCGTCAACTCCGGTGACTACTCGAGCAACCAGTGGCATCGTTGGATGCGGTGCATCACCAGGAGCACATAGAACCCATCCACGCGACAAATGGTCGCCGGAACAGAGATTCCGGCGTGTCACCGCCGCGTGATTTGGTCGCCGCCGGCCAAACTCCGGCAGGCTGACGTGGCCTGTTAGTTAGGAGCTAATGGTGATTAGTTTAACCAACACAGCCACTGACAGTGGACCCCACCGCATAGTCAAACCCAGTCAACTCCAGTTTTGACCGGGATTAGTCCGAGAGACACTGACATGCGGGACCCACTAGTCAGGTTTGACCTGGGCCTCGTCTGTTGACCTGCTGACGTCAGCATGATGTCATGCTGACGCAGTAAATGATTTTCTGGGATTATTTGATTTAAAACAATTCAAGAAATTCCAGAAAATGCTTTAAACTTCAAAAAATCATATAAATTCAACAGTAGCTCAGATGGAAAAGATTTATATATGAAAATTGATCAAAAAATCTAATCTTTCCAATGGCACTGGTTTCATGCATGTTTGAGCAAGTTAACCTTGCTGTTCACTTTAAAACATGATAATGCACTTAAATAAATAATAGTTTGGGTTTCAATTTGAATCTTTGATTCAAATGGGCTCAAACCCTTCTGTTTATAGATGCATTAGCCCAAAACACATGCATCTTGCCATATCATGAGCATGCATCATATTATTGCATTTGTTTGCTTATTGATTGTATCGCCTATGTTCTCCGTGTTAGGTCCTGCTCCCGAGGGTACTTCTGCGTATCCAACTGAAGAGCAGTACCCGACAACCACTCTGTCAGGCAATCAACAATTGATCATTCCGATACAAACCCATCTTATCGCTCCTTCTCTCTTTTACTGCATTAAGGCAACAGCGTCTGAACTGCTACTTGCTGCGGTAGTTGAACCCTATTCCCTTGCATGACCTGTCATTGCCACAGTAAATAGTTGAAACCCACTAGCATGTGTAGGAGTTGATTGAGCCATGTGATGTGTGATCCACCATGCTATTTGTTTATGTTGCCTGCTATGCTTAGAGTTGTGTCAGGTCTGGTTCATCTGGGTGATGGACCAGAGTGAAATGGTCATACCGGTAAAGAGAGGGAAGTGTGGAACATGTCTGGTAAAGATATCGATGAAAGGCCATGTAGGTGTACGTGGTGGGTTGTTTCATTGGAACCATCCATAGGACCCGAGATCTGTATGTGTGGTTCAAGTTTCAGCTACTACCACACGTTGGGATCCTTAATTGACCCTCTCGACTTATTAACTACCCTTGACCTCTGTCCAGGAGTTATAACTAGTTTCTGGTGTTTGTAGTTTACTGGTGGTCGTGCACAGCGCTGACCCTCGGGGTGGGCTGTGATGCGACATGTACGTGGCACGGTGTACCGGTCGCCCGTTTGGTGACTCGGGAACCCTGTACACATCGTTTGGGGCCGTGAGGGACACCCCGGCCGGATCTCCCCACGGATGGAACACAAATAGGCGATAAACCTGGATGAGAGACTTGTGTAGTTAGTCAGGTCGTGGCCAACACCCTCGCTGGGCTTCCGCTTGAAGGTTGCCGAGTACAGGTCGAGTAAATGGCGATAAGCGGTGGAAGCGTGTGTGAAGAAGTACACCCCTGCAGGGTTACCAATCTATTCGAATAGCTGTTGTTCGCGGTACGGACTACTTGGTTACTCTTACAGTTCATAGACAAGTTGGTGGATACTAATAAAAACCTCAAGACAAGTGTGAGTGCCGTGGATGGCCCTTCCGTAGGATGACGGAATAGGATCCTCGGTGGTGTATTGTTGTGGTGAGTAGAGGACTCGTGTACGTAGTATTATCTTGCAATCTATTGAGAGTCGTAGTATAGGGTAGCCAAGAGTCAAAGCTGGCTTGCTGCTATGAACTCCACTACCCCTGTTGATAATGTTGCATGTATGATAGGTTCTGTTGTAAGACTTGCTGAGTACCTTTGTACTCATGTTTGCTTAATAACTGTTGCAGAGGAGAACCCTGCCCCTTTTGATGGGTTCTACATAGACATTGACGTCGACGAGTAGCTTGCTACCCAGACGGAGATCCTGAGCTTGTGAAGGGCCTTGTAGATAGTCAGGCTTCACCAAGCCTGTTTATTTTCGAAGTTGTCTGTACTCAGACATGTTAGCTTTCGCTTGTGCTTGTATGATTGTATGACTTGAGTGTTGGGTCATGTGATCCCTACCTGTATGGATATGTTATGTATGGCTCTTCGGAGCCACTTAAATAAAGTACTTTGAGTCATAGAGTTCTGTTGTGATGCAATGTTGTATTTGCACATATTGAGCATATTGTGTGTATGATTGAAATGCTTGGTATGTGTGGGATCCGACACCTAGTTGTTTCCCTTTGGTAGCCTATCTTACAGGGAAATGCCTCCTAGTGCTTCCAATGAGCCTTGGTAGCTTGCTACTGCTCGGAACACTTAGGCTGGCCGGCATGTGTCCTTCTTCGTTCATGTGTCTGTCCCTTAGGGGAAATGTCACGCGTTGTTCCTTTAAATCCATGTAGCTTGCTACGACTTGGGTTCGTATGTTGATGACCGACACGTTCGTTGCTGGGTCATGGATGCCTGTCTCTGTAATTTAGTGCCACTTTTGGTTTATGACTATCCATGTCGGCCCGGGTTCTCTGTCATATGGATGGTAGCGACACTGTCATATACGCCTGCCAAAATGCGCAAATGGTCTCGGGCCAGGTAAGGTGGCACCTATGGGGATACCGTGCGTGAGGCCGCAAAGTGATATGACGTGTTACAAGCTAGATCGGTGTGACTTAGGATCGGGGTCCTGACAGCTGGTTTTAAACCTACTATACTCCAAGTTCTCTATGGTTCATATCCTCCAATATTACTCATAGATGCATCGGAATAAGCAAACAACACACGAAAAACAGAATCTGTCAAAAACAGAACAGCCTGTAGTAATCTGCAGGGTTCGCCTACTTCTGGAACTCCAAAAAATTCAAACTAAATTGGTAAATTTGCGGAATTTATCTAAAAATGAGCAGCAAAAAGAATCAACTAAAAAACACGCTCCAGTAAAATCCCACGACTACTTTAACGAGCGCTAATGATTCTGTTTTTTACAGCAAGATCATATAAACTTCACACAAGTCTTACCAAAGGTTCTACTTGGCACAAACACTAAACAAAACATGAAAGCACATATAATCAGAGGCTAGATGCAATATTTATTCCCTAACAGCAACAAAACAAAAAACATAAAATTGGGTTGCCTCCCAACAAGCGCTATCGTTTTACGCCCCTAGCTAGGCACGATACAAGATAGATCTAGGTATTGCCATCTTTGGAAGGCAATCCATAAGTGGCTCTCATGATAGATTCATATGGTAATTTGATTTTCTTTCTAGGAAAGTGTTCCATGCCTTTACTTAACGGAAATTGGAATCTAATATTTCCTTCCTTCATATCAATAATTGCACCAATCCTTCTAAGGAAAGGTCTACCAAGAATAATAGGACATGAAGGATTGCAATCTATATCAAGAACAATGAAATCTACGGGCACATAATTCCTAATGGATACTATAAGAACATCATTAATTCTTCCCATAGGTTTCTTAATAGCGGAGTCCGCAAGATGCAAATTTAAAGAACAATCATCAAGCTCATGGAACCCTAGCAAATCACACAAAGTTTTTGGGATAGTGGAGACACTTGCACCCAAATCACACAAAGCATAGCATTCATGATATTTTATTTTTATTTTTATAGCAGGTTCCTACTCATCATAAAGCTTTCTAGGTATAGAAACTTCCAACTCAAGTTTTTCTTCATAAGATTGCATCAAAGCATCAACTTTGTGTTTGGTGAAAGCTTTATTATTACTATAAGCATGCGGAGAATTTAGAACGGATTGCAACAAGGAAATAGAATCAATCAAAGAGAAATTATCATAATTGAATCTCTTGAAATCCAAAGTAGTGGGTTCATCACTATGCAAAGTTTTAATCTCTTCATTCCCACTTTTAGCAATTTTAGCATCAAGATCTAAAAACTCTGAATCATTGGGAAACCTTAAAGCAGAATCGTCTCCAATCCTATTCTCATCAAGATTAGTACTAGAAAACAAGGATCTAATAGGAGACACATCAATAACTTTCAGATCTTCACCTTTACTTTCATGATAACTAGAAGAACATGATTTAATATAATCTTCTCTTTTAGCACGCATTCTAGCGGTTCTTTCTTTGCATTCATCAATGGAAATTCTCAAGGCTTTGAGAGACTCATTGATATCATGCTTAGGTGGGTTTCAAAGAATCAACATCAAGAGTAATTCTATCCACACATCTAGCCAATTCATCAACTTTAAGCAATTTCTCTTCAAACATAGCATTGAAATTCTTTTGCGAGATCATAAACTCATTAACACTAGTTTCAAATCCAGAAGGCATCTTTCCATAAGAGTTGTTGTAGGAATTACCAAAATTATTAGAGGAATTACTAGGAAAAGGCCTAGGATTAAAATTACCTCTATAAGCATTGTCACCAAAATTATTCCTACCAACAAAATTCACATCCAAAGATTCATTGTTATTCTCAATCAAAGTGGACAAGGGCATATCATTAGGATCGGAAGAAGCACTCTTAGTAGCAAACAATTTCATAAGTTCATCCATCTTTCCACTCAAAACACTAATTTCTTCGATAGCATGCACTTTTTTTACTAGTAGATCTTTCGGTGTGCCATTGAGAATAATTAACCATAATATTATCTAGGAGTTTGGTAGCTTCTCCTAAGGTGGTTTCCATGAAAGTGACTCCGGCGGCCGAATCTTAAAAGATTTCTAGAAGCAAAATTCAAGCCAGCATAAAAATTCTGAATAATCATCCATAGATTCAAACCATGAGTAGGGCAATTACGTATCATTAATTTTATTCTCTCCCAAGCTTGTGCAACATGCTCATGATCTAGTTGCTTAAAATTCATAATATCGTTTCTAAGAGAGATGATCTTAGCAGGAGGGAAATACTTAGAGATAAAAGCATCTTTCCACTTATTCCACGAATCAATACTATTTCCAGGCAAAGAGGAGAACCAAGTTTTAGCACGATCTCTAAGTGAAAATGGAAATAACTTCAATTTAACAATATCGTTATCCATATCACTTTTCTTTTGCATATCACACAAATCAACAAAGTTGTTTAGATGGGTAGCGGCATCTTCACTAGGAAGGCCGGAGAATTGATCTTTCATGACAAGATTCAACAAAGCATCATTGATCTCACAAGATTCAACATCGGTAATAGGAGCAATCGGAGTGCTAATAAAGTCATTGTTGTTGGTATTGGAGAAGTCACACAATTTGGTATTGTTCTAAGCCATAGTGACAAGCAAGCAATCCAACACACACAAGCGAACAAAAAGGCGAGCGAACGAAAAACACATAGCGGAAGAAGGGCAAATAAAACGGCAAGGGTGAAGTGGGGGAGAGGAAAACAAGAGGCAAATAAATGTAATGCAAAGGATAAGGTTTTGTGATAGGTACTTGGTATATGACTTTTGCGTAAGCCTCCCCGGCAACGGCGTGACAAATTCTTCTTGCTACCTCTTGAGCTTGCGTTGTATTCCCTCAAAGAGGAAAGGGAGATGCAACACAATAGCGTAAGTATTTCCCTCAATTTTTGAGAACCAAGGTATCAATCCAGTAGGAGACCACGCGCCAGTCCCTCGCACCTGCACAAACAAATAAGAACTTCGCAGCCAACGTGATAAGGGGTTATCAATCCCTTTACGGTCACTTACGAGAGTGAGATCTGATAGAGATGATAGTTTATATTTATGGTTTAATAAAACAGCAAATAAAAGCGGTAAAGTAAAGTAGATGTAGATTGATATGTTGAGACTTGAGAATAGACCCGGGGGCCATAGTTTTCTCTAGTGGCTTCTCTCATGATAGCGATATTCTACGGCGGGTAAACAAATTACTGTCGAGCAATTGATAGAAAAGCGAATAATTATGAGACTATCTAGGCATGATCATTGTATATAGGTATCACGTCCGAGACAAGTATACCAAAATGATTCCGCATCTACTACTATTACTCCACACATCGACCGCTATCCAGCATGCATCTAGTGTATTGAGTTCATACGAACAGAGTAACGCCTTAATCAAGATGACATGATGTAGAGGGATAAACTCAAGCAATATGATGAAAACCCCATCTTTTTATCCTCGATGGCAACAATACAATACTTGCCTTGCTGCCCCTACTGTCACTGGGAAAGGACACCGCAAGATTGAACCAAAAGCCAAGCACTTCTCCCATTGCAAGAACTATAGATCTAGTAGGCCAAACCAAACCAATAATTCGAAGAGACTTGCAAGGATATTATGAGCACACATAAAAATTTCAGAGAAAACCAAATATATTTCATAGATAACCTTGATCATAAACTCACAATTCATCGGATCTCGACAAACACACCACAAAAAGAGATTACATCGAATAGATCTCCTCGAAGATCGAGGAGAACTTTGTATTGAGATCCAGAGAGAGAGAAGAAGCCATCTAGATACTAGCTATGGATCCGAAGGTCTGTGGTAAACTACTCACAACTCATGGTGAGGGCGATGATGATGATGATGAAGGCCTCCGTGATGGATCCCCCTCCCGGAGTAGGCTCCAAGATGGGATCTCCACGGGAACAGAAGCTACGGCGGCGGAATTAGGGTTTTCTCTCTACGTATGGAGTTTCTGGGGTACATAGGTATATATAGGAAGGAGGGCACTGGGGGCCACACGGGCCAGTCTCGAGGCAGGGGGCGCGCCCTGGGAAGGGGGGCGCCCCCCCACCCTCGAGGGCAGCCCCTCTGTCCCCTGACATAGTCATGACGTTTCCCGAGCGTGATTTTCTCCAAAAATATCCCTCGTGAAGGTTTCATTCCGTTTGGACTCCGTTTGATATTCTTTTTCTGCAAAACCCTGAAATAGGCAAAAAATAGCAATCTGGACTGGGCCTTTGGGTTAGTAGGTTAGTCCCAAAAATGACATAAAAGTGAATGATAAAGCCCATTAAACATCCAAGACTTCATAAATAATAGCATGGAACAATAAAAAATTATAGATACGTTGGAGACGTATCACACACCTAGTTGGGGAAGCCAAGTTATGCTATGCTTGCTCCTATGCTTCACTTATTTTTTTAGAGCCTCGGTATTCCTCTAGTGCTTCACTTATATCTTTTGAGCACGATGTGCTTTGTTAGTTTTGAAGAATTTCTCTCTTGCTTCACTTAGATTAATTTGAGAGCACGAAATATTATGCTCATGTTCTTCACTTATATTTGTTTGAGCTTATCAAAAGCAACATATAAAACTAGTCCCAAAGTGATAGATATCCAAGAAGGACAAACTAAAAACTTTCATGAAGATCATTAGACAAAATAAACTTGATTCTTTGTAATAGTTTTGAGATATGATGATAGTGATATGTGAACAATGTTAATGAGTAATTATGTTTTAGTAAGAATATTGATGTTAAGGTTTGTGATTCCCTATGCAAGAACAAAAGTAAATAGTCATGCAGTGAAATTACATCCTATTTGTGTTGCATTATTCGGTGTTAGTTATGTTCAATGTTCTCTTATGATGGTTTTCGTTCCTTGGTTGGTCGCTTCTCAACCTCTTGCTAGCCTCCACCTTGTACTAAGTAGAAATACTACTTGTGCATCCAAATCCTAAAACTCAAGTTATACCAAATGAGTCCACCATACCTACCTATTTGCGTTATTTCCATGCCGTTCTAAGCAAATTTGTATGTGTCAACTCTAATTTCAAAATAAATTTCTCTTTTGTGTGCCTGTACCGCTCATGAAGCGGCGAGGGGTCTAATATTTTTCATGGTAGATGTGTTATTCTCAAGATGAGTGTTTATTCACTTGTCATTGCATGAGAGTATGGATGTAATAGGGATTCCCAATCCCGAAATGAAAAGAAAATTTACTTTATGTTGTCAAATAATAAATTCCTTGGGAAGTGTTGGTATGGAGGGCACCCATGGATACGGTTAGCCATGGCTTGTGAATGTTTAGTGGAAAAGGGAATAAACTTTATTTTATGTTTGGGAACTGCCTATGATATATCTAGCATGGAAAGTGTTGGTAACTCTAAGTCGTTCTCGTTGACAAGAAAAGCATGCCACCCAAAATAAATTTATCTCTCAATTTAAGCTTTGAGCTCTGGCACCTCTACAAATCCCTACTTCCCTCTGCGAAGGGCCTATCTTTTACTTTATGCAATTTTTACTTTTATTTTGAGTCTCCTTCTTCTCTTATAAAGCACCAACTACGGAACACTATTATCGCACTTGAGCATTGGATGTAGCTAATACTTGGATGTGTTGCATGAATGGATCAATGATTGAGCATGATGAGCTAAGGATAACTTGCTTTAGTATTGATATTTTTAAAAGACATAGTTGTTTGTTGATATGCTTGAGTATTAAAGTCCTCATGCCAAAACTAGACTATTGCTTTGAACCATATAAAAGTCCAATTGTGCATGCTATAAAGAAAATAATATGTGATGAACATGATAGGTAGCATTCCACATTAAAAAAATTGTTTTTATCATTTACCTACTCGAGGACGAGCATGAATTAAGCTTGGGGATGCTGATACGTTGAAAGATCGTGGATGTCGCCTAGAGGGGGGGGGGGG
>LR738711.1:257532969-257572171 GCA_902687465.1 Secale cereale | reverse complement strand
GGTGAATAGGCGCTTTAAAATAATTACGGTTTATGCTTGGACAAATGCGGAATAAACCTAGCAGTTAATTTGCCAAGCACAAAACCTACAACAACTAGGCTCACCTATGTGCACCAACAACTTATGCTAAGCAAGATAAACAACTAGGTGATAGCAAGATATATAGGAAGAAACAATATGACTATCACAAAGTAAAGTGCATAAGTAAAGGGCTCGGGTAAGAGATATCCGAGGCACACGGAGACGATGATGTATCCCGAAGTTCACACCCATGCGAATGCCAATCTCCATTTGGAGAGATGTGGACGCACAATGCTCCCCAAGAAGCCACTAGGCCACTGTAATCTCCTCACGCCCCCGCACAATGCGAGATGTTGTGATTCCACTAAGGGACCCTTGAGGGCGGTCACTGAGCCCGTACAAATTGCTCGGGGCGATCTCCACAACCTAATTGGAGACCTCGACGCTTGCCCGGAGCTATACACCACAATGATTGAGCTCCGAACACCACCAAGGTTGGGGCTATCTCCACAACTTAATTGGAGGCTCCCAACAATACCACAAAGTTTCACCACAATAGACTATGGCTCTGAGGTGACCACAACTGTCTAGGGAGCCCAAGCACCCAAGAGGAACAAGCTCAAGGGTACCAAGCACCCAAGAGTAATAAGCTCCTCAACTTATAACTTCCACGTATCACCATGGAGAATTCAAACCGGTGCACCAAATGCAATGGCAAGGGCACACAGAGTGCTCAAGTCCTTCTCTCCCAAATCCCACCAAAGCAACTAATGCTAGAGAGGAAAATGAGAGGAAGAACAAAGAAGCGAACACAAAGAACTCCAAGATCTAGATCCAAGGGGCTCCCCTCACATAGAGGAGAAAGTGATTGGTGGAAATGTGGATCTAGATCTCCTCTCTCTTTTCCCCCCAAAACTGGCAAGAATCGATGGAGGGATTGAGAGATAGCAAGCTCGAAGAAGGTCAGCAATGGGGGAAGAACACGAGCTCAAAGGATAAGGTTCATTGGCGAAGAAGACCCCCTTTTATAGGTGGGGAAAAATCCAACCGTTATGCTCATAGCCCGCACCAAGCGGTACTACCGCTCCAAGGAGCGATACTACCGCTAGGGCTGTAGTAGCCCTTTAAAAAACAATAGCGAGGAGGCAAAAGGCCAGTAGAACTGTCGGAGCGGTACTACCGCTTGTCCTCACGGTACTACCGCTAGGGGTAGCGGTACTACCGCTAAGGGTAGTGGTACTACTGCTTGCGAGCGGTACTAAAAAAATACATCCGTGCCTACCACCACTGGACTTATGACGAGTTTTTGGTCCAGAGCAGAAGTAGCCATGGAAGTAGCCGCGGAAGTAAAAAATTACATCCCCTCCAAGCGGTAGTACCGCTGGCATGAGCGATAGTACCGCTGCAGCCTTTTTGAGGACACCAAAACTGACATAACTTCTGCAAACGGACTCCGAATTCAATGAAACCAAGTTTTTTGGAAAGCTAACGACATGGCCTAACACAATCTTGGTAGAAATAACAATAAGAATAAAATTAGAAAAGGCCCATAAGAAAATGGTGAGAAGCCTTCCTCGAAAGAGACCGGTAAAACCTTTAACACCGAAAACGCAATAGAAGAAGCATATGAAATCCATTTTCGATGTACTAGAGCTTGTCGCGAAGATAACCACAAGCTCTAAATACTTAACAAGATAAAATACAAATAAGAAGCAAGAAAGATGATGCAAGGATGCAATGGCTTGAGGTCTCGATGAACGATACGATCAAGCTACTCCTTGAGAGCCCCCCTTGATAGTACGGCTATCGATCCTATAACCCGGTCTCCAAACTTTCACCATGAGACCGGTAAAATAGAAAACCTATCAAGGGAAAACCTATGCCTTGCACGAAGTCCACTTGAGCTATATGATGACAATCTTTACTCCCTCAAGTTGTACCACCTATCGTGATTGCGTTGGCTCGATGAAGGCTAGTTGACTGCTCCCCCATACTCCACTATGGGTGAGTCACTCTTCGGCACACCTTCACAAGTCCATTATCACCATAATGGACGGCAAGCTGCAAGCATGATTTCTTCATGATGCTCCACTTGAACTTGCACAACACAACCTTGATTTGATGTCATCCTCCATGGGTTGTATGTGACCTTCCTCTTGACGGAAGCCCATGGAAGCAAACCTAACCCCACATATAACTCTCACAAAGACCATGGGTTAGTACACAAAGCGAAATGGACAATGCTTACCAAACTGTGAGATCACTTGATTTCACTCAGTGTATCTTCTACGCTTTGTGTAAATATCAACTTGAATCACTCTCTATACCTAGTCTTGATCAACCTTGACTCTTTCCAACTCTCTACATTTGGATGATGTCTTGAAGGTAAACATGAATGATCACACAATCTTCTTCTTCAAGACATGCTTGCAATAAGCTCAATACATACTCACATGACCAATCTTTGGATAATTCCTTAATAGCACCTTGGTCAACTCAGAAACTCCTTGAAACCAACACATGGATTTCAAGAAGTGCCTATGGACAAATCCATCAAGTATAACTCGATGCAACCATTAGTCCATAGAGAATGTCATCAATTACCAAAACCACACATGAGGGCACCGCATGTCCTTTCATACGTCTCCAACGTATCTATAATTTTTGATTAATCCATACTGTTATATTATCATTCTTAGATGTTTTACAATCATTTTGTAGTCATTTTATGTCATTTTTTGGGGCTAACCTATTAACATAGTGCCAAGTGTGAGTTGTTGTTTTCTGCTTGTTTTTTACATCGCAGAAAATCAATATCAAACGGAGTCCAAATGCAGCGAAATTTTTGTGGAATTTTTTGGACCAGAAGTCACCAGATGGGCCAAAGAAGCACCTGGGCGATGCCCCAAGGGGGGCACAACCCACCAGGGCGCGCCTGGGCCCCTAGGCACGCCCAGGTGGGTTGTGCCCACCTCCGTGGCCTCCCGCACCGCCTCTTCGCTCTATAAATACCTCCTACCTCCAGAAACCCTAGGGGAGTCGACGAAATTTTGTTCCTGCCACCGCATGTTCCAGAACCACGAGATCCAATCTAGATCCCTTTTCCGGCACTCCGCCGGAGGAGGAAACCATCACCGGTGGCCATCTTCATAATCCTGACGGCCACCATGATGAGGAGGGAGTAGTCCACCCTCGGGGCTGAGGGTTTGTACCAGTAGCTATGTGTTTAATCCCTCTCTCTCTCTCTCTCTCTCTCTCTCTCTCGTGTTCTTGAGATGCACAATTTTGATGTATCGCGGGTTTTGTTAATATAGTCGGATCATATGGTGTTTTCCCCTCTCTATCTTGTTGTGATGAATTGAGTTTTCCCTTTGAGATTTCTTTGGATTAAATACTTTTATGGACTTGAGAATACTTGATGCATTTCTTGCTATGAATTCCCGCGGTGACAATGGGGTATCATATTGATTCACTTGATATGTTTTTTGGCACTCAACTTGCGGATTCTCGAAGTGACATTGGGGTAATCTATGCATAGGGGTCGATGCACGTTCTTGTCTTTGTTTCTCCTGTAGAAATCTTGGGGCAATCTTTGAGGTTCTTTGTGTTGTATTGAGTATTATGAATTTGAATATGTTTTGGTGTTATCTTAGTACGAACTCTTGATAGATCGATCAGAAAGAATAACATGTGTTATCTTACAACAAACTCTTGATAGATCGATCGAAAAGAATAACTTGGTGTTATTTTAGTACGAACTCTTGGATAGATCGATCGGAAAGAATAGCTCCAAACAATTCCTTCTTATGTTCTCCGCTAGATAGGAAATTTGAAGTGATTCTTCATCGCACTTTGAGGGATGGTTATATGATCCAATTATATTAGTATTGCTGAGAGATTGCACTAGCGAAAGTACGGACCCTAGGCCTCATTTTTCAAGCATTGCAGTACCGTTTGTGCTCCATTTTATCACTTGCTACCTTGTTGTTTTTTATTGTTACAACAACAACAAGAACAAAGCCTTTAGTCCCAAACAAGTTGGTGTAGGCTAGAGGTGAAACCCATAAGATCTCGTGACCAACTCATGGCTCCGGTATATGGATAGCAAGCTTCCACGCACCCCTGTCCATAGCTAGTTCTCTGGTGATACTCCAATCCTTCAGGCCTCTCTTAACGGACTCCTCCCATGTCAAATTCGGTCTACCCCGACCTCTCTTGACATTCTCTGCATGCTTTAGCTGTCCGCTATGCACTGGGGCTTCTGGAGGCCTGCGCTGAATATGCCCAAACCATCTCAGACGATGTTGGACAAGCTTCTCTTCAATAGGTGCTACCCCAACTCTATCTTGTATATCATCATTCCAGACTCGATCCTTCCTCGTGTGGCCACACATCCATCTCAACATACGCCTCTCCACCCCACCTAACTGTTGAACATGTCGCCTTTTAGTCGGCCAACACTCAGCGCCATACAGCATTGCGGGTTGAACCGCCGTCCTGTAGAACTTGCCTTTTAGCTTTTGTGGCACTCTCTTGTCACATAGAATGCCAGAAGCTTGGCGCCACTTCATCCATCCGGCTTTGATTCGATGGTTCACATCTTCATCAATACCCCCATCCTCCTGCAGCATTGACCCAAAATATTGAAAGGTGTTCTTCTGAGGCACCACCTGTCCATCAAGGCTAACCTCCTCCTCCTCACACCTAGTAGTACTGAAACCGCACATCATGTACTCAGTTTTAGTTCTACTAAGCTTAAACCCTTTCGATTCCAAGGTTTGTCTCCATAACTCTAACTTCCTATTTACCCCCGTCCGACTATCGTCAACTAGCACCACATCGTCCGCAAAGAGCATACACCATGGGATATCTCCTTGTATATCCCTTGTGACCTCATCCATCACCAAGGCAAAAAGATAAGGGCTCAAAGCTGACCCTTGATGCAGTCCTATCTTAATCGGGAAGTCATCAGTGTCAACATCACTTGTTCGAACACTTGTCACAACATTATCGTACATGTCCTTGATGAGGGTAATGTACTTTGCTGGGACTTTGTGTTTCTCCAAGGCCCACCACATGACATTCCGTGGTATCTTATCATAGGCCTTCTCCAAGTCAATGAACACCATATGTAAGTCCTTCTTTTGCTCCCTGTATCTCTCCATAAGTTGTCGAACCAAGAAAATGGCTTCCATCGTCGACCTCCCAGGCATGAAACCAAACTGATTTTTGGTCACGTTTGTCATTCTTCTCAAGCGGTGCTCAATGACTCTCTCCCATAGCTTCATTGTATGGCCCATCAGCTTAATTCCATGGTAATTAATACAACTCTGAACATCCCCCTTGTTCTTGAAGATTGGTACTAATATACTCAGTCTCCATTCTTTTGGCATCTTGTTTGCCCGAAAACTGAGGTTGAAAAGCTTGGTTAGCCATACTATCACTATGTCCCCGAGGCCTTTCCACACCTCAATGGGGATACAATCAGGGCCCATCGCCTTGCCTCCTTTCATCCTTTTTAGAGCCTCCTTGACCTCAGACTCTTGGTTTCGCCGCACAAAACGCATGCTGGTCTCATCAAAGGAGTCGTCAAGTTCAATGGTAGAACTCTCATTCTCCCCATTGAACAGCTTGTCGAAGTACTCCCGTGACCTATGCTTCATCTCCTCATCCTTCACGAGGAGTTGGTCTGCTCCGTCCTTGATGCATTTGACTTGGCCAATATCCCTCGTCTTCCTCTCTCGGATCTTGGCCATCTTATGGATGTCCCTTTCCCCTTCCTAACCGTTGGTACAGGCCCTCATACGCCCTACCCATTGCTTCACCAACAGCTCGCTTTGCGGCCTTCTTCGCCATTTTGTACTTCTCTATGTTGTCTGCACTCCTATCCAAGTACAGGCATCTGAAGCACTCTTTCTTCTCTTTAATCGCCTTCTGGACGACATCATTCCACCACCAGGTATCCTTATCTTCGCTTCTCCTTCCCCTGGACACTCCAAACTCCTCCGAGGCCACCTTACGAATGCAAGTCGCCATCTTCATCCACACATTGTCCGCATCCCCTCCTTCCTCCCAAGGGCCCTCCTTAATGACCCTCTCCTTGAACGCTTGAGCTACCCCCCCCCCCTTGAGCTTCCACCACTTCGTTCTAGCGACTTTGGCACGCCTATCCCGATGGACACGAGTCTGAAAGCGGAAGTCAGCAACCACCAGCTTATGTTGAGGTACAACACTCTCTCCAGGCATCACCTTACAATCTAGGCACGCACGCCTATCTTCTCTTCTCGAGAGGATGAAATCAATCTGGCTAGAGTGTTGGCCACTACTAAAAGTCACCAGATGTGATTCTCTCTTTCTAAAGAGGGTGTTAGCTACAATCATGTCGTAGGCTAGAGCAAAGCTTAAGACATCTTCTCCTTCCTGATTCCTGGTGCCATAGCCAAAGCCCCCATGCACCCTTTCAAAACCTGTGTTAGATGTACCCACGTGGCCATTGATGTCTCCTCCTATGAAGAGCTTCTCGCCAATCGGTACACTCCTAACCATGTCTTCCAGGCCTTCCCAGAACTCCCTCTTGGTGTTCTCAGTGTGGCCTACTTGTGGGGCATACGCGCTGATAACATTGAGAACTAAGTCCCCAACTACCAGCTTGACCAGGATAATCCGGTCCCCACGTCTCGTGACGTCTACCACTCCATGCTTGAGGCTCTTGTTGATCAAGATGCCTACGCCATTCCTATTTGCAGCCAACCCGGTGTACCACAGCTTGAAGCCGGTACCCTCCCCCTCCTTTGCCTTCTGTCCCCTCCACTTGGTTTCTTGGACGCAAAGGATATCAACACTTCTCCTCACCGCTGCATCGACTAGCTCCCAAAGCTTCCCTGTCAGGGACCCTACGTTCCAGCTACCTAAGCGGATCCTCCTAGGCTCGGCTAGCTTCCTTACCCTTCGCACTCGTCAAGTCAAATGCGAAGACCCTTACTCATTTTCCACTACATCCGGGCGCCGCTATAGCGCGCCACTAAGGATGTGACGACCCGATCCTCGCTCACTTGCCACCGTATCCAGATCAAGATACAGCGCGCCACCAAGGGGGTGACGTCCCGGCCCTTGCCCATTTGACACCACACCCGGGTTCCGATGTGGCGCGTCGCTGAGAGGGTTACACCCCAACGAAAATCTTTTGGGTTTCATCTCCATAAGAGTAGCTGAGTTTTCACGTTGGCTCGCCAAGCCTAACACAACCCTCCTCCTTTACCCGGGCTTGGGACCGGCTATGTTGAGACAACATAGGCAGAGATTGGCTATGTTGAGACAACATAGGCGGAGTTGCTGTTTTTTTGTTGTTACTATTACAAAAATAAATATCTACTTTTCATATTACACTTGTATCACCATACGTTCGCCGAACTAGTGCACCTATACAATCTCCCATTGTATTTGGTGTGTTTGGGACACAAGAGACTTTTTATTATTTGGTTGCAGGGTTGTTTTAGAGAGATCAACTTCATCCTACACCTCCCATGGATTGATAAACCTTAGGTCATCCACTTGAGGGAAATTTGCAACTATCCTACAAAACTCTGCGCTTGGAGGCCCAAGAAGAGTCTACAAGAACAAGTCGTGTAGTAGACATCAAGATCTTTTTTGGTGCCGTTGCCGGGAGGTGAGTGCTTGAAGGTATATCTTTAGATCTTGAAATCGAATATTTTAGTTTCTTGGTTTATCACTAGTTTGGTTTATAAAAAGCAAATTACAGAAAAATGGAATTGAGGTGGTCGCTTGTTATTCATCTTTATAATGTCTTTCGTGAAAATGATGGAAATGAAAATTGTGCTCAATTGATAGAAAAAGAATTCAATAAAATGTTTGACATAAGTGATGAGCATGATTGCAATGTTGTTGGTATGAATTCTTTGAATATCCATGATGCTAATGATATGCAAAGCTACAAGTTTGGGCATGCCATATTTGATGAAGATGCTACTTTTATTCCCCGAAGTTTTGATGAGAAACTTTATTATAATGAAAGCATGCCTGCTATTTATGATGATTATATTGATGAAAGTGGATTTGGAGAGGTCAATATTTATTTAATGATGATTCCACTGGTTTGGAGGATGTTTCAATTGACTATGATACCAAAGTTGCTATCTATGATGATTATGGTGATGAAATGTATGCTATATTGAATAATGATAACCATGAAAATTGTCATCATGATTCTAATTTTCAATCCCATGATAGTTATTTTGTTGAGTTATCTCCCACTACTATTCATTGGAATAAATTTGCTTATGTGGAGAGTAGAAAATTTTCTATGCTTATGCATCATGAAAAGAAGGCTTTATGTGACGGCTATATTGTTGAATCCATTCATGATGCTACTGAAAAATATTTTAAGAGAGGAACATATGCTTGTAGGTTTTGCAATAATACCAAGTTTCCCCTCTATGTGTTGAAAGTTTTGAAGTATTGCTTGTTTTGCCTTCCTATGCTAGTTGATTCTTGCTCCCATAAATTGGTTGCTCACAAAATCCTATGCATATGAAGTGGGTTAGACTTAAATGTGCTAGTCATATGCTCCGTGATGCTCTCCTCATGTTTCAATTCTTATCTTTTATGCGAGCATCATTGAAACCATCATGCCTAGCTAAGGGTGTAAAACGATATCGCTCGTTGGGAGGCAACCCAACTTGTATCTTTTTGTTTTTTGTTTTTCTTGTTGTTTTCAATAAATTTCCCAATAATAGCTCTGGTTTGATCTGTTTTTGTGGTTTAAATAAATATTTGTGCCAAGCAAAGCCTTTGGGATGATTTGGTTGATAGTTGATTTGATCGCGTTGGAAATTCAGAAACTTTTGTGTCCAGAGTTAGAATTTCTGACGATTACTTGAGCATGATAAACTATTGAATTTTTTGCCGTTATCAATGTACAAATTTTCCACGTTATACTATTTTTTCAGAATTTTCAGAGCTACAGAAGTATGGTCAAAATTCACATCTTTACATACTATTCTGTTTTTGATAGATTCTGTTTTCGTTGTGTTATGTGCTTGTTTTGATTGATCTATGGTTTCTTTTAAATAGTTTTTGCCATAGAAAAGTTAGAATACAATAGATATAATACAATGACAAAATAACAATTGGTTTCCTACAATACTTAGAGTAAAGATGAGTTTCGTTAAACTAACGGATCTCACGAGGTTTTGTTGAGTTTTGTGTGATTGAAGTTTTCAAGTTTTGGGTAAGATTGCAATGAATGAAGGAATAAGGAGCAGCAAAAGGCTAAGCTTGGAGATGCTCGAGGCACCCCAAGATAATATTCGAGAAGTATCAAGCAACTAAGCTTGGGGATGCCCCCGAGTGTCATCCCCTATTTCTTCTAACGACCATCGATATTTTATTTGAAACTATATTTTTATTCGTCACATATTATGAGTTTTGCTTGGAGCGTCTTGTATGATATGAGTCTTTGCTTGTTTTTATTTTTAATTTTCAATAAGTATCCTTGCTGTACACACCTAGTCAGGGGAGCCAAATTATGCTATGCGTGCTCCTATGCTTCACTTAATTTTTTTAGAGCCTTGTAATTGCTCTAGTGCTTCACTTATATCTTTTTGAGCACAGTGTCCTTTGTTATTTTTGAAGAAATTATCTCTTGCTTCACTTAGATTAATTTGAGAGAAATAAATATTATGCTCATGTTCTTCACTTATATTTGTTTGAGCTTATCAAAAGCAATATATAAAACTAGTCCCAAAGTGATAGACATCCAAGAAGGATATAATAAACACTTTCATGAAGATCATTGGACAGAATAAAGTTGATTCTTTCTAATAGTTTTGAGATATGATGATAGTGATATGTGAACCATGTTAATGAGTAATTATGTTTTAGTAAGAATATTGATGTTAAGGTTTGTGATTCCCTGTGCAAGAACGAAAGTAAATAGTCATGCAGTGAAATTACATCCTATTTGTGTTGCATTATTCGGTGTTAGTTATGTTCAGTGTTCTCTTATGATGGTTTTTGTTCCTTGGTTGGTCATTTCTCAACCTCTTGCTAGCCTCCACTTTGTACTAAGTAGAAATACTACTTATGCATCCAAATCCGAAAACTCAAGTTATGCCAAATCAGTCCACCATACCTACCTATTTGCGGTATTTCCATGTCGCTCTAAGAAAATTTGTATGTGCCAAATCTAATTTCAGAATAAATTTCTATTTTGTGTGCCCGTACCGCTCATGAAGCAGCGAGGGGGGCTAATATTTTTTATGCTAGATGTGTTATTCTCAAGATGAGTGTTTATTCACTTGTCATTGCACGAGTGTATGGCGGTAATAGGGATTCCCAGTCCCGAAATGAAAAGAAAATTTACTTTATGTTGTCAAATAGTAAATTCCTTGGAAAATGTTTGTATGGAGGGCACCCGTGGATACGGTTAGCCATGGCTTGTGAAAGTTTGGTGGAAAAAGGAATAAACTTTATTTTATGTTTGGGAACCGCCTATGATATATCTAGCATGGAAAGTGTTGGGAACTCTAAGTCGTTCTCGTTGACAGGAAAAGCATGCCACCCAAAATAATTTTACTCCCTCCGTCCAGAAATACTTGTCATCAAAATGGATAAAAGTGGATGTATCTAGATGTATTTTAGTTCTAGATACATCCCCTTTTGTCCATTTTGATGACAAGTATTTTTTGATGGAGGGAGTATCTCTCAGTTTAAACTTTGAGCTCTGGCACCTCTACAAATCCCTACTTCCCTCCACGAAGGGCCTATCTTTTACTTTATGCAATTTTTATTTTTATTTTGAGTCTCCCTTCTTCTCTTATAAAGCACTAACTATGGAACACTATTATCACACTTGAGCATTGGATGTAGCTAATATTTGGATGTGTTGCATGATGGGATCAATGATTGATCTTGACGGGCTAGGGATAACTTGCTTTAGTATTGATATTTTGAAAAGACATAGTTGTTTGTTGATATGCTTGAGTATTTAAATCCTGATGACAAAACTAGACTATTGCTTTGAACCATATAAAAGTCCATTTGTCCATGCTATAAAGAAAAGAATATTTGATGAACATGATAGGCAGCATTCCTCATTAAACATTTTTTTTATCATTTACCTACTCGAGGACGAGCAGTAATTATGCTTGGGGATGCTGATACGTCTCCAATGTATATATAATTTTTATTGTTCCATACTGTTATATTATCATTCTTAGATGTTTAACAATCATTTTATAGTCATTTTATATCATTTTTGGGGCTAACCTATTAACATAGTGCCAGGTGCCAGTTGTAGTTTTCTGCTTGTTATTTACATCGTAGAAGATCAATATCAAACGGAGTCCAAATGCAGCGAATTATTTTGCAGATTTATTTGGACCAGAAGACACCACATGGGCCAAAGAAGCACCTCGGCGATGTCCTGAGGGGGGGGGGGGTACAACCCACCAGGGCGCGCCTAGGCCCCCAGGCGTGCCCAGGTGGGTTGTGCCTACTACCTCTTGAACATGCATTGGTTTTCCCTTGAAGAGGAGAGGGTGATGCAGCAAAGTAGCGTAAGTATTTCCCTCAGTTTTTGAGAACCAAGGTATCAATCCAATAGGAGACTACACACAAATCCCTAGTATCTACACAAACAATTAAGAACCTTGCAACCAACGCGATAAAAGGGTTGTCAATCCCTTCACGGCCACTTGCAAAAGTGAGATCTGATAGAGATAATAAGATAAATATTTTTGGTATTTTTGTTGTATAGATTGAAAAGTAAAGATTGCAAATAAAAGAACGGTGACCGAAATTAGCAAGTTGATGGGAAACTAATATGATGGAATATAGACCCCGGGGCCATAGGTTTCACTAGTGGCTTCTCTCAAGATAGCATATTTTACGGTGGGTGAACAAATTACTGTCGAGCAATTGATAGAAAAGCGCATTGTTATTGAATATCTAGGCATGATCATGTATATAGGCATCACGTCTGTGACAAGTAGACCGAAACGATTCTGTATCTACTACTATTACTCCACACATCGACCGCTATCCAGCATGCATCTAGAGTATTAAGTTCATAAGAACAGAGTAACGCATTAAGCAAGATGACATGATGTAGAGGGATAAACTCATGCAATATGACATAAACCCCATCTTTTTGTCCTCGATGGCAACAATACAATACGTGGCTTGCTGCCCCTACTGTCACTGGGAAATGACACCGCAAGATTGAGCCCAAAGCTAAGCACTTCTCCCATTGCAAGAAAGATCAATCTAGTAGGCCAAACCAAACTGATAATTCGAAGAGACTTGCAAATATATTAAATCATGCATATAAGAATTCAAAGAAGAACCAAATATTGTTTATAGATAATCTTGATCATAAACCCACAATTCATCGTATCTCGACAAACACACCGCAAAAGTAATACATCGAATTGATCTCCAAGAAGATCGAGGAGAACTTTGTATTGGTATCCAAAGAGAGAGAAGAAGCCATCTAGCTAATAACTATGGACCCGAAGGTCTGTGGTAAACTACTCACACATCATGGGAGAGGCTATGGTGTTGATGTAGAAGCCCTTCGTGATCGATTCCCCCTCTGTCGGAGCACAAGAAAAGGCCCCAAGATGGGATCTCACGGGACAGAAGGTTGCGGCGGTGGAAATAGGGTTTCGTGGTGCTCCTGGATGTTTTCAGGGTATATGAGTATATATAGGCTGAAGAAGTATGTCAGTGGAGCTATGGGGGGCCATGAGGGCGGGGGACGCGCCTACCCCCCTGGGCGCGCCCTCCTGCCTCGTGGCCACCTCGTGGCTTCCCAGACTTGTACCCCAAGTCTCCTGGATTGCGTTGTTCTAAAAATGATCCTCGCGAAGGTTTCATTCCGTTTGGATTCCGTTTGATATTCCTTTTCTGTGAAACACTGAAATAGGCAAAGAAACAACAATTTGCACTGGGCCTTTGGTTAGTAGGTTAGTCCCAAAAATAATATAAAAGTGCATATTAAAGCCCATTAAACATCCAAAACAGATAATACAATAGCATGCAACAATAAAAAATTATAGATACGTTGGAGACGTATCAAGCATCCCCAAGCTTAATTCCTGCTCGTCCTCGAGTAGGTAAATGATAAAAACAGATTTTTTGATGTGGAATGCTACCTAACATAATTTTCAATGTAATTCTCTTTATTGTGGCACGAATGTTCAGATCCGAAAGATTCAAGACAAAAGTTTAATATTGACATAAGAATATTAATACTTCAAGCATACTAACAAAGCAACCATGTCTTCTCAAAATAACATGGCCAAAGAAAGTTCATCCCTGAAAATGATATAGTCTGGCTATGCTCCATCTTCGCCACACAAAATACCCAAATCATGCACAACCCCGGTTTCAGCCAAGCAATTGTTTCATACTTTAATTTTTTCATACTTTTTCAACTTTCACGCAATACATGAGCATGAGCCTTGGATATAGCACTATAGGTGGAATAGAGTGGTGGTTGTGGAGAAGACAAAAAGGAGGAAGATGGTCTCACATCAACTAGGCATATCAATGGGCTATTGATATGCCCATCAATAGATATCAATGTGAGTGAGTAGGGATTGCCATGCAACGGATGCATGATACGTCTCCAACGTATCTATAATTTTTGATTGTTCCATGCTATTCTTTATGAAGTCTTGGATGTTTAATGGGCTTTATCATTCCCTTCTATACGATTTTTGGGACTAACCTATTAACCCAGAGCCTAGTGCCAGTTTCTGTTTTTCTCCTGTTTTAGGGTTTACAGAAAAGGAATATCAAACGGAGTCCAATTGACGAGCCAATTTTTTATGATTTTTTCTGGACCAAAAGAATCCCCCGAAGCAAAAGAGGTGGGCCAAGAGAGCCACGGGCTTCCCTCGAGGGTGGAGGGCGCGCCCTAGGAAGGGGGGCGCGCCCCCTATCTCGAGGACGGCCCGTAGCTCCCCTTTACTTGGCCCCAACTCCAAAAATTCCTATAAATACTGAAACCTTCGGAAATTAACCTAGATCGGGAGTTCCACCGCCGAAAGCCTCTGTAGCCACCGAAAACCAATCTACACCCATTCTGGCACCCTGCCGGAGGGGGGGGGGGGAATCCCTCTCCGGTGGCTATCTTCATCATCCTGGCGCTCTCCATGACGAGGAGGGAGTAGTCCACCCTCGGGGCCGAGGGTATGTACAAGTAGCTATGTGTTTGATCTCTCTCTCTCTCTCTCTCTCTCTCTCTCTCTCTCTCTCTCGTGTTCTTGAGATGACACGATCTTGATGTATCGCGAGCTTTGCTATTCTAGTTGGATCTTCTTCTCCCCCTCTACTCTCTTGTAATGGATTGAGTTTTCCCTTTGAAGTTATCTTATCGGATTGAGTCTTTAAGGATTTGAGAACACTTGATGTATGTCTTGCACGTATTTATCTATGGTGACAATGGGATATCATGTGATCCACTTGATGTATGTTTTGGTGATCAACTTGCGGGTTCCGTGACCTTGGGAACCTATGCATAGGGATTGGCACACGTTTTCGTCTTGACTCTCCGGTAGAAACTTTGGGGCACTCTTTGAAGTTCTATGTGTTGGTTGAATAGATGTTTCTGAGATTGTGATGCATATTGTATAACCATGCCCACAGATACTTGAGGTGACAATGGAGTATCTAGGTGACATTAGGGTTTTGGTTGATTTGTGTCTTAATGTGTTATTCTAGTACGAACTCTATGATAGATTGAACGTTACGACGGATTCTTGAATAGATCGATCAAAAAGAATAACTTTGAGGTGGTTTCGTACCCTACCATAATCTCTTCGTTTGTTCCCCGCTATTAGTTACTTTGAAGTGACTCTTTGTTGCATGTTGAGGGCTAGTAATATGATCCAGTTATGTTATCCTTGTTGAGAGAACTTGCACTAGTGAAAGTATGAACCCTAGGCCTTGCCTACTATCATTGCAACACCGTTTATGCTCACTTTTACCACTTGCTACCTTGCTGTTTTTATATTTTCTTATTACAAAAACCTATATCTACCATCCATATTGCACTTGTATCACCATCTCTTCGCCGTACTAGTGCACCTATGCAATTTACCATTGTATTGGGTGTGTTGGGGACACAAGAGACTCTTTGTTATTTGGTTGCAGGGTTGTTTGAGAGAGACCATCTTGATCCTACGCCTCCCACGGATTGATAAACCTAAGGTCATCCACTTGAGGGAAATTTTCCACTGTCCTACAAACCTCTGCACTTGGAGGCCCAACAACGTCTACAAGAAGAAGGGTGCGTAGTAGACATCAAGCTCTTTTCTGGCGCAATTGCCGGGGAGGTTAGTGCTTGAAGGTATATCTTTAGATCTTGCAATCGAATCTTTTAGTTTCTTGTTTTATCACTAGTTTCGTTTATAAAAGAAAACTACAAAAAAATGGAATTTAGGTTACCTCATATGCTTTATCTTTTTAATATCTTTTGTGAAAATGATGGGAAGGAAAATTGTGCTCAAGTACTTATGGACACCTTGAGTATCTGGTACTTGAATTATTTGGTTGATCTCATCACTCTAAATTAATTTAATGGGTTGATAATGATTTACTTTAATTGGGATTAAGTTGGAGGAACCTTCTCAATGATGTTTCAACTACCA
Organism: Secale cereale; assembly: GCA_902687465.1. NCBI lineage: Eukaryota > Viridiplantae > Streptophyta > Magnoliopsida > Poales > Poaceae > Secale > Secale cereale. The sequence goes on along the minus strand of LR738711.1, from coordinate 257,556,473 downwards.
TGATAGTTAAAATAAAATTTATTCCTTTATTGTAGGAAAAAATTGGCTTTATGCAAAACATTATAACCTTAGAGCCTCCACCAGCCATATATGCATGTAGTGATAGCATTTATCTGTTCCTTGCTCTAATGTGTTATCTTGCCAGCATATTCCATGTGTTGACCCGTTTCGGGCTGCAACATATCATGTTGCAGACTTTTCAGAAGAAGAGTAAGGTGCGCTAGGTCATTTGTCATGCACTCAGCTATGCCGTTGGAGTTGATGGACTCACTTTATCTTCCAAGCCCTCTGTTGTTATCGTGTTTGATGGCCTTATGCCATATCTTTTGTAATAAGCTCTCTTTTGAGACATTCGATGTAATAAGTGTGTGATTGCTACTCTGTTATAAATCCTCGAGTACTGTGTGTGTCAGCATTATCGATCCAGGGATGCCATTGAGCACAGAGACTTCGGTCCATTCGGATCGTGGTCGCTACAAGATGGTATCAGAGCACACGCTGAATGTAGGACACGACCACTAAGATGAGCCATAGGTCGCTCTTCTCTACTCATTTCCGACTCCTCTCCATTTCTACTCTTTAGGATGGCGGACTTGATACGTGTCCATCGTATCTATAATTTTTGATTGTTCCATGCCAATATTCTACAACTTTCATATACTTTTGACAACTTTTTATACTGTTTTTTGGGACTAACATATTGATCCAGTGCCCAGTGCCAGTTCCTGTTTTGCATGTTTTTTGTTTCGCAGAATATCCATATCAAACGGAGTCCAAACGGAATAAAAACAGACGGATATTTTTTTGGAATATATGTGAATTTTGGGAAGCGGAACCAACATGAGACGATGCCTGGGTGGGCCACGAGGCAGGGGGGCGCGCCCTGGGCAGGGGGCGCGCCCCGTGCCCTCGTGGCCACACCGTAAGGCAGTTGATTCCCTTCTTTCGCAAGAAAGCTAATATCCGGATAAAAATTGTGTCGAAAAATCTGCCCAATCGGAGTTACGGATCTCCGGGAATTTAAGAAACGGTGAAGGGCCAGAATCTAGGAACGCACAAACAGAGAGAGACAGAGAGACAGATCCAATCTTGGAGGGGCTCTCGCCCCTCCGCCACCATGGAGGCCATGGAACAGAGGGGAAACCCTTCTCCCACCTAGGGAGAAGGTCAAGGAAGAAGAAGAAGGAGGGGGGCTCTCTCCCCCTCGCTTCCGGTGGCACCGGAGTGCCACCGGGGCCATCATCGTGTGACGGCGATCTACACCAACACCTCCGTCATCTTCACCAACATCTCCATCAACTTCCCCCATCTAGCTACAACGGTCCACTCTCCCGCAACCCGCTATACCCTCTACTTGACCATGGTGCTTTATGCTTCATATTATTATCCAATGATGTGTTGCCATCCTATGATGTCTGAGTAGATTATCGTTGTCCTATCGGTGATTGGTGAATTGCTATGATTGATTTAAATTGCTTGTGGTTATGTTGCTATCCTTTCGTGCCGATCATATGAGCGCGCGCGTGGATCACACCATAGGGTTAGTTGTATGTTGATAGGACTATGTATTGGAGGGCAAGAGTGATAGAAGATTCAACCTAGCGTAGAAATTGATGCATACGAGATTGAAGGGGGACCAATATATCGTAATGCTATGGTTGGGTTTTACCTTAATGAACGTTAGTAGTTGCAGATGCTTGCTAATAGTTCCAATCATAAGTGCATAGAATTCCAAGTAAGGGATGACATGCTAGCAGTGGCCTCTCCCACATAAAACTTGCTATCGGTCTAGTAACGTAGTCAATTCCTTAGGAGCAATTTCGCAACTCCTACCACCACTTTTCCACACTCACTATATTAAATTTAGTTGTGTCTTTATCTTAGCAGCCCCTAGTTTATATTTACATGCTCTTTATATTCTTGCAAACCTATCCCACAAAAACTACAAAGTACTTCTAGTTTCATTCTTGTTCTAGGTAAAGTAAACGTCGAGCGTGCGTAGAGTTGTATCGGTGGTCGATAGAACTTGAGGGAATATTTGTTCTGCCTTTAGCTCCTCGTTGGGTTCGACACTCTTACTTATCGAAAGAGGCTACAACTGATCCCCTACACTTGTGGGTTATCAAGACCTTTTTCTGGCGCCATTGCCGGGGAGCAATAGCGTGGGGTGAATATTCTCGTGTGTGCTTGTTTGCTTTATCACTAAGTAGATTTTATTTGCTGTTCTAAGTTGTTCTCTATCTTTGGTTATGGATATGGAACCTGAAATACCAAAAAACTTAGGCGTACTTGCTACTCACGGATATGGGAACTTCCTAAAACCCTCGATGCTCATTATGTGAAAGATATTATGTACTACTTTGATAATCCTAAGAAAACCCCATTCAACTATGTAATGGGAGTAACGTTGGATCAATTTGAATACTTTAGGGATTATCGCTTGACACAAAAAGGGAACTATTATGGGATCAAATTCATTTGTTGCATTGGTATGCTCGGCAACTATGCTTGAGATATGATTATACTTGTTGCTCTAGGATGAAGGCTCCACACCTTCCCTTTTCATGCAAATTTAATGATAATGAAACCTTAGCTTCTTATGCTAATGGTATATATGATTATTATGATGTGGAACAAATAGAAGAATTCGTTGCTTTTAAGGGTGCTTATGAAATTGAATATTTGTTTAAAAAGAATGATGCTTTTGATGATGATGTTTCTAGGCCTGAAAATCTTGCTATATTGAAATATTGCTATTTGAATTATGAATACAATGCCAATATTGATGCGTTTATTGAGAAGGTCTCCGCTGTCCAAGAAGAGACTAATATTTTGCAGGAAACTATGGAAGAAGAAACTGATGACATTGTAAGCTCATTAGATGAAAAAGATGATGAGGAGAGCGAAGAACAAAAGGAGGAAGAGCGGATTAGCTACCCGTGCCGACCTTCTAATGAGAGTAACTCTTCAACTCATATATTGTTTAATTTCCCTTCGTGCTTACCGAAGGATGATTGCTATGATGATTGCCATGATCCCTTTGATTCGTTTGAAATATCCCTTTTTGATGATGCTTGCGATGCTTGTGGCCAAGATGCCAATATGAATTATGCTTATAGAGATGAACTTGCTATAGTTCCTTATGTTAAACATGAGATTGTTGCTATTGCACCCACGCATGATAGTCCTATTATCTTCTTGAGTTCTCCAAACTACACTATATCGGAGAAGTTTGCACTTATTAAGGATTATATTGATGGGTTGCCTTTTTCCGTTACACATGATGATTTTGATGAATATAATATGCATGTGCTTGATGCTCCTACTTGCAATTATTATGAGAGAGTAACTACGCCTCCGCCTCTCTATGTTTCCAGCACGATAAAATTGCAAGAAACTGCTTATACTATGCATTGGCCTTTACTTGATGTGCATGAATTGTTCTTGTATGACATGCCTATGCATAGGAAGAGAGTTAGACTTCGTTGTTTCATGACACATATTACTTTGTGCTCACTACTAAATCACAAATCATAGTTAATTAAAATTGGCTTTGATATACCCTGGGATCCGGGTGGATCCATCACTTGAGCACTATATGCCTTGCTTAATGGCTTTAAAGAAAGCACTGCCAGGGAGACAACCCGGAAGTTTAAGAGAGTCATTTATTTCTGTTGTGTGCTCTTATAAAGTTTAAAAACAAAAAAATAAAGAGGGAAACCCAAAACTTTTCAAAAAGAAAAGTGAAAGTGATATAGACGAGCATTGCGAAACTGGGGGACGTCCTTGAACTTTGTTCATGCCTATGGAAACTTTTTGAATCTTAATTACAGAAACTTTTCAACAAAAATAATTATCCCCTTGTACAATTCCATTGTATTATAAAAATAATGTGCCAAGGTTTGCCTTTAGGATGTTTACAATGCTTGTTGGTTTGTGCGGTGTAGGACAGAAACTTTGGCTGTAGTGCGCGATTTTACATTTTTTTCTGGAACGTCAAATGGTTCTGAAACTTTTTGCACTGTTTTTATATACAAATTGTTGATTTTTCCTAATTTTGGCAGAATGTTTCAAGTATCATAAGTCTGGTGAATGTTCAGATTATTACAGACTGTTCTGTTTTAGACAGATTCTGTTTTTGATGCATAGTTTGCTTGTTTTGATGAAACTATCAATTTCTGTCAGTGGATTAAGCCATGGAAAAGTTATATTACAGTAGCTACAATACAAAAACAAAATATGAATTGGTTTGCAACAGTACTTAGAGTAGTGATTTGCTTTATTATACTAACGGATCTTACCGAGTTTTCTGTTGAAGTTTTGTGTGGATGAAGTGTTCGAAGATCGAGGAGGTCTCGATGTGAGGAGAAGAAGGAGAGGCAAGAGCTCAAGCTTTGGGATTCCCAAGGCACCACAAGTAAATATTCAAGGATACTCAAGCTTCTAAGCTTGGGGATGCCCCGGAAGGCATCCCCTCTTTCTTCAACAAGTATCGGCATGTTTTCGGATTCGTTTCATTCATGTGATATGTGCAGATCTTGGAGCGTGTTTTGAATTTTGTTTTCACCTTTTATTTTATGCACCATGCTGCTATGAGATAGTCCTTGGTTGATTTATAGAATGCTCTTTGCACTTCACTTACATCTTTTGAGTATGGCTTTATAGAATGCTTCATGTGCTTCGCTTATATCATTTGAAGTTTGGATTGCCTGTTTCTCTTCACATAGAAAACCGCCATTTGTAGAATGCTCTTTTGCTTCACTTATAATTGTTAGAGCATGGGCATAACATTTTTAGAAAGAATTAAAACTCTCTTGCTTCACTTATATCTATTTAGATAGTTGACAGGAATGGGTCATTCACATGGTTAGTCATAAAATCCTACATAAACTTGTAGATCGCTGAATATGATATGTTTGATTCCTTGCAATAGTTTTGCAATATAAAGATGGTGATATTAGAGTCATGCTAGTGGGTAGTTGTGGATTGTAGAAATACTTGTGTTGAGGTTTGTGATTCCCGTAGCATGCACGTATGGTGAACCGTTATGTGACGAAGTTGGAGCATGATTTATTTATTAAGTGTCATCCTTTGTGTGGAGGTCGGGGGCGCGAGATGGTTAACTCCTACCAACCTCCCCCCTAGGGGCATGCATGTAGTACTTGGTTTCGATGGCTAATAAATTTTTGCAATAAGTATGTGAGTTCTTTATGACTAATGTTGAGTCCATGGATTATACACACTCTCACCCTTCCACTATTGCTAGCCTCTCTTGTACGGCGCAACTTTTGCCGGTACCATACACCCACCATATACCTTCCTCAAAACAGCCACCATACCTACCTATTATGGCATTTCCATAGCCATTCCGAGATATATTGCCATGTAACTCCACCGTTCCGTTTATTATGACACGCACCATCATTGTCATATTGCCTTGCATGATCGTAAGATAGCTAGCATGATGTTTCCATGGCTTGTCCGTTTTTGATGTCATTGCTACGCTAGATCATTGCACATCCCGGTACACCACCGGAGGCATTCACATAGAGTCATATTTTGTTCTAGCTTCGAGTTGTAATCTTTGAGTTGTAAGTAAATAAAAGTGTGATGATCTTTATTATTAGAGCATTGTCCCATGTGAGGAAAGGCCAAATAAAAAAAAAGATGGCCTAAAAAAAGCCCCTAAAAACAAAAAAAACAAAAAAATGAGAGAAAAGAGAGAAGGGACAATGCTACTATCCTTTTCAACACTTGTGCTTCAAAGTAGCACCATGATCTTCATAATAGAGAGTCTCTTGTTTTGTCACCTCCATATACTAGTGGGAATTTTTTGTTATAAAACTTGGCTTGTATATTCCAACGACCGGCTTCCTCAAATGCCCTAGGTCTTCATGAGCAAGCAAGTTGATGCACACCCACTAGTTTTCTTCTGAGATTTCATACACTTATAGCTCTAGTGCATCCGTTACATGGCAATCCCTACTCACTCACATTGATATCGATTGATGGACATCTGCATAGTCCATTGATTTGCCTAGTTGATGTGAGACTTTCTCCCTCCTTTTTTCTATCACCACCTTCTATTCCACCCATAGTGCCATGTCCATGGCTCACACTCATGTATTGCGTGAAAGTTGAAAAAGTTTGAGAATACTAAAGTATGAAACAATTGCTTGGCTAAAACCGGGGTTGTGCATGATTTAAATACTTTGTGTGGTGAAGATGGAGAATAGCCACACCATATGATTTTGTAGGGATAACTTTATTTGGTTGTGTTATTTTGAAAAGACATGATTGCTTTATTAGTATGCTTGAAGTATTATTGTCCTAATGTCAAATGATAGACTATTGCTTTGAATCACTCGCGTCTTAATATTCATGCCATGATTAGATTATATGATCAAGATTATGCTAGGTAGCATTCGACATCAAAAATTATCTTTCTTATCATTTAACTACTCGAGGACGAGCATGAATTAAGCTTCGGGATGCTGATACGTCTCCGTCGTATCTATAATTTTGATTGTTCCATGCCAATATTCTACAACTTTCATATACTTTTGGCAACTTTTTATACTATTTTTTGGGACTGGCATATTGATCCAGTGCCCAGTGCCAGTTCCTATTTGTTGCATGTTTTTTGTTTCGCACAATATCCATATCAAACTGAATCCAAACGGAATAAAGATGGACGGATATTTTTTTTGGAATATATGTGAATTTTGGGAAGCAGAACCAACATGAGACGATGCCCGGGTGGGCCACGAGGCAGGGGGGCGCGCCCTGGGCAGGGGGCGCGCCCTGGGCCCTCGTGGCCACACTGTAAGGCTGTTGATGCCCTTCTTTCTCCGCAAGGAAGCTAACATCCAGATAAAAATCGTGTCAAAAAATCAGCCCAATCAGAGTTACGGATCTCTTGGAATTTAAGAAACGGTGAAGGGCCAGAATCTAGGAACGCAGATACAAAGAGAGACAGAGAGACAGATCCAATCTCGAAGGGGATCTCACCCCTCCACTACCATGGAGGCCATGGACCATAGGGGAAACCCTTCTCCCACCTAGGGAGAAGGTCAAGGAAGAAGAAGAAGGAATGGGGCTTTCCCCCCCGCTTCCGGTGGCACCGGAGTGCCACCGGGGCCATCATCGTGTGACGACAATCTACACCAACACCTCCGTCATCTTCACCAACATCTCCATCACCTTCCCCCATCTATATATAGCGGTCCACTCTCTCGCAACCCACTGTACCCTCTACTTGAACATGGTGCTTTATGCTTCATATTATTATCCAATGATGTGTTGCCATCCTATGATGTCTGAGTAGATTATTGTTGTCCTATCGGTGATTTGTGAATTTCTATGATTGCTTTAAATTGCTTGTGGTTATGTTGCTGTCCTTTGATGCCCATCATATGAGCGCGCGCGTGGATCACACCATAGGGTTAGTTGTATGTTGATAGGACTACGTATTGGAGGGCAAGAGTGACAGAAGCTTCAACCTAGCGTAGAAATTGATGCACACGGGATTGAAGGGGGACCAATATATTGTAATGCTATGGTTGGGTTTTACCTTAATGAACGTTAGTAGTTGCGGATGCTTGCTAATAGTTCCAATCATAAGTGCATAGAATTCCAAGTAAGGGATGACATGCTAGCAGTGGCCTCTCCCACATAAAACTTGCTATCGGTCTAGTAACGTAGTCAATTGCTTAGGGGCAATTTCGCAACTCCTACCACCACTTTTCCACACTCGCTATATTAAATTTAGTTGTGTCTTTATCTTAGCAGCCCCTAGTTTATATTTACGTGCTCTTTATATTCTTGCAAACCTATCCCACAAAAACTACAAAGTACTTCTAGTTTCATACTTGTTCTAGGTAAAGTAAATGTCAAGCGTGCGTAGAGTTTTATCGGTGGTTGATAGAACTTGAGGGAATATTTGTTCTGCCTTTAGCTCCTCGTTGGGTTGGACACTCTTACTTATCGAAAGAGGCTACAACTGATCCCCTACACTTGTGGGTTATCAGGACTCAAGGAACAAGTTCACCCAACCAGATGAAGACACACCTTTTGTACGACACTTGAAGGAAGTCACTAGGTACCTGAACATCAGAATACCAAGCTTCACCGGGACCTACACCGCCACCTTACCAGAAGAGGAGCAATGGAGTATTCAAGTTCAAATTCCCGGGAGGGCGTTCACGCCAGTCACTGAGCCCATAGAGTTTTCCTTTGATGCACCAACCTGGAGTCTAGGCAAGAGCATGGCAGCCCACATTGCTATGTGACGAATTGGAGAAGTCTACAAACATGAGGTGATGGACAGTATCTACCAGATATGTTGGCGCTGAGATGAGCAATGGGAGATGATCACTACTAGGAAGGACATGTCCATTGCAGCCTTCATTCAAGAGTTAAACCAGCACATTCATCGACAGGAGCACCAGATGTGCGCAGGCATGATTATTGAAGAAGGCGTTAACCAGGAACACAGAGCTAGAAGAGGAACTCAAGTCTTCACATGACGGATATGAGGAGCAAATCGCAATACTAGTGGAGAAGAATGACGACCTGACAAGGAAGCTAGGAGTATTTATGGGAGAACCAGTGCCAGGAGGAGAAGACGACGAACCCACAGAGATTCGTTCTGAAGACTACATCATCATCGACGACACCGACTCTGACCCTGATGATAGTGATGATGACTATGAAGACGAAGCTGGAGCGGATATCATGGAGTCTTCCACCAATCAAAATTTCTAGACGACCACCAAATGAATAGTAGTATTTCTCCATATAGTAGAAGTCCGAGCACTTTTGTAACGATAGTTCTAGACCGATTGTATGCCCTTGCTTGAATTGATTTGGTGTGATATGATTGTGTTTGTCTCATGTCCATATGGGTAGTGATTTCCCCCCTAGACCTCATTCTATTCTAATCTCTTCCATCTAAAACCCATCAGATGCCTCCGAGACGTGAGGCCGGACTTGAGTTTCCCCCTGAGCTCACCCAGTTGATCCAGCAGCGGAACACTTTGATGCAACTTCTTGTCCAGAACCAGAACAACCACAACAACAACAACAACAACAACAACAACAACAACAACAACAACAACAACAACAACAACAACAACAACAACAAACCTCCGCCACCACCACCAGTTGACAACCTAGCCCATTTTTTGAGGTTGCAGCCGCCGGTGTTTTCCAGTAGCATCGAGCCAATAGTGGTTCATGACTGGCTATGCAAGACTGGAAGGGAGTTGACCACCGCAGGTTGCACAGATGCCGAGAAGGTGCGTTTTGCCACACATCAATTGGATGGACCAGCAACCTCATGGTGGGAGAATTACACAGCCACTTTCCCAATAGCCAATGTCAATTGGGATCAGTTTCAACAAGCTTTTCGCACCGCCCATGTCTCAACTGGGGCTATGAGCATGAAGAAGCGTGAGTTTCGCAACTTGCGCCAAGGAAATCTTACTGTGGCTCAATACGTAGATGAGTTCAGTACTCTATCTCGCTATGCCCCTAATGATGTGGCCACCGATGCCGCGAAGCAGGAGAAGTTTATGGAAGGGCTGAATGATGAGATGAGCATACAGTTGATGGTGGCAACATTCAACAACTACCAGGAGTTGGTAGATAAGGCTCTTATGATTGAAGGGAAGCAGCAGCAGATTGAGAGCCGCAAGAGGAAGTATGGACAAGGAAAGACCAATTCTGGAGCCCAGCAGAAGCCCTGTTTCACCCCGAACTCGGGAGGGTATACCCATAACCATGTAGGCCACACCCATAATGGAGGGAGTTCTCATAACCACAATGGCCCCAATAATGGGAATGGGAATGGAGCAAGCAGTAATCAGAACCGCTCCAATCCAGCCACACCCGCCAAGAAGGATCTAGGTCACATTACCCGTTTCAAGTGCGGGAAGACTGGACACTGCGCCACTGAGTGCCCTGAAGCGAGGAATGGGAACGACAATGGAAGCTCTGGGAAGAAGCCCAACCCTTTCAAAAGGGGACAAGTGAACCACGTGAACGTGGATGAGGTTGAAGAGTAGCCTGATGCAGTTGTCGGTAAGTTTTTGGTTAAGTCATTTACCGCAATAGTTCTTTTTGATACTGGTGCATCACATTCATACATTTCAAGGGGATTCATGGATAGATATAAGTTGCCCACCAAAGTACTTATGACACCCATGCTAGTAAGCTCACCAGGAGCAGAGTATATGGCAAGTCAAGGATGTTTTCAGATACCATTAACCATTGGAAGCCATGTTTTCCCCTCGGACCTGATAATTTTGGAATCACAAGGATTGTATGTGATACTAGGCATGTATTGGCTATCAATGTATGGAGGAAACATCAATTGTGCCAGTAAGTCGATTCTACTTACCACCCCGGAGGGAAAAAGGATCAAGTATGTATCCAGGCATGCGCCTAGGAGGACCCAAGTAAATTCTCTCTCGGGAGTTGTTCGGGAGGAAGTGCCTATAGTGAAAGATTACCCGGATGTATTTCCAGAGGAGCTACCAAGCATGCCACTAGATCGAGACATTTCATTTTTGTTAGAACTATTGCCAGTCACTGGGCCAATATCAAAGAGACCATACCGGATGTCCGCCAATGATCCGGAGGAGATCAAGAAGCAGATTAAGGAGTTATTGGAGAAAGGATTCATTCGACGAAGTTCATCACCCCGGGGAGACCCAGTGCTTTTGGTCAAGAAGAAGGATGGATCTTTAAGAATGGTTGTTGATTATCGAGCGCTGAATGAAGTGACGATTAAGAATAAGTACCCACTGCCAATGATCAATGATTTGTTGGACGAACTTCAAAGAGTTAAAGTATTCTCCAAAATCGATCTGCGATCAGGGTACCACCAGCTGAAGACCCGAGAAAAGGATATACCTAAGACAAACTTCACCACCAGGTATGGGCTATATGAGTATACAATTATGTCATTTGGATTGACTAACGCCCCTGCCTATTTCATGAGTATGATGAATAAGGTGTTCATGGAATTCTTGGATAAGTTCGTTGTGGTATTGATTGATGATATCTTGGTGTACTCGAAGAACGAAGAGGAACACAAGGAACATTTGCGTTTGGTTCTTGAGAAGCTTACAGAACATCAGTTATATGCCAAGTTCAGCAAATGTGAGTTTTGGTTGAAGGAAGTTGGATTCCTAGGACATGTTATATCGGGAGAAGGTATAGCACTGGATCCTACCAAGGTTCAGTCAGTCATGGAGTGTTTGGCACCCACCTCAGTTGGAGAGATCCACGGTTTTCTTGGACTCGCGGGATATTACCGGAGATTCATTGAGAATATATACAAGATTGCGAAGCCTATGACGGCATTGTTGAAAAAGGACACCAAGTTCCATTGGACTGAAGAGTGCGAAGTAAGTTTTCAGGAGATGAAGAAACGTTTGACAATAGCCCCAGTGCTGATCTTTCCAGATATACGCAAGGATTTCCAAGTGTATTACGACGCCTCTCGCTTAGGACTTGGAGGAGTGCTCATGCAGGACGGAAGAGTTGTTTCTTACGCCTCACGTCAACTTTGACCGCACGAGTTGAATTATGCCACGCATGATTTGGAGTTAGCAGCTGTAGTGCATGCGCTCAAGACTTGGAGACACTTTCTTATTGGAAACCGTTGTGATGTGTACACAGATCACAAGAGTTTGAAGTACATTTTCACTCAGAAGGAGCTGAACCTCAAGCAGAGAAGATGGTTGGAACTCATAAAGGATTATGATATGAAGCTGCACTATCATCTAGGCAAGGCCAATGTCGTTGCAGATGCTTTGAGCCAGAGAGCTATGTTAATACCCTAGTAAACGGACGATTGCCAAAGGAGATTGCAGACGATCTCAGGGAGCTTCGTATGGAGATAGTTCCTAGAGGTTTTGTTGCAGCATTGGAGGTTCAGTCAACATTATTGGGAAAGATACGAGAAGCTCAGAAGGATGACAAAGAAATTGCCGAAATAAATGAGAAGATGAGTGAAGGAAAAGCCAAGGGTTTTCGTGAGGATGAACACGACACCTTGTGGTTTGAGGACCGTGTCTATGTGCCCAACAATGCCGAGATCAAGAAGTTGATACTACAGGAAGCACATGACTCGCCATACTCGATACACCCCAGAAACACTAAGATGTATTTGGATTTGAAGGAACGTATCTGGTGGACGGGAATGAAGAGGGACATTGACGAGTATGTAGCCGTATGTGATGTATGTCAGAGAGTGAAGGCAGAACATCAGAAGCTAGCAGGATTACTGCAGCCTATGCCGATACCCGAATGGAAGTGGGACAAACTTGGCATGGATTTCTGTCAGGCCCAAGATGCGATTCTATCCCGATCACGTGACACTTATGTGATTGGGGCACAACCGCATTTCGGGCGCTTAGCAAGATGGATATCATTACATCGTACCATTACATACATACATGGGGGATACAACAATACATACAAGTCACATGAATACAACAACAATACAAGGTATCCGACTACGGATGCAAACATGAAAAGCACAAAGACATCCATCTGCTATCCCAGGCTGCCGACCCGGAACCTAACCCAAGACTGAAGAAGAAGAAGAATAAGAAAGAACTCCAACACAACGATCATCGCTCTCACATCAAGACAACGGAAACCTGCACCTGCAACTGTTGTTGTAGTATCTGTGAGCCACGAGGACTCAGCAATCCCATAACCATGGGTAACAAGACTATCAAAGCTTACTAGGTAGAAAGAGGTAAAGTGGTGAGGTTGCAGCAGCGGCTAAGCATAAATATGGTGGCTAACTTACGAGTACAAGAATAAGATGAGCATCTATGCAAACGGTCGCAAATAGTAGTGATCGCTAAAGATCCTGAACTACATACGAGTCAATCATAACCCCACTGTGTTCTCTTCTCAAAATGAAAAGAGACAGTCACGGTTACTCACACAGTTGTGTGTTTTACTTCGGATCCTCTGTCAAGTTTTCTACAACCGGACATTAACAAATTCCAATCTGCCACATAACCGCGGGCACGGCTTTCGAAAAATCATAACCCTGCAGGTGTGTCCCAACTTAGCCCATCACAAGCTCTCACGATTAGCTGAATTGATAAATATAATATCATCACCCCTTATCTTAGGGAAATCCGATCAGGCTCGGCATCCCGGTGCACAAGACATTTCGACAATGGTAAAACAAGTCCAGCAAGACCTCCCGGCGTGCCGACACCCTGATAGTAGCCGCGCGTATCTCGTCTCAGGCCACGACCGGATGAGCACAGCGTACAACAGCCAAACCCCAAGTTTCAAAGGGGGGGCGCCGCACACGACTCTATTTGGGACCAACACCATCAGCACTGGCCCCCCTGCTATGTAGAAAGAATCCCCGGGTAGCGCTAACTCCCTATGCAATTTAATTAATTAATTAAGTTGCATTATGAGCAAATTAAAAGCAATGTTAGGCCTTGCTGGAGGAGTTTTATTCAAAGACGAACTGTCAAGGGGTCCCCATATACCCATCGTGTAAGGGACGCAAAATCAAGGAACATAATGCCGGTTTATCGGCGCCTAAGGTGGCATGAGTGGAACAAAACACCGAGCAAAAGGCCAAGCCTTCCACCCATGCCCAATATATAGGTGTGTTATTAATAATAATAGATATTGTGATATTCCAACAACAAGTTCCCTCCTGGAACGAACTTCATCTTCACCTGCAACTAACAACGCTATAAGAGGGGCTGAGCAAGCGGGTAACATAGCTAAACAATGGTTTTGCTAGGAAGGTTTCAACGGTTAGAGGTTTCATGGCAACAAGGAGAGGCTGACAATAATGATGGGTAGCGCGACATATAACGATAGCATGGAGACACTAAGCATGGCAATGATAGTAAAGGTATCCAAGGGTATGATCATCTTGCCTGAGATCCCGCAAGGAAGAAGAACGGCTCCGTGAAGAAGACGGAGAAGAAACCTTGAAGAAGACCCACGGGTAGACGAACGAATCCTCACGAACATAATGGAACAAGCACTAACGAGAAGAAGCAAGCAACACGGTAAACAAACCACTCAAGAACATGACAATATGCACTACCAAGTAGGATGCACGACAAGTCTACATATGACGCACAACAAGTATTTACAGGAAGCAAAACATGGCAAGGTAGGAAGCACAGCAAAACAACACAAGTCTATATATGATGCAATACATGGCAAGGTATGATGCATGACAAATCTACACAGGAAGCACAGCAAGTCTATACAGGAATCATTACATGGCAAGGTAGGAAGCACAGAAAAACAACACAAGTCTATATATGATGCATTACATGGCAAGGTATGATGCATGACAAATATATACATGAAGCAATACATGGCAAGGTATGATGCATGACAAATCTATACAGGAAGCACATAAAGTCTATGAAGCATAACATGGCAAGGTACGATGCATGACAAGTCTATACAGGAAACACAGCAAGTCTATACAGGAAGCATAACATGGCAAGGTAGGAAGCACAACATGGCAACGGTGCAAGATGCACCTAAACATCAACCAAACTTACTCCAAACATGTTAACAAGATGATATTATGATTCTACATGCAAAATCACTCAAGTTTCATATAAAGAACACCCCAAACGGAGCACCGGGCTAAAAGATACACATGAAACAAGATATAGCAACAAGCTGAAAATAACAGCCACATAGTAACTTTGGAGCATGATAAATATAAGCTACAACACTCAAACATGGTGATAAGAAGCATGAACATGAAGTAGACATATCCTACAGCAAACAAGTCCATTGGAGCATCTCCATAGGAGGCATGGATCAATAGCAACAAGCTACAACATTTTGTTCATGACAATAAAAACCTGACAGCAATATTTTATAGCAACTTGGGAGCAAGAATTAAATTAGCTACAGCAGGCCAAATGAGCAAGTGAGGACATGAATGGATAGACAACAACAACAACAAGGAAAGATCAATGGCCACCCCAAAACTAACATGGATTTGCCTAGGGCATCAAGCAAACATAGCATCAGGATATTACAGATTCCAGACTTAGTGAAATTTCACTAAGTGTTAAAACAGCAATAACAACATGGCATGTTTGCAAGCATGTTTAAATCAACACAAGGCATATCATGGAAAGTTAAATGCACCACATCAAAGAACACATCATGGAGAATCTAAAACATCTAGGCATGTGACAAAGGGACAAACATAACAATAGCAACGAGCTCCTCAACTAGGCATCTCGAAACAAGTTACAAAACCTAACAGCCACATGCACTTTTGCAACAGGGATAAACATGGCAATATGAACTCAAACAAGCATGCTATAGCAACCAACATGTAGAGCATCTCATGATGAACATTTTGACATATAATTTGCATCATTTGGATAAACATGCACCAAGTTATCATATCACAAACATGGCAAGAAAATAACAAGTAGCAGCAGTTTATAACAAGTAGCACCCTTGCAACAGATATTTAAGCCTCTAGATGAAGTCAAACAAGCATGGCACAATGGAACAAAGTGTAGAGCATATCTCCACGATCATTTTGACATATCATTCACTCAATTTGGATAAGCACACAAAAAGATATCATCATGCAAAGATGCAACATTATGCTGACAGAAATAAAGACTCTGCAGAATTTTATACTCCGAAAAAAAACAAAAACGGCGCAAGATAGTTAAACTACGCGCGGGCGAGAGATAGGGGTCTCACCACTGGGCTGAGGCCCAGGCCAGAAGAGGTGAGGCAGGCCGGCGCGGTGCGGCTGGGGGCTGGGCCGGCCCGATGCGGCACTGGGCCTTGCCTGGGATGCGGCCCACGCGGAGGCACCGGCCCAGGAGGGCGATGGCCTTGTCACCCCGCGCAGCGCATGGACATGGAGGAGGACGGCGGCCATGGCAGTATCGGCGGCGACGGGATCCCGCATCAGGGAGGTCGAGAGGAGCTCGGAACTACGGGAATGGATCGGCGGCGGGCGGATCCGGGCAGCTCCGCCCCGGATCTCCCCGAAGGAGGACCCAACGGCGGCTCGGTCGTCCATGCCTCGCGAGCGCTGGCTCGGGCGGCTTGGTGCGGGCCTGCACGGGCCGGCTGCGGGCTTTGGCGGGCCCGCGCGGCTGGGAGGCGTGGAGACGCCACATGGCGGCTGAGGACTGGCCAGGGGGCGCTAGGTGGCGGCTGCGGCGGAAGCACTGCGCGGCGGCGGTGGAAGCACGGCGCGGCGAGGGTGGAAGCACGGCGCGGCGAGGGTGGAAGCACGGCGCGGCGAGGGTGGAAGCACTGGGCGGCGGCGGTGGAAGCATTGCGCGGAAATTGAGGTGGAGGAAGAAGAAGGCCATTTTTGGCAGGGGTAGGCCGCTTAAATAGGAAAGGGGGGGGTTAGGGATAGGGTTTGGAGGGGGTTTGAGGCCATTTTTGGACCGTTAGATCCCGATCGAACGGCTCCGAGCGGAGGGGAAGTTAGGCAGGCCTAGGTGGGCTGTGTAGATGCATTGGGCTGAGATGAGAGGAGAGGGAGAGATGCCCGCGGGGGTTTTCGGAGACCGAAAACGTCCGACGAATTAATTGGCGACTAGTGCCGCTATATCTCTCCGTTGGGCTATCAAACGGACTCTGAATGCGATGAAATTTGGCAGGCGGCCTGTCTACACTATAATAAGACCACACGCCAAGTTTCAACCCATACCGAGAACGTTTTTCGGCCACTTACAAAATAAATATTCGGAGGCACCGCGGGCGCGTGTGAGTGTGTCTGGGCTCAGAACGGACAACGGAAAGGACGAGGGAACTCGGGCGGATGCAAGTTTCGAAAACATGCTGATGCAACACACATGATGACATGGCAAGATGCAACACGCAAGCAGATGACAGGGCAACGTCTACGAATAACTGGCTGACACCTGGCCCACCGGTCTCGGGGTGTCACAACACTCCCCTACTAACAAGAGATCTCGTCCCGAGATCTTAGGAACGAGACGGGAGGAAAAAGGAAGAACAAAGTTCTTCGAAGACAAAAGAGTGAAAGCAAGGAACCTTGAGAGGTTGTGCCACTTGAAAAGAACAATGCAACAAAGAAGAACAAAGTTGCAAGGACTTTGTTAGACAAGAGGAAGAAGGAATTCGACGAGAATCCAAAAGGTTGAAGGAATAAGAATGAATTCGAACCCACTCCGGTTAAAAAGAGATAGAAAAAAGGAGTCTGAACGAAGGAATTCGGGCAGCACTCTGGCTGAAAAATGGAAGAAATAGCACACCGGTTGAACATGAATGGAATAGGACAAGAACTTGAGGAGATGGAATAAAAACATGACGAAAAGAACAAGACAATACCTCCAGAATAATTGAAATGATGGAATAAAAGAACGGAGAAGAAGATGACGACTTGAGCACAAGTGACATGAACGAGAATTAATAAGAGAATGACTTGACCGGAGTTGTTGAGAAAAACAACCACAAAAGAATAAGCTTGTCGTGGACTTATGTAAACATCTCAAAGCTTGAGGTGAATTACCACCGCAACGAAGAGAAGGATTATCTGAGAATGAAGAATTGCAAAACTCCACTTCAAAAGAATAGGAGAATTATTTGCGCTCGAGAGGCAAGAATAAGAATGCTTGAGCTTTGAGCCAAAAGAATTTGATGAACACTAGAAGAATGAATTAAATGATGAAGAACCACCATGAAGAACTCCGGTAACAAAAGGGTGATGAAGGATGAAAAGAATAAGAATAAGCCTTGCGATGATTTAGACGGGGTTCCGTCGAGATAGCCGAGAAAATTTGAACTCCGAAAAGAAAAGAATAAAACACCTGGAACTAGAATTTATTCATCAAGAATAAACTCCGAAGGAAAGGATAAATCAACTTGATGAAAAGAATAAGAATTATGTTATGCTTATCCTCCACCAATTAAATTGATGAGAAGCAATGGATTCGCATACTACTATTCACGATGAAAAGGATTAAAGAGGGATATATCGCGAGCTTGCAAAAATCTTCATGAAACACCGGTAAGGTTGAAATGAACGAACGAATTGATATGATAGCACCGGAAAAGAACTCTTGAGCGAATCACCGTAAAGAATTGAAGCCGAGTGAAGAAAAATGAACGAACCACCGGAAGAAATAATTCAAGTGATGAAAGAGAATAGACCACCGTAAGGAATTGAATTGAACGATGCAAGAGGACAAGCCACCATGAAGAATTGAGATTGAGTGAATACAAGAGAATGAATCGCCGGGAAGAATAAAGCACTTGAGGAAAATTGAATGATGAGAACAAAGAGATCGTGAACTGATTAAATAATGCTTGAACGAAGCACCGGAAGAATGTGAGACGAACGAAGAGGCATCAATGAAGAATATTTGGAGGACGAAGTTGAAAACTGAGAACGAATAAGTCTTCTGAAAGGATGGCCTTCGAAGGAACACAAGAAAAGAATTAATGAAATACTCCAGAAGAATGAAAAGAAGAGAGGTTGAACCAACGATGAAAAGAATTGAAAGAGATATTGGAGAAGGCATATGACTGATGGAATCCATACTTACATCACATTCTAAAGAATTTCGGAACACTTCGGGAAATTAGAAGAGTCAGGTAAGATCCTGGGAAAAGACCTGTGGGTTAGGGCCCACTGAAGAAAATCACCGTTGAGAATTGATTGACAATAGGAGATAAAGCACCGGAAATGATTCAACGTTTCGAGTGAGGTGACGACCTCGAATGAATTAGAACACAGGCGAATATCCTGAGATGTCTTCGGAACTCCAGAATAATTAAATGACGAGAGTCGAATGAGCAAGGGGAAACAATTGAGCCGAGGGAAAAGAATAAGATCAACACCGAAAACTTGAATTGATTCCACCGGAAAAGAAGAAGAGGTGAAGAATATTGAATCGAGAGGAGAATTCATCGGAGAAGAAAAGAGATGAAGGGTGACGAACTAAACGAGAATTCACCAGTTGAAATAACTGGGGAAAGAATGCAAAGGATTCACACGCGTAGGTGATGGCTTCTCGCTCCTCGTTGGCTACCCCAAGTGGAAGGTTGAGATGTAGCGTAGCGGCAAATTTCCCTTGGCAAAGATACCAAGGATCGAATCCTGTGAGACTCCGAGGGTCGACAAGTAGGTGTCAACGGCGCCAGAAACTTAGCTGTTGACGGGACCTGCACACAGATACAGATAACTTTGCTCCCAACGAGTACAGAGAGGTTGTCAATCCCTCCGGCCTTGTTGTTTACAAAGGATCAAACACAAGAGATAATAACTTAGCTGTTGACGGGACCTGCACACAGATACAGATAACTTTGCTCCCAACGAGTACAGAGAGGTTGTCAATCCCTCCGGCCTTGTTGTTTACAAAGGATCAAACACAAGAGATAATAATGATAGCTATGACTGCAACTAGGAAGTAAAAACAGGAAGTAAATAGAAGGTGTGATCAGCGGTGGTAATATGGACCGGGGTCCCATGATGTTCACTAGTGATGTCTCTCTCCCAAAAGACGATAAAACAGCTATGTGAGGTAAACAAATTACAGCTGGGCAATTGACAGGATTATGTGCGCAAACCAATGCTAACTATGTTGCAAAGAAAGGTAGAGGCTCAAAAGCATGGGCGGTACGCCAAGGCAAGTAGACCGAAATCCATCTGCATCCACTACTAATCATCCACCTTGAGATATCTATCCAGAACATCTCGCTGGTATTAAGTTGTGAATCCCACCCATAGTGTAAACTCAAAGCAACAGACAACTGCATTAAAAGAACTTTGCGTAAAGTAAACAATCCTTGCACCCGCAAGTACAAGCACCGTTGTTTTCTCCCTTGTGGCAACAACACATCTCCTAGACTCATGTTTCTCTCACTCAAGCTAGTCATCAGGGGGCATGAACCCACAATCAAGCATAACGCTCCCTCTTGGAGTTACTACCAACTACTTGGCCAAAGCAATAAACAACAACGGAGAACATGCAAGAATTACTCAAGAACAAAGATATAAAAGAGGTGAATCAAATATATTACTCAAACACAATCTGAACATAGTCTCATAATCCATCAGATCCCAGCAAACTCAGCAAAGCAACAGCAGAAAGATTACATATGTGCCTCGATCATGTAGGGCAACTCACGAGGTCTAAACCATGAAGAGCAAAGAGGGGAGGAGAAAATCACATAGCTACTGATCATGGACCCATGGTCCAAGGTGGACTACTCACGACTCATTTGGGAAGCGTCCATGGTGGTGGAGAAGCTCCCGGTGGTGGTTCTCCCCTCCGGCAGGGTGCCGAGAAGAGTTCTCCTGATGCTCCCGATCTTGGAAGCGCTGCGGCGGTGAAACAGAGGCGAGATCGCGAAAAAGGGTTCTATCCTCGAGGGTTTCGGGACGAGAGGGATATATAGGGGAAGGGGGGCAGCCAGAGGCGGAGCAGGGGCCCCAGGCGCCCCCTGGCGCGGCCAGGGGTGGGGCTGCGCCAGGTGGCCGCCTCGGCCTCCCCTGGCTCCCCTCTGGCCCATCTTTGGTTCTTCGCGAAGCTTCCTGTACGCTGATTTTTCCTATATTTTTACTGGAATTTTTGGAGCACTTTTAATATGGGGGAAACCTGAAATAGAAAAACAGTAGAAAACAGGAACTGGCACTGTGGTGCACTGAGTTAATAGGTTAGTCCAAATATGATCAAAAGTGTATGGAAGTGCATCAATATCATAGCAATATCACACAAAAGAAGCATGGAGCAAGCAGAAATTATAGATACGTTTTGGACGTATCAGTAGGATAGATACTCGATTAAGGACTCCGGTCCGAGAAGAAAAAAAAAGGGTGGGCGAGTGGGAAAAAAGAAAGACCACTTCGGAAGGTGAAACACCGTCGGTTGAAAGAACTGAGGTTGAACTTGCAAGGAAGAAGATGGTTGAATCCACTTGACGAGAGATGCACCAGATGAAAGAATTAACAACGTAACGAACGAAAACTAACCACGTGATCCTAAAAAAATTTGAACGGGAAGAGGAGTAATTCAAAACACCTATGTCAGGATTCTTCACCAGAGCGACGAAGGGGCAAGGGAGTAAAAAGAATTCCTACTCTCCGATATAACTAGACTCCGAAAAAGTTTTCTGCTAGACTCAACAACGGCCAAGCTACGATCAAGGGGGCTCCTATGGTCGGTCGAGACTCTGATACCAACTTGTCAGGCCCAAGATGCGATTCTATCCCGATCACGTGACACTTACATTATTGGGGCACAACCGCATTTCAGGCGCTTAGGAAGATGGATATCATTACATCGTACCATTACATACATACATGGGGGATACAACAATACATACAAGTCATATGAATACAAAAACAATACAAGGTATCCGACTACGGATACAAACATGAAAAGCACAAAGACATCCATCTGCTATCCCAGGCTGCCGACCCGGAACCTAACCCAAGACTGAAGAAGAAGAAGAAGAAGAAAGAACTCCAACACAACGATCATCGCTCTCACGTGAAGACATCGGAAACCTGCACCTGCAACTGTTGTTGTAGTATCTGTGAGCCACGAGGACTCAGCAATCACATAACCATGGGTAACAAGACTATCAAAGCTTACTAGGTAGGAAGAGGTAAAGTGGTGAGGTTGCAGCAGCGGCTAAGCATAAATATGGTGGCTAACTTACGAGTACAAGAATAAGATGAGCATCTACGCAAACGGTCGCAAATAGTAGTGATCGCTAAAGATCCTGAACTACATACGAGTCAATCATAACGCCACCGTGTTCTCTTCTCAAAATGAAAAGAGACAGTCATGGTTACTCACACAGTTGTGTGTTTTACTTCCGATCCTCTGTCAAGTTTTCTACAACCGGACATTAACAAATTCCAATATGCCACATAACCGCGGGCACGGCTTTCGAAAGATCATAACCCTATAGGGGTGTCCCAACTTAGCCCATCACAAGCTGTCACGATTAGCTGAAGTGATAAATATAATATCATCACCCCTTATCATAGGGAAATCCGATCAGGCTCGGCATCCCGGTGCACAAGACATTTCGACAATGGTAAAACAAGTCCAGCAAGACCTCCCGGCGTGCTGACACCCAGATAGTAGCTGATGGCTTCTCGCCCCTCGTTGGTTACCCCAAGTGGAAGGTTTGAGATGCAGTGTAGCGGAAGTTTTCCCTTGGCAAAGATACCAAGGATCGATTTCCCTGAGACACCCAGTTTCAACAAGAAGGTGTCAACTGCTAACGGCGCCAGATATTAGCAATCAACGTGGACCTGCACACAGATACAAATAACTTTGCTCCCAACGAGTACAGAGAGGTTGTCAATCCCTCCGGTCTTGTAGTTTACAAAGGATCAAACGCAAGTGATAATAGTGATAGGTTTTGCTGCAATAGTAAGTAAAAGCGGAAAGTAAATAGCGGATGTGATCAATGATGGTAATATGGACCGGGGTCCATGATGTTCACTGGTGATGTCTCTCTCCCAAAAGAGGATAAAACAGCTATGTGAGGTAAACGAATTACAGCTGGGCAATTGACAGAATTATGTGCGCAAACCAATGCTAACTATGTTACAAGAAAGGTAGAGGTTCAAAGCATGGGCGGTACGCCAAGGCAAGTAGACCGAAATCCATCTGCATCTACTACTAATCATCCACCTTGAGATATCTATCCAGAACATCTCGCTGGTATTAAGTTGCGAGTCCCACCCATAGTGTAAACTCAAAGCAACAGACAACTGCATTAAAAGAACTTTGCGTAAAGTAAACAATCCTTGCACCCGCGGGCACAAGCACCGTTGTTTTCCCCGTTGTGGCAACATCACATCCCCTAGACTCATGTTTCTGTCACTCAAGCTAGTCATCGAGGGGCATGAACCCACAATCAAGCATAACGTTCCCTCTTGGAGTCACTACCTACTACTTGGCCAAAGCAATAAATAACAACAGAGAACATGCAAGAATTACTTACGAACATAAATATAAAAGAGGTAGATCAAATATATTACTCAAACACAATCTGAACATAATCTCACAATCCATCGGATCCCAGCAAACTCAACATAGCAACAGCATAAGGATTACATATGTGCCTCGATCATGTAGGGCAGCTCACGAGGACTAATTAGTGAAGCACAAGAATGGGAGGAGAACATCACATAGCTACTGGTCATGGACCCATGGTCCAAGGGAGACTACTCACAACTCATCCGGGAGGCGTCCATGGTGGTGGAGAGGCTCCCGATGGTGATCCTCCCCTCCGGCAGGGTGCCGGGAAGAGTTCTCCTGGTGCTCCCGATCTTGGAAGCGGCGGCGGCGGCGGAACAGAGATGAGATCGCGAAAAAGGGTTCCCGTCTCGAGGGTTTCGGGACACGATATAAATATATGCCAAAGGGGGGCATCAGCGGAGGCTCGGGGGGCCCAGGCGCCCCTCCCGGCGCGGCCGGGGGGCG
>LR738711.1:257496011-257532908 GCA_902687465.1 Secale cereale | reverse complement strand
GCGCCACCAGGGCGCCTGGAGCCCTGGTGGCCCCCCTCCGGCTGTACTTTGGCTGCTGGGAAGCTTCTGGAACGCTGATTTTTTATATAATTTTTCCGGGATTTTTCTGGCAGTTCTCGTAATGGGAAAACCTGAAATACAAAAACAGCAGAAAACAGAAACTGGCACTGGGGTGCACTGAGTTAATAGGTTAGTCCAAATATGATCAAAAGTGTATGGAAGTGTATAAATATCACCCAAAAGAGGCATGGAGCAAGCAGAAATTATAGATACGTTTTGGACATATCAACATCCCCAAGCTTAATTCCTGCTCGTCCTCGAGTAGGTAAATGATAACAAGAATAATTTCTGTGGTGACATGCTATTAACCATATAAGGATTTTTCATAGTCATTTGACAAAAGCTTACTGAGACAATGAATCTGTAGTAATTAAGTTGCCTCATGAGAAAATCACAAAGAACTGAAAGTTTTACAATATGGTATTGAAACATCAAATAGATTTGTAATGAGCATGGTGTGCAAATATGATAAAGTGATATCTCGCTTGCCCCCTTTAGTGAAGCAAAACATAAATGCAGGGGCATCTCCAAGGTTTAAGTGATGACTAGATACAATGATTTCAGAATGAACGATATCATAATCATGCAAAAGACAATGCTACTTTGGGACAATGCACATTACACTCAGAATGACAATCATGCTCTCAGTAGTTGGTGCTTTAAAAGAAGGTGGAGACTCTCGAACCGTGGCTTTTGTTGGCAAGGTTGAAAACCCGTAGTCGGAAACAAAGACAAAGCATGTACCAGAGCTCTTGGTTTTAAAAACAGAGGTAATAATATTTTTTCTTAGATCATGCATGTTTCGTCAACAAATGCTAGCAGACAACTCAATCACTTCTTGAGATGGACGAGTTTCGAGGAACGGATCCCGAATGAGGACGATCACATCCTCTTAATCTCCTTTGTTTATCACTGCCAAAGTTTTCTGATTTCTCATGAACAAAGCGTGAAGGAGGGTTTGTTTGTTATATTAATTTTGAGCCGAGCGCACTCAATGCCCGTTCCTTCTCGTATTATGGGTTTGCACATTATACATGCAATCCCGGGGTGAAGCTTGTCCAACTTAAAAAGATCATGAATTAACTACTACTTCCTCATGGACTTAAAACAGAGGCACAAAATAGGAATGCATTTTTTTCTTTTTGAATAATTTCGAGATGGTACATGAAAGTCTTCGTTAGGAATGGCAGGTAAATACCATGTAGGAAGGTATGGTGGATTCATATGGCATAACTGGTTTAAAGGAATTTGGATGCACAAGCAGCCAGTCCGCTTAGTACAGGTGGAGGTTAGCAAAAGACTGGTAGCGACCAACTAAGAGAGCAATGACGGTCATAATCATGCAGAGCGATAAAGCAACATTGAATCAGGCATGGTAGTTATATCGCTACTCAGAAACAAAAGATCATCAAGGCTTGGCAGACTTTCTTTACAGTCTTAAATATGCGTGAGCATACGCCAAGTCAATCAAAATAAATTCTTGAAGGAAGATATTACTAAACCATACCACATCATAGGCAAACAAATCATGTTGGTATTCTAATAACACATTGGGAACCCCCCAGCTATTTGAGACTAACCATAAGAAAACATGAACTAGTAAGCACCATTATGCACGTAGCATCTTTATCATAGACATACCAACCAATGCAACGGAAGAAAACTCTCTAAATAAGATAATCATGATAAATAAAGAGAGTTCAAGCAACCAACTAAACAAAAGCTCTTTAAAAAGATAAGCATGGAAACTAAAAGCTAAGCATGATAGTAGCTATTTAAAAGACAAAGAACACACACAGCAAGGATAGACATGAAAATTCTATGTTGTGTTCTAGGTAGAAGTGGAGCGTGTTTATCTCCCACATAAAGAAAGCTGAGTTCCGACTCGTTATGAAAAGCTAAAGAAAACTAAAAAGGAAAATAAAAGTAAGACGCTCCAAGCATAGCACATAACACATGAAGTGATAAAAATATAGTGGAACGAAAGATGAATTGATAATGTTGATGGAGAAGGGGATGCACGGGGGCATCCCCAAGCTTAGACGCTTGAGTCTCCTTGAATATTTCTTGGGGGTGCATGGGGGCATCCCCAAGCTTGAGCGTTTGACACTCCTGAATCTTTTTATCATCTTCCCTCGCACACTTGAAAACTCCCTTCATACATAACTCATCATAATCTGATTAGCGAGGTTAGTACCCATAATAAAATAATTGTTCCTTGCTGGAAATAAGGATATTCTTGAAGGTCTACTGTTTCTCAAGATTGCCAAAAGGTTTTTGCAAAGAAAAAGCAAGCTCTAGGTTTGCAAAATGAAGGAAAGGCAAAACAGGTCAGAATCTGTGAAAAACAGAACAGCAGGTAATAAATGATTTTTTCGGGGCACTTCTGCAACTCTAATCAAAAAACTCAAAACAGACGCACGAAAGACAATTGTATAGAGCACGCTGTCGAAAAATTTCAGACCAAAAAGATGATCTGGTGATTTTAGACGAATTTTTCTATCCAAGGACAGAATTTGTTTCCTGGACAGCACGTCACAACTTTTGAACTTTCTTGCAATCAGAGGCTACACTTGGCACAAAGTTGAAAAGCAAAGATACAACGATGATGCTACTGTAGTAACAACATCAAGACACAACAAAAGCAAAATAAATTTTTTATTCATGTGGGCTGCCTCCCAAAAGCGCTTTCTTTTATGCCTTTAAGCTAGGCATAATGCAAAGAGATCAAGTTTTATCAAGAGTAAAAGAATAGCTAGCCCGTATAACGGACTCAAAAGGTAACTTAATCTTCTTTCGAGGGAAGTGTTCCATCCCTTTCTTGAGAGGAAACTGGAATTTTATATTCCCCTCTTTCATGTCAATGATAGCACCAACGGTGAGTAGGAAAGGACGTCCCAAAATAATTGGACAAGAAGGTTCACATTCAATGTCCATAATAGTAAAATAAATGGGAACATAGTTGTCATTGACAATGATAAGAACATCGTCGATCCTCCCCAAAGGTTTCTTTATGGAAGAATCAACGAGACGAACACCAAAAGAACAAGAATCAAAAGGTTTCAATTTAAGCATATCATATATTCTTTTGGGCATAACAGAGGTACTAGCACCAACATCACATAAAGCATAGCAAGAGAAGTTATTCAACTTAATTTTAATCATAGGATCCCAACCATCTTCTAGCTTTCTAGGTATGGAGGCTTCTACTCTAAGTTTCTCCTCCCTAGCTTTGATAAGAGCATTAGTGATATGCTCTGTGAAGGCAAGGTTAAGCGTGCTAGTGTGGGGATCTTTAGCCATTCTTTGTAGAAAGGTGACAACTTCTGAGATACTACAATTATCAAAATCAATTTTATCATTATTGGGAAGAACTGTAGTGTCATCTTCTTTGTTAGAATTGCTCTCTATTATAAGAGTTTGAACGTCTTCCCAAGTTTGGGGAAGCATAGGAGCAACTTTAAACTGAGGCTCATACTCTTTTCCTGGAAGACCATGCCATGGGCATAGCTCTCCATCAAGACTAACATAATCACAAGGTTTATTACTTTTGTAGATCCCGACAGTGGTGATTGGTGTAATGGAAGAAGGGGTGTACTCCTCCCATTTAGTGTTTTTGGTGGAACCCATAGCAGCAAGCAAGCAAGATAACTATTTTTGTGATTTTCGATAAAAGATACTAAAGCAAAAACTGAAAGGTAAACTAACAAGACTAAAAGCAAAGGTAAAAGATAGCGTGCAACTCCCCTATCCTGAAGAGTGGAGTCCCCGGCAACGGCGCCAGAAAACTTTGCTTGATGGCTTCTCGCCCCTCGTTGGTTACCCCAAGTGGAAGGTTTGAGATGCAGTGTAGCGGAAGTTCTCCCTTGGCAAAGATACCAAGGATCGATTTCCCTGAGACTCCCAGTTTCAACAAGAAAGTGTCAACTGCTAACGGCGCCAGATATTAGCAATCAACGTGGACCTGCACAAAGATACAAATAACTTTGCTCCCAACGAGTACAGAGAGGTTGTCAATCCCTCCGGCCTTGTAGTTTACAAAGGATCAAACGCAAGTGATAATAGTGATAGGTTTTGCTGCAATAGTAAGTAAAAGCGGAAAGTAAATAGCGGATGTGATCAATGATGGTAATATGGACCGGGGTCCATGATGTTCACTGGTGATGTCTCTCTCCCAAAAGACGATAAAACAGCTATGTGAGGTAAACGAATTACAGCTGGGCAATTGACAGAATTATGTGCGCAAACCAATGCTAACTATGTTACAAGAAAGGTAGAGGTTCAAAGCATGGACGGTACGCCAAGGCAAGTAGACAGAAATCCATCTACATCTACTACTAATCATCCACCTTGAGATATCTATCCAGAACATCTCGCTGGTATTAAGTTGCGAGTCCCACCCATAGTGTAAACTCAAAGCAACAGACAACTGCATTAAAAGAACTTTGCGTAAAGTAAACAATCCTTGCACCCGCGGGCACAAGCGCCGTTGTTTTCCCCCTTGTGGCAACAGCACATCCCCTAGACTCATGTTTCTGTCACTCAAGCTAGTCATCGAGGGGCATGAACCCACAATCAAGCATAACGTTCCCTCTTGGAGTCACTACCTACTACTTGGCCAAAGCAATAAATAACAACGGAGAACATGCAAGAATTACTTACGAACATAAATATAAAAGAGGTAGATCAAATATATTACTCAAACACAATTTGAACATAATCTCACAATCCATCGCATCCCAGCAAACTCAACATAGCAACAGCACAAGGATTACATATGTGCCTCGATCATGTAGGCAAGCTCACGAGGACTAATTAGTGAAGCACAAGAACGGGAGGAGAACATCACATAGCTACTGGTCATGGACCCATGGTCCAAGGGAGACTACTCACAACTCATCCGGGAGGCGTCCATGGTGGTGGAGAGGCTCCCGGTGGTGATCCTCCCCTCCGGCAGGGTGCCGGGAAGAGTTCTCCTGGTGCTCCCGATCTTGGAAGCGGCGGCGGCGGCGGCGGAACGGAGATGAGATCGCGAAAAAGGGTTCCCGTCTCGAGGGTTTCGGGACACGATATAAATATATGCCAAGGGGGGGCATCAGCGGAGGCTCGGGGGGCCCAGGCGGCCCCCCGGCGTGGCCAGGGGGGCCGCGCCACCAGGGCGCCTGGAGCCCTGGTGGCCCCCCTCCGGCTGTACTTTGGCTGCTGGGAAGCTTCTGGAACGCTGATTTTTTATATAATTTTTCCGTGATTTTTCTGGCAGTTCTCGTAATGGGAAAACCTGAAATACAAAAACAGCAGAAAACAGAAACTGGCACTGGGGCGCACTGAGTTAATAGGTTAGTCCAAATATGATCAAAAGTGTATGCAAGTGTATAAATATCATAGCAATATCACCCAAAAGAGGCATGGAGCAAGCAGAAATTATAGATACATTTTGGACGTATCAGTAGCAGTGCGTATCTTGTCTCAGGCCACCACCGGATGAGCACAGCGTACAGCAGCCAAACCCCAAGTTTCCAAGGGGGGCGCCGCACACGACTCTATTTGGGACCAACACCATTAGCACTAGCCCCCCTGCTATGTAGAAAGAATCCTCGGGTAGCGCTAACTCCCTATGCAATTTAATTAATTAATTCAGTTGCATTATGAGCAAATTAAAACCAATGTTGGGCCTTGCTGGAGGAGTTTTATTCAAAGACGAACTATCAAGGGGTCCCCATATACCCATCATGTAAGGGACGCAAAATCAAGAAACATAATGCCGGTTTATCAGCGCCTAAGGTGGCATGAGTGGAACAAAACACCGAGCAAAAGGACAAGCCTTCCACCCATGCCCAGTATATAGGTGTGTTTTTAATAGTAATAGATATTGTGATATTCCAACAACAAGTTCCCTCCTGGAACGAACTTCATCTTCACCTGCAACTAACAACGCTATAAGAGGGGCTGAGCAAGCGGGTAACATAGCCAAACAATGGTTTTGTTAGGAAGGTTTCAACGGTTAGAGGTTTCATGGCAATAAGGAGAGGCTGACAATAATGACGGGTAGCGCGACATATAACGATAGCATCGAGACACTAAGCATGGTAATGATAGTAAAGGTATACAAGGGTATGGTCATCTTGCCTGAGATCCTGCAAGGAAGAAGAACGACTCCGTGAAGAAGACGGAGAAGAAACCTTGAGGAAGACCCACGGGTAGACGAACGAATCCTGACGAACGTAACGGAACAAGCACTAACGAGAAGAAGCAAGCAACACGGTAAACAAACCACTCAAGAACATGACAACATGCACTACCAAGTAGGATGCACGACAAGTCTACATATGATGCACATCAAGTATATACAGGAAGCAAAACATGGCAAGGTAGGAAGCACAACAAAACAACACAAGTCTATATATGATGCAATACATGGCAAGGTATGATGCATGACAAATCTACACAGGAAGCATAGCAAGTCTATACAGGAAGCATTACATGGCAAGGTAGGAAGCACAGAAAAACAACACAAGTCTATATATGATGCATTACATGGCAAGGTATGATGCATGACAAATATATACAGGAAGCAATACATGGCAAGGTATGATGCATGACAAATCTATACAGGAAGCACAGCAAGTCTATGAAGCATAACATGGCAAGGTATGATGCATGACAAGTCTATACAGGAAACACAACAAGTCTATACAGGAAGCATATCATGGCAAGGTAGGAAGCACAACATGGCAACGGTGCAAGATGCACCCAAACATCAACTAAACTCACTCCAAACATGTTAACAAGATGATATTATGATTCTACATGCAAAATCACTCAAGTTTCTTATAAAGAACACCCCAAACGGAGCAACGGGCTAAAAGATACACATGAAACAAGATATAACAACAAGCTGAAAATAACAGCCACATAGCAACTCTGGAGCATGATAAATATAAGCTACAACACTCAAACATGGTGATAAGAAGCATGAACATGAAGTAGACATATCCTACAGCAAACAAGTCCATTGGAGCATCTCCATAGGAGGCATGGATCAATAGCAACAAGCTACAACATTTTGTTCATGACAATAAAAACCTGACAGCAATATTTTATAGCAACTTGGGAGCAAGAATTAAATTAGCTACAGCAGGCCAAATGAGCAAGTGAGGACATGAATGGTTAGACAACAACATCTACAACAAGGAAAGATCAATGGCCACCCCAAAACTAACATGGATTTGCCTATTGCATCAAGCAAACATAGCATCAGGATATTACAGATTCCAGACTTAGTGAAATTTCACTAAGTGTTAAAACAGCAATAACAACATGGCATGTTTGCAAGCATATTTAAATCAACACAAGGCATATCATGGAAAGTTAAATGCACCACATCAAAGAACACATCATGGATAATCTAAACCATCTAGGCATGTGACAAAGGGACAAACACAACAATAGCAACGAGCTCCTCAACTAGGCATCTCGAAACAAGTTACAAAACCTAACAGCCACATGCACTTTTGCAACAGGGATAAACATGGCAATATGAACTCAAACAAGCATGCTATAGCAACCAACATGTAGAGCATCTCATGATGAACATTTTGACATATCATTTGCATCATTTGGATAAACATGCACCAAGTTATCATATCACAAACATGGCAACAAAATAACAAGTAGCAGTAGTTTATAACAAGTAGCACCCTTGCAACATATATTTAAGCCTCTAGATGAAGTCAAACAAGCATGGCACAATGGAACAAAGTGTAGAGCATATCTCCACGATCATTTTGACATATCATTCACTCAATTTGGATAAGCACATAAAAAGATATCATCATGCAAAGATGCAACATTATGCTGACAGAAATAAAGACTTTGCAGAATTTTATACTCCGAAAAAAAACAAAAACGGCGCAAGATAGTTAAACTACGCGCGGGCGAGAGATAGGGGTCTCACCACTGGGCTGAGGCCCAGGCCAGAAGAGGTGAGGCAGGCCGGCGCGGTGCGGCTGGGGGCTCGGCCGGCCCGATGCGGCACTGGGCCTTGCCTGGGATGCGGCCCACGTGGAGGCACCGACCCAGGAGGGCGATGGCCTCGTCACCCCGCGCAGCGCATGGACGGGGAGGAGGACGGCGGCCATGGCAGTATCGGCGGCGACGGGATCCCGCAGCAGGGAGGTCGAGAGGAGCTCGGAACTACGGGAATGGATCGGCGGCGTGCGGAACCGGGCAGTTCCGCCCCGGATCTAGCCGGAGGAGGACCCAGCGGCGGCTCGGTCGTCCATGCCTCGCGAGCGCTGCGGGCGCTGGCTCGGGCGGCTTGGTGCGGGCCTGCACGGCCCGGCTGCGGGCTTCGGCGGGCCCGCGCGGCTGGGAGGCGTGGAGACGCCACATGGCGGCTGAGGACTGGCCAGGGGGCGCTAGGTGGCGGCTGCGGCGGAACCACGGCACGGCGAGGGTGGAAGCACGGCGCGGCGAGGGTGGAAGCACGGCGCGGCGAGGGTGGAAGCACTGGGCGGCGGCGGTGGAAGCACTGCGCGGAAATTGAGGAGGAGGAAGAAGAAGGCCATTTTTGGCAGGGGTAGGCCGCTTAAATAGGAAAGGGGGGGTTAGGGATAGGGTTTGGAGGGGGTTTGAGGCCGTTTTTGAACCGTTAGATCCCGATCGAACGGCTCCGAGCGGAGGGGAAGTTAGGCAGGCCTAGGTGGGCTATGTAGATGCATTGGGCATAGATGAGAGGAGAAGGAGAGAGGCCCGCGGGGGTTTTCGGAGACCGAAAACGTCCGACGAATTAACCGGCGACTAGTGCCGCTATATATCTCCGTTGGGCTATCAAACGGACTCCGAATGCGATGAAATTTGGCAGGCGGCCTGTCTACACTATAATAAGACCACACGCCAAGTTTCAACCCATACCGAGAACGTTTTTCGGCCACTTATAAAATAAATATTCGGAGGCACCGCGGGCGTGTGTGAGTGTGTCTGGGCTCAGAACGGACAACGGAAAGGACGAGGGAACTCGGGCGGATGCAAGTCTCAAAAACATGCTGATGCAACACACATGATGACATGGCAAGATGCAACACGCAAGCAGATGACAGGGAATCGTCTACGAATAACTGGCTGACACCTGGCGCACCGGTCTCGGGGTGTCACAATTTCATCACCGGATTACCCTGGACCCGATCGGGATATGACTCTATCTGGGTAGTAGTGGATCGCTTGACCAAATTGGCTCACTTTATCCCCGTAAAAACCACCTATACCAGTGCAAAGTTGGCCAAGATATACATGACCAGGATCGTATGTCTTCACGGAGTTCCGAGGACCATCGTATCAGATAGAGGGACATAGTTTACTTCAAAGTTTTGGCATCAGTTGCACCGGACTTTGGGTACGAGGCTAGAGTTCAATACAACCTTTCACCCGTAGACTGATGGACAGATCGAGAGAGTCAATCAGATTCTGGAGGACATGTTGAGAGCTTGTGCGTTAGATTATGGATCTAGTTGGGATGACAACTTGCCCTATGCGGAATTCTCGTACAACAACATCTATCAAGCCAGTTTGAAGATGGCACCGTTCGAAGCATTGTATGAAAGAAGATGCCGAACACCGTTGATGTGGGATGAAGTTGCAGATCATCAGTTATTTGGAGTGGATTTGATTAAAGAGACAAAATAGAAGGTTAAGCTGATTCGAGATAGACTGAAGGTAGCTCAGTCTAGGCATAAGAGTTATGCAGACTCAAAACGCAAGGAGGTAGTCTATGAAATCTGAGACATAGCATACTTGAGAGTGTCACCTCTGCGAGGTGTTAAGCGTTTTGGAGTTAAGGGAAAGTTAGCCCCGAGATTTGTAGGACCGTACCATTATTTGGAACGAATGGGAAATGTTGCCCACAAGTTAGAATTACCCGAAGGACTGTCGGTAGTTCATGATGTGTTTCACGTTTCCCAGCTGAAGAAGTGCCATGCTGCGATGGCCGATATCCCTCTGAGAGATATAGTGCCCCTGGAAGTAATTCAGTTGGATAGTGATCTAACCTACGAGGAGAAACCATTCAAGATTCTCGAGTTTGCCAGCCGAGTCACACGCAACAAGGTTATCAAGTTTTGCAAAGTACAGTGGAGCAACCATACCGAGGATGAAGCCACCTCGGAACGAGAGGATGATCTACGCAAAGACCACCCACACATATTTTCTAGCCAACCCGAATCTCGAGTGCGAGATTCATCTTAAGGGGGGTAGTTTTGTAACATCCCAAATTTTCAATTTGGAAAGTTATACATAGGTCATCATATGCATATCATATTTTCTTTGCACTTTGCTTTGCGATCCTCGAAATTCTAAGCATCTCAAGGACCCCCGGAGAGAGTTGGGGATTTCACCGTTTTCATATTTGAATTTTTCTCAAATATTGGAACAAGGATAATTTGGTTTAATTATTTTTCTCTCCGAAAATATTTCATATCAAATTATATGAGAGGAGATAATATGACTTCTCAAAACTAAATGAAATATTGGAAGAAAAAATATTAAAATCGAAGAAATATTTTTATTTGGTTTTTCTGCAATTTTATTTGAATTAGAAAAATGTGCATATTTTAAAACATTACATTTTAAGGACAAGAAAATGTTCATCATGTTCTAAATATTTTATTTAGACGGTGAAAATTTGTTTTGACGTTTTTAGATTTTTATTTATTTTTTCTAGGATTTCCCGGTGAAATCAGTTTAGAAAAACGTTCGGACCGACCGGGCCAAAGGCCCAGACGGCCTAGCTGGCCAATGCCTCCGTCGCCGTGCACCGCCCGGACTCGCCGGGAGTCCGAGCCGGCCACGCCTCGTGCCGTCGCCCCCTTCCCCAAGTCGGAGCCCCCCGGCATTTAAAAGCCGCCCCGAGCCCCCCTAGCCTCCTCCTCACAACACCGCCGTCTGCCGCCACCGCCCGCCGCTGCCGCCGCCGTCTACTGCCGCTGCCGCCCGCAGCCGCCCCGCCCCGCCAGCCACCGCCGCCTCCGCGCAAGCCACCGCCGTCGTCCGACCCGCACCCGACTCGCCGCCCGTTAACCCGGTCCGCCGCCCGTTAACCCGACCCATTAGGTAAACCGCCGTTTTTTCTAAAATCATTTTTTAAACCCTAGATCGGTTTGTCTTTCTAGTTAGATCGGTTCGGTTTTTCTCGGTTTAGTAATTTAGCGGACGTTTGTCCGTTCATTCATTTTAATGAACGCTTTTCGTCAGTTAGCCGTAGACAGTGAACGTTCGTTCGTTAGTCTGTTCGTCTCGTTTTCTTTTTCAGGGTTTTTCCGCGATTATTTTCGATCGTGATTTCTGCCCTGATCTTCGTTTTAGTTTATCTTTTCGCTCGTTAGTCAGAATAAAGCGAAACAAGCGCCTAGATCTTCATCTCGAAGCCCTCTTTCTGTTTAACCAACTTGAAGAAGATTTTGGTACTTTAAAATTTGACTTTAGTACAATTTAGTAAAAGGACCTTGTTTCTTTCGTGGTTTGAGTTTCGTTGCTCCGTTTGATTTGATTCTTTTTGCAAACGGGAGTTCTTCAATTGAACTTTCTGGTTAGATCTTCTTATTTGAGTTTTACCCGTGCATCTTTGCTTGATTGCTTATGTATGTTATTGTTTGTTTGCGACAGAATTCTTGGAGTGCGAAGCGTGCTACTACGAGTCCCTATGTTTTGCGAATCGTCAGCAAGGCAAGTAACACATTGATCATACCCCTTGATTACCCAGTTTTTATGCATTAGTTTCAACCCTCACACATTGCATGAGTAGGATCTCTTAACATGTGGGTCTGGGAAGTAGATGATGAGGTAGTACCTATTACCTATTTTATTATCAAACCCTTGGGAGTTACTTCTACGTTATGCTTATATTGCCATGCTATGCTCGTAGACGTGGTTTGGGTTTGAGAGTATCCATGACAGATGTGAGATTGCTAATTAATGGTTCAACTTAAGGTGGCAACTTTAATACACATCTAGGTGGATTGGTTGCAGGGCACCTGGAGAATCCAGTGTTGTCCTAGGAAATCCCGGAGGACCCATGCGGTTATCCAATGGAATGCGAACCAGGCTCAAAGGGATCATAAGATTATTCATGCTAGAAACTTCCGTGTGCAGCCACAATGCTATTATGGTCTCTAGCATAGTTGAGTATGTTGTGTGAGCTCTTTCAGTGGTGGACTAGCAGATGTAGGGGAAAGTAGGTGTACGGGTCTACCCAGGGTAAAGAGTAAATGCTTCCGAAAGACTGTGTCTCGGTCATCCGTTTCTCAAACGCCATGTAGTGCGAGAAATCCAACGGAGGAAATCAAGTCTTGTGGGGAAAAGTGCACAAACCTCTGCAGAGTGTACAAACTAATCATGATTAGCCGTGTCCCTGGTTATGGACATCTTGAGTATCTGGTACTTGAATTATTTGGTTGATCTCATCACTCTAAATTAATTTGATGGTTCGATAATGATTTACTTTAATTGTGATTGAGTTGGAGGAACCTTCTCAATGATGTTTCAACTACCATGATAGTTAAAATAAAATTTATTCCTTTGTTGTAGGGAAAATTGGCTTTATGCAAAACATTATAACCTTAGAGCCTCCACCAGCCATATATGCATGTAGTGATAGCATTTATCAGTTCCTTGCTCTATTGTGTTATCTTGCCAGCATATTCCATGTGCTAACCCATTTTGGGCTGCAACATATCATGTTGCAGACTTTTCAGAAGAAGAGTAAGGTGTGCTAGGTCGTTTGTCATGCACTCAGCTATGCCGTTGGAGTTGATGGACTCGCTTTATCTTCCAAGCCTTCTGCTGTTATCATGTTAGATGGCCTTATGCCATATCTTTTGTAATAAGTTCTCCTTTGAGACATTCGATGTAATAAGTGTGTGATTGCTACTCTATTATAAATCCTCGAGTACTGTGTGTGTCGGCATTACCGATCCAGGGATGAGACTGAGCACAGAGACTTCGGTCCATTCGGATCGTGGTCGCTACAACGGGGGTGCGGTAGTACCGCTCGGGGGGCGGATGTAAAAGTTTACATCCGCTCTAGACGCAGTAGTACCATGGAACGGTAGTACCGCGCGTGGAGCGGAAGTAAAATTTTATTTCTGCGCCCTGAGCGGTAGTACCGCACGGATTCAACATGCACGTGAATCCCATCTACGGATCTAAAGACATCCGCACAAATAGATCAATACTACCGATGATTAAAACTACACTATTGCATCATACCAAATAGCATTTCTACTGCACTAGTACTCTCCTATACACTTCTCTCGCATAGATTTAGCTGAAAATCACATGAACTACCCATGCATTTCCCCAAGACCTAGAACCACAAAACAAGGCAAAAAGGGAGAGGGACTAGGGGAGATACCAGGGTCCATGGCAAGAGGGCGAGATGGGGAACGATCCCACCAATCGGAATGCGAGGAGAGCGGCCAAAGACGAAGATCCGGCGAGGTCCTCCGGTGCCGTTCTTGGGCAGGAGAGAGAGAGAGAGAGACGAGATGGGGAATAAGAGTTGAATGGGTATGGGGGAGTTGAAACTCCCCTCCCCGCTCTTAACCCCCACCCTCTCGCGATGGCGTGGTAGTACCGCTGGTCATCGTGGTAGTACCGCCCGAGCAGAAGTACCGCATGCAGGGCGGTAGTACCGCTCTTCCAGCGATAGTAAAAATTTGCAGTCGTGATGGGAGCAGTAGCACCGTGCTCAACTCCTGCGGTAGTACCGTGGCATGCCACGATAGTACCGTAACCCAAGAAAGGTGCAAGTTTCACAAAAACAAGAAGACTGAGGCCTTTGCAATACATCCTTCAAACACAAGAACACGCCAAAGAGCACACACTCGAGGCAACTCAAACACAAAAGCGGTTCAAAGAGAAAGCAAAAGACAAGAAAGAACAAAGGCACAACTCAACCTCTCCAAAGAGAGGGCGGTGGCCGGAGCCACCTATGTTTGAGTCACTTGGTATGGCACCGCGAAGAATTATCCTTGGGCCCATGACCAAAACTCGCCTTTGAAGCACAAGTACCATAAAAATGGCTAATGTGAAAGAGTTGATAAATTATGCATAATGGGGGGAGGGAGAGTTCATTGAGAGAACAACACTCCCCCTATGTTCATTCCTACATCTAGACAAGGCAACATGATGAGTGAGGTGGGGTGTGCAAGGTTTCAATCCACATTGCTCAAATCGATGATATTTAGCTCATGCCTTACCTCATGAAATCTTGCTTCATCCAAAGGCTTCGTGAAAATATCTGCAAGGTTGTCATGAGTGTTGACATAATGAAGATCAATCTCCCCGTGCCGAATATGCTCCCGGATGAAGTGCTACCGAATCTCAATATGCTTAGTCTTGAAGTGTTGCTCCGGGTTGAGAGAAATCTTGATGGCACTTTCATTGTCACACCAAAGAGGAACTTTGTCACAAATGACACCTTAATCCTTTAAAGTTTGCCTCATCCATAAAAGTTGAGCACAACAATTGTCGGCCGCCACATACTCGGCTTCGGTGGAGGAGAGAGATACACATTTGCTTCTTGGAAGACCAACTCACCAAAGAGCAACCAAGAAATTGGCACCCTCCGGAAGTTGACTTCCTATCCACTTTATCTCCTGCCCAATCCGAATCCGAGAAACCTACAAGATTGAAGTTTGTTCCTCTTGGGTACCATAAGCCAAAGTTTGGGGTATGAGCCAAATATCGAAAGATTCGCTTGACCGCCACAAAGTGACTTTCCTTAGGTGAGGCTTGAAACAGTGCACAAATTCCCACACTCAACATGATATCTGGTCTAGATGCACAAAGGTAAAGCAAGGATCCAATCATAGAACGATATACCTTTTGATCCACCGCTTTACCATTGGGATCAATGTCAAGTTGGCACTTAGTAGGCATATGAGTAGTAGCCGGCTTGACATCAGTTAGATTGAATCTCTTGAGCATGTCTTGAGTATTTTTGGCTTGTTTGATGAAGATTCCTTCTCGTCTTTGTTTGACTTCGAACCTGAGAAAGAACTTCAACTCTCCCATCATGGACATCTCAAACTCCGCGGTCATGTGTGCGGCAAACTCATCATTGAAAGCTTTGTTAGGTGAACCAAAAATAATATCATCAACATATAGTTGGCATACAAACAACTCCCCTTTGACCTTCTTGGTAAAAAGAGTGGGGTCGATTTTCC
This sequence comes from Secale cereale, assembly GCA_902687465.1. Taxonomy (NCBI): domain Eukaryota; kingdom Viridiplantae; phylum Streptophyta; class Magnoliopsida; order Poales; family Poaceae; genus Secale; species Secale cereale. Next base: position 257,517,630 of record LR738711.1, on the reverse strand, counting down.
CAATTTCAAACCGACGATATTGTAACAACTCGGTAAGATGCTCATACCACGCACGTGGGGCTTGTTTAAGGCCATAGAGTGCCTTATCGAGTTGATACACGTGATTGGGGAACTTAGGATCCTCAAACCCCGGGGGTTGTTTGACATATACCAACTCATTAGGAGGACCATTAAGAAATGCACTTTTCACATCCATTTGTTGCAACTTAAAGTTACGATGAGATGCATAGGCAAGCAACAAAAAAATAGATTCAAGGCGAGCAACGGGAGCAAAGGTTTCACCGTAGTCGATACCCTTAACTTGGGAGTAGCCTTGTGCCACCAAGCGAGCCTTGTTGCTGATGAAAATCCCATGGGAGTCTTGCTTGTTCTTGAAGATCCATTTGGTTCCAATGACATTATGGTTCTCCTTTGGCCTTGGCACCAACCGCCACACCTTGTTGCGCTCGAAGTTATGGAGTTCTTCATGCATGGCATTGAGCCAATCCGAGTCTTCGAGCGCCTCATAGACCTTTTGGGTTCAACACGAGAGACAAACGCACGATGAGCACAATAGTTTGCTAATTGTCTACGAGTGCTTACCCCCTTTGTAATGCTTCCAAGGATATTCTCCATGTGATGCTCTCTAGAAGCAAGCCTGGAAGCAAATTTGGTGGCACGACGCTCCAATTGTTCCTCAAGTGAGAGTTGGGGTGCAATAACTTGATCATCATGGGCGTTGTCATGAGCTTGTTCTTGATCTTGAGCTTGCTCTTGATCTTGAACTTGCTCGGGAGAAGGAACTTGGCCTTGTGCATCACTTGGTGGATCAACACCATCTTGTAGTTGATCTTGCACTTGGCCTTGTTCATTGGGTTGAGGGCCTTCACTTTGTTCTTTGGAAGCGTGTGGGTCTTGGGTAGGTGATGGTTCCACTTGAGTGGAACATTGTCCTTCTCCTTCGGCCACAATGGGGTTCCTCAATGGGTAGGTTATGACCAACTCCCATTCTTCTTATGGCTTGAGGAGGAATTTCATCACCTACATCACAAGTACCACTTTGCTCCACTTGGGAGCCTTTATTCTCATCAAACTCCACGTTACACGTCTCCTCAATTAGTCTGGTGGACTTGTTGAGGACACGTAAGCATGAGAGTTTGTAGTATAACCAACAAATATGCCCTCATGAGTTCTAGCCTCAAATTTAGACAAACGAACACCTTTCTTGAGTATGAAACACTTACAACCGAACACCCGGAAGTACTTGAGGTTGGGCTTGTTACTGGTAAGTATCTCATACGGAGTCTTGTTCAAGCCTTTGCGGAGATAGAGCCGATTGGATGCATGAAAAACGATGTTGATGGCTTCGGCCCAAAAGTTGTATGGAGACTTGAGCTCCGCTATCATGGTCCTTGCCGCGTCCATCAATGTCCGATTCTTTTTCTCCGCTACACCATTTTGTTGAGGGGTTTAAGGTGCAGCATATTGATGCTTGATCCCCTCATCACTAAGGAACTCATCCAGGGTGTAGTTCTTGAACTCGGTGCCGTTGTCACTTCGAATCATCAAGATGTTTGCATCATGTTGACGTTGAGCTTCATTTGCAAAGTTAATGACAATTTGTTGGGTCTCACTCTTCCTCTTGAAGAAATATACCCAAGTATATCTTGAATAATCATCCACAATCACCAAGCAATACTTTCTACCCCCAAGACTATCTAATGATGGAGGCCCAAACAGATCCATGTGAAGGAGCTCCAAAGGCCTCGTTGAGTAGATGATAGTCGAGGGAGGGTGAGCCTTTCTCATGTATCTTTCCTTCGATACAATCACTGCAAGCACAATCTTTGGCAAAACTAACATTTGTTAGTCCACGGACATGGTCCCCCTTGAGAAGACTTTGCAAAGATCTCATATTGACGTGGGCTAAACGGCGATGCCAAAGCCATCCCATGTCAACTTTAGCCATTAGGCATGTCGCGGTCTTAGTGGGTCGCTCCAAGAAGTTGACCACATAGAGACCGTTCTCGACATGCCCAACAAAGGCTACTTTAAGAGTCTTGCTCCACAAGATGGCCGGAATCAATATCAAAGAAAGTAGAAAAACCCATGAGTGCAAGTTGGCGAATAGAAAGTAAATTGTATGCAAGGGACTCAACAAGCATGACTTTCTCGATCGTGAGATCATGAGAAACGGCAACCTTGCCGAGACCCAATACCTTAGAAGATGAAGCATCACCCAATTCGACATTGGTGGGCATAGATGAACCTTTGTGCACATCCACCACCAAGTCTTTGCCTCCGGTCGTATGATTTGTGGCTCCACTATCGAGCAACCATTATCCCCCACCGGAAGCAAACTCCTACAAGAGGTCAATGCTTGGTTTAGGTACCCATTTTGTAATGGGTCCTTTGATGTTAGTAACAAGGGTCTTAGGAACCCAGATAGACCATTCAATGTACTCATAAGAATAACCGACAAATTTAGCATAAACATGTCCATCACTATCACGGCATAGCACATAGGACGGGTTAAAGTCACCGGCTTTGTTGGAAGGAGTGACAATGCCCTTTCTGACTCCACCACCCTTCACAATGTTCTTCTTCTCCTTAGGAGTACCCTCTCCCTCCTTCACAAAGGTTTGCTTGAGAGGAAGATGTTGCTTGTTCTTGTCATTCTTCTTCTTCTTGGGCTTGGGTGCAAACCCAATCCCCTCCTTGGCAACAACTTACTTTTGATTTCTTAAGAGGTCATTGAGGTTCTTCTCACCTTGTATGCAAGACACAAGGCCTTTCTCAAGTTGCTTCTTTAACTTGGCATTCTCCTCAACAAGGTGCGCATGCTCACAACATGGGTTAGTAGCATGTGCATTATCAATTAAAACCATGTGAGGAAAAGTGGCTTTCTCCTTGGTTAGCGAAACTTGAAGTTGATCATGAGACTCTTTGAGGCTAGCATGAACACTCTTCAAGACCTTGTGAGCCTTGTCAAGTGTATCAAACTCCTCCTTGAGTCTAGCATGGTCAACCACAAGTTTTGCCTTTTCGGTATTGAGCACACGAGAGACAACAAAAGCATGTTCAAGATCTTTCTTTAATTTAGCATGATCATCGTTGTGTGACTCCTCAAGAGCCAAACGAAGACCATGCTATTCCTCAAGAGCATTAGAGAGATCCTATATCTCATCGGCATAGTCTCGACTATGACCCTCCATCTTAGAGATGGTCTCTTCGTGAGCCTTGATCATGTCATTGGCTTCACCAAGTTGTTCTAAGAGAGCAACGAAGTGCTTCTTGGATTTACCTTTGAGCTTACTCATAAAAGACTTAAATTCATTTTTCTCCTCCTCCGACCCCTCACTTTCATCAATGCAATCCGTCAATGAAGGATTAGTAGTGATAGTACACTTGATGTTGGGGTTACCTTGTTGGTGGCTTTAGCCATGAGGCACTTGGCGGTGATGTTCTCATTTGGTGAGTCGAAGAGGGATGACCATCGAGTTCTTGCAATGGCAACAGTGGCCATGGTAACCATCTCATCATCTTCTTCTTCATCGTCATCCTCATCATATTCTTCTTGTGCCACCAATCCTTTGGGCTTCTTGGTGAAGTTGTTCTTGTTGGGAAAAGACTTGGCCTTGTCTCTTCGAATAAGCTTGCCTCCATTGTCTTCCCTTTTCTCCCTTTCTCATATGGGCAATCCACAACAAAATGACTCACATTGCCACAATTGTAGCAAGTCCTCACTTGTTGCTTGCCCTTGACCCCACTTGAGTTATTCTTGGTGAAGTTGGGTCTTGAGTTCTTCTTGTTGCCCCAAAATTGCCGTGAAACAAGAGCCATGTGCTCATGATATGCATATTTGGTGTCTTCGGGGAAACACTCCTCTTCAGCCTCTTCTTGCACACAAGCTTTGGCCTTCAAAGCGAGGTTGGGTTTCTTTGATCATTGAGACCGCAACACCGCATTGTCGGTGGTCTTGTCCAAGATCCTCATAGCAACGAACTCATCCAACACTTCACTTGAGGAGAAGTTGTGGAAGTCCGACCTTTGATGAATGACGGAGGACATGGCCTTGTGTTAGGGCATCATGGCCTTGAGAAACTTGCGCTTGATCCAATTTTCATCTGTATCATTGCTCCCATGATCTTGGAGTGAGATTGCAAGAGTGGTTAACCTCCGATAAAGTTCATGAGGTTCTTCATCTTCAATCATGGCAAACTCATCGGCCTCATCTTGCACCACTTCATAGTTTGAGCGTTGAATGCTAGCACTTCCCTTGTACAAGGAGACCGCAGGTTCCCATGCTTCCTTGGCCACGGAGAAGGGTTGGAGGTGAGCAATATCTTCGGGAGGGATAGCATCTTGGAGAATGCAAAGAATGGACTCGTTGAATTTATGATCCACAGCTTCTCTACGAGTGAAGTTGTATGGATCGTGCGGGTACAAACCTTGCTCAATGATTCTCCAAAGATTAGTAGAACAATGATTTGAATGATGTATAAAGCAAAAAACCCAAGTAGAAAAATCTGCATTCTTTACATACTTCGGAGGAGGACCAACGGAATTTAAATGCGTGGAAGGAACGGGTCCTCCCTAGGTAATGGGAGGTTCAACATGGGAAAAGATGGCACTACCTCTTTTAGGCAACTAAGCTTCATCACTACTAGCTTCCCCCTTATCGGGGTGAGCATCCGCCACCTTGTTAGTGTGTATAGCCACTTCCAACGGTGCGGTGGATAATTTAAGCCCATCAAGAAATTCTTTAAACATGTCTTTAACCTCGGTTATCATAGAGGTTTTCAATGTGTCCAAAGCCGCATTGAATTCCTTTCGAGAGATCGAGGATCCCCCATCGCCTATAGACAAAGATGGGTTCCCATCGGAGTGCTCCTCCATCTCGACTACGGTGTCACCCATACTCTTTGGACGGTAAAGTCCTTAGCAAAGAGACAAGGCTCTGATACTAATTGAAAGGATCGATATGGTTGACTAGAGGGGCGAGGGGTGAATAGACAACTAACAATTTTTAGCTTTTCTTAACCAAACTAAACTTAGCAACAAGATAGGTTGTCTAGATATGCAACTAGGTGGGCAACCTATATGATGCAACAATGACAAGCACACAAGCAAGCAAGCTATACAACACAACAAAAGCTTGCACAAGTAAAGGTAAGAGATAACCACAAGTGGAGCCGGAGGAGACGAGAATGTGTTACCGAAGTTCCTTCCCATTGTGAGGAAGTACGTCTCCGTTAGAGCAGTGTGGTGGCACAATGCTCCGTAAGATGCCACTAAGGCCACCGTATACTCCTCACGCCCTCACACAATGCGAGGTGCCGTGATTCCACTAGTGGTGCCCTTGAAGGCGGCGACCGAACCTTTACAAACAAGGTTGGGGCTATCTCCACAACTTAATTGGAGGCTCCCAACGACACCATGAAGCTTCACCACAATGTACTATGGCTTCGAAGTGACCTCAACCGTCTAGGGTGCTCAAACACCCAAGAGTGACAAGATCCGCAAGGGATTAGTGGGGGAATCAAATTTCTCTTGGTGGAAGTGTAGATCTATGCCTTCTCAACCAATCCCTAGGAAATCAACAAGTTTGATTGGCTAGGGAGAGAGATCGTGCAAAAATGGAGCTTAGGGACGGAAGAGGTAGTCAACTTGGGGAAGAAGACCCCCCTTATATTGTATGTGGAAAGATCCAACTGTTATCCACCAACTCAGCCTACGACATGCGGTACTACAACACCATACTTGCGGTACTACCACAAGGCGGTGCCGTAGTACCGCTTGCGCGGCAGGAGCCAGATGCGGCCCTGTTGCGTATAGCAACAAACGGTACTACTCCCGGAGTGGTACTATTGCAAGGAAGGGCACAATCTGGGCTGGGAAAGTCACGAACTAATAAAAATACATCCGTGGCTACTTTCGCTGAGTTTCGATCGATGCAAAAACCCATCACGGTACTACCGCTCATAGGGAGCGGTACTACCGCATAGGGTGCGAAAGTAAAAAATTACTTCCGCTCCTACTTCCTCGCCAGCCACAGCCCTGGCCAAGAGGCCCCGGTACTACCGCGAGCGAGGGGTGGTGCTACCGCAATGTGTGTTACTACCGCAACACGGGCGGTACTACCGTGGGTCTCTGCGGTACTACCGCATGCCACAGAACAGTAGTACTAGGAAGCCTCTGTCTTTGCAACGGCAAGGAAAACAATCGGTGCTCCAAAGAAGCGAAGGAAAGGTGGTGCAAAGGAACATATGTCTACGTGTTGATTCCACCCTAACCTTTCTGAAGCGGACCCCCTCTTAATAGTACGGCTTTCCTATGACTCAATTCCACCGAAAGGAAACACAAAGAAGCGCCGTCTTCGATAGGCTCCGAGGGGCAATAACCGTCTTGTGCCTAGACATGAGATATCTGAAATGCTCAATGGACACGATTAGTCCACAAAAGCATTGTCATCAATCACCAAAACCACTTAGGGAGAAATATGCCATTACACCATCTCATCCTGGGAGTAGCAGATCGACAGTGCGACACTCTTCAACATGTTGACTTGGATTCCAGAAGCCTGCCCAAAGATATGTAGAATGGAATCGCATGTGGCCAAATCCATCATTTTCGGCTTGAGGAAGATGGTGAAATCATCGGCAAACATGAATACTCGCTTGTTGAGGCCCGAGCGTGCGAGGGGTGCAATGATACCGATGGTCGTTGCCTTCTGAAATAGTCTGTGGAGCGGCTCCATACTCAAGATGAATAACATAGGGGATACTGGATCCCTTTGTCTTAGGCTGCAACAATTGAAGATGGTCTCCCCAGGCACTACATTGACCGCAATCATGGTTATTGATGTTGATAGGATGCCACAAATCCAAGCTCTCCATCTTGCCCCAAAGCCCATTTGTTCCAAGACCTCTAGAAGGAACGACCAGTGGATGGTGTCAAATGCCTTGGAGATGTCTAGTTCCACTAGAAACATGGGGGTCTCGCAACACATGCAGGCGGCGAGCCGCGCGCTGCACAAGCATGAAGTTATCATGAAGAGATCGACCGGTCACAAGTGCGCTCTAGGGGGTCCTGATACGTCTCCAATTTATCTTGATGACCCACAAGTGTAGGGGATCTATCGTAGTCCTTTCGATAAGTAAGAGTGTCGAACCCAACGAGGAGCAGAAGGAAATGATATGCAGTATTCAGTAAGGTATTTTCTGCAAGCACTGAAATTATAGGTAACAGATAGTTTTGTGATAAGATAATTGGTAGCAAGTGAAAAACGGTAAAAGTAAATAAGGTGCAGCAAGGTGGCCCAATCCTTTGTGTAGCAAAGGACAAGCCTGGACAAACTCTTATGCAAGGTAAAGCGCTCCCGAGGACATATGGGAATTATCGCCAAGCTAGTTTTCATCACGATCATCTGATTCGCGTTCGGTACTTTGATAATTTGGTATGTGGGTGGACCGGTGCTTGGGTGCTGCCCTTACTTGGACAAGCCTCCCACTTATGATTAACCTCTAATGCAAGCATCCGCAACTACAAAAGTAGTATTAAGGTAAACCTAACCATAGCCTGAAACATATGGATCCAAATTAGCCCCTTACGAAGCAACGCATAAACTACGGTTTAAGCTTGTGTCACTCTAGCAACCCATCATCTACATATTACTTCCCAATGCCTTCCTCTAGGCCCAAATAATGGTGAAGTGTCATGTAGTCGACGTTCACATGACACCACTAGAGGAGAGACAACATACATCTCATCAAAATGTCGAACGAATACCAAACTCACATGACTACTAATAGCAAGACTTCTCCCATGTCCTCAGGAACAAAAGTAACTACTCACAGGACATAATATTGTTCATGATCAGAGGGGTATTAATACGCATAATGGATCTGAACATATGATCTTCCACCAAATAAACCAACTAGCATCAACTACAAGGAGTAATCAACACTACTAGCAACCCACATGTACCAATCTGAGGTTTGGGTACAAAGATTGGATACAAGAGATGAACTAGGGTTTGAGAGGAGATGGTGCTGGTGAAGATGTTGATGAAGATAGCCCTCCCCAAGATGGGAGAGTTGTTGGTGATGACGGCGGTGACGATTTCCCCCTCCCAGAGGGAAGTATCCCCGGCATAACAGATTTGCCGGAGCCCTAGATTGGTTTCCGCCTCGAGACTGCGGTGTCTGGTCCCGAAAGCCTCCTTCTGATTTTTTCTAGGTCAAAACGCTTCATTTAGGAGAAGATGGGCACCAGGGGCCCACCGGCTGGCCCTCGAGGCAGGGGGGCGCGCCCTTGGAAGGGGGGGCGCTCCCCCCACCCTCGAGGCCAGCTAGTGGCCCCTCTTGTGGGTTTCTTTCACCATATATTTTTTATATTTTCCGAAACAATGTTTTGTGGAGTTTCAGGGCTTTTGGAGTTGTGCAGAATAGGTTTCCAGAGTTTGCTCCTTTTCCAACCCAGAATTCTAGCTGCCGACATTCTCCCTCTTCATGTAAACCTTGTAAAATAAGAGAGAAAAGGCATAAGTATTGTGACAAAACATGTATGAACAACCCATAATGCCATAAATATCAACTTATAAGCATGATGCAAAATAGGCGTATCTACTCCCCCAAGCTTAGACCTCGCTTGTCGTCAAGCGAAAGCCGATATCGAAAAAATATGTCCACATGTTTAGAGATAGAGGTGTCGATAAAAACAGAATACAGACATGAGGGCATCATGATCATTCTCATAACAGCAACTTATATATATATATATATATATATATATATATATATATATATATATATATATATATATATATATATATATATATATATATATATATATATATATATATTCATATGGTTGTTATGCTAAAGTAACAATTCATTCACAATATCAAGTATGCATCATAAACTTTATTGGAAACTAACAAACTTTGGTCTCGGTCATTCAAGCAATTGCAATTTACCGTAACATCGGAAAGAGTCAATATAAGAGCTTTTCAGCAAGCCTACATACTCAACTATCATATAGTCTTTCACAATTTCTCACACTCACGCAATACTTATGTTTATGGAGTTTTAATCGGACACAGAGAAAGATAGGGGCTTATGGTGTTGCCTCCCAACCTTTTACCTCAAGGGTAACGTCAACAGTAATAGATCATGAAAACTTACATCCAAGTGGGTATATATGTCAGGATCCTTCCAACACAATGTGCTTACCAAAGGATAAAATGTAAAAAGGAAAGGTGGATTTCACCTTGACACTTATAAGACAAGAATAAAAGATAGGCCCTTAGCAGAGGGAAGCAGAGGTTGTCATGTGTTTTTATGGTTGGATGCACAAAGTCTTAGCATAGAGGAACTTCGCTTTACATTGCCACTTGTGATAAGGAACTTTATTATGCAGTCCGTCGCTTTTATTACTTCCATATCACAAGCTCGTATAAAGCTAATTTCTCCCACACTAATAAATCATACATATTTTAGCGAATTTGCAACATGACAACTTACTTGGAAGGATCTTTCTCGATCCATAAGTAGGTATGGTGGACTCTCATGGCAAGATTGGGTTTAAGGATATATGTAAGCACAAGTAGTATCTCTACTTAGTGCGAGGAGTTTTGGCTAGCATGAGGGAGAAAGGCAAGCTCAACTTGTTGGAAGATCCATGACAATATACTTTATTTCGGATATAAGAAGACATAGCCCATTATGTTGTCTTCCTTGTCTAACATCAACTCTTTAGCATGTCATACTTTAATGAGTGCTCACAATCATAAAAGATGTCCAAGATAGTATATTTTTATGTGAAACCTCTCTTTTTTTATTACTTCCTATTAATTGCAACGATGACCAAAACTATGTTAGTCACCTCCCAACAACTTTTATTTATCATACTCTTGTATGTGAGGTCATTACTTCCCATAAGACCGATATGATCTCTTTGATACTCTTTTTGTTTTCTTTCTTTTTATCATGACCCAAGTGAGGAAATCAAGCCCTTGACTCAACACTAATCTTTATTATATAGCTCACGGACTCGATTACAAAGGATAAAGCTCACAAAGCAAAGGCTCACAACTAGATCATGCTAACTTTATTCTAATAGATCAAGATACTACCAAAAGGATCGAACTAAGTAAAACGGTAAAGATAGGAGTGATGGTGATATGATACCGGGGTCACTTCCCCAAGCTTGGCAGTTGCCAAGGGGAGTGCCCATACCCATATGATTATGTCTCCTTCTTCGGGGTTGGTGATGATGGGGTTGCTGTTGATGTAGGCTTGTTGCTCGTCTTCCAAAGCATGGGCTCACCATCGTAGAAGGATGATCGAGTCTCCGGGATACTCAAATCTGCAGCCAAACTCATGTTCTTGAATCTATATTCATACTCACAGTTTTGGTTCTACAGCTCATAGATCTGGGCTTGGAGGTGATCGATCTTCTCTTGAAGGTTAGAGATGGCTTCCCCGAAGATCCTCGAGTCCATCTTGAGGTTGTTGGCAAGCTCCGAGATCATCATGTGGTTGGCGTTGAGTCCTCGTTCCACCATACCTTGGCACTTGAAAACTTGTTGCTCCATTGCTTCGAGTCTTGTCTCCATGCTTCCGGTCCTTCTCGGCCCCTCCACATCACGGATGTGCAGCACCCCCTCATGCAACTCCATGGTTTTGGGGTGGTGCAGCACCTCCGCAAGGTAGGGGTTGATAACCTTCTCGAAGAACTTGTCCTTGGGGGTGTTGGAGGACGCCATGACGATCTAGATCTGTCAAAAACAGCAGCTCGAAACGAAAACTGAGGAATTTTGCGTGATACAGAGGTGAAAACCTTCGGGAGTATATGCAATGAATTTTTATCGACCAAATGGAGTAACCCACAAGAAAATGGAGTCCAGGGGACACACGGGGTGTCCTCGAGGCAGGGGGCGAGCCCTGGGAAGGGGGGCGCGCCCCCTACCCTCGAGGAAGCCTCGTGTCTCCTCCGGACTGCGGTTTATTTTTCTATTTTTCTAAATATTCCAAAACGGAGAAAAATTGCCTTTAGAACTGTTTTGGAGTCAGTTTACTTACCGTATCACGCACCTCTTCCTTTTCGGAGGCTGAATCGTTCTGGAAAGTGTGCCTTATGTATTCCTCCGGGGTTATGGTTTCAATAATATTAGTTTCAACATTTATAGGATTACCTGAGATATAATGTTTGATCCTTTGACCATTCACCACCTTCGGATTTGTGCCTTCGAAGTTGTTGATTTTTATGGCACCGGAACGATAGACCTCCTCGATAACGTAAGGTCCCTCCCTCTTGGAGAGAAGTTTTCCTACAAAAAATCTTAAACGCGAGTTGAATAGCAGAACATAATCACCTATGTTAAATTCACGCTTTTGTATCATTTTGTCATGCCATCTTTTAACTTTTTCTTTAAATAACTTGACATTCTCGTAGGCCTGGGTTCTCCATTCATCGAGACAGCTAATATCAAACAACCTCTTTTCACCGGCAAGTTTGAAATCATAGTTGAGCTCATTGATAGCCCAATATGCCTTATGTTCTAGCTCAAGAGGTAAGTGACAAGCTTTTCCATATACCATCTTATATGGAGACATACCCATAGGATTTTTGTATGCAGTTCTATAGGCCCATAATGCATCATCTAGTTTCTTGGACCAATTCTTTCTAGACCTATTAACTGTCTTTTGCAAGATTAATTTCAACTCCCTATTACTTAATTCAACTTGACCACTAGTCTGTGGGTGATAAGGTGATGCAATTCTATGGTTGACATCATACTTAGCAAGCATCTTACGGAAAGCACCATGAATAAAGTCTGAACCACCATCAGTCATTAGATATCTAGGGACTCCAAACCTCGGAAATATAACTTCTTTAAGCATCTTAATAGAGGTGTTATGATCAGCACTACTAGTTGGAATAGCTTCTACCCACTTAGTAATGTAATCAACAACAACTAGGATATGTGTGTACCCATTAGAGGCAGGAAAAGGTTCCATATAATCAAAGCCCCAAACATCAAATTGTTCAATAACAAGTGAATAAATCATAGGCATTTCTTGGCGTCTACTAATATTACCAATTCTATGACATTCATCACAAGATAAGACAAACTTACGGGCATCCTTGAAGAGAGTAGGCCAACAAAAACCGGATTGCAATACCTTGTGCGCAGTTCTATCTCCCGCATGGTGTCCTCCATAAGCTTCGGAGTGGCACTTGCGTAGGATCTATTCCTGTTCATGCTCAGGTACAAAACGTCTAATAATACCATCTACTCCTTCTTTATAAAGATGTGGGTCATCCCAAAAGTAATGTCTCAAATCATAGAAGAACTTTTTCTTTTGCTGGTATGTGAAGCTAGGGGGTATAAACTTAGCAACAATGTAATTAGCATAATCAGCATACCATGGAGCAGTACGAGAAGTACTTATGACAACTAGTTGTTCATCAGGAAAGCTATCATCAATAGGTTGTGGGTCATCAAGTATATTCTCTAACCTGGACAAGTTATCTGCAAAGGGGTTCTCAGCCCCCTTTCAATCAATAATATGCAAGTCAAATTATTGCAGCAAGAGAACCCATATAATAAGTCTAGGTTTAACATCTTTCTTCTCCATAAGGTATTTGATAGCAGCATGATCAGTGTGAATAGTTACTTTAGAATCAACGATATAGGGTCTAAACTTATCACAAGCAAACACAACTGGTAAACATTTCTTCTCAGTGGTAGCATAATTTCTTTGGGCACTATCTAGAGTTTTACTAGCATACTGGATAACATTCAATTTCTTATCAACTCTTTTCCCCAAAACAACTCCTACAGCATAATCACTAGAATCACACATAATTTCAAAGGGTAAATTCCAGTCGGGAGGCTGGACAATAGGTGCAGAGATCAATGCTTTTTTAAGTATTTCAAATGCTTCTAGACAATCATCATCAAAGACAAAAGGAATATCTTTCTGTAAAATATTAGTCAGAGGCCTGGAGATTTTGGGGAAGTCCTTAATGAACCTCCTATAATACCCGGTATGACCAAGGGAACTTCGTATACCTTTGATATCCTTAGGGCATGGCATCTTTTCAATAGCATCAACTTTAGCTTTGTCAACTTCAATACCTCTTTCAGAAATTTTATGTCCCAAGACAATGCCTTCATTAACCATAAAGTGGCACTTCTCCCAATTCAAGACCAGGTTAGTGTCTTCACATCTCTGCAAAACTCGATCAATGTTGCTTAAGCAAGCATCAAAAGAAGTTCCGTAAACGGAGAAATCATCCATGAACACCTCAACAATAATTTCACAAAAATCAGAGAATATAGCCATCATGCATCTTTGAAAGGTAGCAGGTGCATTACATAAACCAAAATGCATACATCTATAAGCAAAGGTACCGAAAGGACAAGTAAAGGTGGTCTTTTCTTGATCCCTCTTTGACACAGGTATTTGAGAGAAACCGGAATAACCGTCCAGAAAGCAGAAATGCGTGTGTTTGGATAACCTTTCTAGCATTTGATCAATAAATGGCAAGGGGTAATGATCTTTCTTAGTAGCTTTATTTAACTTACGGAAATCAATTACCATCCTACAACCTGTAACTATTCTTTGCGGGATCAATTCATCCTTATCATTAGGTACAACAGTCATACCTCCTTTCTTAGGAACACAATGGACATGACTTACCCACTAGCTATTAGCAATGGGATAGATAATACCTGCCTCTAGAAGCTTTAGAATTTCCTTCCTTACCACTTCTTTCATCTTGGGATTTAACTGTCGCTGATGATCAATAACTGGTTTAGCATTTTCTTCCAATTTTATCTTGTGTTGACATATAGTGGGACTAATGCCCTTAAGATCATCCAGAGTATATCCAATAGCAGCTCGCTGCTTCTTCAGAGTTTTCAATAATCTTTCTTCTTCCTGCTCTGAAAGGTTAGCACTAATAATAACAGGATATATCTTCTTTTCATCAAGATAAACATACTTAACATTATCGGGCAAAGGTTTAAGTTCAAACACGGGATCACCCTTGGGTGGAGGAGGATCCCCTAGGATTTCAACAGGCAAGCTGTTTTTCAATACGGGTCCCTGTGTAAGGAATATTTCATCTATCTCCCTTCTCTCATTCATATGCATATCATTTTCATGGTCTAGCAAGTATTGTTCTAAAGGATCATTAGGTGGCACAACAATAGAAGCGAGACCAATAAGTTCATCCTTACTGGGTGGTGCCTTTTCAAGGGGTTGTCTACGGAATTTAGCAAAGTTAAAATTATGAGACATATCCCCTAATCCAACAGTGACAATGTCTTTCACGCAGTCTATCTTGGCATTAACGGTATTCAAGAAGGGTCTACCAAATATAATGGGACATAAAGCATCTTGTGGGGAACTAAGAACAAGAAAATCAACAGGGTATTTAACCTTCCCACACAAGACTTCAATATCTCTAACGATCCCAACTGGTGAAATAGTATCTCTATTAGCAAGCTTATTAGTAACATCAATCCCTTCTAACTCAACAGGTGCAATATCATGCATAATTTCATTGTACAAATCAAGAGGGATAATAGTCGCACTAGCACCTACGTCGCATAAACCATGATAGCAATGATCTCCTATCTTGACAGAGATGACAGGCAAGCCTACAACAGGTTTATGTCTTTTCCTAGCATTGGGTTTGGCTATTCTAGCAGACTCCTCTTGGAGATAAATAACATGTCCATCTAAATCTTCTACCAAGAGATCTTTAACCATAGCAACACTAGGTTCAACTTTAATTTTCTCAGAGGGTGTAGGTGTTCTCGTATTACTCTTACGAACTACAGTTGAAGCTTGAGCATGATCCCTTATCCCAACAGGGAAAGGTGGTTTCTAGATATAAGCGGTAGGTATAACAGGATAAACATTATAAGTGATAGTATTTTCTTCAACTTTAATAGGTTCAACTATTTTTACTTCAATAGGGGGATGGTATTTAAACAACTTCTCCTTGGGGAGATCAACATGAGTAGCAAAGGATTCACATAAAGAAGCTACTATCTCAGAGTCAAGTCCATATTTAGTGCTAAACTCACGGAAAACATCGGTATCCATAAAAGCTTTAACACAATCAAACTTAGGGGTCATACCTGACTCCTTACCTTCGTCGAGATCCCAATCTTCGGAGTTGCGTTTAATTATTTCCAACAAATCCCATTTGAATTCAAAATTCTTCATCATAAAAGAGCCAGAACAAGAATTATCGAGCATGGTGCGATTATTGAGAGAAAGCCGTGCATAAAATTTTTGGATGATCATTTTCTTGAAAGCTCATGATTGGGGCATGAATATAGCATTGACTTAAGCCTCCCCCAAGCTTGAGCGATGCTTTCTCCTTCGCAAGGCCAGAAATTATAGATATAATTGCGATCACAATGAACCTGGTGCATAGGGTAGAACTTCTGATGAAATTCCAACTTTAGAAGATTATAGTTCCAAGATCCCATATCATCGCATAGCCTAAACCATGTCAATGCATCTCCCTTCAAAGATAAAGGGAAGACCTTCTTCTTGATAACATCCTCGGGCATAGCTGCAAGCTTAAACAATCCACAAACTTCATCCACATAGATTAGATGTAAATCGGGGTGAAGTGTTCCGTCTCCTGTATATGGATTTTCAAGCAGTTTCTCTATCATACCCGAAGGAATCACAAAGCAAACATTTTCAATAGGTGCAGTAGGTTGAGGAGCAACTCTTTGCTCTTCTGCTCGGGGTGAAGATACCCCGAACAAGCCCCTCAAAGGATTTTGAGCCATAGTAACAAGTGACAATAAATTTGAGCACACTATATAAATTTTTCCTTACCAAATTCCACTTACCAAAGGCGCTTCACTCCCCGGCAATGGCGCCAGAAAAGAGTCTTGATGACCCACAAGTGTAAGGGATCTATCGTAGTCCTTTCGATAAGTAAGAGTGTCGAACCCAACAAGGAGCAGAAGGAAATGATAGGCAGTTTTCAGTAGGGTATTTTCTACAAGCAATGAAATTATAGGTAACACATAGTTTTGTGATAAGATAATTGGTAGCAAGTAACAAACGGTAAAAGTAAATAAGGTGCAGCAAGGTGGCCCAATCCTTTGTGTAGCAAAGGACAAGCCTGGACAAACTCTTATGCAAGGTAAAGCGCTCCCGAGGACATATGGGAATTATCACCAAGCTAGTTTTCATCACGATCATCTGATTCGCGTTCAGTACTTTGATAATTTGGTATGTGGGTGGACCGGTGCTTGGGTGCTGCCCTTACTTGGACAAGCCTCCCACTTATGATTAACCTCTAATGCAAGCATCCGCAACTACAAAAGAAGTATTAAGGTAAACCTAACCATAGCCTGAAACATATGGATCCAAATCAGCCCCTTACGAAGCAACACATAAACTAGGGTTTAAGCTTGTGTCACTCTAGCAACCCGTCATCTACTTATTACTTCCCAATTCCTTCCTCTAGGCCCAAATAATAGTGAAGTGTCATGTAGTCGACGTTCACATGACACCACTAGAGGAGAGACAACATACATCTCATCAAAATATCGAACGAAGACCAAACTCACATGACTACTAATAGCAAGACTTCTCCCATGTCCTCAGGAACAAAAGTAACTACTCACGAGACATAATATTGTTCATGATCAGAGGGGTATTAATATGCATAATGGATCTGAACATACGATCTTCCACCAAATAAACCAACTAGCATCAACTACAAGGAGTAATCAACACTACTAGTAACCCACATGTACCTGTAGTACCGCTTGCGCGGCAGGAGCCAGATGTGGCCCTGTTGCGAACGGTACTACTCCCGGAGTGGTACTATCGCAAGGAAGGGCACAATCTGGGCTGGGAAAGTCACGAACTAATAAAAATACATCGGTGGCTACTTTCGATGAGTTTCGATCGATGCAAAAACCTAGCACGGTACTACCGCTCATAGGGAGCTGTACTACCGCGTAGGGCGCGGAAGTAAAAAATTACTTCCGCTCCTACTTCCTCGCCAGCCACAGCCCTGGCCAAGAGGCCACGGTACTACCGCGAGCGAGGGGTGGTGCTACCGCAATGTGTGGTACTACCTCAACACGGGCGGTACTACCGTTGGTCTCTGCGGTACTACCGCATGCCACAGAACAGTCGTACTAGGAAGCCTCTTACTTTGCAACGGCAAGGAAAACAATCGGTGCTCCAAAGAAGCAAAGGAAAGGTGGTGTAAAGGAACATATGTCTACATGTTGATTCCACCCTAACCATTCTGAAGTGGACCCCCTCTTAATAGTACGGCTTTCCTATGACTCAATTCCACCGAAAGGAAACACAAAGAAGTGCCATCTTCGATAGGCTCCGAGGGGCAATAACCGTCTTGCGCCTAGACATGAGATATCTGAAATGCTCAATGGACACGATTAGTCCGCAAATGCATTGTCATCAATCACCAAAACCACTTAGGGAGAAATATGCCATTACACCATCTCATCCTGGGAGCAACAGATCGACAGTGCGACACTCTTCAACATGTTGACTTGGAGTCCAGAAGCCTGCCCAAAGATATGTAGAATGGAATCGCATGTGGCCAAATCCATCATTTTCGGCTTGAGGAAGATGGTGAAATCATCCGCAAACATGAATACCCGCTTGTTGAGGCCCAAGCGTGCGAGGGGTGCAATGGTACCAGTGGTCGTTTTCTTCTGAAATAGTTTGTGGAGCGGCTCCATACTCAAAATGAATATCATTGGGGATATTGGATCCCTTTGTCTTACGCTGCAACAATTGAAGATGGTCTCCCCAGGCACTACATTGACCGCAATCCTGGTTGTTGACGTTGATAGGATGCCACAAATCCAAGCTCTCCATCTTGCCCCAAAGCCCATTTGTTCCAAGACCTCTAGAAGGAACGACCAGTGGATGGTGTCAAATGCCTTGGAGATGTCTAGTTTCACTAGAAACATGGGGGTCTCGCAACCCATGCAGGCGGCGAGCCACGCGCTGCACAAGCATGAAGTTATCATGAAGAGATCGACCGCTCACAAGTGCGCTCTGGGGGTTCCTGATACATCTCCAATGTATCTTGATGACCCACAAGTGTAGGGGATCTATCGTAGTCCTTTCGATAAGTAAGAGTGTCGAACCCAACGAGGAGCAGAAGGAAATGATAGGCAGCTTTCAGTAAGGTATTTTCTGCAAGCACTGAAATTATAGGTAACAGATAGTTTTGTGATAAGATAATTGGTAGCAAGTGGCAAACGGTAAAAGTAAATAAGGTGCAGCAAGGTGGCCCAATCCTTTGTGTAGCAAAGGACAAGCCTGGACAAACTTTTATGCAAGGTAAAGTGCTCCCGAGGACATATGGGAATTATCGCCAAGCTAGTTTTCATCAGGATCATCTGATTCGCGTTCGGTACTTCGATAATTTGGTATGTGGGTGGACTGGTGCTTGGGTGCTTCCCTTAATTGGACGCCTCCCACTTATGATTAACCTCTAATGCAAGCATCCGCAACTACAAAAGAAGTATTAAGGTAAACCTAACCATAGCCTAAAACATATGGATCCAAATCAGCCCCTTACGAAGCAACACATAAACTAGGGTTTATGCTTCTGTCACTCTAGCAACCCGTCATCTACTTATTACTTCCCAATACCTTCCTCTAGGCCCAAATAATGGTGAAGTGTTATGTAGTCGATGTTCACATGACACCACTAGAGGAGAGACAACATACATCTCATCAAAATATCGAACGAAGACCAAACTCACATGACTACTAATAGCAAGACTTCTCCCGTGTCCTCACGAACAAAAGTAACTACTCACGAGACATAATATTGTTCATGATCAGAGGGGTATTAATATGCATAATGGATCTGAACATATGATCTTCCACCAAATAAACCAACTAGCATCAACTACAAGGAGTAATCAACACTACTAGCAACCCACATGTACCAATCTGAGGTTTGGGTACAAAGATTGGATACAAGAGATGAACTAGGGTTTGAGAGGAGATGGTGCTGGTGAAGATGTTGATGAAGATAGCCCTCCCCAAGATGGGAGAGTTGTTGGTGATGACGGCAGTGATGATTTCCCCCTCCGAGAGGGAAGTATCCCCTGCAGAACAGCTCTGCTGGAGGCCTAGATTGGTTTCTGCCTCGGTTCCGCCTCAAGACGGCGGCGTCTGGTCCCGAAAGCCTCCTTTTGATTTTTTTTCAGGTCAAAACGCTTCAAATAGGAGAAGATGGGAACCAGGGGCCCACCGGCTGGCCCTCGAGGCAAGGGGGCGCGCCCCGGAAGGGGGGCGCGCCCCCCACCCTCGAGGCTAGCCAGTGGCCCCTCTCGTGGGTTTCTTTCGCCAGCTATTTTTTATATTTTCCGAAACAATGTTCTGTGGAGTTTCAGGGCTTTTGGAGTTGTGCAGAATAGGGTTCCAGAGTTTGCTCCTTTTCTAGCCCAGAATTCCAACTGCCGGCATTCTCCCTCTTCATGTAAACCTTGTAAAATAAGAGAGAAAAGGCATAAGTATTGTGACAAAACTTGTATGAACAGCCCATAATGCAATAAATATCAACTTATAAGCATGATGCAAAATGGGCGTATCATATCTATAATTTTTGCTTGTTCCATTCTATTATATTATCAATCTTGGATGTTCTATATGCGTTATTATGCAATTTTATATCATTTTTGGGACTAACCTATTAGCTTAGTGCCAAGTGCCAGTTCCTGTTTTGTTTATTTTTATCTTTACAGAAAATCTATACCAAACAGAGTCCAAATGGAACAAAAACTTTTGATGATTTTTTGGACCACAAGACACCTAGGAAGCTTCGGGAGAGGGCCAGGAGACCTACGAGCCCTACAAGCTTGTGGGCCCCTCGTGGCTCCCCTAACCCTAATTATTCTTCTATAAATACCGAAAAAATTCCAGAAGACTAGAGGGCACACCAAAAATACTTTTTCGCCGCCACAAGTTTCTGTCTTCATAAGATACCATCTGGGGACCTTTTCCGGTACTCTACCGGCGGGGGATTAGATCACGAAGGGCATCTACATCAACCTTGCTTCCCCTCTGATGATGTGTGAGTATTTTACCACAGACCTACGGGTCCATAGGTAGTAGTTAGATGGCTTATTCTATCTCTTTAATCTTCAATACTAGGACCCTAATGGGAATAGGACACCGTGAAACTTGATTTGGCAGGCAAGTGTTCCACAGAAGATGAAGATAATCACATGGAGGGCATGTACTGGGGCATTAGCGATGGTTATTGGAAAATTAGATCATTACTTACATACTAGTTCCCTTTGCCCTGTGTGCGTGATTGACGAGGAATCATCCTTACATGGCCCGGTAACATGCAATCACGCCATTTTACTTTGGAATGGCATGAGAGAGTTTTAGCCAGTCCCGACCAATGAGAAATTGGTGGACACGGGAGTTGACTGGTTACTATACGTCCTTGACAGTTGTCTGGACTCAAGAAGCATGATCATCATGCTAGTTTGGAGGATATATCAACTAAGGAATGACATTGTACATGGGAAGGAGATCCCCCAGTTAATGCCTCAGTCAAATTCTTACGAGGCTACTTGCAATTTATCAACAGTGCCAACAGGTTCTCGATAGAGATCATAAAAGAGATGCCTCTGGAAGTGGATTCATTGCGACCAACGTTGAAGAATACCCCACCACCCATGGCCTAGCCAACACCCCGAGTAGGACATGTGGCGCTATCTGTAGATGGTGCTTTCACTCTGGTAGATGGCACTACGGCAGCATGCATCATTCTGCGTGGCCACAATGGCTAGTCATGTTCGCAACATATATATTTTCCGTTCAACTTTAGTGATGCTTTAGAAGCGGAAATTCACATGATAATGCAAAGTATGGCACTTGCTATACAACATACAGAGCTTCCGGTCATTGTGCAATCTGACTCATCCATGGCCCTATCTATCTTCTCCGGTGATTCTTTTGACCGTTCGGTGTACGGTCATGTGGTGCTAGAAAATTAAGGGTTAAGAGCTGGC
The DNA here is from genome assembly GCA_902687465.1 of Secale cereale. Lineage (NCBI taxonomy): Eukaryota > Viridiplantae > Streptophyta > Magnoliopsida > Poales > Poaceae > Secale > Secale cereale. The sequence continues at coordinate 257,496,563 of LR738711.1, read as the reverse complement.
AGAGAGCTTATTCCGAAGAAACTTCTTCGTAGTTAGAATATAGTTGCAGATACTTTAGCAAGATATAGATGTACTGAATATATCCCTGCTATTTGGCTACACAGAGGGCCTCCATCTATTAAGAAAATCTTGCCTCTAGATTGTAATTCTACACCTTTTGATACGAGGATAGACCCGGTGTAGGCCGATCTTTCACGATTGGAGGTGATTCCCATGAAGAACACAAGGGGAACGAGAGGAAACACTCAAATGGATAAGATCCAATCACACATATGCTAGATCCACATACATAGAGATGTCACAAAGATCCAAGAACAACAAAGGTAAGATACAAGGTAACTAGTTCATCCCAAACCTATGAGGAGAGAAGTCTTATATCCATATAGGATCTTCTCGTGAGGGGTTTTGAATCCGCTTGGGGGATCTTCTCCAGAGAGACCTCGGTCTCCGATGGAGTAGGTATCAAGTGGATGAGCAAAGCACTATCTCTAAAATGAGCTATCACATTGCTAATCCCTAAAAATAGGGAGGAGCAGGCGTATATATAGTCTA
>LR738711.1:257481268-257495952 GCA_902687465.1 Secale cereale | reverse complement strand
GGGGGGGGGGGCGAAAGGGTACATGGGCTTCGGCCCAACACATTGTGCACATACATGCGCCAGTCATCCGGCCGCTGCAAGACGTCTGGTGGCTCACGAGGGTTTGGGCGTTTGGAGGGCTCGGACTTCCACTGATTTCCTTATGTGATCCGCTATCAGATTTCTGGAGGGGCTCGGCCGTCCGGTCACCGGTCGTCTGATCGCTGGAGGGAGTCAAACGCCCAGTTAGGGTCGGCCGTCTGGCCATTGTAGCGTTCGCTGGCTGGTCCTCTGGTCGATGTGGCCTCCAGGTGTTGGACATCTGGTCCAGTCAGGTCGTCCAGTGACTGTAGACTTTTGGCATCTCCTTCGCTTGGTCGTTGCGCTTGGTGTCCTCGCCATCTTGTCCACTTGGCGAAGTATCTTCACGTCCCTCATCCAAGTACATGATCATGCATACAGTCTCTGCTTTAGGTAGTAGCCATGTCTCACATGCATCAAGTGGTAGTTTGGAGAGGAGCGAGTTCACCTTGGTTTCGATAGCGCGGACACGAGCTCTTGTCATGGGTCCACTTAGCGCTTTGGGAGATGTACGTAGGTCCATGGGGATGACCATAGGATTCTTAGCATCATCTCCCCCCTGGGGAAAGATCCAACCTCGGATCGAAAGCCTCATCACCATGGAAGGGGGAGAGATCCTTGACGTTGAAGATATCGCTCACGTTGTACTTGTCGCGTGGGATGTCGATCTTGTAGGCATTGTTGTTGTAGCATGCGAGTACCTTGAAGGGTCCGTCGGCTCGTGGTAGTAACTTGGACTTGCGCTCGTTGGGGAAGCATTCCCTGCGAAGGTGTAGCCACACAAGATCTCCAATGTTGAATATCATGGGTTGCTTATTGACGTTAAACTTGGACGCGATTTGTTGAACTTGATGCTCGATGGCGTGCCTTGTATCTCCGTGCATCTTCTTTAGATATCTTCGCACATGTTGATGTGCTCTTATAGTGGTAGAGGTAGAATGACCAATGGGACAAAGGGTTGAAGCTGTAGATGACCTTGAAGGGGGACTTGCCGGTAGTAGAATGTGTTGTGCAATTGTAGGCGTACTCGACGATGGGAAAGCATTCCTCCCACTCCTTGATGCTCTTGATCAACATGCGGAGGAGAGTTGACAGCGTCCGGTTCATGACCTCCGTTTGGCCGTCGGTTTGTGGATGGTATGCCGAAGAGAATAGGAGCTTGATTCCGAGCTTGGCGCAAAGCGTCTTCCAAAATTAGCTTAAGAACTTGATGTCGCGGTCCAACACGATAGTCTTGGGCACTCCATGTAGACGCAATATTTCCCTACAAACGAGATTGCAACATGTGAAGCATCGTGTATCTTGTTGCATGGAATAAAATGTTCCATCTTAAAGAAACGGTCCACAACAACAAATATGGAACCTTTGCCATTTCTAGTTCTAGTCAGCCAAGCACAAAGTCCATACTAATATCTTCCCATGGGTGATAGGGAATTGGAAGAGACATGTATAGACCATGGGATTAAGCTTTAGACTTAGCTTTGCGACATGTCGAGCATCGTTTGGTTAAATGTGAGATGTCGCGGAACATCTTGGGACAAAAGTAGTTCCTGGAGAGCGTAGCGAATGTCTTGTCGCGTCCGAAATGTCCCATAAGTCCTCCTCCATGAGCCTCTTGCAAAAGTAACAAACAAAGATAAGACTCAGGAATACATAGTTTTTAGCTCTCATTAGATAATCATCCTTGATATAGTATTGCTCCCAAGATGTATGTATCAAACATTGTGCATAAGGAATAGCGAAAGTAGGATTATGCGCATACAAGTCTTTTATGTGCTCAAAACCCATGACATTCAATTCAAGTTGAGTTACAAGCATGCATTTGCGTGAAAGCGCATCCACCACAACATTCTCCTTTCCTTTGACATACTTGATGACATGAGGAAATGACTCAATGAATTCACTCCACTTAGCATGACACTTGTTCAATTTAGTTTGACCCTTAAGGTACATAAGTGTTTCATTATTTGTATGAAGAATGAACTCATGAGGGCGGAGATAATGCTCCCAAACATGCAAGACTCTCACCAAAGCATATAGCTCTTTGTCATATATGGGGTAGTTAAGTTGCACTCCCAATTTTTTTTCACTAAAGTATGCTATGGGACGCTTCTCTTGCATCAACAGAACTCCTATGCCATTACCACTAGCATCGCAATGTACCTCAAAGGGTATATCAAAGTTGGGTAATGCAAGCAAAGGGGCATGCGTAAGAAAATTCTTAAGCTCATTGAATGTGGTATCTTGTGATGGTCCCCAAACAAAGGATGCGTTCTTTTTGCTCAAAGCCTGTAAAGGGGATGCAATGGTGCTAAAATCTTTCACAAAGCATCAATAAAATCCTACTAAGACAAGAAAACTACACACTTGTTGCAAGTTTGTGGGTTTGGACCAAGTTTTAATAGCTTCAATCTTGGTGTCGTCTACATGCACACCCTTAGAAGACACAAGAAATCCTAGTAAGACAATCTTGTCGACACGAAATTTCATTTCTCCATGTTAGCATAGAGTCTCTCTTTGCGAAGAGTTTGCAAAACGACTCTAAGGTGTGAAACATGATCTTGTAGAGACACGCTAAACACAAGTATGTCATCAAAGTAGACCACAACAAATATGACAATATAGGGTCTATGAACATAATGCATGATGCGCATGAATGTACCGGGTGCTTCGGATAATCCCATAGGCATAACAAGCGATTCATACAAGCCAAATTTGGTCTTAAGTGCAGTTTTCACTCATCACCCTCTTGTATGAGGATTTGGTAGTAGCCACTCTTAAGGGAGACCCCTCTTAAGGTCAATCTTAGAGAAGATTGTGGCTCCGCTAACCTCATCTAGCATGTCATCTAAACGTGGAATGGGGTGACGATGCCTAACGGTGATAGCATTGATAGGACAACAATCAGAACACATGCGATATGTACCATGTTTCTTGGGAAAAAGGATTACGAGAACATCACATGGGCTGAAGCTTTCGTGTACTTGGCCATTGTCGATGAGTTGTTGTACTTGCCGTTGGTTGTCCTTAGTTTCTTCGGGTTTGATGCGATATGGTGCCTTTTTATGAAGAGGGGCTCCAGATATGAGGTCGATGCGGTGTTTGATGCCGCGAAGAGGAGGTAGGCCCGGAGGTATCTCATCGGGAAACACATCTTGGAATTCCTACAACAAACGAGACAACACTAAAGGTAGATGTGGTGAGGTGTTAGTTTGTTCCGCTTCACCTTTGCATAAGAGCGCAAAGTGAAGTACACTCAATGGGTTCTCACACACTTCCCTCCTTTCTCTCTCTTGGTTGCGAATAGCACTAGATGTTTCTTCTCATTCATCGTGGAGGCACTCATGTTAGGCTTGTGGAACTCACTCTCCTTTAGGTGGCTCACTCTCTCACTTTTCCCTCCATGATGGGTGGAAGCTTGCTTGTTGGCGATCACTTGACTTGGTGACATCGGTCGTAGCACGAACTCCTTGACCTTCATCTTGAAGCTATAGTGATTGGTACGCCCGTTGTGGATGACACAACGGTCGAATTTCCACGACTGTCCAAGAAGAAGGTGGCAAACGGACATAGTTACCACATCACATTCCAAGGTCTCCTCATAGGCGCCAATCTTGAATGAGACTTGCGCGGTGTGCTCAACTCGAATGGTGTCGGAGTCGCTAAGCCACAGGACCTTGTAGGGGCGAGGGTGCTTCATCTTGACCAATTGTAGCTTGTCGCATAGCTCTTTACTTGCAAAGTTGTGGCAACTTCCTCCATCAATGATGACCTTCATGGAACGTCCATTGATGCTCGCTTTTGTGTGGAAGATGTGCCATCATTGGTCCTCGTCTTGTTGGTGTTGACGTGTCAAGACCTTGGAGAGAAAGAGAGCAGGGCTTGGAGCATTGTCACAAAAGACTTCATTGTCTTCATCCTCATTCACTTGACGATGCATGGCCATGTGCTCAAGCGCTTCCATTTCCTCTTCACTCATAGAGTCATAGGTGCCGTCATCGTTGGCGATCATGGTGCGCCGAGTGGGGCAGTCAAACATCTTGTGGCCTCGACCTTGACATGTGAAGCATTTGATGGAGCTCATCTTGATGGTTTCGTCGGTAGGAGTTGTAGATGATGAAGCTCTCGGCTTGAAGTTGCTTGTAGTAGGAGGACAACTTGATGATGTCGAAGTCTTCTTGTAACTTGACTTGTTGCCGTTGCTTGTAGAAGGTTTGGTTGATGTAGGGGGCGTCGAAGTCGTTGGAGCTTGATTGTATGAGCCATAGTTCTTGGAAGGATATTTGGAGTACTTGTCCTCTTGCACTTGACGCTCCGCCTTGGTAGCTTGGTGCACTAGCTCGATGAGGTTGGAGTAAGGTTGGAAGTCGGCGATCTTCTTGGTAGGATGATTGAGTCCATTCATGAACCTTTCCATCCTTTTCTCATCATCTTCTGTGACATTGGCTCGGATCATGGCGATCTCAATTTCTTTGTAATACTCTTCAACATACTTGGTGCCTTGCTTGAGGAGTTGCAGTATCTTGAATAAGTCGCGGCTATAGTGTGTAGGCATGAAGCGCGCTCTCATGACATCTTTCATTTGGTTCCATGTGTGATGGGTGGCTCTGACTTGCTCCCACCAAATAAGGACATAATATTGCAACTCAAGAGATGCCATGCTGATCTTCTTCTCCTCATCATAGTTGTGTAGGAGAAATATCGTGTCGACTTTCAATGCCCATGAGAGATAGTCTTCGGGAACTGTCGTGGAATTAGCACGGCAGATGTCCGGTTTAGTGGACTTAGGTGTGAGGCCATCGCGCGGGTTAGCTTGAAGAGGTTAAAAGCACACACAGGACACAAATGGTTTATACTAGTTCGGCCCCTTCGATGAAGGTAAAAGCCTACGTCTAGTTTGGTGTGGTATTGCTTGTGCGTCGATGAACAAGGAGCAAATCGCTTGCCTGTCTCTTGAGCTGTTCTGTCTTGTCCTTGAACCGTCGCCGGGTCGTCCCTTTATATAAGAGGCGACGCCCGGTCCGGTTTACAGAGTCCCGAGGCCGGTTCATAAATGTGTCTGCCTCGGGCTACACTCTTTCTATCTTACATCCCAAGTTACATGATATGACGGTTCATAAACCGTGGGCCTTATACATGGGCCCTAAACCTCTATGGGCTGTAACCTCTTGTACATATTCTACCATGTTTGTAACGATACAATCTTGTTTAGTGTAATCCGGGATCTTCCTAGCCGGTTTATACCTACTAGTAATATCCCTGACATTAGGCCCCAGATTAATTTGAACTTGTTCATGTCAGTCTTCTAAATCTTGCATAAATCTCCCCTCTGCAATTTATCTGCTTCATAAACCGGCTATGACGTCATCCCCTGGAATCGCCTTAACCCGTCGTGACGTTATCTCTGCACTTAATGCTCGCCTCTGTCTGTTACCTTTATTAAATGCCGCACCGAAAATCGAGGCGACAGTGCGATCTTTATCCAATCTCTGACCTCCTCGATTCCCGTGCTTACCGTTTTCACCTCTTCGGCTTATAAATACCGCTGGGGCATGCCTCTTTTCCCCTTCCGCCTTCATCTTCCTCCATCTCCATCGCTCGAAGCTCCTCCGCCGCTCTTCGAGCTCTTCGTCGTCCTCGAGCCAGGTCGCTGCATCACCCTGAACGTTACCAGAGCACTTCGCCACCGTCCTCTACTTCGTCAGGTACTCCTTCTTCTTCCCTGTAGATCTCACTCTAGGTTTTCATCCATAGCTCCGCCATGAACCCTTGAAGCTTTACTGTTTGTCCTCGTAGGTCAACCTTGCTGTAGACTCAGATTTATTTAGTTCTGACCTGAATCCATGCGTTTCCGCTCCGCCATCATAACCCTAGTTCATCTAGCTTCATCAGTTAGATTCGATCTGTAGAGAAACCTCCGCAACCCTTCCTGTATATTACTTGCGTTTTATTCCATCTTTTCCTTGTGCCTTAGATCCATATTTACCTCAGCTCTTTACGGAAACTATTTCTTCATACTTTAGATCTGTAGCTCGTCTCCCCGGTTCAGCCAAGCTCGCACGTCATATGTTTTACTGACGGTTTAGATGTAAGCCCGTATTCGTAATTCACGGTTTAACTCCTTCTTCCCTGTCATCATGAACCAGTTGCTATCTTACTCGTATTTGCTTCCAGATTATTAATACCATTAGTCCCTTGTTTAAACCGACAATTAGGTCCATAACTTTATACAATGCTCCGACTTATGCTTTAGCAATTGGTAAACCGGGTTTTGCACTGTACTTTTCAGCACTTCCTCATTCGAAACAATGGCCAAGCAGTTCGTCGCTTGCAACTGGGTCCCTTCCCGCATCACTGAGGCTGACTTAACGAACGCTGCTTCAATCGGTATTCTGGGTCCTAAGGAGGTTCTGCACTGGCGGGCTCCTGAAGGAGAATGCCCTCCTGCGCCTAAGGAGGGACAAGTTGTAGTTTTCTTTGATCACCTGGCCTGGGGGTTCAGTCCTCCCGGTTCAAAATTCTTCCGGGATGTACTAGCTGCTTTTCAACTCCACCCTCGGGATGTAGGCCCAAATTCTATGTCAAACATCTGCAATTTTCAAGTCTTCTCATAAGCATATCTTCAAGAAGAACCATCAGTGGACCTTTTCCGAGACTTTTTTCATCTGAACCGGCGGACGGAGTTTACTGCCGGGCCGCATCAGGAGTTGGGCAGCGTCAGTATCCAAAAGAGAAAAGATGTGAGTTTCCCTCATGCTGCCCTGCACAGCCATCCCAAGGAATGGAACCAAATGTGGTTCTATTGCAAAGACACTTCTCCTGAAGGAGAGAACCCACTGCCGGGTTACTGCGCCTATCGCCTAGCAACGGATCACCCTTTGCCACAGCGCCTCAGCGCCCCGGATCGTGCCCGGTTTGCTCCTCAACTTTCTAAGCTCAGGGCCTTTGTAGCCAACGGCTTGACCGGAGTAGACTTTGTTCGCTGCTGGCTCGCCTGGAGCATTCTTCCACTGAGCCGGCGCTCAGGCCTGATGTGCGAGTACACTGGTAAACCGGATGATCCTCAGCGCCACATTGATGTAATACTTCCTGAAGACGAAGTTACTGAGTCCACAAAGAAAATGCTAAACATCCCTCTCGAGGAGTGCAGCCGGACCGGTTTAGCTCCGTTCTGCGAAACCAATAAACCGCCAGCGGTAAGTCCTTTCCGATCTTTTTCTGTTTGTTTTAATCCGACCATATCAATTGTCTTCCATTTATTTCCTATCTTCTGCACAGGCCAATGATCCCTTCTGGAAGAGGAAATCTCAAGATAAACCGGCCAGGCAACCACGCCGGAAAACTTATGCTGTCAAGAAGAAGAAGGCTGTTGCTGCCTCCGGTTCACACCCCGAGGAAGATGATCCGAATTCGGAGGTACGAATTAAACCTTACATGCTTTATCCTCCCTTTGCCTAAATTTATGTTAACAGTGACTTTTCACAGGATCTGGCAGAAGGAAGTAAAGCGGCGGGAGTTGAGGTAATTTCTCTCTCTTCTGACTCAGAACCGCTGCCCCCCAAAATCCGCCGGGTGTCCCGGAAATATCCCTTTTCTCATCCTTACGCTCAATTGGATCCCAACTTTCTTTTGCAGAAGCAGCAACATGAAGCACGCCGGACCACGCGCCATAGTGGCCATGTGGTGGAGTCATCCGGAATACGTCTTACGCCGGCTCGTAGGCGTCGCTCTGAGGTTTTACTTTCTCCAAATCTCCTTCATCCAAAAGCCGGTCTCATACGTAAACCGCTTAAACCATCTGATCCTAACTATCAGGAGGCTCCTTTGTCCTCTTCCGGCGAGTCAACTGCTACACAGGTCCCCGTGCTGAAGACCGTGCCTGGGTAAGTCCTTTTTTCAAAATCCGGTTTACCTTCATGTTTTTGACTTCGTGATTCTCATTATTCCTTTGATTTTTACCAGAAAGCCGAAGCCCAACAAGAAGGCGAAAGCAACCAAAGTGGCTGCTGAAAACACTACTGCTGAACAGGCTGGTGACCCTGAAGCGGTTATCCTTCCAGAAAATAATCCTGAAGCTCAATTTGATGACCCTATTCCCATGGACCGTGACGACATTGCCGCTCCAGGGGATGATAATATGGAGAATGTGGTTGAACCGGCGAGCCCTGTCCGAGTTAGCCCTCCTCGGGCTAGCCCGGCTCCTGTCAGCCTGGCGCCTACTGCTGTCCCTCTCCAGCCAACTGCCGCTTCATCCGCGGATGTTGAGATAACCGGGTTAGGCTTCACTGCTCCCAGCGAGCCTGTCATTTTGGCCAGGCATACTGCCAAGGAAGAAAAACTTCAACAAGACAAAGGCAAGTGGAGCATAGACTTATCCAGCTATGCCCAGTTGAGTGCCCAGGAACTTCATTCCCGGTATCTGAACCGGATTTTTACCAGCCGCGAGTATGAAGCCGGATTGGTTAATATGATGAAGGATAAGTATGAGGTAACTTTCTTTCCTTTTACTTGTCTCTGCTTTGTAGCCTTGCAATCCTGTCTTTAGGCCATAGTAGCCCCCAAGTGCCGGTTTAGCTTCATTGTAGGTGAACCGGGACTTCCATTGTATCTGAAAATGAACTTACATTAGCCCCCAAGTGCCAGCGGTATAACTTTGTTTTATGCGCTTGGGACTTGTCTAAATTTCTCGTTCGTTACTTCAATTGCACATTAGCCCCCAAGTGTCAAGTGTATAACTTGTTATATGCTTGAGACTTGATTGATCTGTCTTTCTAAACCGTTTGATTTCCTTGTAGGCTGACTTGACCCGGAGGGCTTCAGAGGTAACTGAACTCCGGAATAGCTTGGCTGTTAATGAAACTGCCTCTGCCAAAGCCAAGGAAGAACTTGTGCTTACCTTAACCAACATGGAGAAACTGAAAAAGGACTTTGAAGCGGAGCGGTCCACATGGGAAGTGCAGAGGAATGCTCTTGAAAAAAGAGCAAAGGATGCTGAAGCTGCCCTTAATCCGGTTACGCAGGAGTTGACCGGTTTAAGACAACAAATAGAACTCATGACTTCTGCTATCTTTGGTGAGTACCCATCTGCATATGTCTTTCATCTTTGCAATCTTTTGTTCCGCTCCGGTTTAACTTGACAAACATATATAGGGCAGCGCATAACTCATCTTGGAGATGATGTCCGGAAGAAGCTCAAGGCCTCTTATACCCTGGTGGAGCAGCTTTATTCCGGCGCTCAGAGGGTTATTAGTGTGATGTCCCATAACAAACTGGCACCAACTACCATCCAAGGCACTTTAGAGAAGCTATCTGTCCTGCCTGTGCGTCTGGTGGAGGTGAAGAAGTCTGCTGCACGGGCTGGTTCTCTTATGGCGCTAACCCGGGCCAAAGCATGGGTTCCTGACTTTGATCCAGCTGAAGCAATGAACGGCTATCCCAGCAATAAAGAGGACGGGTCAGTCTTTTCTGCCAAAGACCTCCGTGTTGTGACTAAGGACATGCGCCCACTTGCCAGTAAGCTTGCCGATGAAGCGGATTTGACAAGGTACCATCCGGCCTATGATTTAGAAAATGAGCGGGTAGATCGGCCGGTTTGCGACACCGAGAATCTGATCCCACCAGTGCGTGGCCATACTTTCGCTCCAAATATTGATCCGTCAGATCTTATTAACGAGGAAATGTACTTCCATGCACTCTCCAAGATCGATTGGCGCGTTCCTGATTTCCAGCCACTGCCGGAAGATGAAGAAGACCCAGAACAAGTCGAACCTCAGCCTTCGTAGCGTGAAGAGGAGTCATAAACCGTCCGTTTTAATTTGTAGCTTGCCGAATATTTTTGTCAAAACTATAATCCATTCGGGCCTGCAGGTGCCTTGTAATAGGATAGTTTGAAACATTGTCTTTGTCCCAATATGGATGTCACAGCTTGACTTGACGTCTGCCAATTTAGTCCTTTGTTTTGCCATGGTTGATCCGTTTATGTTATCTGTGCCTGCATAAACGATGCTAAAAAGATGTCCTGGCGGTTTACCACCGGACCTATTACACTGTTCCAATAGATATATATATATATATATATATATATATATATATATATATATATATATATATATATATATATATATATCAAAGGAATATCTGTTTTATACCAAAGATACCTTATACCTCTAATTAAGTGTGCCTGACGTCCTTAATCCGGTAGGCATAATTGAAAGCGTAGATGCTGATGAGGCTCTTGGCTCCCTTGGTGTTTGCCTGATGACTGATCCGGGTTATAATGAACGCCGGTTTAACCCCTGCTGGTGTTCATGACCCAGACTTTTAACTCATGCTGGTGTCCATGACCCAAACTTTTAACTCATGCTGGTGTCCATGACCCAGACTTTTAATTTTGCAGATATATGGTCAACTTTGCAGTTGCCCAATCCCGGATCAATAGACTTTGTTAAAAACAAAAACTTGTAAAATCATAGAAACAAAGCATTTTTGGCAAATAAGACCATGTAGTCAAGGCTTTTTACGAGCTGCCAGGCTCCAAATTCGAGGCTTTTTATGAGCTGCCAGGATCTTGGCTTTTTGCGAGCTGCCAGGCTCCAGGCTTTTTACGAGCTGCCAGGCTCCAGGCTTTTTACGAGCTGCCAGGCTCCTAGGATTTTTACGAGCTGCCAGGCTCCTAGGCTTTTTACGAGCTGCCAGGCTCCTAGGCTTTTTACGAGCTGCCAGGCTCCATACTTGACGTATCAAGGGCGCCGGTTTAGCCGGCCGGGTACCTATGTTTGAGTTGTGTTGTGCGACAAACCCTCTTTGGTCCCTTAATGTCACATCCCTAGCTTCTGGTAATGCACTAGGCTAGCCTCATGTGTGCATCATGTTTATTTTCAAAGGAAACCTGAAATGGGGATGCTCAAACCCTAGCACTAAATAATTTTAACTAGGGTCAAATTAAAAAAAATCTTTTCAATGAACCCAAAATGCCCCTTGGAAAAGTTCATCATTTTTGGATTGATTAAAAACCTCTGCCAAAAATGTTGCTCATATTTCTAGGACCATTCTGGATTTTTGAATTAAATCATATCTTATTTGCATTTGGGCATTTAAATTTTATATATTATTTTAAATGCTCAAATAATCCCAAACTGAAATGTTCCATGTTGGTTATATGCTAAACAGTGGGCATGAGCAGTTTGGTGAATTTTGAAAGTGCCTAAGTATTTTTAATAAAGCCCAGAACAAAATAACAAAATAGAATAACAGAAATAAAATAGAAAACAGAAACTATTTTCAGAAAAGAGTGAGGGAGAGAAAGTACCTGGCCTTTACCTGTGTGGCCCATCTGGCCGGCCCAGCCCACCAGGGGTAACGGCGTCTTCAACCCCCGGCCAGGAGGAAAGGCAGGTGCGTGGCGACGGCGCACGCCGCGGCCTCCACCTCCTCTCTGCCTGCTTCCCTCCCCGATGCCTGGACGAACGCCACGCGCCCCCCCTGGAACCCCCTCGACCTCCCCTCCTCACTCGCTACTCTCTCCTCCCTCCTCTGTCTCTCTCTCACTCGGCGACCGAACGTAGCCGTCGCCGCCGGCGAGCACTACCGCGACCACAGCCCTCCCCACGCCCCCGCAAAGTGTCCACTAGCTCCGCCTCTATCTTCTACGCCCCCCTAAGTACCTATGCGACGCCAGGAAGCCCCGAACGCCCTCACCACCGTCTTCTTCAACCTTCGGCCGCCGTCGACCTCGCCGGCGATTCGCGGCAACCAACGCCTCCCCGAGCCTCCTGAGACCCCGTCGACCCCGCTGTGAGCTCCTCCGCCGTTTCCCCCTGTCCCCGTGGCCTGTAGCTCACCGTAGCCGTCGCGCCCTTCCTCACCGTCGCCGGCCGCCACTGAGCCTGTCGCCGCCGTGGCCACAACCACCATAGCTCGCATCCGAGCTCGCCATCGCACTCAGCGCGTCACCACGGGGCCGTAGCAACCAACCGTTGCTCCTGCCGTGCTCTGCGGCGTTGTTTTCGTCTACGTCCGAACTCCGCCGCCGCCAAACCTCGTCGCCGGTCACCTTCCGGCCACCCCGCGGCCTCCCGTCTGGTCCTTTGGATGCGGACGAGCAAGAGCTACTCCCCGGAGCCCTCAGCTCGCCAAACCACCAACCGTAGCTCAAATCCGAGCCGAGCCGCCGTCGTTTAGGTCGCCGCCGGCAAGACTCCGGCGAGCTGACGTGGCACCATCGTTAGGGACTAATTACCCAGCTAATTAACCCTTTCTCTCGCTGACATGTGGGCCCATTCCCCACTGACACTTTTAGTTAGTATTAAATCAGCACTAACAGTCTTTGTTAACTAACCTAGAGTCACTGACAGTGGGCCCCAGGGCCTATTTAGTTTAGTTTAAACTTCTGTTAAGTTTAATTAAACCTGTTTAACTGTTGAGTCACTGACGTGTGGACCCCACACGTCAGGTTTGACTTAGACCAGCCGCTGACCTGCTGACGCCAGAGTGACGTCATGCTGATGCAGTATCTGTTTTCTGGGTTTTTAAATAAATTAGAAATGATTTATTTATTTCAGAAAATAGCCAAAACTTCTAAAAATCATAGAAAATAATCTATAGCTCAGATGAAAATAATTTATATATGAAAATTGATCAGAAAAATCCAAGGAATCTGTTTATGGCATTTTCATGCATGTTTGAATAACTTACAACCACTGTTTAGGACAATTTGAATAAATGGCATTTGAATAATCATATATGGAGTTTGAATTTGAACCTTGGTTCAAACCAACTTCATTTAACATGGTTGCTAGTTGCATTAGGCCAAACCACATCATATTGCCATGTCATGTTCATGCATCATATTGTTGCATTGCATTGATTGTGTTCTTTCTCTGTTTGTCGGTTTTGTTCCCTCTCAGTAGACGACGTTCCGACGATGAGTTTGATGACACCGATGAAGACTCATTGATATCTTCAGAAGTGCCAGGCAAGCAAAACCCCATTGAGCATTCCGATACAATCCCACCCTCTCGCTCTTGCTCTCCTTTACTGCATTAGGACAACAACGCTTCAATTGTTACCTGCTGCGGTAGTTGAACCCCTTTCCACTGCATGACCCGTCATTGCCACAGTAAATAGTTGAAACCCACTAGTATGAGTAGGAGTTGTTTGAGCCATGTTGTGCCTACTCATTGATGCTTTCTGGTTATGCCTGCTATTGCTTAGAGTTGTGTCAGGCCTGATTCATCGGGGATGAATTGGAATGGTGACGAACATGTCCTAATGTGTGTGAGCTAAGTGTGTGAACACGATTTGGTAAAGGTAGCGATGAGAGGCCATGTAGGAGTACATGGTGGGTTGTCTCATTGAAACCGTCCTCAGGAACTGAGTTCTGTGTTGGTTGATCCATGAAACAGCTACTACCACACATTGGGCCCTGAAATATGACCCCGCTCGACTTATTGACTGCCCTTGTTCTCTGTCCAGGAGTTGCAACTAGTTTCTGGTGTTTGTAGTTTACTGGAGGTCGTGCGCAGTGCTGACCCTCGGGGTGGACTGTGACACGGCAGGTACGTGGCACGGTGTACCGGTCGCCCGTTTGGTGACGCGGGAACCCTGTACACATCATTTGGGGCCGTGAGCGACACCCCGGCCGGATCTCCCCACGGATGGAACCCAAATAGGCGATAAACCTGGACGAGAGACTTGAGTGGTTGGTAAGGTCGTGGTCTACACCCACGTCGGCTTTCGCTTGAAGTCTGCCGAGCACATGTCGTGTGCAGACGCTAAGTGGTGGAAACATGTGTGAAGAAGTACACCCCTGCAGGGTTAAATATAATCTATTCGAAAAGCCGTGTCCGCGGAAATGGACTTCTGGGTTGCCTATTATAGTTCATAGACAAGTGAAAGTGGATACTCTAAAATGCGCAAGATAAGCGTGAGTGCTATGGATGGCCTTCTCGTAGGGAGACGGGAGCGGATCCATAGTGGTGTATTGATTGGTGAATATGTGGACTCGTGTGCGCCACCTCAAAAGAGTTACTTTCAGTCGTAGTTTAGGATAGCCACCGAGTCAAAGCTGGCTTGCTGCAGTCAAACTCCACCACCCCTTTGTTGATACCGATGCATATGTAGCTAGTTCTGATGTAAGTCTTGTTGAGTACCTTTGTACTCACGTTTGCTTAATTTATGTTTTTGCAGAGAGACCTCAGTCTCACTAGTGGTTCCGCGTGGACTTCGACGTTTAGCCTGTTACCTCAGCTACGATCTTGTACCCTTGGGAGGGTCTTGTAGATAGTCAGGCTTCTTAGTCTTTTTCATTTGTAGATGTCTGTACTCAGACATGTAATGCTTCCGTTGCCTGTATGCTCTGTATGTTGGGTCATGTGACCTCTGTTTGTAATAAATGCTATGATGGCTCTTCTGGGCCTTATCTATATGAGTTGTTGAGTTATGTTGTGATGCCATGTTGTACATCACATACTTGCATGTTATGCGTACGTGTAATGTGTATTGCTATGTGTGGGATCCGACACCTAGTTGTTTACCTTTGGTAGCCTATCTTACAGGGAAATGTCTCCTGGTGCTTCCACTGAGCCTTGGTAGCTTGCTACTGCTCCGGAACACTTAGGCTGGCC
>LR738711.1:257432963-257481258 GCA_902687465.1 Secale cereale | reverse complement strand
CTTGTAGCTTGCTACGACTTGGGTTCATACGTTGATGACCGACACGTTCGTTGCTGGGTCATGTATGCCTGTCTCTGTAATTTAGTGCCACTTTTGGTTTATAACTGGTCATGTCGGCCCGGGTTCTCTATCATATGGATGCTAGCGACACTATCATATACGTGTGCCAAAATGCGCAAACGGTCCCGGGCCAGGTAAGGTGGCACCCGTGGGGATACCGTGCGTGAGGCCGCAAAGTGATATGATGTGTTACAGGCTAGACCTGTGTGACTTAGGATCGGGGTCCTGACAGCTTTGGTATCAGAGCCTGACTGCCTGTAGGATTAGCAAGCCAAACTGGTCGAAGTTGTGTCTAGAAACTCTTTAGTTATATAAGGGAATTGATTGTGGAAGGGAACGTAAGGCTCTTTTACTCCTTTACCTTATGACCTTCTGATCTGAGTCACCTTCTTCTATCCCACGGGGATTAAGAACTAGGCTTTCTCTTATGTCTATCAGGATCACGTTATTGTGGATTCAACCCTCAGTTCAGTTTCTACTACTTCTGCTTGTTCAACTGTTGGTCTCAGAACCTTGACATTATGATGTTAAGTGGATATGATACTCTTTTGCTTGGATCTCAAAGTATTTTCGAGCATTTGCAGCCGTTATGCTGTCCGAGTCATCCCATGTTCTAAATAGTCTGATGCATTTGCAAACCTTTCCTCCCTGTTTCCGATGTCCCTTTAGACCAGATTAATCACACTAGTCAGTGCGTTGAGGTACTCTGTTACCTCGACACATGTGTTGGAGTTATTATGACCCTAGCTGTCTTAGAGGATCAACCAGTAATCCAGCAATGCTTTATTTTCTCAGTGTGATGATTCTGGCCATTATTCTCAAAAGCATCCCGTGATGCCATTTAGTTGGTAGGCATTCTATCCCTGGGTTCTTGAACCCGAGCTTCACCCTACTTACTTCATGTTGATAGTATTTGCTCGTTCCTTCAGGATATTAGTAACCTTGTGATAGTCCTCGAGGTCCGTGGTTATCGTTCTTCCAATACCATGAACCATCTTGGCAGAAGTTCTCCCGAACCGAAAGATCACAACCAGAGTGCTCCTGAGTGGTACTCCATTCATATTGTGACTCTGCCAGTCCTACCTTTCTGCATGGGTTATCCGGAAGAAATATGTGGAACTCGTTCGACATACTAACCTATGCATCCACAACTCAGAAGTAATATGTTCCTTGAGTTGTCTCCTTTTAGTTGTATTATGGCCCTTGTCTATCAGTTGATAGTTAGGAGTAGTCGTGCACTTGTGTTCATCGATGCCTTTTACTCTTGTGGTCCGTCAAGCCATTCTATTCTGGAATGACTAGGAGAAACAAACTCCAGTACCTTATCCATATCCAGGATTGGGTCAAAGAAGTTGTACTTCGCAGATGAAGAACGCTAATCCAGCTTCTAAACTGTTCTATCCTGGAGTATTACCATCTTTATGTCAAGAATGTCATGAGTATTGCACCACCTCCTATGAACTTTTGATAAGGTGATACTTCTCGCCATTATCGTTCATTCCTCGGTCTCCGTGTTATTATAACCTGAATGCTGACAAGTGAATTGTGATGTGTGAAATCAATACCCCTAGCAATTTCGTTGCTTGGCGGTTAAAGGACAACAATTTCATTCTTAGTGTGTTAGTTACTGATTACCATTCTAAGATTGATTGTGCTACCTAGTCCACTTTTCTGGTGCACTCTTTGATTGATGAGTTAGGATTTTGTTAATTCCTTGCTCATTTGATTATATCGTCTTGCCCTGAAAAGCAAGATTGTTCTCGAGCTTAGTAACACATCGGTGGTTCGTGATTTTCCGAATATCTTATCGGAAGTATTACCAGGTTGTCACCTGACCGCTGTGTTGAGATCGTGATCAAGTTGGTTTCTTTATAAACCACCACTTCTCTAAGAATCTGTATTGGATACCCTGAACTGGTTGGTTAAGCTAAAACAATAACTTGGAGAGTTGGAAGATAAAAACTTGCCAGCTTAGTTCATCCAAAGGGATATCTTGTGTGTGTATTGAAGATAGATGATATCTTCTCCAATTGATCCCCGTGATCATTTGTGGATCTATTGTCTTGTCCAAACTTTGATTTGAGTATGGGTTATCGTCAAGTCAAATCAGAACCAACGATATTCGTAATATTGTCTTACTCGTGGTTGATCCCTCGAGCATACACCATTACATCTATTGGTCTGACCAATGCTATCACTTTGTTCACATTGTCATGGAATTCCATCTATATGGAAACCTGGATGAATTGTTGTTAAGCCCATCAGCAACATTGTTATCTTCTCCATGATCTATGTTGAACATCCAGCTAGTATTGGAAATTTTTATAAGCATTATCTTCATGACCCGTTCGTGAAGCATATGTACGGAAGAAAGAAGTGACTTCCTCTAACTCATGTGCATTGATGCAAGTTGCCGCCGTGAATTTGAGAAAGCATGTTTTTACCTCCTCTGGAGTCATCCCAAGTCAGTCATGCATACGTGCGAAGTATTCTATGGTCTGATAGACTGATCATCTTCATTCTGTATGTATCCCTAGCACACCAAGCCACTGATTGATTTGTTCAAAGAAAAGAAGTTCAAATGCTATTCACGAAGGGCCCGGACGGACATGCACAAGACTTCGCTATCTCCAATGATGATTCCCAATCTGAACTCGATAGTATTTTATGATAAGACTACTATGTGGTCACGTTTGTCTGGGACAACGTGTTCACAGGTTTTGTAGCAGAACCAGCTCATGTTTTGGAGCTGCTATCGTAGTTCATTCCTGAGAATCTCGCAACGCCGTCTCGTCGAATTGTGTTGCAAACATTCATTCCTTCTAGACACGATGAGTCTGGAATATCCTGACACCAACCAGAACTGAATCTCAGGCAGATATGATGGTTGGAGCATTTTCCAAGAACTATAATATTGGTCTCTCGATAACCGGTAAAGTGGATGTCGTGGCCAACACACCCAGCCGGAAGACCTATTGTTGTAGAATCTTGATTGAAGAAGCTGGCCACCTCCCCATAAGGATTTCGTAGGATTCACTCCCTAGTTGTTCCTTATGGATTTTTGTGCTTCCGAAGTTCGACCCTTACTTGATGGCCATGTTGATGAATTTAAGCATTGACCGTGGTACCTAGTACACCAAGGAGAACATTAGAAGCGGAGTGCTAAATGTCTCTCGGTCGATCATCCAGGTTTTGTCCTTGACTCCGCTAAGGTGAAATCCGAGAAGGTGTTGTCTTCCTTTGCATCTGCATCATCCATCATTATTCATCATGGTAGCATGTTGTGTTGCCAGGATCCTTGACATGGATATTGGTAAAACCTTGATGAATATGGGAATGCTCAAGTTCTTGAGAGCACGCACAAGCACTAGGTGTTATCCTCGACACCAACCGGGATTGCTCCCAGTGCTCTTGGTTATGCTATAACCCCTCAAGAGTAGAAGTACTCTCTACTGTTGGGATTCTTCCCAGTTACCAGAATCATTCCCAGCATTTGCATTTTGTTCCCAACTTGCACCGCCAATGTGCCAATTCTCCATGGGTTACCATTCTCAATCACCGCTGTTCAGAATTATCTTCAAAAGTGGTCCTACCATAGGTTCCATCCATTTCCGGTGATAAGAAAAATCAACCTTGGCTTTGTCCTTTACAAGGTAGTCCACATCATCCATTCTGGCCGAGAATGTCATTCCTTCGGACTCCGTCAAACGATTGATTGTGTTTGCCTTAGGCTGGTATAGGGAATCTCAATGATCTCTATATCAAAAGTAATTCTTTTTGCCACTTAAGGGAGTAACTCTACGAGTCACCTTCACTAAGGTACCCCGCCTGGTGACATCGATCACCATTTTCTTAGGTGTGGAATTATTGCCACTAGGTGAACCTTCATCGTTTGTTTCATTCCATCCCCCTGGAGGTGTACTCCGTGTCTCAGCTCAAGAGATGTTTCAACGTCTCACTCCATAAGCTGATCTTGAATTGCTCGATCTTTCGGAAGATCAATTTTGTAGAGTTTCTCTCATCGTCACCGTTTGGACAAAGATTTCGAAAGCAAGGAAGCCAGGATCAACCTGAGGCAAGCAATCAACACTTATATAGAGGACACTTGGATCATGAAGTTTGTGTTAGTTAGTGTCCCCTCTGATATCTTATCTCACGTCCTGAATCTCGGGACGAGATTCTTGTTTAGTAGGGGTGAATTGTCACATCCCTAGCTTCTGGTAATGCACTAGGCTAGCCTCATGTGTGCATCATGTTTATTTTCAAAGGAAACCTGAAATGGGGATGCTCAAACCCTAGCACTAAATAATTTTAACTAGGGTCAAATTAAAAAAAATCTTTTCAATGAACCCAAAATGCCCCTTGGAAAAGTTCATCATTTTTGGATTGATTAAAAACCTCTGCCAAAAATGTTGCTCATATTTCTAGGACCATTCTGGATTTTTGAATTAAATCATATCTTATTTGCATTTGGGCATTTAAATTTTATATATTATTTTAAATGCTCAAATAATCCCAAACTGAAATGTTCCATGTTGGTTATATGCTAAACAGTGGGCATGAGCAGTTTGGTGAATTTTGAAAGTGCCTAAGTATTTTTAATAAAGCCCAGAACAAAATAACAAAATAGAATAACAGAAATAAAATAGAAAACAGAAACTATTTTCAGAAAAGAGTGAGAGAGAGAAAGTACCTGGCCTTTACCTGTGTGGCCCATCTGGCCGGCCCAGCCCACCAGGGGCAAGGGCGTCTTCAACCCCCGGCCAGGAGGACAGGCAGGTGCGTGGTGACGGCGCACGCCGCGGCCTCCACCTCCTCCCTGCCTGCTTCCCTCCCCGATGCCTGGACGAACGCCACGCGCCCCCCCGGAACCCCCTCGCCCTCCCCTCCTCACTCGCTACTCTCTCCTCCCTCCTCTGTCTCTCTCTCACTCGGCGACCGAACGTAGCCGTCGCCGCCGGCGAGCACTACCGCGACCACAGCCCTCCCCACGCCCCCGCAAAGTGTCCACTAGCTCCGCCTCTATCTTCTATGCCCCCCCTAAGTACCTATGCGACGCCAGGAAGCCCCGAACGCCCTCACCACCGTCTTCTTCAACCTTCGGCCGCCGTCGACCTCGCTGGCGATTCGCGGCAACCAACGCCTCCCCGAGCCTCCTGAGACCCCGTCGACCCCGCTGTGAGCTCCTCCGCCGTTTCCCCCTGTCCCCGTGGCCTGTAGCTCACCGTAGCCGTCGCGCCCTTCCTCACCGTCACCGGCCGCCGCTGAGCCTGTCGCCGCCGTGGCCACAACCACCATAGCTCGCATCCGAGCTCGCCATCGCACTCAGCGCGTCACCACGGGGCCGTAGCAACCAACCGTTGCTCTTGCCGTGCTCTGCGGCGTTGTTTTCGTCTACGTCCGAACTCCGCCGCCGCCAAACCTCGTCGCTGGTCACCTTCCGGCCACCCCGCGGCCTCCCGTCTGGTCCTTTGGATGCGGACGAGCAAGAGCTACTCCCCGGAGCCCTAAACTCGCCAAACCACCAACCGTAGCTCAAATCCGAGCCGAGCCGCCGTCGTTTAGGTCGCCGCCGGCAAGACTCCGGCGAGCTGACGTGGCACCATCGTTAGGGACTAATTACCCAGCTAATTAACCCTTTCTCTCGCTGACATGTGGGCCCATTCCCCACTGACACTTTTAGTTAGTATTAAATCAGCACTAACAGTCTTTGTTAACTAACCTAGAGTCACTGACAGTGGGCCCCAGGGCCTATTTAGTTTAGTTTAAACTTCTGTTAAGTTTAATTAAACCTGTTTAACTGTTGAGTCACTGACGTGTGGACCCCACACGTCAGGTTTGACTTAGACCAGCCGCTGACCTGCTGACGCCAGAGTGACGTCATGCTGATGCAGTATCTGTTTTCTGGGTTTTTAAATAAATCATAAATGATTTATTTATTTCAGAAAATAGCCAAAACTTCTAAAAATCATAGAAAATAATCTATAGCTCAGATGAAAATAATTTATATATGAAAGTTGATCAGAAAAATCCAAGGAATCTGTTTATGGAATTTTCATGCATGTTTGAATAACTTACAGCCACTGTTTAGGACAATTTGAATAAATGGCATTTGAATAATCACATATGGAGTTTGAATTTGAACCTTGGTTCAAACCAACTTCATTTAACATGGTTGCTAGTTGCATTAGGCCAAACCACATCATATTGCCATGTCATGTTCATGGATCATATTGTTGCATTGCATTGATTGTGTTCTTTCTCTGTTTGTCGGTTTTGTTCCCTCTCAGTAGACGACGTTCCGACGATGAGTTTGATGACACCGATGAAGACTCATTGATATCTTCAGAAGTGCCAGGCAAGCAAAACCCCATTGAGCATTCCGATACAATCCCACCATCTCGCTCTTGCTCTCCTTTACTGCATTAGGACAACAACGCTTCAATTGTTACCTGCTGCGGTAGTTGAACCCCTTTCCACTGCATGACCCGTCATTGCCACAATAAATAGTTGAAACCCACTAGTATGAGTAGGAGTTGTTTGAGCCATGTTGTGCCTACTCATTGATGCTTTCTGGTTATGCCTGCTATTGCTTAGAGTTGTGTCAGGCCTGATTCATCGGGGATGAATTGGAATGGTGACGAACATGTCCTAATGTGTGTGAGCTAAGTGTGTGAACACGATTTGGTAAAGGTAGCGATGAGAGGCCATGTAGGAGTACATGGTGGGTTGTCTCATTGAAACCGTCCTCAGGAACTGAGTTCTGTGTTGGTTGATCCATGAAACAGCTACTACCACACATTGGGCCCTGAAATATGACCCCGCTCGACTTATTGACTGCCCTTGTTCTCTGTCCAGGAGTTGCAACTAGTTTCTGGTGTTTGTAGTTTACTGGAGGTCGTGCGCAGTGCTGACCCTCGGGGTGGACTGTGACACGGCAGGTACGTGGCACGGTGTACCGGTCGCCCGCTTGGTGACACGGGAACCCTGTACACATCGTTTGGGGCCGTGAGCGACACCCCGGCCGGATCACCCCACGGATGGAACCCAAATAGGCGATAAACCTGGACGAGAGACTTGAGTGGTTGGTTAGGTCGTGGTCTACACCCACGTCGGCTTTCGCTTGAAGTCTGCCGAGCACATGTCGTGTGCAGACGCTAAGTGGTGGAAACATGTGTGAAGAAGTACACCCCTGCAGGGTTAAATATAATCTATTCGAATAGCCGTGTCCGCGGAAATGGACTTCTGGGTTGCCTATTACAGTTCATAGACAAGTGAAAGTGGATACTCTAAAACGCGCAAGATAAGCGTGAGTGCTATGGACGGCCTTCTCATAGGGAGACGGGAGCGGATCCATAGTGGTTTATTGATTGGTGAATATGTGGACTCGTGTGCGCCACCTCAAAAGAGTTACTTTCAGTCGTAGTTTAGGATAGCCACCGAGTCAAAGCTGGCTTGCTGCAGTCAAACTCCACCACCCCTTTGTTGATACCGATGCATATGTAGCTAGTTCTGATGTAAGTCTTGTTGAGTACCTTTGTACTCACGTTTGCTTAATTTATGTTTTTGCAGAGAGACCTCAGTCTCACTAGTGGTTCCGCGTGGACTTCGACGTTTAGCCTGTTACCTCAGCTACGATCTTGTACCCTTGGGAGGGTCTTGTAGATAGTCAGGCTTCTTAGTCTTTTTCATTTGTAGATGACTGTACTCAGACATGTAATGCTTCCGTTGCCTGTATGCTCTGTATGTTGGGTCATGTGACCTCTGTTTGTAATAAATGCTATGATGGCTCTTCTCGGCCTTATCTATATGAGTTGTTGAGTTATGTTGTGATGCCATGTTGTACAACACATACTTGCATGTTATGCATACGTGTAATGTGTATTGCTATGTGTGGGATCCGACACCTAGTTGTTTACCTTTGGTAGCCTATCTTACAGGGAAATGTCTCCTGGTGCTTCCACTGAGCCTTGGTAGCTTGCTACTGCTCCGGAACACTTAGGCTGGCCGGCATGTGTCCTTCTTCATTCCTGTGTCTGTCCCTTAGGGGAAATGTCACGCGTTGTTCCTTTAAGTCCTTGTAGCTTGCTACGACTTGGGTTCATACGTTGATGACCGACACGTTCGTTGCTGGGTCATGTATGCCTGTCTCTGTAATTTAGTGCCACTTTTGGTTTATAACTGGTCATGTCGGCCCGGGTTCTCTCACATATGGATGCTAGCGACACTATCATATACGTGTGCCAAAATGCGCAAACGGTCCCGGGCCAGGTAAGGTGGCACCCGTGGGGATACCGTGCGTGAGGCTGCAAAGTGATATGATGTGTTACAGGCTAGACCTGTGTGACTTAGGATCGGGGTCCTGACACTTAATAAATAATTGTCCTGCATATCAAAATATACAGATCAAAGCAATTTGTTTTCTTGATGAAAATGAAATATATCGAGAGAAGTAAACTTTATATGGATATCACCTGAGCGAATTCCCATATGATACTTCCATTCGAAGAAAAATGGCTGATTCCCCGGTTTATCGAGGGCGTCGGTTTATTTATTAATCATAATATGTACAGGATACATAAAGCGGAGCCAATGGCTCAAGTGTAGTAAGGTCGCAGAAGAGCGATGTTCCACGGCCGCTTCGTCTCTTCCTCTGCTGTACGTGAGTCTTTATCCTCTTGAACGTCAACCAGGTAGTATGAACCGTTGTGTAGGTTCTTGCTGACCACAAAGGGTCCTTCCCAAGGTGGGGATAACTTGTGCATATCTGTCTGGTCTTGGATGAGCCGGAGCACCAGGTCCCCCTCCTGGAACGTCCTGGTCTTAACCCGGCGGCTGTGATATCGGCGCAGGTCTTGTTGATAAATTGTTGATCGTGCTGCTGCTATGTCACGTTCCTCATCCAGCCGGTCTAAGCTGTCGTGTCTTGCTTGCTCATTAGCCACTTGAACATAAGCTGCCACCCGTGGCGAGTCGTGCCGGATGTCACTAGGGAGAACCGCTTCAGCACAATATACCATGAAGAAAGGCGTATAACCTGTAGACCTATTAGGTGTAGTGTTGATGCTCCAGAGTACAGAAGGTAACTCCTCAACCCAACAACTTGGTGTTCTTTGCAAAGGGACCATAAGCCGGGGCTTGATGCCTCTCAAGATCTCTTGGTTGGCCCTCTCAGCTTGACCATTGGATTGAGGGTGAGCTACTGAAGATACATCCAGGCGAATATGTTCCCTTTGGCAAAACTCTTCCATCTCTCCTTTGGATAGGTTGGTGCCATTATCAGTAATGATGCTGTGGGGAGAGCCAAACCGGAAAATTACCTTATTGATGAATTTAACCGCTGTTGCCGCATCACACTTACTGACAGGCTCTGCCTCAATCCACTTTGTAAACTTGTCCACTGCTACCAACAGGTGAGTTTTCTGATCTTGGGATCGTTTAAAGGGCCCAACCATATCAAGCCCCCAAGTTGCAAACGGCCAAGTAATTGGAATCATCCGTAGCTCCTGCGCCGGAACATGAGAACGCCGTGAAAATTTCTGACAAGCATCGCATCTCCGGACTAGATCCTCCGCATCAGCATGAGCCGTTAACCAGTAGAACCGATGACGAAAGGCCTTGGCTACCAATGACTTTGAACCGGCGTGATGACCACAATCTCCTTCGTGTATCTCTCGAAGAATATCACATCCTTCTTCCGATGATACACATCGCTGAAATGCTCCAGAAACGCTGCGGTGATGAAGTTCTCCGTTGACGATGGTCATAGATTTGGATCGCCGGATTATCTGCCTAGCCTCAACCTCATCATCCGGCAACTCTCCTCGGCTCAGGTATGCCAAGTAAGGGAGTGTCCAATCCGGAATAACATGAAGTGCTGCAACTGGCTGTGCTTCCGGATCAGGAATAGCCAAATCCTCCTCCGATGGTATCTGTACCGATGGACTGTGTAATTCATCCAAGAAGGTATTTGGTGGAACTGGTTTACGCTAAGAGCCCAGCCGGCTTAATGCATCGGCCGCTTCATTTTCCGCCGGTCTATGTGGTCCACCTAATATCCTTTAAAATATCCTGCCACCGCTTCAACTTCTCGTCTGTAAGCTGCCATGAACGGATCTTTAGAGTCCCATTTGCCAGATACCTATTGTGCCACTAGATCTGAATCACCAAAGGACTTGACCCGGCTCAAGTTCATCTGCTTAGCCATCCATAGGCCGTGAAGGAGAGCTTCATACTCAGCAGCATTGTTAGTGCAAGGGAACATTAGTCGGAGGACATAACAAAACTTGTCACCTCGTGGGGAAGTTAACACGACTCCAGCCCCCGAGCCTTCTAATTGCCTTGAACCATCAAAGTGAATAGTCTAGTATGTATGATCCGGCTTCTCCTCTGGTGCTTGCAATTCTGTCCAATCAATGATGAAATCTACCAGTGCTTGGGATTTAATAGCAGTACGGGGTACATACGTCAATCCGTGTGGGCTAAGCTCAATGGCCCACTTTGCCACTCTGCCAGTGGCTTCTCTGTTCTGGATTATATCCCCCAACGGAGCTGAGCTGACAACAGTGATTGGGTGGCCCTGGAAATAGTGCTTCAGCTTCCGGTTTGCCATGAACACGTCGTATACCAGCTTCTGCCAGTGCGGATACCTTTGCTTTGACTCAATGAGAACCTCACTGATGTAGTAAATCGGGCGTTGAACCGGATATTCTTTGCCTGCTTCTTTGCGTTCCACCACAATTGCCACGCTAACTGCACGGGCATTGGCGGCCACGTATAATAGTAGCGGCTCATTGTCAACCGGGGCAGCAAGAACTGGCGGCTCTGCTAATTGCCGCTTCAAATCCTCAAACGCAGCGTTTGCAGCATTGCTCCATACAAACCGATCTGTCTTTTTCAGCATCTGATAAAGCGGAATTGCCTTCTCTCCCAAACGGCCGATGAATCGGCTTAATGCTGTAATCTGGCCTGCTATGCGCAGGACATCATTGATACAAGCCGGTTTGATCAAGGATGTGATCACCTTGATCTTCTCCGGATTAGCCTCTATTCGTCTGTTTGACACTAAGAATCCAAGGAGCTTGCCTTCTAGAACACCGAAGACGCACTTCTCTGGATTAAGCATCATCTTATAAATCCGGAGGTTGTCAAAGGTTTCTTTCAAATCTTCTATCAATGTTTCCTCCTTCCTGGATTTTACCACAATGTCATCAAGATAAGCATGGACATTTTTTCCGATCTGCCCTTTGAAACAGTTATGCACGTAACGCTGATAAGTCGCTTGGGCACTCTTGAGCCCAAAAGGCATGGATACATAACAGAAGGCTCCAAAACGAGTTATGAAAGCTGTCTTCTCCTGGTCCTTAACTGCCATCTTGATTTGATGATAACCTGAATATGCATCCAAAAAACTTAGCCACTCACATCCTGCCGTAGCATCAATAATCTGATCAATACGGGGGAGAGGAAAAGGATCAGTTGGGCAAGCCTTGTTTAAGTCTGTGTAATCAACACACATCCTCCAAGTGCCATTTTTCTTCAGCACCAATACCGGATTAGCCAGCCTCTCTGGACGGAACACCTCAACTATGAATACTGCGACCAAAAGCCTGGCCACTTCTTCTCCTATAGCCTTGCGCCTCTCCTCATTGAAGCGGCACAAGTACTATTTGACCGGTTTAAACTTCGGATCAATATTAAGACTGTGCTCAGCGAGTTCCCTTGGTATACCTGGCATGTCATAAGGCTTCCATGCAAAGATATCCCGGTTCTCATGGATGAACTCGATGAGCGCGCTTTCCTATTTGGGGTCTAGGTTAGCGCTGATAGTGAATTGCTTGGATGAATCGCCTGGAATGAAGTCAACCTGCTTGGTCTCCTCTGCCGATTTAAACTTCAACGTCGGATCATGCTCTGTAGTTGGCTTCTTTAACGGGGACATATCCGCCGGATCGACGTTGTCTATGTAGAACTTCAACTCCTCCGTAGCACATACTGCCTCTGCATACACTGCATCTCCTTCCTCGCATTCCAGTGCGATCTTGCGACTTCCGTGAACCGTGATGGTTCCCTTGTGACCCGGCATCTTGAGCTGTAGATAAACATAGCACGGTCTAGCCATGAACTTGGCGTAAACCGGTCTCCCAAACAGAGCATGATATGGGCTCCTGATCTTTACGACCTCAAAGGTTCACTGTCTCTGACATAGAATCCTGCTCATCCCCAAAGGTGACTTCCAGATGAATTTTCCCAACTGGGTAAGCCGATTTACCTGGCACCACTCCACGGAATACTGTGTTGGACTGTCTCAACTTCTTATCTGTCAACCCCATACGCCGGAAAGTCTCATAGTATAAGATGTTGATACTGCCGCCGCCGTCCATGAGTACCTTTGTGAACTTGTAGCCACCCACCTATGGTGCCACCACTAGGGCCAACTGGCCCGGATTATCAACCCGTGGCGGGTGATCCTCTCTGCTCCACACAATAGGTTGTTCTGACCAACATAGAAAATGTGGCGTCGCCGGTTCAACTGCATGTACTGCCCGCTTCAGAACCTTTTGATCTCGTTTGCACAAACTTGTGGTGAAAACATGATACTGTCCACTACTTAGCTCCTTCGGATTACTCTGATATCCGGATTGCTGCTGCTGCTGGCGCTGCTGATTGCCTTGGTTGTTGTAACCACCCTGACCATGCTGCTGGTTATGTTGATGCTGACAGTTGCTGTTGTAGTTATTGTTACCGCCGTGATATCCTGATCCGGAACCATTACCCTGGTAACCCGGACTCTGAAAACCGGAACTTGAGCCGCCGCCAGGAGGTCCGTGATTATATCTGGCTTGTTTCATGGCCTCTAACATGATCTGGCAGTCCTTCCATGCATGCTTAGACAGGTTTCCCTCCGTACTGTGTTTAGGGCAAGGCGCGTTTAACTGTTGATCTAGATTGAAGAATTGCCCTTCGCCACGTGGAAGTGGTTTACCTTTGCGGCGCTGCCCGTTTCCCTGAACGTTGGTATTGGCCACAAAATCGGAACCGCCCTCCACTTTTCTCTTACCATTGTACCCCGTTCCTACCGGATTAGCTTGCGCCGGTTTACCAGCCTTGTTCGCTTTTCCAGACTTGTCTCCGTCTGCATCTGGGTACTTGGTGTTACCAGATCCCCATATTTCACCAAAGCACTCATGAGCGTGCCCATGTCATTGCAATCGCGTTTGAGCCGTCCTAACTTCAGCTTCAGAGACTCAAACCGGCAATTGTTTTCCAATGTCACTATCGCCGTACTAGGGTTGATGCTATTGGAAGAGTGCAGGATTTCTGATACTTGCCGCACCCAGCTGCTCGTGGGTTCCTGCTCTCCTTGAACACATGCTGCTAAGTCTACCACCGACATTGGCTGCTTGCACGTGTCTTTGAAATTTTCGATAAACTGGCGACGTATCTCACCCCATGATCCGATGGAGTTAGGCGGTAGGCCCTTTAACCATGTCCGGGCTGTACCCTCAAGCATCATGGTAAAGTCCTTGGCGCATGCCGCTTCATCCACATCAAGCATCTCCATAGCCATCTCATAACTTTCAACCCACGCCTCTGGAGCCAGATCTGCTGTGTAGTTGGGTACCTTACGCGGGCCTTTGTAGTCCGTGGGTAATTTCACGCTTCGTAAAGCGGGGATGAGACACTGTACTCCAAAGGAACTAGCCGTGACTCCCGTTTCTGCTGTGGTTGGGTGAACCGGCGTTGTTTCACGGGTGTCCTTGCGGGCAGTATGTCTGGCCCGGTTTATCGCTTCTTGGGCGTGTGCTTCTGCTCCCGCCGGATTATCCTACCTATGACGGTGACATCTCCGCTCGCTGCTAGAAACAGCCGGTTCATCCCAGTGCCTCGTGTAACTCCTGCTCGGGCGGGGGGTTGAATGAATCCTCTCCCTGCTGTGTCAGCGCCGTGTCCAGCAATTCTTTAGCTCGGCGTGCTTCCATTGCCATGGGGGATGTCCCCTCAATGGGTAAAGCGGCCAGTCGTGAAGCGGCGGCGACAATGTTGTCCAGCGGGTTAGAATAATGGCCGGGAAGGGTGGGGACGTGCGGCGTTGGCACAACTTGGCGGTTTCGCTCCGCGGCCGGTGGCTGAACCGACGCGCCAGTCCCCGGGGCTCCTCCCCAGTTTACCTCTGGGCGATTGCTGGCTCCCGCTCCTGGTGTGCCAAAGAGATTCCTCGCCTCATAAACTGGTGGTAGACGAGTTTGCTGTCTCCTGTACAGTACCTCCTGCGCAGAATTCTGATCCACCCTAGCCGGAAAGCTTGGAAGTCTAGCTCTGCTTGCCTCATAGCCATCCTGGCTTTCTCCGCATCCAGATCCCGTTTAGCCTGATCAATCCGGCCCTTCAGCTGAAGGATCTCCGCATCATGTTGCGCCTTGTCGGCAGGGGCCACTTCTACTGTTGCAAGCGCCATCAATTCTCCGACCAAGCTGGATAGGGCGTCAGAGGGCGACAGGGTTTGGTTGCCTGCACCCGCACCCTCTACCTGTGAGGTGAACGCCCCGGTCATCGAGGGCTGCTGCGCAGGCTGTGATCCGGCCATGAAAACAGCCACCCAGTTTGGCGGATCAAAGGGGTCCGGAATACTATCGCCATCGGACACACCCTCAGGTCGGCCGTCCTGCAACAGATACAAAGATTCGGTCTCTCCGGATGAAGATTCATCGTTAGAGTAGACAACTGTCTCGCCACCAGAATCCGATCCGTCCTCGGTTAGACTCCATGTACTACTCCAACGAAAACACGCTTCACGGCGGGCTGAATCCGGGCCGCTCTCGCACGCTGAGCCGGCTCGATGATGTTGGGGAAGATGTCCGGCTCAAGTCCCGGTTCGCCAATCTTGCCGATGAATACGTGGATGCCGCCGAAGGGGACCCAGTACCCGTATTCGATTGAATCGGCCTCGGGGCCCTAGACTGCGTCGTCGATGTAGATCCGTCCACGGCGACTCTTGGTCATCCGGCCAACCGCGTAACCCTTGAGTCCTTCAAAGCTGCCCTTCAAGAACTCGGAACCATCGTGCGATAGCCCCACTGTGGGCGCCAACTGTCGTGGAATTAGCACGGCAGATGTCCGGTTTAGAGGACTTAGGTGTGAGGCCATCACGCGGGTTAGCTTGAAGAGGTTAAAAGCACATAAAGGACACAAAGGGTTTATACTAGTTCGGCCCCTTCGATGAAGGTAAAAGCCTACGTCTAGTTTGGTGTGGTATTGCTTGTGCGTCGATGAACAGGGAGCAAATCGCTTGCCTGTCTCTCGAGCTGTTCTCTCTTGTCCTTGAACCGTCGCCGGGTCGTCCCTTTATATAAAAGGCGACACCCGGTCCGGTTTACAGAGTCCCGAGGCTGGCTCATAAACGTGTCTTCCTCGGTCTCTACTCTTTCTATCTTACATCCCAAGTTACATGATATGACGGTTTATAAACCGCGGGCCTTATACATGGGCCCTAAACCTCTATGGGCTGTAACCTCTTGTACATATTCTACCATGTTTGTAACAATACAATCTTGTTTAGTGTAATCCGGGATCTTCCTGGCCGGTTTATACCTACTAGTAATATCCCTGACAGGAACATTGCTTCCAGAAAACTTAGGCATGTTGAACTTGAGCTTGCCATAGCGTTGCTCTTCATTGCGCGCTTGCCTATTGTTATGACGCTCTTGACGTGGGGGATTGTCAACGTCTAGTTGCTCTTGGCGTAGAGGATTCTCACGGTCTTGTTGCCCTTGTCGAACTTGTTGTTCTTGTCAAGCTTGTTGTTCTTGTCAACTTGTGGAGCTTGGTGGTGCAATCGAGCTTGATTTTGTCGCTCTTGTAGTTCCTCGCGACGTGCTTATTCTTCATGGACACGCTAGCTTCATTTGGCGATGTCTCGAGTTGCATCTCGAAGGGCACATTGCTCTTCGAGAGCTTGTGCTTCATGCCGTTGTTGTTCTTCAAGTAGGGTGTCAATGGCTTTCTCTTATTGGCATTGGTGTTGGCGCTCTCGTGCTTTCTCAAGAGTAATTTGATTTTGTCGATGTCGAAGTTCTTGGTATTCAAGTTGCTCTTGTGAACCATTGTTGCAGAGTTGATTTCGGTTTGCTTGGTGTTCTTGGCGCGCGTGTCGATGAAGAGCATTTGATGTCGGTGTACTTGAGCCAATGATGGAGTCATAGGAGTGTCGACTCGAGTTGCGTCTTCTTTGGGATGACAAAGTGGAAGAAGTTTGATTGACCAACAAAGTCCGTAGCTCTTCCTTTTTAGTTGTCATGTCGGCGTTGAAATCTTCCATGTGGTTGGGAAGACTAGTGTCGAAGTATTCTCTTGTTCGCTCTTCGGAATGCCTCAAGTTGGTGGTGAGTAGCTTGATGCGCTCATTCAAAGCTTCACTTTCTTGATGTAATGCTCGTTGAACACCAAATAGGTGAACGTTGGTGACGTAGTTGTTCGGTTCTTGAGGTTCGTCGAATGGCGGGTTCGAAGATGTACTTGGCCTATCCATCATCGCTAGCAAATATGTGAGTGGAAGAAAGGAAGAACTAGACCAAATGTACCTTATCCGATGTCGAAGATCGATCAATGATCACTCAATAGTGTAATAAGGAAATATCACAATTGGTACTGGATATTGTCAATTCTCACACCTACACAAGTAAAGTATTTGAGTAGCTCGGTGAGGATGGTCGCACAAAAATTATGCAATTGTTAGCAAGAGTCAATGATGTTGAAAATGATTCACAAATTTTCAAATGAAACAAGTAGACCAATAGCAATAAGAGGCACACGGAAACACACACACGAATAGATAAATGCGGCTGTGCAACCAACGAATGAGCGGAAAATGGGGAATCAATAGAAGGTGCTCGTGTTGCACAAATCTAGAGAGGCGCTAGCACGATTGCTCAATAGGCGGATACGAACTTGTGCACTACCTATATGAGACAAAATTTAGCGACTTCATATCCCAAGTATGCTATTTATGTATGATGTTCCAGCGCTTTTAGCACTAGATGATCGGATATGACACAATGTTTATGGAATGTGGTATGATGCTATGGATCTTGCTTAGAAGTTTATTTTCTTTTGCTTAAAAGCTTTTTGGCTCTTTCTTGCTTGAGCTCTTTTGTTGGTCACTTTTGCAAAATGCTCGCACCAAGATAGCAATTGTGACTCAACATATATATGATAATATCTATATGAGGTACGTATCGGTGATCACTAAAGTGCACAACTAGCGTGGCCCGACAATACTCCAATGGCTAGTCTCAACGGGAAAGCAGCGCAAAATAGGCTATGGGGTAACAATGCAATGGCAAGGGAGCACACAAAGGTGTCGTTAAGTTACCGTCCTTGCCTACGGTTTGTTGTCTAGATGGTGGAGATGGTCGAAGTAGATGTCCTTGTCGTCGGGGAGTGGTGGTGTCGCCAATGTCTAACCGTTCCAAGTTAGCCTAAGCACCCAAGGAAATGGAAACCACAACACGAATCACAAAGACAAACGAGCGAAATCAATGGTGGTAGATGTAACCATGTTGGTGTGATATGATCGAAGTGGGTATGCGGTGGTAATCGGAGTGGGTATGCAGAAGTGTGGCATGGGTGCGGAAGTGGTGTTGGGGCTGAACTAAAAAATGTCCAGTTTCGTTAGAGAACGTCGGACGTCTGGTGGATGTCGTGTCCGGAACGTGTCGAACGTCTGGTATCTGGTGGTCGTCCGGTGTCTGGGCGATTTCGGGCTTGGGAGGAACCTGATGAACTCGTGGAGACAAAGAAAAATTGGGCAAAATTGCTCAAATTTGGTGGATGAAATTGATGGAGATGATGGGGGAATTCTAGATCGATTCAAAACACAACAAATCCATGGATCAAACTCAACAAAATCTCATCAAATCAACAGATCACAAAAAAATGGGAAGGTTATTTTTGTGGGAATTTTCGAAATTCGGCGAAAAACAACAAAATTAGGCTAGAAAAAGAGGTGGGGGCTCCAAAATCATGATCAACGTGGCTCATGATACCATATGACACGGGGCTAGAGCAGGTGTAGGCTGATCTTTCATGATTGGAGGTGATTCCCACAAAGAACACGAGAGGGAAACACGAGGGGAACGAGAGGAAACACTCAAATAGACAAGATCCAATCACACATATGCTAGATCCACATACATAGAGAGGTCACAAAGATCCAAGAACAACAAAGCAAAGATACAAGGTAACTAGTTCATCCCAATCCTATGAGGAGAGAGGTCTCTAATCCATATAAGATCTTCCTGGGGGGGGGGGTCTGGAACCTACTTGGGGGATCTTCTCCAGATAGGCCTCGGTCTTCGATGGAGTAGGTATCAAGTAGATGAGCAAAGCTCTATCTCTAAAATGAGCTATCACATTGCTAACCCTAAAAAGAGGGAGGATGCGTATATATAGTCTAGGGGGCGAAAGGGTAAATGGGCTTCGGCCCAACACGCTGTGCACAAACAGTCCCCAGTCGTTCGGTCGCTACCGGACGTCCGGTGGCTCGCGAGGGTTCGAATGTCCAGAGGGATCGGACTTCCGGTAATTTGCTTCTATGATCCACCATCGGATTTTCGGAGTGGCTTGGTCATCCAGTCACCTGTCGCCTGGTGGACCTCGGTCGTCCGGTCGCTGGAGGGAGCCGGACGTCTGATTCCGGTCGGTCGCCCGGCTACTGTAGCGTTCGCTCGCTGGTTCATCTGGTCGATGTGGCCTCCAGGCGCCGGACGTCTAGTCCACTCGAATCGTCGGGCGGCTGTAGACTTTTGGCAGCTCTTTCGCTTGGTCATTGCGCTTGGTGTCCTCACTATCTTGTCTACTTGGCGTAGTATCTTCATGTCCCTCATCTAGGTACCTGATCATTCATAGGCTCTTTGATTTAGGTAGTAGCCATGTCTCACATGCATCAAGTGGTAGTTCGGAGAGGAGCGAGTTCACCTCGGTTTCAATAGTGTGGGCACGAGCTCTTGTAATGGGTCCACTTGGCACTTTGGAAGATGTAGGTAGGTCCAATTGGATGACCATAGGTTGCTCCGCATCACCTTTGGAATAATAAATCAATCTACCCCACCAAAAGAACCATTCATGTATTCGTGCAAATTACAGGGCACCACTGGATCACCCGACGTACTCGGATTGTACAACAATGTAGTTATCCCATTCTTATTTATAATAAGAATAGAGTCAAATAGACATAATCTCCTAGAACTTGGTATCTCCAATGTGTACCCCTCAAACCGCCCACATCCAGTGGTACAAACGTGTTTTGGCATCCAATGCGGTTATGTATCCATCCGGGGGTTGGTTCGGACATCCTTTTCCCGCAAACGAAACACGCACGGGGGGAGGGGGCTTTGTGGGTGTCTGGACCGCTGCTACGAACGACTCCGACAACCCTTACCCTCCCAAAACATCTCCGTCACCCGCACCCTTCCCCACGAAGCGTTATGTGCTGCATTTACACCGGCCCATAGAGGATGCGACCTCTCAGTGGAGCCAACATTAAAGCGGTGCGCTGACCGAGAGCGCCGCATGCTGCACGTGTTTTCACGCTGCATTGAAACACCGTTTGTCCGCCCGCCAACCTCCATTAAACCAACATGTGTACCGAGGAACCTACTCTGGCACTCCAAGCGCTGCACATTTCGTCCGCATGTCGACCGACATTAAACACCCTACGTCTTGGCACCTAGGAATCGCCCGTTATTTGAACGTGGCCAGATGTTGGGCAACAACCGCACCACACCTCTGCTCACATCTCCTATTTGCAATACCCACACCATGGCCTTGAGCTCCGAAGCCTTGTGGGATGACCTCTCCGGTGAGCAGAAGAAGGACCTCTCCGGCATTGCAGCCAGCTGGGTGGCATGGGGAGCCTATCAGACACTGGCTGGCTTGCCGGCAAGCTCTCCGGAGCCGGCGCCTGATATGTCTCTAATGTATCTATAATTTTTGATTGTTTCGTGCTATTATATTATGAAATTTGTATGCTTTGTATGTAATTTTATATCATTTTTGTGGAATAACCTATTAAACTAGCGCCCAGTGCTAGTTTCTGTTTTTGCCTATTTATTTATTTCACAGAAAATCATACCAAAGAAAGTCCAAACCTGATGAAACTTTATGGCAATTTTTTTTGGATCAAAAGAGACCCTAGAAGCCTCGGGGGTGCACCAGACGATCATCAAGGGAGGCACAAGCTCAGGAGCTCTATGAGATTGAGGGTCTAACGTGGCTCTATTTGACCTAATTCCAATGCTACAAATTCCCTAAAATCTGGAAACCCCCATAGCGAGACACGAAACAATTATTTCACCGCCATAAGCCTATGTTCTTCTGCGATCCCATCTGGAGGCCTTTTCCGGTACTCCGCCGGAGGGGAAAACCATTGGGGAGGCAATCTTTATCGACCTTGTTGCCTCCATGATAATGTGTGAGTAGTTCCAAATGGACCTATGGGTCAATAGCAGTAGCTAGATATCTCTTTCCCTCTCTCTCTCTCTCTCTCTCTCTCTCTCTCTCTCTCTCTCTCTCTTCAATAGAATGATCTCATCTGAGATGATCAATCCAATGTAAACTTTTGTGGTATGTTTATTGGGATCTGATGAATTGTGGATTTATGACAGGATTATTCATTTGAAGTAATTGAGTTTTTTTTGTGATTATTTTTTGTGATTTTATAGCATTGTATTCTTCTCTGATCTATTTGTCTTCTTTGGCCAAGTACATTGATTCATCTTTAGTAGGAGAGGTACTTGGTAGTAGGTTCAATCTTGCGGTGTCCTTACTCTGTGATAGGAGGAGTCGCAAGGCACATATTGTATTGTTGCTACTAAGGGTAAAATGACAGGGTTCAAACATATTATTTGGTCTTACTTTTTCTCCATTATGCCATCATGCTCCAAGCATTACTTTGTTCGTTATGAACTTAATACCATAAGATGCACACTGGATAGCATTCGAAGGGTGGAGTAATAGTAGTAGATGCAGATGGATTCCAGTCTACTTGTCTCAAGCGTAGTGCCTATACCTTGATCATGTCATGAATAATCATCATAACTATGCGCTATTCTATCAACTACCAAACAATACTTTATTTACCCATCATTGCTATGCTTATGAGAGAGATGCCTCTAGTGAAACTATGGATCTAGGGTTCATTCACTTTATATTTACCAAAACCCTAAAAAAATACCTTACTGCAATTTATTTAATTTATTTCCCTTTTTATTTTATCAATATATCACTATCAGATTTAATCCTTGCACTTGGCGAGAACGAGGAGATTGATAACCCCCTTGCTGTCGTTGAGTGCAAGCATGTGCATGTGTGTGTGTGTGTGTGTGCGCGTGCGCGCGCGCGCACGCAGGCAACATTTATCTTAGTCGCTTGGCGTCCCCTATTGTTTCGATAAACCTTGGTTCTTAACTGAGGGAAATAATTTTCGCTACTACACTGCTTCGACCTTCCTCTTGGGAGAAATCCCAATGCCTATCACAAGTATCGAAGTATTTCTAGCGCTGTTGTCGGGGAGGTTTCACACGAACAAGTCCAGGTTCCTTCATTCACATTTATCAATTTGCTTGTTTTACTTTGTCTGCCATTTTCCGTGTTGTTTTCCCTCTCCTTTTCATCTCCCCCAACTTCTCTAAAAAAATAAAATTACCAAAAAAAATTGTGCGCTATCTTTGCTTGAATCGCTTTCATGTCTTCAGCACTTGCTCCCACAGCCACTAGTGTGGAGTCATATGATTATAAAGCTGCATTATTAAATCTTGTAAGAGATAATGACCCTAAGAGAAGCTTTGATGAAATTTCTAATACTAATGAGAAGGCATGTGAAAATATTGCTAATAATGATCCTCCTAGTGATAAAGAAATACCTACCGTTTTGCATACAAAAAGATTTTGTGTAGGTAGTGTTGATATCATCGGAAAATGTGTTACTTCAGAATTTTTTCACTTGTGCGAGAGCGTTACCAATGATACGAGGATCCATTCTTGCTAGAAATACTAGTTATGTAGATGCTATTACTTTGCTTATAGTTGAATTTGAAAGACAATTTGTGCACATGCATCCTGCTACACAAAGAGTGTTACTAGAATTTCCCAGTATTCATGATCCAGCAGTTAAGAGTTTGGCTATACAATTCTTATTACATGAATTTGGTCATATAATGCAAGAAGCTAGAGATATATTTGCTTATTAGAAAATAAATAGTGAGTGTCCATATATAAAGGAAATCCTATACAATCAAGACGCGATAAAACGATTGAAATCCTTGGACTATGTTGCTTACAATGAAAATCTTAGAAAAAAGATTCCCCCATATATTTTTTGGAGTACATGGATCTTGCAGCTGTTTTCATTCCTTTAATTAGGTCTCGAACCTATTAAGTAGAAGATCAAGCACTGATCTTGACATCAACCATTCACGGCTTCCGTGATGCAAATCTACAAAATAAAGTTCAATTTGCGTCATAAAGAATACATATTGGAAGTATGCAGAAGAAGTAAAAATGTACAACTGAATCCTAATCATGCTAGGATTGCAAATCTGAGCTCTGTTCTCCTTGTTGCCTTTGCGCATTACAACATGTTGACCAGGAAAGTTCCTAAGTGAAACTTGCATGTCATGCAATTGATTTTTATTTTCTTATCCCTAAGTGTTTGTATGTGATGTCCAAATTTGCAACCACTAAGCTAATAGAAACTAATGTGCAATTTATGCTTGCGCACTATTCTTGAAATGTATCACTGAGCTCAAGTATATATGTACACCATATGTATTGTACGGGTCCATAGCCCCTAGCCCCTAGCCCACGCCGTCGGCTCGGCCGTCGGCGGCCACCAGCCGCCTGAGATCTGCCACTCCGGCGATCTCAGCCACCTTCCTCCTGTCTCTCTCCACTCCGGAAGAGACAACACTTCTCCTACCTTTAGGTGACTGATTTTCTTCTCAAATGGCGCTGTCAGATCTTCGTTTCCAGCCCGGCTTGGACTTTGAGGATAAGATGACGAGAAGCTTTTGATCCCAGGTAAATTTCATCGGGGAGGGCTCCCCTAGGGAATTCTTTCTGGTGGCTCAATTCTCTCGTTCAAGAATTATACTCAATGAGGACTATGTGGGTCTGATCCTCCAAGCTTGTTTTGGGGGCAATGTTGCTCGTTTGAAAGTTCTATTTCTTCGCCACTATTGTTTCAAGTTTTCTGTGGCTTCCAATCATATTGGGTTCTCGATCCACAATGCAGGAAATGTTGCCAATGAGTCGTTCAATGTTCATTTCTTTCTCTGTGGAAATGGTAGCCCAAATTTTAGACAGGAATTAGATCTTTACTGTCAAGAACAAGAAAAGGAATGGACCTTGGTTGATCAACATAAATCTCCACAAAAATCTCAAAACTCATTTGCTGATGCGATTAAATTACCAAGGTTTTTCACAGATCAAGGAAAGAATTTGAATTCAAATTCTCAGGTGGAATTACATCGTCCCAGAAATTCAATTTACCAGAGGCTTGAATACCCCAATAATGTTCAAAATAATGGGCATTCAATGGAATTTTCCAAGGCGGGATCAAAGGATTTAAATGGAAAGGTCAATGGGTCGAATTCAAACCAGGCCAGGGAGTCCTTCTGATCCAGGTGTCTGTGCTAGAGGCATGGACGACGCAATTGTGTGAATAAGATCCGCTGTAGAAAGTGTATGGGTTGGGCCCATATTGTAGCAAATTGTTGGTCTTTCAGTAACAACAATTTTGGCAACTCTAATCAAAAGTCAATCACGGCTAATCAGTCGACGGGAATCCCCAATATTCAATCTCAGGATCAGATGCCTTCCAAGTCGTTTTGGCCGAGGAAGGCCAGGATTGTCGAGGCTGCACATGTGGATAGCCCAGATTTGCATCCTTAAGAAGCAGAGAATAGCAAGGAAGCGCAACAGATTGCCTGATACGTCTCCAAGGTATCTATAATTTTTGATTGTTCCGTGCTATTATATATTCTGTTTTCGATGTTTAATGGGCTTTATTATACACTTTTATATTATTTTTGGGACTAACCTACTAACCCAAGGCCCAGTGCAAATTGCTGTTTTTTGCCTATTTCAGTGTATCGCAGAAAAGGAATATCAAACGGAGTCCAAACGGAATGAAACCTTCGGGAGAGTTATTTTTGGAACCGTATCTATCTAGAAGACTTGGAGTACACGCGAGGGAACAAGAGATGCGGACACGAGGGTCCAGGGCACGCCCAGGGGGGCAGGCGCACCGCCACCCTCCTGGGCGCCCTCTGGCTCCCCCGATTCCCTCTTTCCTCCTATATATATCCATGTACCCTAGAAACATCGAGGCAACAGAGAAGACCCTAATTCCACCGTCGTAACCTTCTGTTCCCGTGAGATCCCATCTTGGGGCCTATTCCGGAGCTCCGTCGGAGGGGGGAACCATCACGGAGTGCTTCTACATCAACACCATAGCCTCACCAATGAGTTGTGAGTAGTTTACCACAGACCTTCGGGTCCATAGTTATTAGCTAGATGGCTTCTTCTATCTTTTTGGATCTCAATACAAAGTTCTCCTCGATCTTCGAGGAGATCTATTCGATGTCATCTTTTTGCAGTGTGTTTGTCGAGATCTGATGAATTGTGGGTTTATGATCAAGATTATCTATGAACAATATTTGATTCTTTTCTGAAATCTTTATGTATGATTATAATATCCTTGCAAGTCTCTTCGAACTATTGGTTTGGTTTGGCCTACTAGATCTATAGTTCTTGCAATGGGAGAAGTGCTTGGCTTTGGGTTCAATCTTGTGGTGTCCTTTCCCAGTGACAGTAGGGCAGCAAGGCACGTATTGTATTGTTGCCATCGAGGATAAAAAGATGGGGTTTATATCATATTGCTTTAGTTTATCCCTCTGCATCATGTCATCTTGCTTAAAGTATTACTCCGTTCTTATGAACTTAATACTCTAGATGCATGCTGGATAGCGCTCGATTTGTGGAGTAATAGTAGTAGATGCAGAATCGTTTTGGTCTACTTGTCACAGACGTGATGCCTATATATAATGATCATGCCTATATATAATGATCATGCCTAGATATTCTCATAACTATGCGCTTTTCTATCAATTGCTCGGCAGTAATGTGTTCACCCACCGTAGAATTCTGCTATCATGAGAGAAGCCACTAGTGAAACCTATTTCCCCCGGGTCTATCTTTATCATATTACTTTCCTTCAATTTCTACCGCCGTTGCTTATTTACTTTATTTACTTTTTGTTCTTATAACAAAATACCAAAAATATTATACTATCCTATCTATCAGATCTCTCTTTCATAAGTGATCGTAAAGGGATTGACAACCCCTTATCGTGTTGGCTACGAAGTTCTTATTTGTTTGGGCAGGTGCGAGGGACTCGCGCGTGGTCTCCTACAGGATTGATACCTTGGTTCTAAAAAACTGAGGGAAATACTTACGCTACTATGCTGCATCACCCTTTCCTCTTCGAGGGAATACAACGCAAGCTCGAGAAGTAGCAAGAAGAATTTCTGGCGCCGTTGCCGGGGAGGCTTACGCAGAAGTCATATACCAAGTACCTATCACAAACCCTTATCCTTCGCATTACATTTATTTGCCTCTCGTTTTCCTCTCCCCCACTTCACCCTTGCCGTTTTATTCGCCCTTCTTTTTCCGTGTGTTTACCATTCACTTGCCTCTTGTTTGCTTATGTGTTGGATTTCTTGCTTGTCACTATGGCTCAAAACAATACCAAATTGTGTGACTTCTCCAATACCAACAATAATGATTTTATTAACATGCCTATTGCTCCTATTACCGATGCTGAATCTTGTGAGATCAATGTTGCCTATTGAATCTTGTCATGAAAGATCAATTTTCTGACCTTCCTAGTGAAGATGCCGCTACTCATCTGAACAACTTTGTTGATTTGTGTGATATGCAAAAGAAGAGGGACACGGATAATGATATTGTTAAATTGAAGCTATTTCCATTTTCACTTAGAGATCGTGCTAACACTTGATTTTCCTCTTTGCCTAGAAATAGTATTGATTCATGGAATAAGTGCAAAGATGTCTTTATCTCTAAGTATTTTCCTCCCGCTACTCCGTGGAAGATCCCCCCTCCAGCGGAGCTCCGGAACAGGCCCCAAGATGGGATCTCACGGGAACAGAAGGTTGCGGCGGTGGAATTAGGGTTTTCTCTGTTGCCTCGATGTTTTCAGGGTACATGGGTATATATAGGAGGAAGAAGTACATCGGTGGAGCAACGTGGGGCCCATGAGGGTGGGGGCACGCCCAGGGGGAGGGGCGCGCCCTGGACTCTCGTGGCCACCACGTGTCTCCTCTGCCTTGGTGCTCAAGTCTCTCGTGAAGATATTGTTCCAAAAATAACTCTCCCGAAGGTTTCATTCCGTTTGGACTCCGTTTGATATTCCTTTCTGCGAAACCCTGAAATAGGCAAAAAATAGCAATCTGCACTGGGCCTTTGGGTTAAAAGGTTAGTCCCAAAAATAATATAAAAGTGTATGATAAAGCACATTAAACATCCAAAACATCATATATAATAGCATGGAAAAATAAAAAATTATAGATACGTTGGAGACGTATCAGGCATCCCCAAGCTTAATTCCTGCTCGTCCTCGAGTAGGAAAATGATAAAAACATAATTTTCTATGTGGAATGCTAACCAACATAATTTTCAATGTAATTTCTTTATTGTGGCATGAATGTTCAGATCCGAAAGATTCAAGACAAAAGTCTATATTGACATCAGAAATAATAATACTTCAAGCATACTAACAAAGCAATCATGTCTTCTCAAAATAACATGGCCAAAGAAAGTTATCCCTACAAAATCATATAGTCTGGATATGCTCCCTCTTCATCACACAAAATATTCATATCATGCACAACCCCGATTTCAGCCAAACAATTGTTTTCATTCTCACTTTTTTCAAACCTTTCAACTTTCACGCAATACATCAGCGTGAGCCGTGGATATAGCACTATGGGTGGAATAGAGTGGTGGTTGTGGAGAAGACAAAAAGGAGGAAGATAGTCTCACATCGACTAGGCGTATCAACGGGCTATGGAGATGCCCATCAATAGATATCAATGTGAGTGAGTACGGATTGCCATGCAACAGATGCACTAGAGCTAGAAATGTATGAAAGCTCAACAAAAGAAACTAAGTGGGTATGCATCCAACTTGCTTGCTCACGAAGACCTAGGGCATTCGAGGAAGCCCATCATTGGAATATACAAGCCATGAAAATTCCCACTAGTATATGAAAGTGACTAAACAAGAGACTCTCTATCATGAAGAACATGGTGCTACTTTGAAGCACAAGTTTGGAAAAAGATAGTAGCATTGTCCCTTTTATTGGGCCTTTCTTTTTCTTGGCCTTTCCTTCTTCTTTTTTTCTTTTTTTTCTTTGGGCCAATGCTCTAATAATGATGATCATCACACTTATATCGATTTACAACTCGATATTACAACTCGATACTAGAATAAAGTATGACTCTATATGAATGCCTCCGGTAGTGTACCGGGATGTGCAATGAATCAAGAGTGACACGTATGAAAAATTATGCATGGTGGCTTTGCCACAAATACGATGTCAACTACATGATCATGCATGGCAATATGATAATATGAAGCGTGTCATATGAACGAAATGGTGGAAAGTTGCATGGAAATATATCTCGGAATGGCTATGGAAATGCCATGATTGGTAGGTATGGTGGCTGTTTTGAGGAAGGTATATGGTGGCTGTTTTGAGGAAGGTATATAGTGGGTGTATGGTACCGGCGAAGGTTGCGCGGTACAAGAGAGGCTAGCAATGGTTGAAGGGTGAGAGTGTGTATAATCCATGGACTCAACATTAATCATAAAGAACTGATATACTTATTGCAAAAATTTACGAGTCATCAAAACAAAGCAATCAACGCATGCTCCTAGGGGGGAGGTTGGTAGGAGTTAACCATCGCGCGCCCCCGACCTCCACACAAAGGATGACACTCTACAAATACCTCATGCTCTAACTTCGTCACATATCGGTTCACCATACGTGCATGCTACGGGAATCACAAACTTTAACACAAGTATTTATAAAATTCATAATTACTCCACTAGCATGACTCTAATA
This sequence comes from Secale cereale, assembly GCA_902687465.1. NCBI lineage: Eukaryota > Viridiplantae > Streptophyta > Magnoliopsida > Poales > Poaceae > Secale > Secale cereale. The sequence continues at coordinate 257,452,994 of LR738711.1, read as the reverse complement.
TCACTATCCTCATATCTCAAAACAATCACCAAGTATCAAACTTCTCATCATATTCAATGCACTTTGTATGAAAGTTCTCACTACATTCATCTTGGATGCCTATCATATTAGGACTAGTTTTATAACCAAAGCACATTACCATGCTATTCTAAAAGAGTCTCAAAAGGATATAAGTGAAGCATGAGAGATCAATAATTTCTACAAAATAAAATCACCACCGTGCTCTAAAAGATATAAGTGAAGCACTAGAGCAAAACTATTTAGCTCAAAAGATATAAGTGAAGCACATAGAGTATTCTAACAAATTCTAGACCATATTTCTCTCTCTCAAAAAGGCGTTTCCAGCAAAGATGATTGTGGCAAACTAACAAGCAAAGACTCAAATCATACATGACACTCCAAGCAAAACACATATCATGTGGTGAATAAAAATATAGTCCCGAGTATAGTTACCGATAGATGAAGACGAAAGAAGGGATGCCTTCCCGGGGCATCCCCAAGCTTAGGCTTTTGGTTGTCCTTGAATTTTACCTTGGGGTGCCTTGGGCATCCCCAAGCTTAGGCTCTTGCCACTCTTTGTTCCATAGTCCATCAAAGCCATACTCAAAACTTGAAGACTTCACAACACAAAACTTAGCCAAAAATCTCGTGAGCTCCGTTAGTATAAGAAAACAAACCACCACTCAAAGGTACTGTAATGACCTCATTCTTTTTTTTATTGGTGTTAAACCTACTGTATTCCAACTTCTCTATGATTCATATCCTCCAATACTACTCATAAATTCATCAAAATAAGCAAACAACACACGTAAAACAGAATCTGTCAAAAACAGAACAGTCTGTAGTAATCTGTAACTTTCGAATACTTTTGTAACTCCAAAAAATTTGAAATAAATTGGTAAACGTGAGGAATTTTTCTATTAATCATATTAAAAAAGAATCAACTAAATAGCACTCTCCAGTAAAATCTGGTGACTATTCTCGTGAGCGCTAATGTTTCTCTTTTTTACAGCAAGATCATATAAACTTCACACAAGTCTTCCCAAAGGTTCTACTTGGCACAAACACTAATTAAAACAAAAAACCACATCTAAACAGAACCTAGATGCAATATTTATTCCTAAGCAGAAGCAAAAACAAAGAAAATAAAAATTGGGTTGCCTCCCAACAAGCGCTATCGCTTAACGCCCCTAGCTAGGCACGATACAAGGATAGATCTAGGTATTGCCATCTTTGGAAGGCAATCCATAAGTGACTCTCATAATGGATTCATATGGTAATTTGATTTTCCTTCTAGGAAAGTGTTCCAAGCATTTCCTTAACGGAATTTGGAATCTAATATTTCCTTCCTTCATATCAATAATTGCACCAATCGTTCTAAGGAAAGGTCTACCAAGAATAATAGGACATGAAGGATTGCAATCTATATCAAGAACAATGAAATCTACAGGCACATAATTCCTATTGGCAACACTAAGAACATCATTAATCCTTCCCATAGGTTTCTTAATAGTAGAATCTGCAAGATGCAAATTTAAAGAACAATCATCAAGCTCATGGAGACCTAACAAATCACACAATTTTTTTGGGATATTGGAAACACTTGCACCCAAATCACATAAAGCAAAACATTCATGATCCTTAATTTTAATTTTAATAGTAGGTTCCCATTCATCATAAATCTTTCTAGGGATAGAAACTTCTAGTTCAATTTTTTCTTCATAAGATTGCATCAAAGCATCAACTATGTGTTTGGTAAAAGCTTTATTTTGACTATAAGCATGCGGAGAATTTAGTACGGATTGCAACAAGGAAATACAATCAATCAAAGAGCAATTATCATAATTGAATCCCTTGAAATCTAAAGTAGAGGGTTCATCACTATGCAAAGTTTTAATCTCTTCAATCCCACTTTTATCAAGATTCATACTAGAAAACAAGGATCAAATAGGAGACACATCAATAACTTTCAGATCTTCATCTTTATTTTCATGATAACTAGAAGAACACGCTTTTATAAAAGCACTCTTTTTTAGCATGCATCCTAGCGGTTCTTTCTTTGCATTCATCAATGGAAATTCTCATGGCTTTGAGAGACTCATTGATATCATGCTTAGGTGGAATAGATCTAAGCTTCAAGGAATCAACATCAAGAGTAATTCTATCCATGCTTCTAGCCAATTCATCAATCTTAAGCAATTTTTCTTCAAGCAAAGCATTGAAATTCTTTTGCGAATCCATAAACTCTTTAACACTAGTTTCAAATTCAGAAGACATCTTTCCATAAGAGTTATTGTAGGAATTACCATAATTATCAGAGGAATTACTAGGAAACGGCCTAAGATTAAAGTTTCCTTTATAAGCATTGTTACCAAAATTATTCCTACCAACAAAATTCACATCCAAAGATTCATCATTATTTTCAATCAACGTGGATAAAGGCATATCTAGCAGCAAATAATTTCATAAGGTCATCCATCTTTCCACTCGAAACACTAATCTCTTTGATAGCATGCACTTTTTTACTAGTAGATCTTTCGGTGTGCCATTGAGAATAATTAACCATAATATTATCTAGGAGTTTGGTAGCTTCTCCTAAGGTAGTTTCCATGAAAGTGCCTCATGCGGCCGAATCTAAAAAGATTTCTAGAAGCAAAATTCAAGCCAGCATAAAAGTTCAAACCATGTGTAGGACAATTACATATCATTAATTTCATTCTCTCCCAAGCTTGTGCAACATGCTCATGATCTAGTTGCTTAAAATTCATAATATCGTTTCTAAGAGAGATAATCTTACCATGAGGAAAATACTTAGATATAAAGGCATCTTTGCACTTATTCCATGAATCAATACTATTTCTAGGCAAAGAGGAAAACCAAGTTTTAGCACGATCTCTAAGTGAAAGCGGGAATAACTTCAGTTTAACAATATCATAATCCGTACCCCTCTTCTTTTGCATATCACACAAATAAACAAAGTTGTTCAGATGGGTAGCGGCATCTTCACTAGGAAGGCCAAAAAATTGATCTTTCATGACAAGATTCAACAGAGCAGCATTGATCTCACAAGATTCAACATTGGTAATAGGGGCAATTGGAGTGCTAATAAAATCATTATTGTTGGTATTGGAGAAGTCACACAATTTGGTATTGTTCTGAGCCATAGTGACAAGCAAGCAATCCAACACACAAGCAAACAAGAAGCAAGCGAACGGTAAACACACTGCAAAAAGAAGGGCAAATAAAACAGCAAGGGTGAAGTGGGGGAGAGCAAAACGAGAGGCAAAAAGGTAATGCGAAGGATAAGGGTTTGTGATAGGTACTTGGTATATGACTTTTGCGTAAGCCTCTCCGGCAGCGGCGCCAGAAATTCTTCTTGCTATTTCTCGAGCTTGTGTTGTATTCCCTCGAAGAGGAAAGGGTGAAGCAGCACAGTAGCGTAAGTATTTCCGTCAGTTTTTGAGAACCAAGGTATCAATACAGTAGGAGACCACGCGCGAGTCCCTCTCACCTGCACAAACAAATAAGAACTTCGCAGCCAACGCGATAAGGGGTTGTCAATCCCTTTACAGTCACTTACGAAAGTGGATCTGATAGATAGGATAGTTTGATATTTTTGGTATTTTTTGGATATAAGAACAGGAAGTAAAAACAACAAAGTAAAGTAGATTGTAGATTGATATGTTGAGAATAGACCCGGGGGCCATAGGTTTCACTAGTGGCTTCTCTCATGATAGCAGAATTCAATGGTGGGTGAACAAATTACTGTCGAGCAATTGATAGAAAAGCGAATAATGATGAGAATATCTAGGCATGATCATTATATATAGGCATCACGTCCGAGACAAGTAGACTGAAACGATTATGCATCTACTACTATCACTCCACACATCGACCGCTATCCAGCATGCATCTAGAGTATTAAGTTCATAAGAACAGAGTAATGCTTTAAGCAAGATGACATGATTTAGAGGGATAAACTCAAGCAATATGATATAAACCCCATCTTTTTATCCTCGATGGCAACAATACAATACGTGCCTTGCTGCCCCTACTGTCACTGGGAAATGACACCGCAAGATTGAACCCAAAGCCAAGCACTTCTCCCATTGCAAGAACTATAGATCTAGTAGGCCAAACCGAACCGATAATTCGAGGAGACTTGCAAGGATATTATAATCATACATAAAAGAATTCAGAAAAGAACCAAATATTTCTCATAGATATTCTTGATCATGAACCCACAATTCGTCGGATCTCGACAAACACACCGCAAAAAGATTACATCGAATAGATATCCTCGAAGACCGAGGAGAACTTGGTATTGACATCCAAAAAGAGATAAGAAGCCATCTAGGTACTAACTATGGACCCGAAGGTCTGTGGTAAACTACTCACAACTCATGGTGAGGCGATGGTGTTGATGTAGAAGCACTCCATGGAAGATCCCCCCTCCGACGGAGCTCCGGAACAGGCCCCAAAATGGGATCTCACGGGAACAGAAGGTTGCGGCCGTGGAATTAGGGTTTTCTCTGTTGCCTTGATGTTTTCAGGGTACATGGGTATATATAGGAGGAAGAAGTGCATCGGTGGAGCAACGTGGGGCCCACGAGGGTGGGGGTGCTTCCAGGGGGAGGGGGCGCACCCTGGACCCTCGTGGGCACCACGTGTCTCCTCTGCCTTGGTGCTCAAGTCTCTCTGAAGATATCGTTCCAAAAATAACTCCCCCCGAAGGTTTCATTCCGTTTGGACTTTGTTTGATATCCCTTTTCGGTGAAACCCTGAAATAGGCAAAAAAACAACAATCTACACTGGGCCTTTGGGTTAATAGTTTAGTCCCAAAACTAATATAAAAGTGTATGATAAAGCCCATTAAACATCCAAAACATCATATATAATAGCATGGAATAATAAAAAAATATAGATACGTTGGAGACGTATTAGAGTGAGCAACTGATTTATTGGAAATCATACATACTGATGTATGTGGACTGATGAGTGTTGAGGCTCATGGCGGGTATCGTTATTTTCTGACCTTCACTGATGATTTGAGCAAATATGGGTATATCTACTTGATGAAGCACAAGTCTGAACCATTTGAAAAGTTCAAAGAATTTCAGAGTGAAGTAAAGAATCATCGTAACAAGAAAATTAAGTTTCTATGATCTGATCGTGGAGGCGAATATTTGAGCTACGAGTTTGGTCTTCATTTAAAACAATGTGGAATAGTTTCACAGCTCACGCCACCCGGAACGCCACAACGTAATGGTGTGTCTGAACGTCATAAACCATACTTTATTAGATATGGTGCGATCTATGATGTCTCTTACCGATTTACCACTATCGTTTCGGGTTATGCATTAGAGACAGCTGCATTCACGTTAAATGGGGCACCATCTAAATCTGTTGAGACGACGCCTTATGAACTGTGGTTTCGCAGGAAACCAAAGTTGTTGTTTCTTAAAGTTTGGGGCTGCGATTCTTATGTAAAAAAGCTTTGTAACATCCCAAATTTTCAATTTGGAATGTTATACATAGATCATATTGCGTATCATTATTTTTATCGCATTTGTGTGTTGCGATCCTCGAAATTTTAAGCAACTCAAGGACACACGGAGAGAGTTGGGGATTTTACCGTCTTCGTATTTGAGTTTTTCTCAAATACCGGTACGAGGATCACTTTGGTTTTAAATATTTTTATCTTCGAAAAATATTTCTTAATAAAATATATGAGCGGAGATAATATGACTTCTCCAAAATAAAAGAAATATTGGAGGAAAAAAATATTAAAATCACTTTTGGTAATTTATTCGGATTTATAATTTTATTTGCATAGGAAAAATGTGCGTTTTTCAAAATTGCATTTAGGTCCGGAAAAAATGTTCACTTTCTCCTAAATATTAGAGGACGATGAAAATTTATTTCAGAATTTTCCGAGTCCGTTCAGTATTTTTTTTCGCCCGTTTTGCTGCGACATGATTATTTAGAAAAAAAAGTGAACCGACCTACCGGGCCGTGTCCAGTTAGGACTCTGCCCGGCCGGCCTTTAGAGCCCGAGAGCCGCTAGCCCCGCAGCCCACCTCACGCCATCCCAAACCCTAGCCCGATCCGAGCCGCCGCCGCCGCTAGCTCCCGCCGCCCGCGCTGCTGCCACCGCCCCGCCGCTGCCGCACCACCTCGCCGCCCCGCCGTCAGCCATCGCCCCGCCGAAGTCTGCCGCCGCCGAAGGTAGCCGCCATCGCCGCCGTCGTGTTTCCGAAGAAAACCGGTCATTTTTTTTAAACCCTAGATCCGTTTTTTAGATAGGTTCGTTTGGTTTTTCTGGGTTTAGTTAAATAGTGGACGTTCGTCCGTACGTTCGTTTTAACGAACGTTGTTCGCCCGTTAGTCACAGACAACGAACGTTCATTCATTAGCCTGTTCGTTAGTTTTTTTTCCTTTTTCAGGGTTTTTCCGCGATTATTTTCGCTCGCGATTTCTGCCCTGGTCTTCTTTTTAGTTTTTCTTTTCGCTCGTAAGTCGGAATTAGGCGATTCAAGTGCCTAGATCTTCGTCTCGCAGCCCTCTTTCTGTTTAACCAACTTGAACAAGGTTTTGGTATGGTAAAGCTTGACTTTAGTTCAATCCAGTAAACGGATCTTGTTTCTTTCATATTTTGAGTTTTGTTGCTCTGTTTGATTTGATTCTTTTTGCAAACCGGAGTTCTTCAGTTGAACTTTCTGGTTAGATCTTCTAATTTGGAAGTTTATATGTGCATCTTTGCTTGGTTGCTTATGTATGCTATTGTTTGATTGCGATAGAATTCCCGGTGTGCGAAGCGTGCTACTATGAGTCCCTAGGTTTTGCGAATCATCAGCAAGGCAAGTAACACTTTGATCATACCCTTTATTACCCAGTTTTTATGCATTAGATCAAACACTCACACATTGTATGAGTAGGATCTCTTAACTTGTGGGTCTGGGAAGTAGATTGTGGTAGAACCTATTACCTGCATTATTTTCAAACCATTGGGAGCTACTTCTACGTTGTGCTTAGGTTGGCATTCCATTGGGTTTGAGAGTATCCATGACAGATGTGAGATTGTTAATTAATGGTTCAACTTAAGGTGGCTACTTTAATACACATCTGGGTGGATTGGTTGCAGGGCACCTGGAGAATCCAGTGTTGTCCTAGGAAATCCCGGGGCTGCAGTGTGATTTTTCCTATGGAATGCCACCCAGGCTCAAAGGGATCATAAAACTATTCATGCTAGAAACTTCCCTGTGCAGCCACAATGCCATTATGGGCTCTGGCATAGTTGAGTATGTTGTATGAGCTCTTTCGTGGTGGACTAGCAGGTGTAGGGGAAAGTAGGTGTACCAGTCCACCTGGGGTAAAGAGTAAATGCTTCTGAAAGACTGTGTCTCGGTCTTCCGTTTCTCAAACACCATGCAGTGCGAGAAATCCAACGGAGGAGATCGAGTCTTGTGGGGAAAAGTGCGCAAACCTCTGCAGAGTGTACAAACAAATCATGATTAGCCGTGTCCCCGGTTATGGACATCTTGAGTATCTGGTACTTGAATTATTGGTTGATCTCATCACTCTAAAACTAATTTGCTGGGTTGTTAATGACTACTTTAATTGGGATTGAGTTGGAGGTACCTTCTCGACGATGTTTCAACTACCATGATAGTTAAAATAAAAGTTATTCCTTTGTTGTACGGAAAAATTGGCTTTATGCAAAAAAAAAACCTTAGAGCCTCCACCAACCATATATGCATGTAGTGTTAGCCTTCATTCTGTTACTTGCTCTACTGCGTTATCTTGCCAGCATATTCCATGTGCTGACCCGTTTCGGGCTGCAACATGTTACATCGCAGACTTTTCAAAAGAAGGGTAAGGTGCGCTAGGTCGTTTGTCATGCACTCAGCTATGCCGTTGGAGTTGATGGACTCACTTATCTTCCAAGCCTTCCGCTGTTATTGTGTTAGATGGCCTTATGCCATATACTTTTGTAATAAGTTCTCTTTTGAGACATTCGATGTAATAAGTGTGTGATTGCCACTCTGTTATAAATCGTTCAAGTATTGTGTGTGTCAGCATTACCAATCCAGGGATGACACAGAACACAGAGACTTCAGTCCATTCGGATCGTGGTCGCTACAAGCTTCAACCTGATATGCTCGAACCCAAGTCGGAGAAATGTGTCTTCATAGGATACCCAAAGGAGACTGTTGGGTACACCTTCTATCACAGATCCGAAGGCAAGATATTCGTTGCTAAGAATGGATCCTTTCTAGAGAAAGAGTTTCTCTCGAAAGAAGTGAGTGGGAGGAAAGTAGAACTTGATGAGGTAATTGTACCTTCTCCCGAATTGGAAAGTAGCACATCACAGTAACTAGTTCTAGTGATTCCTACACAAGTTAGCGAGGAAGCTAATGATGATGATCATGAAACTTCGGATCAAGTTACTACTGAACCTCGTAGGTTAACCAGAGTACGTTCCGCACCGGAGTGGTACGGCAACCCAGTTCTGGAAGTCATGTTACTAGACCATGATGAAGCTACGAACTATGAGGAAGCGATGATGAGCCTAGATTCCGCAAAATGGCTTGAGGCCGTGAAATCTGAGATGGGATCCACGTATGAGAACAAAGTGTGGACTTTGGTTGACTTGCCCAATGATCGGCAAGCCATTGAAAATAAATGGATCTTCAAGAGGAAGACCGACGCAGACGGTAATGTTACTATCTACAAAGCTCGACTTGTTGCGAAAGGTTTTTGACAAGTTCAAGGAGTTGACTATGATGAGACTTTCTCACCCGTAGCGATGCTTAAGTATGTCCAAATCATGTTAGCAATTGCTGCATTTTATGATTACGAAATCTGGAAAATGGATGTCAAAACTGCATTCCTTAATGGATATCTTAAAGAAGAGTTGTATATGAAGCAACCAGAAGGTTTTGTCGATCCTAAAGGTGCTAACAAAGCATGCAAGCTCTAGCGATCCATCTATGGACTGGTGCAAGCATCTCGGAGTTGGAATATACGGTTTGATGAGGTGATCAAAGCATATGGTTTTATACAGACTTTTGGAGAAGAATGTATTTACAAGAAAGTGAGTGGGAGATCTATAGCATTTCTGATATTATATGTGGATGACATATTGTTGATTGGAAATGATATAGAATTTCTGGATGGCATAAAAGGAAACTTGAATAAGAATTTTTCAATGAAAGACCTCGGTAAAGTTGTTTATATAGTAGGCATCCAGATCTATAGAGATAGATCAAGACGCTTAAGTGGACTTTCACAAAGCACATACCTTGATAAACTTTTTGAAGAAGTTCAAAATGGATCATTTGAAGAAAGGGTTCTTGCGTGTGTTACAAGGTGTGAAGTTGAGTAAGACTCAAAGCCCGACCAAAGCAAAAGATAGAGAGAGAGAATGAAAGTCATTCCCTATGCCTCAGCCATAGGTTCTATAAAGTATGTCATGCTGTATATCAGACCTATTGTATGCTCAGCCCTGAGTTTGGCAAGGAAGTACAATTTTGATCTAGGAGTAGATCACTGGACATCAGTCAAAATTATCCTTAGAGGACTAAGGAAACATTTCTCGGTTATGGTGGTGATTAAGAGTTGGTCGTAAAGAGTTAGGTCAATGCAAGCTCTGACACCGATCTGGATGACTTCGAGTCTCGATCTAGATACATATTGAAAGTGGGAGCATTTAGCTAGAGTAGCTCCGTGCAGAGCATTGTAGACATAGAAATTTGCGAAATACATACGGATCTGGATGTAACAGACCCACTGACTAAACTTCTCTCACGAAGCAAAACATGATCACACCTTAGTACTCTTTGGGTGTTAATCACATGGCGATGAGAACTAGATTATTGACTCTAGTAAACCCTTTGGGTGTTGGTCACATGGCGATGTGAACTGTGGGTGTTATTCACATAACGATGTGAACTATCAGTGTTGAATCACATGGCGATGTGAACTAGATTATTGACTCTAGTGCAAGTGTAAGACTGAAGGAAATATGCCCTAGAGGCAATAATAAAGTTGTTATTTTATATTTCCCTATATCATGATAAATTTTATTATTCATGCTAGAATTGTATTAATCTGAAACTTGATACATGTGTGAATACATAGACAAAACAGAGTGTCCCTAGTATGCCTCTACTAGACTAGCTCATTGATCAAACATGGTTATGTTTCCTAGCCATAGACATGAGTTGTCATTTGATCAATGGGATCACATCATTAGGAGAATGATGAGATGGACAAGACCCATCCGTTAGCTTAACAACTTGATCGTTTTAGTTTTACTGCTATTGCTTTCTTCATAACTTATACATGTTCCCATGACTATGAGATTGTGCAACTCCCGAATACCGGAGGAACACCTTGTGTGCTATCAAACGTCACAATGTAACTGGATGATTATAAATATGCTCTACAGGTGTCTCCGAAGGTATTCGTGGTGTTGGCATAGGTCAAGAATAGGATTTGTCACTCCGAGTGTCGAAGAGGTATCTCTGGGTCCTCTCGGTAATACACATCATAATAAACCTTGCAAGCAAATGACTAATGAGTTAGTCACGAGATGATGTATTACGGAACGAGTAAAGATACTTTCCGGTAACGAGATTAACTAGGTATAGTGATACCGACGATCAAATCTCAGGCAAGTAACATACCGATGACAAAGGGAACAACGTATGTTGTTATGCAGTTTGACCGATAAAGATCTTTGTAGAATATGTAGGAGCCAATATGAGCATCCAGGTTCGGCTATTGGTTATTTACCGGAGATGAGTCTCGGTCATGTCTACATAGTTCTCGAACCCGTAGGGTCCGCACGCTTAACGTTTGATGACCCATCGGTATTATGAGTTTATGAGTTTTGATATACCGAAGGTAGTTCGGAGCCCCGGATGAGATCACGGACATGACGAGGAGTCTCGGAATGTTCGAGACATAAAGATTAATATATTGGACGACTATATTCGGACACCGGAAGTGTTCCGGGTGTTATCGGATAAAACTGAAGTGCGAGAGGGGGTTACCGGAACCCCCCGAGGGAGTATGGGCTATAGTGGGCCGATGAGGGAAAGAGAGAGGCAGCCCACTAGGGCTAGCCGCACCCCCTAGGGTTCCTAGTTGGACTAGGAGTGGGGGGGGCCATCTCCTTCCTTCTCCTCTCCTCCTTCCTTTCCTACTCCTATTAGGAATAGGAAGGGGGATTCCTATTCCTACTAGGAGTAGGAATCCTACTCCTGGCGCGCCATACATGGGCCGGCCGCACCTCCTCCTTGCTCCTTTATATACGGGGGCAGGGGGCACCCAAAGACACACAAGCAACATTGTTTTAGCCGTGTGCGGTGCCCGCCTCCACAGAAACACGCCTCAGTCTTATCGTTGCAGTGCTTAGGCGAAGCCCTATGCCGGTAGCTTCATCATCTCCGTCACAACGCCGTCGTGCTGACGAAACTCTCCCGTGAATTTAAACTGGATCAAGAGCTCGTGGGACGTCATCGAGCTGAACGTGTTCTGAATGCGGAGGTGCCGTACGTTCGGTGCTTGGATCGGTTGGATCGCGAAGACATTCGACTACATCAACCACGTCACTAGACGCTTCCGCTTTCGGTCCACGAGGGTACGTAGACACACTCTCCCCCCTCGTTGCTATGCATCTAGTAGATAGATCTTGCGTGATCGTAGGAAAATTTTGAAATACTACGTTCCCCATCAGCATCACCCCCGGCGTCAAGGGTACACAGTGATGTGTTCGTGTGCGAACACACTTTTTGACGACTCCGCTCGGGACAAAGCTTTGAATGGTGTCTAGCATGTTCTTGCTACGAAGATATCGTCATCAAGTTGCTGCAATCTAAGAAGGTAATATGAATACCCAATTCCCGTTTGTAGATGCAAATAATCCATATGTTGTTGCTAGATCATCTAATGAACATAATGTATCAGCTAGCCCTAGTTTTATCAATCATGCATCTAATTATGCGCAAGGGCCAATGCAAAACAATCTTCACGTTCCAAATTCTTATGGTTTTAGTAACATACACCATATGTATCCAAACTCTCATGCATCGGCAACCCCACAAATCCATATGCCGATGAAAAACATGATGGGTTTGGTTAATCGATTTGAAACACCTCATGTTAAAATTTCCAATAGCATACAAGAAAGTGTTTCACCCTTTTATTCATCGGCAACTAATTTTCAATATGTGAATCCAACCTTGCTGGTGGATGGGAGAATCAGCCATGCTACTACTAGCTATTCGGCCAGTTACTCTAAACCATCATATGCTACACCTCATGCTAGTAATGTTTCGGCACTGTATACAACTGTAGATGCTCATAATTCGGCTCTGCACCTTCATGGTCATAGCCTAGTAAGTGAAAAATCTCCAGGAGTGCACATGTCATCATCTAATATTGTAGTGTATAATGCATGCTCTACGCAATTCGAGAAATTCAGCAACACTCACGAATCGTTGCCGAAAGAATCTGAAAGTATTATGAAGCAATCCCTTCCAGAAGCTGTTGTGGCAGCGCTAAAAAAGATCTTGGCACAAATCAAGAGGATTAGTGCTCTTTCCCTTGAACAATATGCAAAGGGGTTCTTTCCTGATTATGCTGCAATAAAGGCTAGAGTTTTCCAAGAAGATGAAACTTCATCAATTGATAGAATTGGTGAGAGAGCAGTTATACATCAGTACATCCACCTCCACCTAGTGCCGCAACATATTATACACCCTCTACACAGTTGCAGAATTTTGGCAACACTAACAGTTCATTTCCGAAAGATCCTAAAAGCATTGGGGGCAAACTAATCTATAGCGGGATGAAATTGAGAGGGGAGTTAATGCTTTGCGCGATAGGGTTCAAGTACTTCACCAAGAGAGAATTGATAGGGAATTGACTCAAAGGAAAGAAGCTTTGCCAATTGATATAATCGATGAAGGAATGATGATTCGGAAACAGAAAGTACTTCTGTTGAAAAAGCCGAATCAAGTAGTATATATTTCAAATCCATCAAATCCAAAGAGGCGAGCATTATTAAGAAGGGGCATGGTAAGCATAGCAAAACAACCATGCTTGATTTTTCTGAAGTCAATGGAACCTACTTCGTGCCCTGTGAGTTCCGTGCCACATAAATTGACAAGCATCAAGGACAAGTACAAGTAGGCGAACCAAGTTCGGCTGACATGGATCTTCAATGTAATGATGCATGAAATCAAGAAAAAAGTGATGAAAAGGAATTGGGGAGCCATCCAAATACGGAGCAAGATATTGTTCTAGTCACAACATCATCGTGCTCTCCCAATATCTTTGAAGACGTATGCCTAGCGGGTAATTTACCTATTTTCAGATTTGGTCACAACTTCATTATTGATGCATCTATTAGAAATTTTCTCATAAGTAACTTTGAAATACCAATGAAGAAGGGTAATTTACGTGCTAGCAATAAAATTGTTATAGAACATATCGGTCAACCCATTGCACCATTTATAGAGGCCGATAGTGACTTATTGTTGCAACAAAAGCTTTCCCCATTGATTTACCTAAAGTTCATATCCAATTGGGTAGCTTTGCTTATTTCTTACTTGGCTTACACTTGGTATCAATTGAGACATGTATATTCTAACTATCTTCGTTTCAGAAATTTAAATCCAATGTCAAATTGTTTTGAGAAAACCGATGCTATCATAATATCTTATTGGGAGACATCGGATATAGAGTGCAAAACACATTGCATAGCCGAATAGAGAGATTCCAAATCTGAACCATTCGTTTGTTTACCTCCAAAGCCGTTCTCACACCAAGATCGGCTAGAAAATAAGAAGTATACCTTCAATTCAAGCATGTGTGATCAAATATTTGATTTGTTGCTGAAAAATAGTTACATAAGAATTCTTGATCACCATGTCAAGCCATCAATTCAAGGACGGATGTATTGTAGGTTGCATCATTCATTCAAGCATAATTTGGAGGATTACAATATGTTTCCTCAAATAGTTAAATCGTCCATTGAAAAAGGACGATTGAAATTTGTTGAAACACCAAAAGATGACCAGTCTATTCTGAGTGGTGTTGATGGCAAAAGGTTTTTGAATGGGCTGCTTCAAGATGATTCCTTTATAGATGAGAAGGTCAAGACTGTAGGTGATGCGATCAAGCTTTCAAATAAGGAAGTTGTTCGAGAGCCTGATGAAAATATTCTTGAGGGAGAAAATTCCATCAAAGTTGCAATGAAGACGCCAAGTACTAGGGGGCAACAAGAGAATCCAAAGATCGATGCAAACAAAGGCTGAGGTAAGCACAAAGGTAAAAAAGCCAAACGTCACTTTCGTGCAACTATTAGAAAAATATCAGAAGATAAGTGAGGAGAAAATTGCTTATCGGCAAAGTAATGCAAAAGCATCAAGATCACCCCCTAGGCGCAAATCCAAGGATCGTTATTGGCAAGAAGAGAAGTTGAATGCAGCACATCCGTATCCATATTTTGGGCCGCCAATGCCAATGCCATGGATACCTCCCTATGCTCATGTAAATCCATATCCATCATGGGACATGTATGATATAAGGGCACATTCTCCATCTTATTTTAGACCATCTCACCAATATTATGCAGCTCCGATAAGATCTACATTTGAACAATCACATGTCAAATACCGTTTCAATTATAAGGAATCGGTCCGGAGCTCAAGGAAGAAGAAAGAGGTGGTTGAACAAGTCTACCGCGTCAAATGAGATGGTCGTAAGAGTGCCACTTCAGATATGATCTCAAATGAAAAAGAGCCAATTAAAGTGTTGACATTGGCTACAAAAGGCAACGAGGTAAGTCAATCAAGTGCCAAATCTAAAGAGAAGAAGTTGAGAGTGCACAAGGTAAAACAAGAATTGTCATTGCTTCAAACAACATCACAACCGGGGTGCCCACTCGGCTTATCATATTGGCAAAAGAAGAAATTACAAAAACTTAGTGCACAAGAACTTGAAGAAAGGAACATGGCATGGGTTCCCAAAGGAAGTACTCAAAATAAGAATTATGTGCAAGCTTCCATTACAAGAAGTGCGACAAAGGTGAAGAGGGAAAAGATTGAAAACTATGAAGGACCAAATCGAAGGTTTCAACATCTTCGGTCCACTCATTATACATATTCTTCAACTATGCTATTAGTGCCTATTCCATGCAATTTGTCATCAGGTATGATTGGTTACCCTCGATGGGCTTATAATGATTCATGGTTGCAATATAATTTCTTACGTCACGAAAGGGTATTACACTACTAGAAAAAGGGCTAGAGATGGGATTGACACTAATGGCGCACCAGACAAGCGGTGCGCCATTAGTATATACTAATGGCGCACCACCTTCTGGTATGCCATTAGAGTTGAATACACTAATGGCGCACCTGGCTCAGGGTGCGCCATTAGTATCATTTTTTTTCCTTTTCCAAACATACTAATGGCGCATCCAGACAAAGTGCGCCATTACTAGTTGTAACTAGTAATGGCGCACCAGTCATAGAGTGCGCCACTACTGTTGTTTTTTTATTATATTTTTTATTCTTTTTTTTATCAAAACTACTAATGCCGCACTGTTCCACAGTGTGCCATTACTAGTTTAAACTAGTAATGGCGCACTTTGGGACAGTGCGCCATTAGTATGTTTTTTTTTGCAAAACTACTAATGGCGCACCACCAGAAGGTGCGCCATTAGTAACCTGGGTTACTAATGGCGCATTTTGAGGTGGTGCGCCATTAGTAAGTGGGCACCAACAAGATATTTTGGACAGCCACTCCTACCCACACTCACTTTCTCCCCACTTCATTCTCTCCACCTCCTCCTTGTCTCGGGTGCCTCCTCTTTGTCACCTCATTTCCACCATAGATTCATTCAAATTAAGTGGTTAAATTACCTTGTTTTGATAGGTAAGTAAGGGGGGAAGCTATATTTATGTTGTTCTCCCTACAACAATGTGCACATGCACTTTTTATGGCCTAGCTAGATCTATGTATGTTCGTGGTGTTGCATATGTTTGTGGTGTTGCATATGTGTTTGTGTTTGGAGGTGTACCGGTATTTGAAATGCGATAGTTGCCAATATTTTGCCGGAATGTTGATTCATTTCCGTTTCGACGAGAATTTGGGCATTAAGCATTCTTTTTGGTCCTATTTTTAGGGAAAGTCATGCCAAATTTTTTCTTGGTTCTAAAATATCGTTTTGCTCTACCCCGCACGCGACCATGGTCCGCACGATGACCGAAGGCATCGTGAATAGGTTTTTGAGCTCCGTGAAGGCCGAGATGCTTCAAAAGAACGAGACGCAGATAAGATGTCCGTGTCGAAGATGCAAGCTGAAGAGCCTTATTGCGGACCCGGATTCTGGGCAGGTGCGGGACCACCTGCTCTTGCATGGTTTCATGGATGGCTATCGGTGGCAAGGTGATGAATATGACTACGAAGTCGTCCATGGGGGCCGGGCAAGAAATGAGGAAGGGCAGCAAGACAACCACCGCGGCTCGGGCGGGCGAGAAGACGAAGAATCCACAGGAGATGATCACGACGGTGATGCTGTACACAGTCAACATGTAGAAGATGCAGGACATGATGATGAGGAAGATGCCGGAGCAGACGACGGGCATGATCATGAAGATGATGATGCCGGCGGAGCAGACGACGCTGGACCATCGATGGGCTGGGTGCAGGACCCTCATATTCAAGAGCTACTTCTCAAGCAGACGGATAACGCAAGAGCTGCCGCCCGAGAGAAAGCCAAGATGGATCAACTTGAGTTAGACGTGGTTACTCCATTGTATGAAGGATGCAGGCCCGAGGATACCCGCCTAAAAGTAACGCTCATGGCTCTGGAGATGAAGGTAAAACACAAAATGACCAACGCATGCTTCGACGAGAACATGTCATTCTAGCACGAACGTCTTCCCAAGGGGAACAAGTGCCCGACCAGTTTCGAGGAGGCGAAGAAAATCGTGTGTCCTCTGGATTTACCGCACGTGAAATACCATGTGTGCATGAACAATTGCATCATTTATCGGGACGAGCACGCGGAGTCTACCATATGTCCGGTGTGCGGCGTCACTCGATACAAGAAGAAGAAGAAAGCTCCTCGAAAAGTGGTGTGGTACTTTCCGATCACTCCTCGTTTGCAGCGGTATTTCGCGGACCCTAAGGTAGCAAAGCTCCTGCGTTGGCACGCGGATAGGGAGGAGAAGAAGCGAGAAGATGACGCAAATGATCCGGAGATAGATAAAAAAGACAAGATGCTGAGTCACCCTAAGGATGCGAGACAGTGGCAAGCGTTGAACTTCGAAGACCTAGAATTTGGGAACGATCCAAGGAACATCGTGCTGGGCGCGAGCACCGATGGAGTCAATCCGTTTGGCAGCCAGAGAAGCACACATAGCACCTGGCATGTGTTTGTTTGGATGTACAACCTTCCCCCCTGGTTGTGCATGAAGAGGAAGTACATTCACATGAGTATGCTAATTGAAGGACCGAAACAACCAGGGAACGACATCAATCTGTATCTGGGGCTGCTGAAAGAGGAGCTTGACACGCTGGGGAAAACGCCAACCAATACGTGGGACGCCGCAGAGAAAGAATATTTCCCTATGAGAGCCGCGCTGCTCACGACGGTGCACGACTATCTTGGTTACAGATATGTCGCGGGGCAGGTGGTCCACGGATTTTCTGGATGCGTCCAGTGCATGGATGACACAACGTATTGCCAGCTAGATAGAGATCCCGGGTCTTCGAAAACCGTGTTCATGGGATATCGAAGGTGGCTTCGCGACGATGACCTGTGGAGAAAACGCAAGGATCTGTTCGATGGTGAAACCGAACCCCGAGGACGCCCGCGTACGAGGAGCGGCAAGGAAATAGACGAGCTGTTGAAAAATTGGAAAGATTGCCCATTGCCGGGAAAGAAGCAAAAGGCGCCAGAGCCGGGAAAGAAGCGAAAGGCGCCAGAGCCGCTGCTGAAGGTATGGAAAACGAGGTCTGTTTTCTGGGACTTGTCGTACTGGAAGATCCACCGTGTGCCTCACAGCCTTGATGTCATGCATATCACGAAGAACGTGTGCGAGAGTCTGCTTGGTACCCTACTCAACATGCCAGAGAGGACCAAAGATAGGCCGAAAGCAAGGGAGGACTTGAAATCAATGGGCATCAGGCAGGAGCTTCACGCTATATATGATGATGATCATGATGATGATGATGATGATGAGGCGAAGCATGACACGGAAAGTCGTCGCAAAGGCAAAAAGGCCAAGAAGACCGGAAATGACTACCCTCCCGCGTGCTTCACTCTAAGTCAAGAGGAGATCGAGCAGTTTTTCACCTGCCTAGTAGGAGTAAAACTTCCTTACGGTTACGCGGGGAAGATAAGCAGATACCTAGACCCAGCGAAGCTGAAGTTCAGCGGGATGAAGTCTCACGACTGTCACGTGCTAATGACGCAGATACTTCCAGTTGCAATCCGTGGGATCATGGACGCGCACGTCCGTGAAACGCTATTTGGCCTATGCAACTTTTTCGACGTCATCTCTCGGAAGTCGGTTGGCGTGAGGCAACTCAGAAGGCTACAAGAAGAGATCGTGGTGATACTATGCGAGCTTGAGATGTACTTCCTGCCTGCATTCTTCGAAGTTATGGTGCATCTGCTGGTCCATATCATGGACGATATCATCCAACTCGGGCCGACGTTCCTGCACAGCATGATGCCATTTGAAAGGATGAATGGTGTCATCAAAGGATACGTTCGCAACATGTCACGTCCAGAGGGAAGAATGGCCAGGGGCTTTCTGACCGAAGAGTGCATCTCCTACTGCACAAATTATCTAGGCATCGAGAACCCTGTTGGTCTGCCCGTCAACAGGCACCTCGGCAGGCTCGCTCGATGGGGTCATCGTGAGGGTCGCCGCAAAATGCATGTTGACTTCGAGGGTCGACTCGCCGACTTTGAAAGAGAAAACCAAGTCGCGCTACAACACATAGATGTGGTCGATCCTTGGGTGGTAGAGCACAAAACCTTTATTGAGAATACGCACAATGACCGAGGCCAACAGAGGACGGACGGAGATATAATCAAAGAGCACAACTCATGTTTCATGCGTTGGTTCAAGCAGAAGCTTCTGTCGTACCCTTTACACGAGGATTCTTCCGCGGAAGAACAACTCATATTCGCCTTGTCACAGGGCGCCGAGCACAACCTGATGACCTATGAGGCGTACGATATCAACGGCTACACATTCTACACCGAGGCCAAGGACATGAAGAGCGATGGTTATCAGAACTCCGGGGTAACGATGGAATCCTACACCGGTAATGACAAGGACAGATACTACAGAAGGATCGAGGAGATTTGGGAGCTGAGCTACGCTGGAGAGAAGGTCCCGATGTTCCGTGTCAGATGGGCCAAGAGCGTCCTAAAAGAAGACCGGTATTTCACCACCATGGTTATACCAGAAGCCAATTCCAAGACCGCGGTCGCAAACGTCACCGCGAAAAATGAGCCATGGGTACTGGCTTCCCAAGTTGACCAATGCTTCTTCATTACCGACCCGTCAAAGCCCAGTCGTGTTGTCGTGAGGAGAGGCAAAAGGAAGATCATCGGAATGGATGGAGTAGCCAATGAGCAAGACTTCGACAAGTACGGCGACCCGAGGATCGAACATGACGACGATGATGAAGTAGCAGCATACACCACAAGAAGAAGCAGGACCACCCTACCTAAAGGACGTCCGTTCCACAGAAGAACTCCATTTGCGAAAAAGAAGGGCAAGAAGATTGTGAACAGATAGCTAGCTAAGATCGATTGTATTTAAATCGTAGCCTTCATTTCTCGATTGTATTTCATGGGCACTTTTGGAACTATCATGAATATTTTTAAAGTTCATGGGCACTTTTTGAATTCATGAGAACACTCGATCTCGATCCCCCTCCATCTCGATCGTTATCCCCCTCGCCAGATTCCCCTTGCCAGATCCC
>LR738711.1:257416965-257431702 GCA_902687465.1 Secale cereale | reverse complement strand
CCCTCCCCCGCTCCACCGTCACAAATGAATGCAACTAAAAAAAATTGATTATATTTTCAAATAACAAATTTGATTATATTTGCAAATAAGTAATTTGATGGTATTTTCAAATAACAATTTTGATGATATTTTTTTATATTCATAAATATTTTCAAATAAAAAAATCTGATGATATTTTTTTAAAAAATATTACTGTTTTAAAAAAAATTACTGTTTCATATTCATATTCATGATATTTTTTTATATTCATAAATATTTTCAAATAAAAAATTATTACTGTTTTTATAAAAATTTACTACTGTTTCATATTCATATTCATGATATTTTTTTATATTCATAAATATTTTCAAATAAAAAATTATTAATGTTTTTATAAAAAATAATTACTTATGGCGCATCGCTGGCTGGTGCGCCATTGGTATCAAAAAAAAACATTCTAATGGCGCATCGCTGGCTGGTGCGCCATTGGTATAAAAAAAATATTCTAATGGCGCACCGCTATGGGGTGCGCCATTAGTAATCTTCCCCCCTATAGCTAGTCGCCCGATCCCTTCGTCCCTCCCTCTCGCCAGATCCACTTCTTCCTCTCGCCAAACCCACGACGCCGCCGCCCCTACGTGCGCCGCCGCTCCCGACGTCCTCCCCCGACGCCCGCGCCCCCGACGCCCTCGCCGTGCCGTAGCGCTGCCGCGGCCTCGCCACCGACGCCTCCCCACCCCCCCGGACGAGCCCCTCGCCTTTGCCGCGGCCTCGCCACCTTCATCGAGCATCAACGCCGCCGCCCGGAGCTACGCCGGCGACCAATCCAGAGGCAGGTAGCCACCACTCCTCCCTCCTTCCTCTCGCATCCTCTCTTTTTGCCAGAGCATGTTCAAGTTTACATTGTTTGTTAACTGAATTTGTTAACTAAATAAGGCAAGTGCATTCGAGACCACCCTCCCTCTGTCTGCTAGGTTAACTGAATTTCGTAGAGTTATGCAAACCTGTCTGCTAGGTTTTTGAACACCCTCCCTCTGTAGTTAATTTACTCACATGTTTGTTTCCAAGGAATGCATGTCCCTCTGATTCCTGGTGGTTATGCCATCTTTATCAGATTCACTTGTTACTACTCCAATGTTTGTTTGTAGAGTATGCACAAACAGTACTGAAATAAATACTGCAGTTTTGTGGTTGCTGTTTGGTTTAGAAAGGAACAGACTGAGATTGGGGAATGAGCCCTTGGTTTGGGCTAAACCCCATTGTTTTTCTCCTTGTATTTTCTTCTGTCATGTGGCATGCTTTGTAGCATGTGTGTACAAACACGACAGTACACAAACGGACACTGCAGCTTGCTTTCACTACCATTTGTGACAGATGCGGTGGTTACATTAAACTACAAGCTTGATCCATTCATTAGCTACCAAAAAAGAACTCCAGGAATCAAGAAGTTTTTCAATCCAAACAAGCTAATATTAAATACTCCCAGTAGCATCAGTAGAAATTATTAACTAGGTAGCTTTCATTAGAAATTATGAACATAAGGCACCAGTAGCATCACAACAGTGCAATTATCTAGGTAGCAAGATCCCATAGAAAAATCCATGAGAGAGGGTTTTAGTAGCAACATCAATTCATTCCATCTAGTCTTTTCTGTTTTCTACTCCATGAGAGAGATTAAATGCAGCATAGTTTGTTAACTGAATTTGTTACTACTCCATGTAGTCTAGTTTTTTCTGTTTTTTAGTTTGTTAATTAAATTCAATTAACTCCATGCAGTTACTAATCCATAGGCAACATATCGTCTTTGTTTACTGTTGCGGTTTAGTAGCGTGTCTTTGTTAATTAAATTCAGTTAACTCCATTAGTTAACTTCATTCAACTTATTATTATAAAAAATGTTATAACTATTTGCAGTCAAAATTCTTACCTTCCGAGTCAAACTACATGTTAATTGGGTATTTTCACAGTCTCCAATGTGACTTCTGACCATTGATTTATTTGAAAAATATGTTCTCTTTCGTAATGGATCTTATCAATGTGGTACTGTCAAAAGACACAAAAAGCTGTTGATGTAACTGCAAGCACATGAAAGAGCTCATCTATATGTCATCTTCATACATATACTTGATACAGTTAACTAGTTTCAGCTTCAGTACACTGAAATTTTAGCTCAATTGTCTTACAAATTAAAATTGGTCAGTGAATTTTGTGTTTTCTTGCTTGGAAGTGACTGCCACAATATTTTGGTAGATTTGTGAATCAAATCAACAAGGTCGATCTGATTTATGTGATGGGTAATTGAAATTGAAATTGACATGTCTTGTTCTCATTACTAGATCATAGTGACAATAGATACAGATTCATGTTCATGCACATAAGCCTGTTATTATTGCTGCTGCTTTAATTTCTTTGTATTGTAACATCTTATAGCTTCACTGGTCCAATCACCTACTGGAAATATCCATGTTTAGACATGGTAGATTTCCCCACTTTGCACTGTTGGGTTTTGTCTCCGACCATCGCGTCGTGATGAATTTGCACGTACCCCGAGAGGCCCTTGAGTTTGCTGGAATGTCGATTAACTTCCGTTCCGGCAAATTCGGGTACTCCATATGTCCTATTTTCAGCAAAGGTCATGTTGAAATTTTCCATGAATTTTAGCATGACTTTGCTAAAAATAGGACATATGGGGTACTTGTGACTAATGCATGGGCCGGGGTATCTTAGTAGTTAATTAAGTAGGATCAACTGCCCCTTTATTCTAGCTGCATTAAACCATAGGCGGCAATAGAGCCAAGTGATTAGGCCCAACTTAGAATTCTCCTTCCCAACTTAGCTTTTAGGATGCCTCGGTGTCGACAAACCATAAATTATAAAACCTTGGCTTTTAGGGTGCCTCGGTGTCGATAAAAACCGAAATGATGAAAGCTTAGGCTTTTAGGGTTCCTCGACGTCGAAAAACCCTCAATGATAAAGGCTTAGCTTTTAGGATGCCTCGGTGTCGACAAACCCTAAATGATGAGACCATGATCTTGTTCCTTGACAATAACCAACTTTTTGACCAAACTTTTTTCCTATTTAGAGAGAAACATGGCCAACAACGATGAGGCCGGGGGTTCGGGCGGCAAGGCATTCTGGGAGCTGTCCCAGGAGATGGAGGAACAACCTCACTTGTATGAGGACGCCGCCTTCCCCACCGATCCTGAGACCACTGATGGCACCGCCGAGGATGACCCCACTGATGGTGCCACCGAGGATGCCACCACTGATGGTGCCGCCGAGGATGCCACCACTGATGATAGCGGCACACGCACAGATGGCAGCCAACCAAAGAGGCAACGGAAGGACCGGCGCCCGACCGTGCTCCGCACCATCAAGGAGGAATTTACTGAAGTGGACTCCGACGGGAATCCAACGGCGCCCGAACGAATAGTCAAGAGGTACTCGCTTCAGCTCGGGTGCATTCTCCGGAGCACCATCTCGATCAACACCGAGAACCTGAGGCGTCCTGACCGAGGGAATTTGCGCAACCTCCTCTTCACGAAGCTGCATGAACGATACAAGTTCCCCGCTAAATTTGAAAACACAAGCCTCAAAGGGAATAAAGTGAACAATACTGCCCTCACTAGGATGAACACGGCCCTGTCTACTTGGAAAAGCAATGCGAAGAGAATGATCGAGAAAGGTGAGAGTTATGAGAAGATCAAGGAGAAAAATCCTTCGATCACAAGATGACTACAACGACGTCAAGATCAAGTGCTCGAGCACCGCAACCTCCGAATCAAGTCAGTGGGGGAAAGAAATGCGGGAGCTGAACTTAGGGGAACACACACTCGGTCCCAGCGGTTATAGATTGGCGGAGCCTATATGGGACAAGGAGGAGGCGGACCGTGCCGAGCAAGGCCAACCGCCCCTCTTCGATAAATACGGTGACAAGCAGACCAGGAACTTTGTCAGGGCCCGGTACAAGAAGGACTCGAAAACAAAGGAGCTTACCACGGATCCGAAGACCAGGGCGCTTGAGCTTGTTCTGGTAAGGAATACACCCCCGCGTAATTAGCTCCATATGGTTGCATTCTAATTAATGAAGCCAAATTTCTAAATGGTTCACATTCCTTCCGCAGGCGACTGAAAGCAGTAGCGCGGGGTCGACTAAGAGCAACCCTTGGGACACCACTCTAAATAGGGCGTTGAATGTAATGAAGAAAAATGATAAGCTTAGTAAGCCGACGTCAGCTGGTCGTGTGGCCGACAAAGGCTTGTCCACAAAATGGTCGTCATACTATAACGCTGGTGGGCGAAAGGAGAAAAAGACCAGCTCGGATAGCCAGGCGTGCGAGGTTCAAGAACTCAAGGCACAGGTGGCGCGAATTCCGGAGATTGTCCAAGAGAAAGTGCAACAACAACTCAGAGCGACGATCACCGCCATTGTGCCTACCTTGATCGAGGGGTTGCACGCATGGACTGTGGGCGGCCAACAGGGGCCGCCCCCGATTCCCAGCTTCACGGCCAGCAACTCGCACAACGCGATGGCGGGGCCATTGGTGTCTCCGGCAGAGGTGGCATTGGTGTCTCTGACGCCGGCACGGGAGCTTAATGCACCCGGGTGTACGCCGGCCGGCACCTCTGCAGCAACCGGCCCCTCCGTCAACTGCATGCCCGCCGTTGGCGGTGCCTCGACATTAGCCGAGCTCGACGCCATCATCACGGTAACTAATTAAGCCTCTCTCGGCCGAGGACTTCATCTCCTTGCCTTTGACTGGGCATCCCTGACGCCCTACATGTTTTCGCAGGGCGCCGCCGACGTTCCGTGCACTCTCCTGCACTTCGTGAACAACGAGTTGGTCGATGTCACCAAGGGCAAAATCGTTCAACCGGGCAACCCCGTGTTCCACGGTACCCAGATGCCACCCAACTTGTATAGGGTTCAACTGGTTCGGGTGCTGCCAGGCTGCGACGAGTTGTTACCTCCGATTCGACCCGTCGGGGCCGACGAAGATGACGTGATGACCCTCAATGCCTGCCTGAGTTGGCCCCTGCTTTGGCCGAAGAGCCAGATTCGTTTGGGGGCGGGGGACACCACCCCAAAGACAACACCGCCAGTCGTGTCAGCGCCAAGTCGGCCCCATGGCAAGACCGCCGCAACGTTGCCGGACATCCCTATGCCACTGGATCCAAACATTCATATGGCACAGGATCCAAACGATGACGACGACAACTACGACGATACATTTGCCAATGTCGATCAGTACTTTGCCAATCATGGGTACAGTGGCGACTTCATTGGGCCTCCTTCTCAAGAACCCCGCCCTACAAAAGACGTGTGCGATCAAACTGGTACCGCAGAGAAACCAAGTTGCAACAGGCGTCGTCTGCCGTTCAGTTCTCAGGAGACGCCTCCAGCTGTCGACTTCACCGAGCCTCAGATAGGCGAGGTGCGAAATATTATCAGCCCCAACACACTCAAGAAGGCGGTCTGTGAGCAGAACTCGGTCCCATTACAGGAGAAGAAGAAGCCACGTAAAAGAAAGACTAACAAGGGTGCGAGCCAGCCGGCACCGAGTACGATCCGTGCTCAGGACGGGCCACCTTCACCTGAGGATGTAATAAGGACGGTGCATGTGGCGGGTAGGCCGATGCTACCGAGAAATATGCTCGATGCTGCAACCGGTGCTATGAGGAGTCTGCATGACAGTGTTCTTTCTTTGGAGAAGCGGCGTCTCAGAGAAAAGGATGTGGCATACCCGGTTTTCGCGGCCAAGGTGCCAGAGGGCAAGGGCTTTGTGGATAACTCCATTGGGGGTACAATCGTCCTGCGGTTTGATGACATGTACGCTATGTTGAACCTTCATCCGCTGCACTACACCTTCGTTCGGCTATTTTCTCTGAGTATGGAGATGCGGATCATTCGCGACAAGACCCCGGACATCGTGATAGTCGACCCCTTCTACATGCGTGCCAAGATCTTGGGCAGCGCTAGGGACCGGCAAGTCGTGAGTTCTTACCTAGAAGGCGTCATTCTGGCAAACCGAGATAAGGATAACTTCCTCGTGCCTTACTTTCCCGAGTAAGTCCTCTCCTCAACCGCCCCGTAACATATGAATTCTTAGATTTCGATCGTTTTTCTTTTAATATTCCGTGTTTTCTACAGTGACACACATTGCACGCTCATCCTCCTAAGCCTCAAATATTCCATGGCCACGTATTTCGACTCGGACCGTCAGTCGAACGTAGACTACACAAATGTCAAGAAGGTTCTTGATGATGTTCTCCCCGGCTACGCCAAATCTGGAGGCACCTTCACCAGGCCTATTCGTAAGACCGGCAAGCACGTGTTCTCCCACAATACGACGTTCTACTGCGTCAAGCAGCCGCCTAGCGGTCAGAAGGGTGCCTACTACGCCATCCATCACATGCGGGCGATCGTACGGGACCATCATCAACTTCTGCTACTGAATAAACTCAAAGATTGGGCCGCGAGCATGTCGGCAATCCAGGACGCGGACATTAGACAAGAATTGTTTCGCATCCAGTCGGAGTTTGCGGAAATCATTCATCAAGATGTCCTTCGTACCTCGGGGCAGTTCTACCTCAGAAATCAACCGTCCAACAGTGACATCGACACAATGCTCCAAATGCAGGCTGACAACGCCCGCGATTTCATGACTCCCACGATAGACGGCGGCTTCATCCACGCTCCGGTCACTTGAGTCGAGTCGAAAGTAGTGATGCTATGTCTAGTTCTGAAACATCGATTGGCTCATGTTGTAATTAAATTTTAATGAACTTGTAGTATGTCTCTTTGGTTTCGGCTGTCGTTCAACTTAGATGTAATCGATGCTATTAATGTCTTGCTTTTCTCTTCCGATCGTTCTGTTGCATACTTATATATTGCTTATGTATTGTCTATGAATTGGTACTAATGTTTCGTTTGGCTAGTGCATAGCGATGCCGTCGTATGTCGTGTACAAGGGTAAGGTTCCCGGAGTCTACGACGACTGGGAGGAGTGTCGGAGACAGGTTCACCGATTCAGCGGTAACAGTTACAAAGGGTACACCACTAGGGCGGAGGCGGAATCTAGATACGCCCGCTATCTAGCGGGAGAGGGGAGGGAGCGTTGGAGGAACCGGATGAAGACGAGTTTCATCGTGATGATGCTCATCGTGATGACCGCAGCTCTCTTCTATGTGATGGTGGTTTAGATGATCGTTATTGACTTGTAATGTGAAGACAAACTCGCTACTCGCGGTCTCGAGACTTGTAATATAATGTTCTATCTTTGTTCGGTCTTTTCAATTCAGAGACTAATATGATGAATTGTATTCGGAGACTAATATGATGAATTGTATTCAGAGACTAATCTTCTATTGTATTCGATGAATCTGTTGTTGATGTGTGCTGTCTATATTCTATTCAATAATACATTTTGTAACCTGTGCAAAAAACAGAAAAAAAAACCTAATATTCATACTAATGGCGCATCACATCACAGTGCGCCATTAGTATGCCAAAGGATACTAATGGTGCATCATTAAACAGTGCGCCATTAGTATGCCAAAGTTACTAATGGCGCATCTGGCAGTTGTGCGCCATTAGTATGCCAAAGCACCTGGGTATATATGGCCCCCTGGGAGGCATACTAATGGCGCACCGTGGTATATACTAATGACGCATCTGAGGTGCGCCATTAGTAAAATATACTAATGGCGTGGCACTAATGGCGCACTACTAATGCGCCATTAATGGCCAAAATAGATGCGCCATTAGTAGGCCTTTTCCTAATAGTGTTATCGAATCACTATACATTTTATTAGCTACAAATTTGTTGCTGATCCAAAGAGTTGAAATATTTGATTTTTCATTTGTTTATTTCGGCTATATGTCATTTGAATGAAGTTTACATGGTAATGGCCGATATTTATTTATCGTCCTAAGAGTATGTCAATGTATGGCCGGTGTAGTATTCTAACATCGTCCTTAGTTCAATTAGAGAGCGAGACAAGGTATGTGCTCATCGAAATTCATATGTATGCCTGTATTATGATTGAATGGAGTTGAGACCTCATTGAATATACATTTCATAGACAAATTCATAGTTGCAGAATTGGCTAGTGGGCTTATACTTTGTTTGGATATGATTTGGCTTACGCATCTTTGAGATCTATAAGAGGCCAAATCATAGCTGATTTATTACTGAACATTGTATTAATGACATGCATAATATTGATGTTAGCTTTGTCTCTCTAGTACTATGGAGATTATGTTTTGATGGTTCTATTCGTAGCAATGGCCAAAGTGTTGGTGTTGTTTATATATCTCCTTGTGGTACTATTTTTTGAAGCCTCATGCCGCTTAGAGTATTTTTATGCACGATTAATCAAAGCCGAATATGCATTGTTCTTCAGATTGACTCTTTTACTTGCTATAGGTGCTATACATATTGAGGCTTTCGATGATTCGTTATGAGTAGTGCAACAAATATCCAATGGTTATTAATATTTTGACGAATCACTTTTAATTTATCTTGAGGTATGTCTAGACATAAAAATTGCCTTGGATTGTTTTAATATTCATCATATATTTAGACATGAGAATTGGAGAGGGTTGGCATAACAAACATACGACTACCATGTTGGTCATGGTGTATTGCATGTCTATCAATAGCCGATACTTGTTCTTGCCAACATAGGTAAGGCCGAGTTGGAGCTCACCACCTCGGCCACTAATGAAATTTTTACGCAGGGGAAAGAAAGGTTTTGAGAAAGATCATTGTTGATTATCTGCAAGATCCTAGCACAAGGGTGGACAATATGGTTTGATTGTTGATTTTGACATGCATATCTATGGAACTTTATAGTCGGATTAATGAAATTGAGAAAGTTTCACCCAAGTTTGCATCAAGGATTCAAACAAATGGTGGGTGATATATATTTATCGTCCTAAGCACATGCAAAGTGGCCGATGGAGTGTTGACATCGTCTTTAGAACCAACACGATAAAACTTATTTTTCGGCACGCCGGCTTTGCCGAAAAACAGGGGGCATGTGTTGACGCTCAAAAATGGCATGATAATAAAGAGTGACTTGAGTCTATAATGAGATGATGTTAAAACTATGATTTCATGTCACCATTTGATGGCTCTCTTCAAGATGATCAAAATAGATATGAAGATGGTCCAAAACGGAGCTCAGATGCGAAAGTTATGACAATCTTAGAGATGCTCGTATTGACACCAGATTAAAGAATCGCATGAAACCTAATTATGATGGCCTTGGATGAAAAAACTTTCAACTGCAAAGTTCTTCGCCTTGTCGGAACGGACAATTTTGATATAAAAATCGTCCCCATCCGAGGTCATATGCAAAATTTACATGCAGAACCGTGCGCTGCAGCAATATTTGGCCGGATCATCCGGACCGTGGTCCAGATCATCCGGGAAATTGAAGTACCGAGACAACAGAAGATTGTGATGAAGCCGGATGATCTGGGTCCAGTCCCGGATGATCCGGGTGGAGGCCGGACAATCCGGGTAGAAGTTTGGACGTCCGGACAACTTTTTCTGCTACAGACTTTAGAAAACGGCCCGAAACACCCTCAAGATGGCCTTAGATCAAAAGGTGTTCAATAGAGAAGTTTCGCGCCTCGTCGAGGCGGTTCGGTTGATTTTGATATAAAAATCATTTTAATCCGAGTTCGTATGCAAAAGTTACAGCCTGATTAGTGAGCTGCTGTCACAAAACTGGGCTAGGCCGGATCATCCGGGCCTTGAGCCGGACATCCGGGCCGGAGATCGTGAATAGTCCGTGTTTTATTAGGTTTTGATGATTTGAAAGGCTAGGAAAGTCCTTTTCTTGTACGGGAAATCCATCCGCCTCATATATAGACAAGAGGCGACGGCCGATTGAACAACACACAATCGACATATCAATCTACCACTTTTACCTTTACTTTTATCCTCTTCCTTGTTCTTCTTCTTCCTAGTTCTTCGTTCGTTCTTCTTGTTGCAGGGCGGCGAACCTCGAGGCCCTAGGGACAATCAGGTCGACCTAGGGCAGCCCATAGCCGCCGCGCGCCCTGACGGGGTCCCTCCCGGGCAAGCGGGGCTTCGGGTCTACAAAAGCGCCCATCGGATTTCTTGCGTACCGCGCTTCTGGACGGGTCTCCTTCGACGTGAGCTGCGGTGCATCACCGCGGCGTCAAGGGTAGACGGTGACGTGTTCGTGCGAACAGTTAGTAATACAATGTGGCTATATAGTGGTTGCGGATCCAAGATGACTGGGTGGGCAAGATTCTGATGGGCAGCATCGCCGAGTGCTCCTATGCAATTTGAACGCTCTTTATGTACCAGCCTAAGGGATAATGACAGGAATGCTAAGTTGCTGCTACTCATTGCGTTCCAAAATACCCAAAACAAAGGCTGGGTCAAATTCAATGGATTTTGAACGCTCTTTATGCAAGCTACGCCCAGCTATAGCTCCCAAGCACGACCAGATCTACAATTTCCCCCTCTCTTCCTCCTCTCTCATTGATGCACCACTGGTCTGTAAGAGCAAAAGTATTAATGGAGATCACAGGATGGCAGTAAACCGCAGCAGGTACCCGCTCCTTTAATCGTCTCCTTAACGCCCCCCACCTACCGTCGCTCAGGCCGATCGATGAGCTGCCACCACACATCAATGTATGACGCTGCCTCCCCGGCTATAAAACCTCCCGCCACCTTTCTCCCTCCTCCATCTCCCACACAGCTAGAAGCAGCAAGCAAGCAGCCACTCACACACTAGCCAGAAGCAAGAGACTAGAGCAAGCTAGCGATGGAGAAGTCTACCAAGATGGTGGCGGTGCTCGTCCTCGCCGTGCTGGCCGCGGCGACCAGCGCCGAGGCGAGGAACATCAAGACGACGGAGGCGGCGTCCGCCAGCAAGGATGCGGTCCTGCAGCCGACGACCTTCCCGCCCTTTGACCGCCTCGGCAGCGGGTCACCGGCGTTGGGCGGCGGCCTCCCCGGCAGCAGCGGCATGCCCGGATTCAGCCTCCCCGGCAGCAGCGGCACCGCCCCGGGCTTTGGCGGCATCGGAAGCATGCCCTTCCTCGGCGGCAGCTCCCCCGGCCTCGGCGGCTCCCCCGGTCTCGGCGGCTTCGGCGGCATGCCGGGCTCCCCCGCTGCAGCTGCCGTCGACGAGCACGCCAAGAAGCCGTGAAAAGCTGACGGCGGCCGTTGATAGCTAGATCCACCGGTGCCTGGCAAACACTGAGGCGGCGCATGGTTGATGGTTCGGTAGTGCTACTCGTAGCGTGCACGCGTGCATGCATGGTTCTGTGGGCGCTATACGCCGCGCGTACGTACGTTTGGAGAACTCGATTTGTTTGTTGTGTTTGTTTAATTAAGTCGCTAGGTCAATCTCTATCGGTCGTTCCGGTTAAGTTCTTGGTTATCTGTAGTAGTGGTGCATGTTCTTGAGGCATGAATAATGCAAGATGTACGCGTCGCTTGTGCTGTGGTACGTGGTGATGAAATGAATGGAGTATTATTGTAGTAATATAATCTTTTGTTGGTTTACTTGTTAATTACGAGCTCGATTACCAGTTGGTTGGAACATCATTCTCGCATTGTGTTACGGTCGGAGTATATTGCTAAGTTCAGTGGCGTCGATTGGTTGAATGGAAAACTTGACGATGTGGACAAGTTTATCTTGAGTTCCATTACCATAGGAGTATCTTCAACGGTACTGGAGTAAAAAAAAAAAATTAAAGAGAAAAAGAAAGAGATGTCTTTGGACCACACGAGTTGGAAGCCTAATTAACACTGCCATAAGTAGCACTATACTACTCCCTCTATCTCATAATGTAAGATTTTTTTTAACACTAGAGCAATGTTATGACATGGAGGGAGTATAAATTAAGACCAAGACAGAGGATGAGTAAAACAACACTGCTCGGCAATAGTAATAAGAAGGAAAAAAGAAATTATTATCAAAACTGAAAAGAAAGAGCGCTAGCTAGCTTTGAAGTTACCACATGGCATTGCAGGTTGCAGCACGTACATGCAAGTACTGTTGTCGCTGTAAATTCAGTTGGAGGCTGTAGGTGGGCGGGAGTAACTGTTCACGCATTTATGTACATTACCTCATTCTACGTACTCCCTCCATTCCCTTATACAAGGCCACTATGAAAAATCCATTTTGCATCTATACAAGGCCACTAACAATAATCGAGGCAAAAATTAATGTTGTTTTCTCGTGCTAGCAATCTATTTAATACTTGCATGCATGTAGTCATAATAACAATGTACTACTTCCACCCCATTCCTTCCTTGCATGCATGCATTCATATTAATTATTTTGATTAACGATAAGAAAAATTGGCTTGCCAAGAAGTCATTAAATTTTACCTTGGTACCTGTAATATGAGTTTGTGGCCTTGTATAAGGGAATGGAGGGAGTACACGTTTGTGTATCGAAAATTCGATATTGCTATACATGCGATACTTGTTCTACCTTCGTAGTACGACCAGAAATCCAACGGGCTTGCTGCGTTTTGCTTCTATACGTGTGGATTTTCTTTTCCAACACTCCCCTTTCCAATAATTGGTAGCCAAAGCAAAAAGGGAACGAAAAAGGAAAGAAGCGAGCCAGGGCATCCAAAAGAAGCGAGCCGGGGCATCCAGAAATAAGACTCGCGGCAAGCTCCGGGCTCTCTCAGAGCTGAGGGCATTTTGGTCGTCGGATCAGTTTGCTTGATGCGTTTCTGACCGTAGGATCTTCCTCCCGGTTGACCTGCGCCCTTGGATCGAGGAACTGGCAGTGTATCAATGAATAGTAAACCATCCAGTGCGCCCTTGGATCGAGGAACTGGCAGTGTAATTCCTATGCCCAGCCGTGGGCATTTAGAAATAAGACTCGCGGCAAGCTCCGGGCTCCCTCAGAGCTCAAGGCATTTGAGCCGTCGGATCAGTTTGCTGATGCATTTCCGATCATAGGATCTCCCTCCCAGTTGATCTGTGCCGTTCGATCGAGGACCCGACAGTGTATAAATGAATAGTAAACCATCCAGTGTGCCACCGCTTGTAATTCCCGTGCCCCGCCGAGGGCATTTTTGTCATTTCAGATTAGGCCATATAAAACGCAATCGCTCCCGTGGTGGAGACCTAGCCACCTGTTCGCGTGTCCCCCTCCCGCCCACTCCTTTCTTCCGCGTCACCTCCCAAGCAAACCCTAGCCATCTATTCCGCGTCACCTCCTGCGGTCGCCATCGAGGACCTGCCGCTCGAGCTGTCGCTTCCCTGTTGAGCTTGCCTGTCAGGCCTGAGGAGTAGAGGAAGTTGGTGTTGTTATTCCCGGCGGAGCACACCCTCGACGGGAGGAGGTCAGGCGGACTGCACCGTCGTCGTCGCCGCTCATTCGCACTTCTTCCCCACCGGATCGCGAACGACCCTTCCTTGTGCTAGCCCCTCGTGGCAATGAAGGGTGGCTGAGCCATCAGGAGCGGCGGCGGTGGCCTGCTGCGGACGCTGCTGCGACTCCCTCTTCTTCCTCGCTGGCTACTACCTGCTCCATGCCAATGACATATACATCCTCTCCCCCCATGCTTCTGCTTACCCGGGATGCAACTCTTCCGTGTGCTCGAAAAGGTCCGTCTTCTCCTCGTTTCTCTCTAATCCCCAATGCTCACATCCGGTGCGCTTTTCTCTCCACTGATTGTACCGGAAGAACGAGATGTTGTTCTTTGCTGCTCGACCTAGCCTTGCTGCTCGACCACATTGCCCCTGATAAGCACATTGCTCTCCCTCCTAGATTCATATGTGTCTGCTGCTAAAACAACAGTCACCACCAATTAGCCTAGCACATGCCACTCTTTATGTAGTTAATTGCTGCACTCAGTTTTGTACTGGGTTTCCTAATCTTGGTTCAGGTCAATTCATTGACTCAGGCAAATCATGGAGGCTGGTTCTCAATTTTTTTTGTTTGGGGAATCCGTTGATTGAGAATTTGCTATGTGTGACACCCTGAGACCGATGCGCCAGGTGTCAGCCAGTTATTCGTTGTCGTTGTCATGTCATCTGCTTGCGTGGTGCACTTTGCCATGTCATCATGTGCATTTCATCAGCATGTTTTCAAAACTTGCATCTCTCCGAGTCCGCCCGTCCTTTCTGTTGTCCGTTCAGAGCCCAGACACACTCGCACGCGCCCGTGGCACCTCCGAATATTTATTTTATGAGTGGACGAAAAACGTTCTCGAAATGGGGCAACACTTGACATGTGGTCTTATTATAGCGTAGGTAAACCGCCTGCCAAATTTCATCGCATTCGGGGCTCGTTTGATAGCCCAACCGTTAAACATATAGCGGCACTATAGCCGGATAAACCTCGGACGTTTCGGTGTTCCGAAACATTGTGTCGGGCCTCTCTCCTCTCCTCTCATCTCAGCCCACCCCTCTCTACACAGCCCACTAAACCAGCCCACTCACCCACCTAGCCCCCTCTCGACTGGCGCCGTCCGATCGAGATCGGAGGGTCCAAAACGGCTCCCCAACCCCTCTAACCCTAGCCCCTTCCTTATATAAACAACCCCCTTGCCAAATTTGGCCTCACCTAGCCCTTCCCCTATCTCTAGCCTCTCCTCCTCGTTTTCCGCGCGTAGCCAACCCCCTCCTTGTCCAAATTCGGCGTCTCCACCTCACCAGCGCCACGTGGCAGCCAGCCATAGGCCAGCAGCCACCCAGCCGCCGCCCTGCTCCAATCGGGCGCCGCCACCTGGCCC
>LR738711.1:257365829-257416887 GCA_902687465.1 Secale cereale | reverse complement strand
GCTGGGGCCCGGAGCAGGCCCGTCCGGGCCCGAGCCGCCTGTCGCCGTGCCCCGCGCCCCGCGCCCCTCGCGCTCCCGAAGTCGCCGCTCTGCCCTTCGCCTCCAGCGCCGCTCGTCCTGCCCCGCCGCCGGTCAGAACCTCCCCGCTGCCGTCAACCACCGCTGGGGAACCCCGGATCCGACCACTTCGTCCTCCTTCCCGCCGGACCCCGCGCACCGCCGCCTCCACGCCATCATTCCGTCACCCGCCAAGACGCCGCCGCCGCCCTTGGCCAACTCCAGCCAGATCCGGTCGGGAATGGGTCCCCCGCGGCCGGATCCGTCCGCCCAGCCTCGCCGGAGTTGCGGGCTCGCCGGAGCTCCTCCCGCCGATGTGGACGCCGCCGTCCCGGATCGACCCCGTCGCCTCCGATCCAAACGGACGCCGGCATGGCGCCGTCCCGGAACGCCGTCGTCCCGGCATCTCTTTGTCCCTACACGGCCCCGACCCTCCATCCAAACGACCCAGAGCGCCCCCGTACGACTTCGTCCCATTTTCTGCGAGGTGAATTTTGGCTAAGTCCTCAGAAAACTGTTTCATGATGCATTCTTAGGAGGGATGTAACTTGGTGCATGTTTGTCCAAATGGAGCATATAATATGTCAAAATGTTCATCTCTTTGTGCTCTACATGTTAGTTACATTTTCATGCATGTTACTATTCATATTAATGCCATTATCCCTGTTGCTAAAGTGTATGTGACTGTTAAGTGCTGAAAACTAATATAACATGTTGATTTGTCTTTTTCTTATCTTTTTGTGTGATTATTGTTTGAGCAACATGTCAACATGTTTTAGGAGCATAATCATGTCATCTTTGCTGTGGTGCAATCCACTTTTCATGTTATGCCTTGTGGTGGGTGCAACAAGCTTGTAAAGTGGCCTACTCGCTGTTGTTGATTTCTGTGACTTGTTGAAAATGCTAAGTCTAAAATTGTTATATCCTGATGCCATGTTTGCTTGATGCCCCACTCAAATCCATGAATGTGTTGGGATGTCCAATGCCCATGTCTTGAAGTCCATGTTATGCTCTATCCATCCATGCCCTTGTTTGCAATTATAGGTTGTTGTAGCTTGTCTCTTTTTTGCTCTCAAATTGCTATAAAATGTTTATGTCAGCCTGTTATCAGTAAGTTCAGTTTTGACATGTGAATAGCTAGTGTTCTATGCATCCTATGACCATGTTCTTGCCATGAGTAGCTTCATAAACATGTCTTCTTGCTGTTGGTTATATTCACATGCCATGAGATGCTTTGAGATGAGTTGCACAAGCTTGCAACCATGCCTACTTGTCGTTGTTGCTGCCATGTTCAGTTTATTTCACTGTCTGTGAATCAGTTATCTTTTGCAATCTTGCCATGATGTTTTGAGCATATTCTAGTGGTGTTTGGCAGTAGCTCAGTGATCATGCTTGTAGTGCTTGACATGTACATTCTTTCCATGCCCTTTGATGCAATGAGATGTTCCTGTAGCATGTTGTTTTGATGATTGCAAAGTGCCTAGTTGTTGTTGTGGACAGCTTGTCCTTCAATCTTATTTCGTGTGTATGTGTTGAACCGTTGCTCCGTTTTGAGTGTGCTCTATATGAAACTTGTGTGTTTTTGCATGTAGATGCATAATATCATGTTGTATACATGTTTGGAGTGTGTTTGCTTGTTGTTTGAATGCATCTTGCATCTTTGCCATGCTTAACTTGTTTTGCTCATATCTTCTAGGCCGTAACTCCGAATTAAATGGACTTTATATGAAACTTGACTAGAATTTCGAGTAGATCATCGTGGTGCATGTTTACTTGCTGTTTAACAACTTGAACTTAAAGTTTGTTCAGATCTGGACCAATTTTGAAATTTACACATGAGGACTTACCGGAATTGTTATATGTTGTTTCCGTCCTCATTTAAACTTGCTTGATTGTGATGTTCTTGCATGCATCATCTCTTTCCATGATTTGCATCATGTAGCCTTGTCATGCATCATACTTGCTTGAGCATCATGTCTTGTTATGTGTTGGGTGTTTACCGTGTTGTGTGCTTCTTCTCGCTAGTTCATAATCTGTTGCGATCGTGAGGATTCGTTTGACTACACATGGTTCGTCTTCGTGGATTCTTCTTCGTCTTCTTCATGGACCCTTTCTTCTTCCTTACGCGATCTTAGGCAAGATGACCGTCACCTTGGATTTCATTACTATCATTGCTATACTAGTTGTCTCGATTCTATCGCTATAGGTCGCGCTACACACCATTTGTTTGTCAGCCTCTCCTTGTTGCCATGAAACCTCTAACCTTTGACACCATTCCAGCAAACTGTTGAATGGCTATGTTACTGCTCGCTCAGCCCCTCTTATAGCGTTGTTAGTTGCGGGTGAAGATGAAGATTGCTCCATGTTGGATCTTGGTTTTGGAATATCACAATATCTATTATTAATAATTAATGCACATATATACTTGGCAATGGGTGGAAGGCTTGGCCTTTTGCTCGGTGTTTTGTTCCACTCATGCCGCCTGAAGAACTGATAAACCAGCGTTATGTTCCTTGTTTTTTGTGTTCCTAACGCGGTTGGGTATATGGGGACCCCTTGACGGTTCGCTTTGAATAAAACTCCTCCAGCAAGGCCCAACTTTGGTTTTAATTTCCAACATAATAAAAACTTAATTAATTAATTAAATTGCATAGGGAGTTAGCTCTACCCGAGGATTCTTCTACATACAGGGAGGGCCCAGTGCCGATGGTGTTGGTCCCAAACAGAGCACTTTCCGGGGCCGCCCCTTGGCAACTTGGGGTATCTCGCTCCCGTACGCATCGCTCATCCGGACGTGGCCTGAGACGAGCTATGCGCGGCTACTATCAGGGTGTCGCACGCTAGGTCTTGCTGGACTTGTTTTACCATTGTCGAAATGTCTTGTGCACCGGGATTCCAAGTCTGATCAGGTTGTCCCTAAGATAAGGGGTTTTTACCTCTGCTGATCGTGCGAGCTTGTGATGGGCTAAGTTGGGACACCCCTGCAGGGTTAATGATCTTTCAAAAGTCATGCCCGCAGTTATGTGGCGGATTGGAATTTGTTAATGCCCGGTTGTAGAAAACTTGACAGAGGTTCCAAAATAAAACACACAACCGCGTGAGTAACTGTGACCGTCTCTTTTCACCTTGAGAAAAGAACACGGCGGGGTTATGTTTGACTCGTAGGTTGTTCAGGATCACTTAGCGATTATTACTATTTTGAGACCGTTTGCGTAGATGCTCATCTTATTCTTGCACTTGTAAGTTAGCCACCATACATTGCTTAGCCGCTGCTACAACCTCACCACTTAACCTCTCCATACCCATTGAGCTTTGCTAGTCTTGATACCCATGGTTATGGGATTGTTGAGTCCTCGTGGCTCACAGATACTACAACAACAGTTGCAGGTGCAGGTTTCCGATGACTTGACGTGAGAGCGATGTTATTTTGTGTTGGAGTTCTTCTTCCTCATCGATCTTGGGTTAGGGTCTTGGTCGGCAGCCTGGGATAGCAGGATGGATGTCGTTTTGCTTTTCATGTTTGCATCCGTAGTCGGATGTCTTGTATATGATGATGTTGTATTCATGTGACTTGGATGACTTGTATGTATACCCATGTATTTATGTAATGGTACAATGTAATGATATCCATCTTGCTAAGCGCCCGAAATGCCGTTGTGCCCAAATCACGAGTGTATCACGTGATCGGGATAGAATCGCATCTTGGGCGTGACACTTTGCTTGCTAGTTAGGTAATTGGTCTCTATGTGTGTGCGAAGATCGCTAAGGCTAAGTAACAAATTTTTGTTGTGACATTTGTTGTGATATTATATGTATATAAATCTTGTCCACATGCATGTTCCCCACATCGAGCTCAGACATGCTTTTTCTTTCCTTATTTTGTATGTGGTATATTATGTGTATATGTGCAAGTTGCTTCTCCTTTGATGACACACTCACTTTGGCTTCTAAGTTTCATAACCATTTCTCCTACTAGCCCCTTGAAAGTCCTTCAAGAAGTCAGCTGATTCTCACCCTTTGGGTTTAGTTAGCCATACTATGAAGATGCTCTGTTCAACTTGGCCTTTCTGTGAAGAATGTCGAATCATTGATGCATTTGTGTGTCCTTTGGCTGGATACAGAGTTCCATATTCCGAGAAGAAGGGCTTAAATGATGTATGTGAATAATTGAAGGGCAGCATTAATTGGTAACCTGCCATTATTGTATTTTTAGGCAAAATAGGATATTTATTATTAGTGCTTACAGATTTTTGGTACCACATGGATCATATTTATTTCTAATACAATGTTCTTTTCTGCAAGCCTTTTCTATTTGGTCATTTGATTGCACCAAAGATTTATTTTTTCCCACTTATTTAAGGATACAACCAATGCGTCAATTTGATTGCACCAAAGATTTATAATTTTCCATAGCTTTAATGATACACCAATGAGGCAATTTCTGAAGGTAAAGATTGTATATGTTTTTCATGTAGTTAGTGCTTTGCTCCATTTTCTTCCTTCACATTGATTAAACCTCTCTACTGCTGAGAGACTTATTGCTTAATGGCCGAGGTAGAATCTCTATTATTATGTATATTCATAGTAAAATAAACTCATGAGAATACTGATTAATGTCCATGCTATTTGACAATCAACTATGAACTTAAATAATGCTCTACTATTTGTGATATTTTGTTTCTCTGATGTGTGTGAATTTAGTGATTATGGAAGTTTGTCGTTGAGATTTTACTTTCAAGATGGTTATATTTTGATATATGAATTAACAAGAGATTATGATTAGTACTGACCAGTTGGTCAAAATATAAAAATTGCGTTCCTTTTAGTTCACTTAATGCATATTGCTACCTCTTGAGCTTGCGTTGTATTCCCTCGAAGAGGAAAGGGAGATGCAGCACAGTGATATGTCTCAAACGTATCTACTTTTCCAAACACTTTTGATATTGTTTTGGCCTCATTCTTGCATGATTTGGACTAAACTAACCCGGACTGACGCTGTTTTCAGCAGAGCTGCCTGTATGGTTTATTTGTGTGCAGGAAAACGGATTTTTAGGTATCCCAGAAAAATCCACGAAAAATCACAGAAAATCCACGCACCCGAAGGAACCAGGAGCCAGAAGTAGGGCCAGAGGGGGGCCAGGGGGTGCCCAGGCGCCCTGTGGGCGCCCCCCCTGGGCCGCGCCGGGGGGCCGCCTGGGTGGGTCCCACACCCCCTGGTGCCCTACTTTACCCCGTATTTTTACTCCCGACGCAGAAACCCCAGATCAGAAGTTCTTTCGCAGTTTTCCGTCGCGGAGCCGCCGCCACCCTCTGTTCTTCCTCGGGAGGGCTAATCTGGAGGTTGAATTGGCCTCCGGAGAGGGGAGATCGTCGCCATCGTCATCATCATCACCACTCCATCATCCCTCCATGACTTCTCTCTCCATGTGTGAGTAATTCCCCTGCTGTAGGCGAAGGGGATGGTAGGGATTGGATGAGTTAGATCATGTAATAGTTTGTCAGATCGTTGGGGGCAAGTTGCCTATCATCTACTATGGTGTTTATCATCTTTCCTTCAACTTGTTATTCTTAATGCTTGACACTTAGGGCCCGAGTGCCATGATTTCAGATCTGAACCATATGTGTTTGCATGAATATATTTGTGTTCGTGATCCTATCTATGAGTTGTTTGCACCTGTTACGGTCCGGAACCGGCGATCCCAAAAGTGACAGCTTGGGACACCAAAGGGGATGGTCCGTAGTTTGAGGATTACATGTATCCATTGAGTTCATTGCTTTGTTCCGGTGCTCTTTGACAGGAGCACCTTAATATCCATAAGTTCCTTTTGGCCCCGTTCGTAGCGGGATGGTAGGACAAAAGATGTTGTGCAAATTCTTATTGCAAGCACGTACAACTACCTACGGGATACATGCCTAATGTTTGATATTTGCCTAGATGATCATTACTTTTCCGTGTGCCGTGCCCCAAGTTAGAATCTATCTCATCCATGCAGCACCCAACCATCCATCTCCCTAGCCTATAGTGTTTTAAATCCTGCTTGTCACTAGTTGCTACTTTTGCCATTTACTACTGCTATTTACTTTTGCTGTTTACTTTTACTATTACTATCATCACTATCATATCACTGTTACCACTTATCTTTTGTTGCAAGTAAGTATATTTCAGGTGCGGTTGAATTGACAACTCAACTGTCAAAGCTTATAAATACTCTTTGGCTCCCCGTGTGTTGAATCAATAAATTGGGTTATTCTTACCCATGAAGACTATCTCGATCCCTTACGGTTGAGGGTTATCAAGTACCGTTTTCTGGCGCCGTTGCCGGGGAGCATAGCAATATTTACAAGTCTACTTGAGGTATCCTACCTGCTGCACTTCATCCACTATGGGTAAGAAAGGAGACCCCAAGGTTCCGATCTTACTATCCACTACAAGAAGAGGTACTGTTCTGAGCACTAGTGCTACACTTGATTCACCTTCCGTTATGAGTAAGTTTGCCTCACCACCACCACATGATGCTCCTACTGAATCTGTTACTATGTCTGATACTCTTGATGATGCTTCTACTACTTTTGATGATATTAGTTCGCTTGGTTATGCTCTTGAGAAACAAATTGCTGCTGCTGCTAAAAAGTCTGGAATTGAACTTCCTCTTACTCGCTACCCTATTGGTGAAACTTATGATTATCCTGATTTGAGTAAACTCAAGGAGAGGCTCCTTGATGATGATTACTATATACTAGATGAAGATTTATGCAGGGAACTGACAGAGTTTTCCGGCTCTGACCCTGAAGCTATTAAGAAATTGTTTGAAAAACACTCTCTGAAGAACAAAACCGTTCCTAATCCTGAATTTGCTACATCCCCTATATGCATTGATGATCCTGATTATAATTTCTCTGTTGATCTTTCACTTATACCTATGGTTGAAGCTGACCCCTTTTATGGCAGAGAAAATGATGATGCTATTGCACACCTGACTAAACTCGGTGAGTTAGGTAGCCTGTTTACCACAGATGAGAAGATACGATACTTTTATGTGACCAAGCTTCTTCCTTTCTCCTTGAAGGAGGGTGCTAAAGCATGGTATGATTCACTCCCATGCGGTTCCATTAAGAGTCCTCAGGACTTAGCTCACTCTTTTGTTGATAAGTACTTTCCTGCTCACATGCAACATGCTGCTTTACAAAGAATTTATAACTTTAAATAGTTGCAGGATGAGTCCCTCCCTTAATACTTGGGGGAGGTACTGCGGTCTGATTCGGGCTAGACCAGGACATGAAATCCCTAAGAATGAATTAATCGATATATTCTATGCTGGTCTAACTGATGAATCCAGGTCCTATTTGGACAGTTGTGCTGGTTGTGTTTTCAGGAAAAGAACACCGGACGATGCGGAAGATTTAATGGCCAGGATTGCCAAAAACCATGAAGATTGGTCCGTCCCTGAACCACCTCCACCAACAAAGAAGAGGGGCATGTTTGTTCTGAGCCCCGAGGATATGCGAGAAGCAAAGAAGTCTATTAAAGAGAAAGGTATTAAAGCTGAAGACGTGAAGAATCTACCCCCTATTGAGAAGTTGTGTGAGCCTAGCACTCACCCTCCTATGGTAGAGGTACACTCTCTTTTAGATTTCAACGCAAGTGACATCCCTCATGGTAAGCCTCCTGATCAATGTTTAGATGAGTTTGATAATTTTATTATGAAACAGAATCATTTTAATGAGAGGATAGAAAGTCAGTTGCATGATAATTCCCTTGCTATCAAAAGACTGCTTGATGTTTTAGATAGAACAGTTAATGATGTTCAATGTCTTGTGAAGCATTTTCATATGGTTCAAACTCAGCTTGATCAAATTTCTAATGTGCAATAAGATTTGCTTGCTAACAATGCCAAACAAGATAATTTGCAGGCTTTCGGGATTAAGACCCGAGGAGGAACTAGCACTCAAGATCCTCTTTATCCAGAGGGGCATCCGAAGAGAATCGAGCAAGATTCTCAAATGCAGGAAGAAGAAATTGTTGGCTCTCCAAAGAAAAAGAAGAAACATAAGGAGACTGACAATTCTAATGATCCTATTGCAGATGAAGAACCAGCTATTGATCCCAATAGTGTATCTATCTCCGATGCTGAGACTGAAGACGGTGCTGAACCTGAAGGTAATAATAATGAGCAGAATGATCCGCCTGAAGTTCGAAAAGAAGAAGCACCTGACAAATGTAAGAGGTACACTAAAGAAGACTTCATCGCAAGAAAACATGGGAAGGAAAGAGAACCATGGGTACAGAAACCCATGCCCTTTCCAGGTAAGTCCATCAAATCTAAAGAAGAAGAGCATTATAATAAGTTTTGTGAGTGGATTAAACCT
Source organism: Secale cereale (assembly GCA_902687465.1). NCBI lineage: Eukaryota > Viridiplantae > Streptophyta > Magnoliopsida > Poales > Poaceae > Secale > Secale cereale. The sequence goes on along the minus strand of LR738711.1, from coordinate 257,408,463 downwards.
CTTTTTCTTCAAATTCCTTTGACTGATGCTATTAAGTTAGTTCCTTATTCAAAATATATGAAGGATATTGTCACTAACAAAAGAAAAGTTCCTAATGATGCAATATCTACTATGCTTGCTAACTACTCTTTCAGTGGCAAGATTCCTGAGAAGCTCGGTGATCCAGGTATACCCACCATTCCTTGCTCCATAAAGAATAATTATGTCAAAACCGCTTTATGTGATCTTGGGGCAGGAGTGAGTGTTATGCCTCTCTCTCTTTACGAGAGGCTTTGTTTAGAAAAACTAATCCCTACAGATATCTCCCTTCAGATGGCTGACAAGTCAATCGCTGTTCCTATAGGTATTTGTGAGGATGTTCCCGTAGAAGTTGCTAATTGTTTAATTCTTACTGATTTTGTTGTGCTTGACATGCCTGAGGATGGGAGCATGTCCATTATTCTTGGTAGACCTTTTCTTAACACCGCAGGTGCTATTATTGATTGCAATAAAGGGAAGGTTACTTTCCATGTGACTGATAAAGAACACATGGTATATTTTCCAAAGAAGACCGACAGGAGGCATGGCCTCAACTCTATAGAGAATATCGAGACCGTGAAAATTGGAGAATGGGATTGTCCACTACATGTGCCTCACAAATACAAAACTATCATGGTAGGGACAATGTCCATCAAGGTAAAGGTTCAGTGATTACTTCGTGAGAGGTGAGACTTTTTGCTCTATATATCGCCTGTTTGTTGGTAAGACTTGATCAACCTTATTAACAAATATGTTTTATATGGATAAAAAGTTGAGCTTGTTATGTTTTCACTTGTTTTTAGTTTTGTCCTACTTGCTGTACCAAGCATTTATGTTTTTGAAGCTTCACAATACTACTAACTGCTTCAAGTTTTCAGAGAGTTTCGCAACTTTTTGAACTTCGAAAAAAATTCAAAAGTGAAGTTTTCAGAAAAATTCCAGAAAAATTATAATAAAAATTTCCACGTCCCGAGAGACCCAGAGGGGCCTGGGGCCAGCCAGGGGGGGCCACCAGTGGCCCAGGCGGCCAGCTGGCGCGGCTCAGCCCCTGGCCGCGCCCATAGGGCGCCTGGGGCCCACGGGACCCCCCTCCAGGTATGTCTTCTTCCTCCCTCTCTCTCTTTCTCGAAAAACTAGAGTTCTGCTCTTGTTCTTGTGTTCTTTCTGTTCTTGGAGGCGATTATTCGATCTCTCTCTACAGCCCCTCATTTGAGCTGAAATTTTGAGCAAATACTCCCTGGTATGTGACTCCTCCACCCCTCCAATTAGATTTTTGATTGGTGGCCTCATTTGTGAGTATTTAGTAGTTCTTGGTGCTGTAGAGATGAGCTTGCATGCATGTGTAGAAAGTTGTTTTCCAAGTTTTGATGCAAGCTTATGCCTTGGGCAAGTGAGTTGAGTAGTTTGCCTTAGCTCACTTTGTTTTAATCCTCGTTTTTGTAAATTATAAAAAATTTCAGAAATGAGTTTGTTAGGAAGGGCAAAAGGATGGCTTGAGAAGAGGAGGCCCGCACACTCCGATCGAGTTACTAGAGCCGCAGCTTCACCATCAACTGCTAGGGTGAGCTATAATGAAGATCATGTGCCCCTGGAGTTGTTGGAAGACACAAGTCCAGCACGTGCGATGACGTTTCCATGTGATGAATTCATGGAAGCTGCGGGAATCAAGGATGAGTTTTATAATGTTTGTGCTAATGCAGGTTTGACACGGCTGGTCACGAGCCATGTTACTCAGTATCAAAAACTCACCTCCAGTTTCATTAATAGTTTTAGATATAATCCTGATTCAGGTGCTATTGAGTTTAAAATTTATAATGATCTTATCACCATGACTTTGGGAAATTTTTGTGAAATAATAGGTGTGCCGAACGTTGGGAGGACGGCTAGGATGGCCACTCAGCCCTCCGAGCTGAAAACCGTCATCAACTCTCTCTGCAGCATGGGTACGAGAGATATTCATCGGTCGAAGATCTCCAGCATCTTATTTCCTCACCTTAGGTATTTTGCATATTATATTGCCAGAGGGGTGTTAGCTCGTGACAACACGAGCAGCATTTCTGCTCCGGATATTGCTATCCTGGCAGCAGCCCTCTCAGGGAGGTCTGATTATAATCTGGGTACCTTAATTGCTCGACGCCTTGCTATGAACGGTAACAAGGGGGACTTATATGGTGGCGTTTACGCCACACTTATCTTAGAGCATCTTGGAGGCACCCCACACCCTGATGATACTCCTTTTACTTATTTAAGCTTTGATCTTGCTGCTATGAAAAGGCATAAGTTTGTTACCATGGGTTCTGAGCTTGATAATCTTATTTATATCTTGCGTTTCGGAACTGCCGCGGAACGCGAGATCCGTCTACCTGCACCTCTTTTGTTTGATTTTTCTCGCAGGAACGGATGGTCCTTTGATGTTGTTCAGTTCGATGAGTTCATGGTCCAGCATCAGTTTCATAACCCCATGGAGGGGGTTGTGCCCGACGAGGAGAGGCACGGTGAGATACCACATTTTCAGGAAGAGACCGCCACCGAGTTTGTTGAAGGGTCTTCCTCTGTTTGGCGTTCGGAACCTTCCTCGTGGGAGACTCCGAGGAGTTCGGTGTACGCGCCAGCATCCTTCTACGACCCTTGGACTCACCACCATACCCCTGGAGCAGGAGGCTCCTGGGGGCAGTAGCTGCTACCAACTTAGGCCAAAAGCCTAAGCTTGGGGGAGTACGTGCCCTTCTCACTTTTCCATTGTATTATCCGTTTTATTCGCTTTGATCTTTTCGAAGTTTTTGCCCGTTCTTCTTTGTTTCTCTCTTTGCAAAAACAACAAAAAGATTTATTTTTTTTCTTTTACTTTTATTCAACCTTTGAAAAAACCCAAAAAGATTTCCTTTCTCTCTTTAGTTTGCTTTGTTTTCATAGATCAGCTCGAGTCCGTGATGTCATTTGATTATATTTCCTACGTTCGATCGTGCAAGTGACAAGCAGTGATGACGAAGATCGACTGAAAGGAAGCAACAAGGAAGACCGGTATGAACTCTTATTGTTTCTACTTTTGTACATATGCCTGTACTTATGATCTAGAGACCAGCTTGTAGCGACATAGTGCTATGTTTACAATGCTCTTCCAGTGGTTCATGCTTTCCTTGTGGCTAGTCCAGAATAACTGAGTATATAATGTGTTATTGAAATGATCTACATGCATTGCACTGTTCATAGTCTGGTATACTAAGGTGGTATTTCCCTTTAGAGAATTTTTGGATTGACTTGGCACATGCTTACACATGTTTAAGACTAAAAGGTCTACTTTGCCTTGATGATCTTTGAGTTTTAGAATAGTTATATCACTTTCATGCCCGATTCAATGTTGCTTTGTCGCTCTGCATGATTATGACCGTTATTGCTCTCTAGTTGGTCGCTTCCCAGTCTTTTGCTAAACCTCCACCTGTACTAAGCAGACTGACTGCTTGTGCATCCAAAATCCTTAAAACCAGTTATGCCATATGAGTCCATTATACCTTCCTATACATGGTATTTACCTGCCATTCCTAACGAAGACTTTCATGTACCATCTCGAAACTAATCAAAAGCATTTCTCTTTTGTGCCTATGTTTTAGCTCATGAGGAAGTAGTAGTTAATTCATGATCTTTTTAAGTTGGTCAAGTTTGACCCCTGGATTGTATGTCTAATGTGCAAACCCCTAACACGAAAAGGAACTGGCATTGAGTGCGCCCGGCTCAAAAAGATAATATAACAAACACACCCTCCTTCACGCTTTGTTCATGAGAAATTAGAAAACTTTGGCAGTGATAAACAAAGGAGATTAAGAGGATGTGATCGTCCTCATGCGGGAGCCGTTCCTCGAGACTTGTCCACTCAAAAAGTGATTGAGTTATCTGCTAGCATTCGTTGACGAAATATGCACTTCTCAAAACATGTTTACTTCTGTTTTTAAAACCAAGAGCTCTGGTACATGTTTAGTTTTTGTTTCCGACCACGGGTTTTCAACCTTGCCAATTGATAACCCTCAACCGTAAGGGATCGAGATAGTCTTCGCGGGTAAGAATAACCCAATTTATTGATTCGACACACGGGGAGCCAAAGAGTATTTATAAGCTTTAACAGTTGAGTTGTCAATTCAACCGCACCTGAAATATACTAACTTGCAACAAAAGATAAGTGGTAACAGTGATATGATAGTGATGATAGTAATAGTAAAAGTAAACAGCAAAAGTAAATAGCAGTAGTAAATGGCAAAAGTAGCAACTAGTGACAAGCAATGTTTAAAATACTGTAGGCTAGGGAGATGGATGGTTGGGCGTTGCATGGATGAGATAGTTTCTAACTCGGGGCACGGCACACGGAAAAGTAATGATCATCTAGGCAAATATCAAACATTAGGCATGTATCCCGTATTTAGTTGTACGTGCTTGCAATAAGAACTTGCACAACATCTTTTGTCCTACCATCCCGCTACGAACAGGGCCAAAAGGAACTAATGGATATTAAGGTGCTCCTGTCAAAGAGCACCGGAACAAAGCAATGAACTCAATGGATACATGTAATCCTCAAACTACGGACCATCCCCTTTGGTGTGCCAAGCTGTCACTTTTGGGATCGCCGGTTCCGAACCGTAACAGGTGCATACAACTCATAGATAGGATCAAGAACACAAATATATTCATGCAAACACATATGGTTCAGATCTGAAATCATGGCACTCGGGCCCTAAGTGTCAAGCATTAAAAATAACAAGTTGTAGCAAAGATGATAAACACCATACTAGATGATAGGCAACATGCCCCCAACAATCTGACGAACTATTACATGATCTAACTCATCCAATCCCTACCACCCCCTTCGCCTACAGCAAGGGAATTACTCACACATGAAGGGGGAAGTCATGGAGGGATGATGGAGTGGTGATGATGATGACGATGGCGACGATCTCCCCTCTCCGGAGGCCAAATCAGCCTCCAGATTAGCCCTCCCAAAAAAGAACAGAGGGTGGCGGCGGCTCCGCGACGAAAAATAGCGAAAGGACTTCTGATCTGGGATTTCTGCGTCGGGAGGAAAAATACGGGCTAAAGTAGGGCACCAGGGGGTGTGGGGCCCACCCAGGCGCCCCCCCGGCGCGACCCAGGGGGGGGGGCGCCCACAAGGCGCCTGGGCACCCCCTGGCCCCCCTCTGGCCCTACTTCTGGCATTTTGTTTCTTCGGGTGCGTGGATTTTTCGTGATTTTTCGTGGATTTTTCTGAGATGCTTAAAAATCCGTTTTCCTGCACACAAATAAACCATACAGGCAGCTCTGCTGAAAACAGCGTCAGTCCGGGTTAGTTTAGTCCAAATCATGCAAGAATGAGGTCAAAACAATATCAAAAGTGTTTGGAAAAGTAGATACGTTTGAGACGTATCAACTCCCCCAAGCTTAGCATATTGCTTGTCCTCAATCAATTCAGTTCAACGAACTGGACGCGACAAAGAAAACTTTGACAAACTCTTTTGCTTCATTAGATGTATATAAGCATGTACTACGAAAAGAGTTCAGCAAGTATTAAAACAGTACTTATGAGAACAATGCAAGGAGCAATCCTTCTTTCGAGTGACCAATCACAAATAATTAAGAGTAAACAATATATTACCGAAAATCAAGACAAGATCACATTGCACATAGCTTGAGCATATTAAGGTGGTATCTCGCTAGCCTCCATGAGTGAGGCAAAACATAAATGCAGAGACTCCTCCAGAGTTTTAAAGGAGACTAGAACTAAGAATTTCAGAATAAATCATATCACAAGTATGCAGAAGACAATGTAATACTTTGGGACAATGCACATTACACTCAGAATTACAATTATGCTCTCCTAGTCAGTGCTTTGAAGAAAGAAGATGAGACTCTCGAACCGTGGCTTTTATTGGCAAGGTTGAAAACCCGTGATCGGAAACAAAAACTAAACATGTACCAGAGCTCTTGGTTTTAAAAACAGAAGTAAATATGTTTTTGAGAGGTGCATAATTCGTCAACAAATGCTAGCAGATAATCAATCACCTTTTAAGCCAGACAAGTTTCGAGGAACGGCTCCCGCATGAGGACGATCACATCCTCTTAATCTCCTTTGTTTATCACTGCCAAAGTTTTCTGATTTCTCATGAACAAAGCGTGAAGGAGGGTTCGTTTGTTATATTATCTTTTTGAGCCGGGCGCACTCAATGCCAGTTCCTTTTCATATTAGTGGTTCACACATTATACATGCAATCCAGGGGTGAAACTTGTCCAACTTAAAGGGATCATGAATTAACTACTACTTCCTCATGAGCTAAAACATAGGCACAAAAAGAGAAATGCTTTAGATTAATTTCGAGATGGTACATGAAAGTCTTCGTTAGGAATGGCAGGTAAATACCATGTATAGGAAGGTATAGTGGACTCACATGGCATAACAGGTTTAAAGGTTTTGGATGCACAAGCAGTCATTCCGCTTAGTACGGGTGGAGGTTTAGCAAAAGACTGGGAAGCGACCAACTAGAGAGCAATAACGGTCATAATCATGCAGAGCGACAAAGCAACATTGAATCGGCATGAAAGTGATATAACTATTCTAAAATTCAAAGATCATCAAGGCAAAGTAGACTTTTTAGTCTTAAACATGTGTAAGCATGTGCCAAGTCAATCCAAAAATTCTCTAAAGGGAAATACCACCTTAATATGCCAGACTATGAACAGTGCGATGCATGTGGATCATTTCAATAACACATTATATACTCTAGTTATTGGAGACTAGCCACAAGGAAAGCATGAACCACCGGAAGAGCATTGTAAACATAGCACTATGTCGCTACAAGCTGGTCTCTAGATCATAAGTACAGGCATATGTACAAAAGTAGAAACAATAAGAGTTCATACCGGTCTTCCTTGTTGCTTCCTTTCAGTCTATCTTCGTCATTACTGCTTGTCACTTGCACGATCGAACGTAGGAAATATAATCAAATGCCATCACGGACTCGAGCTGATCTCTGAAAACAAAGCAAACTAAAGAGAGAAAGGAAATCTTTTTGGGTTTTTCAAAAGTTGAATAAAAAGCAAAAGAAAAAAGAAAATATTTTTGTTGTTTTTGCAAAGAGAGAAATAAAGAAGAACAGGCAAAAACTTCGAAAAGATCAAAGTGAATCAAACGGATAATACAATGAAAAAGTGAGAAGGGCACGTACTCCTCCAAGCTTAGGCTTTTGGCCTAAGTTGGTAGCAGCTACTGCCCCCAGGAGCCTCCTGCTCCAGGGGTATGGTGGTGAGACCAAGGGTCGTAGAAGGATGATGGTGCGTACACCGAACTCCTCGGAGTCTCCCATGAGAAAGGTTCCGAGCGCCAAACAGAGGAAGACCCTTCACCAAACTCAGTGGCGGTCTCATCCTGAAAATGTGGTATCTCACCGTGCCTCTCCTCGTCGGGCACAACCCCCTCCATGGGGTTATGGAACTGGTGCGAACTGGACAACATCAAAGGACCATCCGTTCCTGCGAGAAAAATCAAACAAAAGAGGTGCAGGTAGACGGATCTCGCGTTCCGCGGTAGTTCTGAAACGCAAGATATAAACAAGGTTATCAAGTTCAGAACCCATGGTAACAAACTTATGCCTCTTCATAGCAGCAAGATCAAAGCTTAAATAAGTAAAAGGAGTATCATCAGGATGTGGGGTGCCTCCAAGATGCTCTAAGATAAGCGTGGCATAAATGCCACCATATAAGTCCCCCTTGTTACCGTTCATAGCAAGGCGTCGATCAATTAAGGTAGCAATATTATAATCAGACCTCCCTGGGAGGGCTGCTGCCAGGATAGCAATATCCGGAGCAGAAATGTTGCTCGTGTTGTCGCGAGCCAACACCCCTCTAGCAATATAATATGCAAAATACCTGAGGTGAGGAAACAAGATGCTGGAGATCTTCGACCGATGAATATCCCTCGTACCCATGCTGCAGAGAGAGTTGATGACGGTTTTCAGCTCGGAGGGCTGCGTGGCCATCCTTGCCGTCCTCCCAACGTTCGGCACACCTATTACTTCACAAAAATTTCCCAGAGTCATGGTGATAAGATCATTATAAATTTTAAACTCAATAGCACCTGAATCAGGATTATATCTAAAACTATTAATGAAACTGGAGGTGAGTTTCTGATACTGAGTAACACGGCTCGTGACGAGTCACGGCTCGTGACGAGTCGTGTCAAACCTGCATTAGCACAAAGATTATAAAACTCATCCTTGATTCCCGCAGCTTCCATGAATTCATCACATGGAAATGTCATCGCACGTGCTGGACTTGTGTCTTCCAACAACTCCAGGGGCACATGATCTTCATTATAGCTCACCCTAACAGTCGATGGTGAAGCTGTGGCTCTAGTGACTCGATCGGAGTGTGCGGGCCTCCTCTTCTCAAGCCATCCTTTTGCCCTTCCTAACAAACTCATTTCTGAAATTTTTTATAATTTACAAAAACGAGGATTAAAACAAAGTGAGCTAAGGCAAACTACTCAACTCACTTGCCCAAGGCATAAGCTTGCATCAAAACTTGGAAAACAACTTTCTACACATGCATGCAAGCTCATCTCTACAGCACCAAGAACTACTAAATACTCACAAATGAGGCCACCAATCAAAAATCTAATTGGAGGGGTGGAGGAGTCACATACCAGGGAGTATTTGCTCAAAATTTCAGCTCAAATGATGGGCTGTAGAGAGAGATCGAAGAATCGCCCCCAAGAACAGCAAGAACAGCAAGAACAAGACCAGAACTCGGGTTTCTGGAAAAAGAGAGAGAGAGGGGAAGAAGAAGTACCTGGAGGGGGGTCCCGTGGGCCCCAGGCGCTCTGTGGGCGCGGCCAGGGGCTGGGCCGCGCCAGCTGGCCGCCTGGGCCACTGGTAGCCCCCCTGGCTGGCCCCAGGACTTTCCGGGTCTCTCCCGTTGTGGAAATTTTTAATATAATTTTTATGGAATTTTTCTGAAAACTTCACTGTTGAAATTTTTTTGAAGTTCAAAAAGCTGCGAAACTCTCTGAAAACTTGAAGTAGTTAGTAGTATTGTGAAGCTTCAAAAACATAGATACTTGGTACATCAAGTATGACAACACTAAAAACAAATAAAAACATAGAAAGCTCAACTTTTTATCCATATATAACACGTTCACTAGTAAGGTTGATCAAGTCTTACCAACAAACAAGCGGTATATAGAACAAAAAATCTCACCTCCTACGAAGTAATCACTGAACTTTTACCTTGATGGACATTGTCCCTACCATGATAGTTTTGTATTTGTGAGGCACATGTAGTGGACAGTCCCATTCTCCAATTTTAACGGTCTCGATATTCTCTATAGAGTTGAGGGCATGCCTCCTATCGGTCTTCTTCGGAAAATATACCGTGTGTTCTTTATCATTCACATGAAAGGTAACCTTCCCTTTGTTGCAATCAATAACAGCACCTGCGGTGTTAAGAAAAGGTCTACCAAGAGTAATGGACATGCTCCCATCCTCGGGCATGTCATGCACAACAAAATCAGTAAGAATTAAACAATTAGCAACTTCAACTTGAACATCCTCACAAATACCTATAGGAACAACGGTTGACTTGTCAGCCATCTGAAGGGAGATATCTGTAGGAATTAGTTTCTCTAAACAGAGCCTCTCGTAAAGAGAGAGAGGCATAACACTCACTCCCGCTCCAAGATCACATAAAGCAGTTTTGACATAATTATTCTTTATGGAGAAAGGAATGGTGGGTATACCTGGATCACCGAGCTTCTCAGGAATCTTTCCACTGAAAGAATAGTTAGCAAGCATAGTAGATATTGCATCATTAGGAATTTTTCTTTTGTTAGTGACAATATCTTTCATATATTTTGAATAAGGAAGTAACTTAATAGCATCAGTCAAAGGAATTTGAAGAAAAAGAGGTTTAATCCATTCACAAAACTTATTGTAATGCTCTTCTTCTTTAGATTTGATGGACTTACCTGGAAAGGGCATGGGTTTCTGTACCCATGGTTCTTTCTCCTTCCCGTGTTTTCTTGCGATGAAGTCTTCTCTAGTGTACCTCTTACGTTTGTCAGGTGCTTCTTCTTCTCGAACTTCAGGCGGATCATTTTTCTCATTATCGTTACCTTCAGGTTCAGCACCATCTTCAGTCTCAGCATCGGAAATAGATACACCGTTGGGATCAATAGCTGGCTCTTCATCTGCATTAGGATCATTAGAATTGTCAGTCTCTTTATGTTTCTTCTTCTTATTTGGAGAGACAACAATTTCTTCTTCCTGCATTTGAGAATCTTGCTCGATTCTCTTCGGATGTCCCTCTGGATAAAGAGGATCTTGAGTACTAGTTCCCCCTCGGGTCTTAATCCCAAAAGCCTGCAGTTTATCTTGTTTGGCATTGTTAACAAGCAAATCTCTTTGCATATTAGAAATTTGATCAAGCTGAGTTTGAACCATATGAAAATGCTTCACAAGACATTGGACATCATTAACTGTTCTATCTAAAACACCAAGAAACTTTTTGATAGCAAGGGAATTATCATGCAACTGACTTTCTATCCTCTCATTAAAATGATTCTGTTTCATAATAAAATTATGAAACTCATCTAAACATTGATCAGGAGGCTTACCATAAGGGATGTCACTTGCGTTGAAATCTAAAAGAGAGTGTACCTCTACCGTAGGAGGGTGAGTGGTAGGCTCACACAGCTTCTCAATAGGGGGTAGATTCTTCACATCTTCAGCTTTAATACCTTTCTCTTTAATAGATTTCTTTGCTTCTCGCATGTCCTCGGGGCTTAGAACAAACATGCCCCTCTTCTTTGTTGGTGGAGGTGGTTCAGGGACGGACCAATCTTCATGGTTTTTGGCAATCCTGCCCATTAAATTTTCCGCGTAGTCCGGTGTTCTTTTCCTGAAAACACAACCAGCACAACTGTCCAGATAGGACCTAGATTCATCAGTTAGACCAGCATAGAATATATCAATTAATTCATTCTTAGGAACTCCATGTCCTGGTCTAGCCTGAATCAAACCGCAGTACCTCCCCCAAGCTTTAGGGAGGGACTCATCCTGCAACTGTTTAAAATTATAAATTCTTTGTAAAGCAGCATGTTGCATATGAGCAGGAAAGTACTTATCAATAAAAGAGTGAGCTAAGTCCTGAGGACTCTTAATAGAACCGCATGGGAGTGAATCATACCATGCTTTAGCACCTTCCTTCAAGGAGAAAGGAAGAAGCTTGGTCAGATAAAAGCAGCGTATCTTCTCATCTGTGGTAAACATGCTACCTAGTTCACCAAGTTTAGTTAGGTGTGCAATGGCATCATCATTTTCTCTGCCATAAAAGGGGTCAGCTTCAACCGAAGGTATAAGTGAAAGATCAACAAAGAAATCAAAATCAGGATCATCAATACATATAGGAGATGTAGCAAACTCAGGATTAGGAACGGTTTTGTTTTTCAAAGAGTGTTTTTCAAATATTTTCTTAATAGTTTCCGGGTCAAAGCCGGCAAATTCTGTCAGTTCCCTGCATAAATCTTCATCAAGTATATAATAATCATCATCAAGGAGCCTCTCCTGAAGTTTACTCAATTCAGGAAAATCATAAGTTTCACCAATAGGGTAGCGAGTAACAGGAAGTTCAATTCCATATTTTTCAGCAGCAACAGTAATTTGTTTCTCAAGAGCACAACCAAGCGAACTAATATCATCATCAAAAGTAGTAGAAGCATCATCAAGAGTATCAGACATAGTAACAGATTCAGTAGGAGCATCATGTGGCGGTGGTGAGGCAAACTTACTCATAACAGAAGGTGAATCAAGCATAGCACTAGTGCTCAGAGCAGTACCTCTTCTTGTAGTGGATCGGAAGATCGGAACCTTGGGGTCTCCTTTCTTACCCATGGTGAATAAAGTGCAGCAGGTAGGATACCTCAAGTAGACTTGTAAATATTGCTACGCTCCCCGGCAACGGCGCCAGAAAACGGTACTTGATAACCCTCAACCATAAGGGATCGAGATAGTCTTCGCGGGTAAGAATAACCCAATTTATTGATTCGACACATGGGGAGCAAAAGAGTATTTATAAGCTTTAACAGTTGAGTTGTCAATTCAACCGCACCTGAAATATACTAACTTGCAACAAAAGATAAGTGGTAACAGTGATATGATAGTGATGATAGTAATAGTAAAAGTAAACAGCAAAAGTAAATAGCAGTAGTAAATGGCAAAAGTAGCAACTAGTGACAAGCAAGGTTTAAAATACTGTAGGCTAGGGAGATGGATGGTTGGGCATTGCATGGATGAGATAGTTTCTAACTCGGGGCACGGCACACGGAAAAGTAATGATCATCTAGGCAAATATCAAACATTAGGCATGTATCCCGTATGTAGTTGTACATGCTTGCAATAAGAACTTGCACAACATCTTTTGTCCTACCATCCCGCTACGAACGGGGCCAAAAGGAACTAATGGATATTAAGGTGCTCCTGTCAAAGAGCACCGGAACAAAGCAATGAACTCAATGGATACATGTAATCCTCAAACTACGGACCATCCCCTTTGGTGTCCCAAGCTGTCACTTTTGGGATCGCCGGTTCCGAACCGTAACAGGTGCATACAACTCATAGATAGGATCAAGAACACAAATATATTCATGCAAACACATATGGTTCAGATCTGAAATCATGGCACTCGGGCCCTAAGTGTCAAGCATTAAAAATAACAAGTTGTAGCAAAGATGATAAACACCATACTAGATGATAGGCAACATGCCCCCAACAATCTGACGAACTATTACATGATCTAACTCATCCAATCCCTACCATCCCCTTCGCCTACAGCAAGGGAATTACTCACACATGAAGGGGGAAGTCATGGAGGGATGATGGAGTGGTGATGATGATGACGATGGCGACGATCTCCCCTCTCCGGAGGCCGAATCAGCCTCCAGATTAGCCCTCCCGGAGAAGAACAGAGGGTGGCGGCGGCTCCGCGACGAAAAGCAGCGAAAGGACTTCCGATCTGGGATTTCTGCGTCGGGAGGAAAAATACGGGCTAAAGTAGGGCACCAGGGGGTGTGGGGCCCACCCAGGCGCCCCCCCGGCGCGGCCCAGGGAGGGCGCCCACAGGGCGCGTGGGCACCCCCTGGCCCCCCTCTGGCCCTACTTCTGGCATTTTGTTTCTTTGGGTGCGTGGATTTTTCGTGATTTTTCGTGGATTTTTCTGAGATGCTTAAAAATCCGTTTTCCTGCACACAAATAAACCATACAGGCAGCTCTGCTGAAAACAGCGTCAGTCCGAGTTAGTTTAGTCCAAATCATGCAAGAATGAGGTCAAAACAATATCAAAAGTGTTTGGAAAAGTTGATACGTTTGAGACGTATCACCAATAAAGCCATGGTTCGAGAGTCTCACCTTCTTTCTTCAAAGCACCAACTAGGAGAGCATAATTGTCATTCTGAGTGTAATGTGCATTGTCCCAAAGTATTACATTGTCTTCTGCATACTTGTGATATGATTTATTCTGAAATTCTTAGTTCTAGGCTCCTTTAAAACTCTGGAGGAGTCTCTGCATTTATGTTTTGCTTCACTCATGGAGGCTAGCGAGATACCACCCTAATATGCTCAAGCTATGTGCAATGTAATCTTGTCTTGATTTTCAGTAATATATTATTTACTTTTAAGTATTTGTGACTGGTCACTTGAAAGAAGGATTGCTCCTTGCATTGTCCTCATAAGTACTGTTTCAATACTTGCTAAACTCTTTTCGTAGTACATGCTTATATACATCTAATGAAGCAAAAGAGTTTGTCAAAGTTTTCTTTGTCGCGTCCAGTTCGTTGAACTGAATTGCTTGAGGACAAGCAATATGCTAAGCTTGGGGGAGTTGATACGTCTCAAACGTATCTACTTTTCCAAACACTTTTGATATTGTTTTGGCCTCATTCTTGCATGATTTGGACTAAACTAACCCGGACTGACGCTGTTTTCAGCAGAGCTGCCTGTATGGTTTATTTGTGTGCAGGAAAACGGATTTTTATGTATCCCAGAAAAATCCACGAAAAATCACAGAAAATCCACGCACCCGAAGGAACCAGGAGCCAGAAGTAGGGCCAGAGGGGGGCCAGGGGGTGCCCATGCGCCCTGTGGGCGCCACCCCTGGGCCGCGCCGGGGGGCCGCCTGGGTGGGTCCCACTCCCCCTGGTGCCCTACTTTACCCCGTATTTTTACTCCCGACGCAGAAACCCCAGATCAGAAGTTCTTTCGCAGTTTTCCGTCGCGGAGCCGCCGCCACCCTCTGTTCTTCCTCGGGAGGGCTAATCTGGAGGCTGAATTGGCCTCCGGAGAGGGGAGATCGTCGCCATCGTCATCATCATCACCACGCCATCATCCCTCCATGACTTCTCTCTCCATGTGTGAGTAATTCCCCTGCTGTAGGCGAAGGGGATGGTAGGGATTGGATGAGTTAGATCATGTAATAGTTTGTCAGATCGTTGGGGGCATGTTGCCTATCATCTACTATGGTGTTTATCATTTTTGCTTCAACTTGTTATTCTTAATGCTTGACACTTAGGGCCCGAGTGCCATGATTTCAGATCTGAACCATATGTGTTTGCATGAATATATTTGTGTTCGTGATCCTATCTATGAGTTGTTTGCACCTGTTACGGTCCGGAACCGGCGATCCCAAAAGTGACAGCTTGGGACACCAAAGGGGATGGTCCGTAGTTTGAGGATTACATGTATCCATTGAGTTCATTGCTTTGTTCCGGTGCTCTTTGACAGGAGCACCTTAATATCCATAAGTTCCTTTTGGCCCCGTTCGTAGCGGGATGGTAGGACAAAAGATGTTGTGCAAGTTCTTATTGCAAGCACGTACAACTACCTACGGGATACATGCCTAATGTTTGATATTTTCCTAGATGATCATTACTTTTCCGTGTGTCGTGCCCCAAGTTAGAATCTATCTCATCCATGCAGCGCCCAACCATCCATCTCCCTAGCCTACAGTGTTTTAAATCCTGCTTGTCACTAGTTGCTACTTTTGCCATTTACTACTGCTATTTACTTTTGCTGTTTACTTTTACTATTACTATCATCACTATCATATCACTGTTACCACTTATCTTTTGTTGCAAGTAAGTATATTTCAGGTGTGGTTGAATTGACAACTCAACTGTCAAAGCTTATAAATACTCTTTGGCTCCCCGTGTGTCGAATCAATAAATTGGGTTATTCTTACCCGGGAAGACTATCTCGATCCCTTACGGTTGAGGGTTATCACACAGTAGCGTAAGTATTTCCCTCAGTTTTTGAGAACCAAGGTATCAATCCAATAGGAGACCACACGCGAGTCCCTCGCACCTGCACAAACAAATAAGAACTTTGCAGCCAACGTGATAAGGGGTTGTCAATCCCTTTACGGTCACTTACGAAAGTGAGATCTGATAGAGATGATAGTTTATATTTTTGGTATTTTTAATTTTAATAAAACAGCAAATAAAAGCGGTAAAAGTAAAGTAAATGTGGATTGATATGTTGAGAATAGACCAGGGGGCCATAGTTTTCTCTAGTGGCTTCTCTCATGATAGCGATATTCTACGACGGGTAAACAAATTACTGTCGAGCAATTGATAGAAAAGCGAATAATTATGAGACTATCTAGGCATGATCATTGTATATAGGCATCACGTCCGAGACAAGTAGACCGAAACGATTCTCCATCTACTACTATTACTCCACACATCGACCGCTATCCAGCATTCATCTAGTGTATTGAGTTCATAAGAACAGAGTAACGCCTTAAGCAAGATGACATGATGTAGAGGGATAAACTCAAGCAATATGATATAAACCCCATCTTTTTATCCTCGATGGCAACAATACAATACGTGCCTTGCTGCCCCTACTGTCACTGGGAAAGGACACCGCAAGATTGAACCCAAAGCCAAGCACTTCTCGCATTGCAAGAACTATAGATCTAGTAGGCCAAACCAAACCAATAATTCGAAGAGACTTGCAAGGATATTATGAGCACACATAAAAAGTTCAGAGAAGAACCAAATATCTTTCATAGATAACCTTGATCGTAAACTCACAATTCATTGGATCTCGAAAAACACACCACAAAAAGAGATTACATCAAATAGTTCTCCTCAAAGACCGATGAGAACTTTGTATTGAAATCCAGAGAGAGAAGAAGCCATCTAGATACTAGCTGTGGACCCGAAGGTTTGTGATAAACTACTCACAACTCGTGGTGATGGCGATGATGATGATGATGATGATGATGATGAAGGCCTCTGTGATGGATCCCCCTTCGGTGGAGCTCTGGAACAGGCTCCAAGATGGGATCTCCACAGGAATAGAAGGTACGGTGGTGGAATTACGGTTTTCTCTCTGTTCACGGAGTTTCTGGGGTACGTAGACTTATATAGGAGGAAGGAGGGCACCGGGGGACGCTCGAGGGGGCCACGAGGCAGGGGCGCGCCCTGGGAAGGGGGGCGCGCCCCACACCCTCGTGGGCCACCCTTTCATACCCTGACGTGGTTCTCAAGTTCCTCGGGCGTGATTTTCTCCAAAAATATCTCTCGCGAAGGTTTCATTCCGTTTGGACTCCGTTTGATATTCTTTTTCTGCAAAACCCTGAAATAGGCAAAAAAACAGCAATCTGGACTGGTCCTTTGGGTTAGTAGGTTAGTCCCAAAAATGATATAAAAGTGAATGATAAAGCCCATTAAACATCCAAGACTTCATAAATAATAGGATGGAACAATAAAAAATTATAGATACATTGGAGACGTATCAAGCAGCCCCAAGCTTAATTCCTGCTCGTCCTCGAGTAGGTAAATGATAAAGAAAGAATTTTTGATGTGGAATTCTAACCAATATAGTTTTTCAATGCAATTCTCTTAATTGTGGCATGAATGTCCAGATCTGAAAGATTCAAGATAAAAGTCTATATTGACATAAGAAATAATAATACTTCAAGCATACTAACAAAGCAATCATGTCTTCTCAAAATACTATGGCTAAAGAAAGTTATCCCTATAAAATCATATAGTGTTGGCTATACTCCCTTGTTATCACACAAAAATATTCATATTATGCACAACCCCAATTTCAGCCAAGCATTTGTTTTCATACTCTATCTTTTCAAACCTTTCAACTTTCACGCAATACATGAGCGTGAGCCATGGACATAGCACTATGGGTGGAATAGTGGTGGTTGTGGAGAAGACAAAAAGAGGGAGATAGTCTCACATCGACTAGGCGTATCAACGGGCTATGGAGATGCCCATCAATAGACATCAATGTGAGTGAGCAGGGATTGCCATGCAACGGATGCACTAGAGCTAAATATGAATGAAAGCTCAACAAAAGAAACTAGTGGGTGTGCATCCAACTTCCTTGCTCACGAAGACCTAGGGCATTTGAGGAAGCCCATCGTTGGAATATACAAGCCAAGTTCTATAATGAAAATTCCCACTATTATATGAAAGTGACTACACATGAGACTCTCTACAATGAAGAACATGGTGCTACTTTGAAGCACAAGTGTGGAAAAAGATAGTATCAATTGTCCCTTTTTATTTTCTTTTTTTTGGGCCTTTCCTTTCTTTGGCCTTGTTTTGCGGAGGGGCTTTATAGATTTAGCCTTTCCTCCCATGGGACAATGCTCTAATAATGATGATCATCACACTTTCATTACAACTCGATACTACAACAACAAAGTATGACTCTATATGAATGCCTCCGGCGGTGTACCGGTATGTGCAATGAAACAAGAGTGACATGTATAAAAAATTATGCATGGTGGCTTTGCCACAAATACGATGTCAACTACATGATCATGCAATGCCAATATGACAATATGATGCGTGTCATATGAACGGAACGGTGGAAAGTTGCATGGCAATATATCTCGGAATGGCTATGGAAATGCCATGATAGGTAGGTATGGTGGCTGTTTTGAGGAACAATATGGAGGCTGTTTTGAGGAAGGATATATAGTGGGTTTATGGTACCGGCGAAAATTGCGCGGTACAAGAGAGGCTAGCAATGGTGGAAGGGTGAGAGTGCGTATAATCCATGGACTCAACATTAGTCATAAGAACTCATATACTTATTGCAAAAATCTACGAGTCAACAAAACAAAGCAATAAATGCATGCTCCTAGGGGGGGGGGGAGGTTGGTAGGAGTTAACCATCGCGTGCCCCCGACCTCCACACAAAGGTGGGCACTTTACAAATACCTCATGCTCTAACTCCGTCACATAACGGTTCACCATACGTGCATGCTACGGGAATCACTAACCTTAACACAAGTATTTCTCACTTTCATAATAACTCCACTAGCATGACTCTAATACCACTATCATCATGTCTCAAAACAACTATCAAGCATCCAACATGTCATTCTATTCAATGCACTTAGTGTGAATTTTTTTACTACATTAACATTGGATGTCTATCATGTGAAGACTAATTTCTCTTTAGCCTAAACACATTACCATGCTGTTTTAATAGACTCTCAAAAGGATATAAGTGAATCATGAGAGTTCAACAATTTCTACAAAATATTACCACCACCGTGCTCTAAAAGATATAAGTGAAGCACTAGAGCAAAAACTATTCAACTCAAAAGATATAAGCGAAGCACATAGAGTGTTCTAATAATTTCTAGGCCATATTTAACTCTATCAAATAGGTGTGTCCAGCAAGGATGATTGTGGAAAACTAACAAGCAAAGACTCCAATTATAGAAGACGCTCAAGCAAAACACATAACATGTTGCGAATAAAAGTATAGCTCCAAGTATAGTTACCGATGGATGAAGACGAAAGAGGGGATGCCTTCCCGGGGCATCACCAAGCTTAGGCTTTTGATTATCTTGAATTTACTTGGGGTGCCATGGGCATCCCCAAGCTTAGGCCTTTGCTACTCCTTGTTCCATAGTCCATCAAAGCAATACTCAAAACTTGAAAACTTCACAACACAAAACTTAGACAAAAATTCTCGTGAGCTCCGTTAGTATAAGAAAGCAAACCACTACTCAAAGGTGCAGCAATGAATTCATTCTTTGTTTATATGGGTGTTAAACCTACTGTATTCCAACTTCTCTATGGTTCATATCCTCCTATACTATTCATAGATGCATCGGAATAAGCAAACAACACACGAAAAACAGAATCTGTCAAAAACAGAACAGTCTGTAGTAATCTGCAGGTTTCGCCTACTTCTGTAAATCCAACAAATTCAAAATAAATTGGTAAATTTGCGGAATTTGTCTGCCAATCATCTGCAAAAAGAATCAACTAAAAATCTCGCTCCAGTAAAATCTGAAGACTACTTTAGCGAGCGCTAATGATTCTGTTTTTCACAACAAGATCATATAAACTTCACACAAGTCTTCCCAATGGTTCTACTTGGCACAAACACTAAAAAAAACATGAAACCACATCTAATCAGAGGCTAGATGCAATATTTATTCCCTAACAGCAACAAAAACATAAAATATAAAGTTGGGTTGCCTCCCAACAAGCGCTATCGTTTTACGCCCCTAGCTAGGCACGATACAAGATAAATCTAGGTATTGCCATCTTTGATCTTAGCTCTTTTAATGGTGTCAAGCTCGAATCCGGGAGGTTCTTTACGTTTCCCTTCATATTCGGAAATCTTTAGATCTAAAGCATCCAACCCCTTATTACAAAGAGTAATCAACATATTCATGCGGTGGAGATTTCTACTAACACTTTTAAGAGGTTCAAGGGATTTTTGTAATATTTTCGTTACTTCGCAAATTTTCTCAAAAACTTGCGTCCCTTTCGAGGTTGAATTTGACTCTTTTTGGGGAGGTAGTGTTCCCACTACTCCCTCTATAATTTCATGTGCAATACTAGGATCAATTTCAATAAAATTCCCTTTGGCGATGCAATCCAAGAACTGTCTATGAGACATATTCAATCCAACATAAAAATTGCGAAGCAAGATTCTAAAATTCACCTCTAAGGTGCACTTACGATAAGATTCCATCATCCTAAACCAAGCATCTTTTAAATTTTCTCCTTGCTTTTGCTTGAAGTGAAGGACTTCAAACTCGGGAGACAAAGGAGCGGATAAGGGACTAGCCATAATGACAAGCAAGCAATCCAACACACACAAGCAAACAAGAAGCAAGCGAACGATAAACACACGGCGGAAAAAGGGCAAATAAAACGGCAAGGGTGAAATGGGGGAGAGGAAAACGAGAGGCAAATAAACGTAATGCGAAGGATAAGGGTTTGTGATAGGTACTTGGTATATGACTTTTGCGTAAGCCTCCCTGGCAACAGCGCCTGAAATTCTTCTTGCTACCTCTTGAGCTTGCGTTGTATACCCTCAAAGAGTAAAGGGAGATGCAGCACAGTAGCGTAAGTATTTCCCTCAGTTTTTGAGAACCAAGGTATCAATGCAGTAGGAGACCACGCGCGAGTCCCTCGCACCTGCACAAACAAATAAGAACTACACAGCCAACGGGATAAGGGGTTGTCAATCCCTTTACGGTCACTTACGAAAGTGAGATCTGATAGAGATGATAGTTTATAATTTTGGTATTTTTAATTTTAATGAAACAACAAATAAAAGTGGTAAAAGTAAAGTAGATGTGGATTGATTTGTTGAGAATAGACCCGGGGGCCATAGTTTTCTCTAGTGGCTTCTCTCATGATAGCAATATTCTACGGCGGGTAAACAAATTACTGTCAAGCATGCATCTAGTGTATTGAGTTCATAAGAACAGAGTAACGCCTTAAGCAAGATGACATGGTGTAGAGGAATAAACTCAAGCAATATGATATAAACACCATCTTTTTATCCTCGATGGCAACAATACAATACGTGCCTTGCTGCCCCTACTGTCACTGGGAAAGGACACCGTAAGATTGAACCCAAAGCCAAG
The DNA here is from genome assembly GCA_902687465.1 of Secale cereale. Taxonomy (NCBI): domain Eukaryota; kingdom Viridiplantae; phylum Streptophyta; class Magnoliopsida; order Poales; family Poaceae; genus Secale; species Secale cereale. Next base: position 257,387,487 of record LR738711.1, on the reverse strand, counting down.
CACTTCTCGCATTGCAAGAACTATAGATCTAGTAGGCCAAACCAAACCAATAATTCGAAGAGACTTGCAAGGACATTATGAGGACACATAAAAAGGTTAGAGAAGAACCAAATATCTTTCATAGATAACCTTGATAGTAAACTCACAATTCATCGGATCTCGACAAACACACCGCAAAAAGAGATTACATCGAATAGATCTCCTCGAAGACCGATGAGAACTTTGTATTGAGATCCAGAGAGAGAAGAAGCCATCTAGATACTAGCTATGGACCGGAAGGTTTGTGGTAAACTACTCACAACTCATGGTGAGGGCGATGATGATGATGATGAAGGCCTCCGTGATGGATCCCCCTCCGGTGGAGCTCCGGAACAGGCTCCAAGATGGGATCTCCACGGGAACAGAAGGTACGGCATTGGAATTAGGGTTTTCTCTCTGTTCACGGAGTTTCTGGGGTACGTAGGCTTATATAGGAAGAAGGAGGGCACCGGGGGACGCTCGAGGGGGCCACGAGGTAGGGGGCGCGCCCTGGGAAGGGGGGCGCGCCCCCAACCCTCATGGGCCACCCTTTCATACCCTGACGTGGTTCTCAAGTTCCTCGGACGTGATTTTCTCCAAAAATATCTCTCGCGAAGGTTTCATTCCATTTGGACTCCGTTTGATATTCTTTTTCTGCAAAACCCTGAAATAGGCAAAAAAACAGCAATCTGGACTGGTCCTTTGGGTTAGTAGGTTAGTCCCAAAAATGATATAAAAGTGAATGATAAAGCCCATTAAACATCCAAGACTTCATAAATAATAGGATGGAACAATAAAAAATTATAGATACGTTGGAGACGTATCAAGCAGCCCCAAGCTTAATTCCTGCTCGTCCTCGAGTAGGTAAATGATAAAGAAAGAATTTTTGATGTGGAATTCTAACCAATATAGTTTTTCAATGCAATTCTCTTAATTGTGGCATGAATGTCCAGATCTGAAAGATTCAAGATAAAAGTCTATATTGACATAAGAAATAATAATACTTCAAGCATACTAACAAAGCAATCATGTCTTCTCAAAATACTATGGCTAAAGAAAGTTATCCCTATAAAATCATATAGTGTTGGCTATACTCCCTTGTTATCACACAAAAATATTCATATTATGCACAACATGATGCCTTGCTGACTATGCTTTTTATAAGAGTAGGGATAAAATACACTCTTATAAAAAATAGAGTTGGTGATGATGGTGTGCCTGTCATCCTGCAATATAGGTCGTCCGATTTATATCTGACGGATAGGAAAGAAACTATGACAATTTTGCAAAAAGGTACCCACACACCTCTCCACATTTGCAAATAAGGCCTTCCCTCGTTCATTCTTTTCTCTCACAACATAAACTAGTCATATAAATGCATCTTGATGTTACGTGCAACGCACGGGCATCTTGCTAGTAAGAATGAAAACAAACAACAACAAAATATTGGCGGTGGTTCGAAGTCATGACCGCGGGCACAGCGGACAAGGTGGCCTTGTATTGGTATGCTGAGCCGTCTGTTTTAACACACAGGAGCTGGTGTGGTGATTATACACACACGCACGCATGCACAAGAACTGCATGCACGCAACACTCACAAGAACACATGCACCCACGCACGCACGCAACACTCACACATACACACGCAGCCACGCACGCACGCAACACTCACACGCACACACACATGCATGCATGCCCACACCAGTACACCACACAACCAACACGCACTCTCATGCTCAAGTGCTCTATCTACACGTGAATGCGCACACATCAGGCCGTGACAGACACATACACAACCAGGTGATTCCCGCGCACGGGGTGGAGTCTTGTCGTGCCTGCGTAAATTTGTGTTTATCTGACCTTTTCCCTATGCGAACTGACAGGTGGGACCCACTAGGAACGTGTTCAATTTAACTAGTCAACATGGTGCCACGTAGACTATTTGGCCGGTCAACATAGTGCAATCGGATGTCGAACCGTGAGCAAGTGACCTTATAATCACCGCAAAACGTATATAGTGACCGTAATCAGCTTATTCTGGAGTTCGGTGAACGTATTACGCTTTTCTCTCTGTAGGCCCTCCAAAACTACATCTCTACACGTTCTGGCATGTTACATCTAACAACTATGCAATACAGCACCACTACTACACTCTAACACAATAAATCATATGTGTTTTTAGTTTTACTAGATATCATATTGTTACTTAATTATTCAGTTTGCATACATTAAAATTGCCTTTGAAATGTATGGCCAGTATCATATACCGCGCGGGGAAAATCCCGCCCTTTCCTGTTTAATCGGGTTTGTATCGATGGATCGTGTGAAACAACAAAACTATAGTACTATATACAATACAAGTGACAGTTCACTGGGTCGTCGTGTCGTGTACTCCTCCGTCGTAAGAGTGGAGCGCTCGCTTTCATAAATCTTCTAGTCCCTTTCGCCGACATGTGGGGCATCAAGCTACCGGGTCCACGTGCCATACCGGAATACAGTGCAGAGCAACCGGGGTGAAGGACCCAGTCATGGCGTTGGCGTAGTAATGAGCAATGAGGCGTCAAATCACAAAGTTGCACCTTTCCCGCAGTTAAGTTGGAGGGACGGAAGTAATAATGCTAAAAAAGAAGAAGTTGGAGGGATGAAGAAGCCATCATTTCACTCGTTGCTGAATCCGCTTCTCCCTCATCTTCTTCAAGTTAACCACGTGTTGCTTCTGCCGTTGTTCTGCCTCATGTGGGAAGTGGATCGGCTTGGTGAAGCACTGACACGTGAGACCGCATGTTAGCAAACCGCCAGGATAACGTCCTCTATAAATAAGAAACCTCCCCCGCCATCCGCGCGGCAAAATCACCTCCTTTTTACTAATCTTGATCCTATAATTTTTAGATCAATATAATTGAGATTTGTATAGATAGCACACATGAGCAAAACCAAGTGGTACAGTTAAGGGCATCCATAATGTGTAGCCAAATGTGAAAATAGCTTTTGGCATCGTGGGAACCATTGTGGACGGTGTTGCCAAAGCCAAAAGGATGGAACCGAAGGTCCTTGATTGATTGATTGAAGGAATAGAAAAATGCAACGTCTCTCCTCTTTCTCCCGTGCTTGGACGCATGTACAGTATAGAGGACAGAGTCCACTCCCATGTCCCTTCTATCACAAATCACAAAGCAGTGAGGCGTCAAATCACAAAGCACGGACGAAGCAACCATCATTTCACTCTTCGCTGACTCCGCTTCTCCATCGTCTTCTTTGAGAAACCATCTCACCGCACTAAGCTGGACGGACGACGCTATTGTGTACGAGTAGTACTAGTACATTTACTCGTCCTTTGGTTCAACGGACTTCCTGGAAGCAAATAAGGCGGTTCTCTCGGCTGGCAGGCGGCACTTGCGAACGACTTATCGTGCTCTCCCTCAATGGTGTTCTCCGTCGAACGCACTTCCCCAAACCACAACGTTCGAGATATCGTCGACGTCACCGCAATGGGGAAGGAAGTCAAATATAGTTACTACCTCCATTTTTTTATACACAAGGCTAGTATATCAAAATTACAATTTGCAAAAGGCCACTAACTCTAATCGAGGCAAAATTGATGGGGGTTGCCTCGTACTAGCAACAAAGGACATTAATATCCCCTGCATGCATGCGGAAGTGAGAAGGTTGGTTTGCATGGCGCTGCATTAATCAAGCGATGAGGAGTGAGATGGTTAGCTCTTTGTGCTTTGGAGAAAAAAAATACGCATTAATTGACACGTGAAACAAGGATTTGTATCAATTAATCCTACGAAGGAAAACCCCGCCTTTCTTTTTTAACACTAGTACTCCTAGTACGTAGTACTACCTCCGTCCTGGTTTATTGGTCCTCATCGTATTTCATGTCAAAATTTGACCATAAATTTAACTAACAAAATGTTCATGCATGTCACAAAAAATATATCATTGGAAACTATGTTCAAATACAAATCTAACTATACAATTTTTGTTAACATGCATTAATATTTTGTTAGTTAAATATTTAGTCAAATTTGGGCACAAACACAAATTTCAAGGAGGACCAATAAACCAGGACGGAGGTAGTACGACGTACTTATCCTGTTTGGGTCTAGGCCTTGCATTGCCATACTTCGCCACACATTTTTGCCAAGCTTGCCTAAAGTTTTCAAAATGAAAAGGAGGTACACTTGCGCACGGCTGTTGCGATCGCACCGCACCCTCATAGGGTCGCTCCTGCACGCCGCGGTCGCACCGCACGCTCACATGCACAGTCGCTCCTGCACGTCGCAAACCCTACCAAGGGAATGCACCCTCACTGACACGTGCTGTTGCATGAGAACAAACCAAACTCAGCCATCCTACCGCTGACACATAATTTTCGTTCATAGAGTATGTTTATCCAACCGCATGTTGGGGAGTATCCGTACGGCCCGTGCAGTCGTCTGTTGGGGAAGAAGAAGAGGTGAGGAAGAATGGTTAGGAGACGTAGGATATTCATCCAACCGCCTAAAATGGTAGACTGGCCCAAGTCAGGCGACTTGCATAACAATATATGTTTTTACATAGCAAAAGATCATAAAACAACAACATAAAGAAAGACTATCACTGCTCGTGGAGCAAGACGGCCTCGTCGTCTTTGGCTCCCAGCTGTAGCGACCACGATCCGAATAGACCGAAGTCTTTGTGTTCTGTGCCATCCCTGGATCGGTAATGCTGACACACATACACAGTACTTTGAAGGATTTATAACAGAGTGGCAATCACACACTTATTACATCGAATGTCTCAAAAGAGAACTTATTACAAAAGTATATGGCATAAGGCCATCTAACAAAATAACAGCGGAAGGCTTGGAAGATAAGTGAGTCCATCAACTCCAACGGCATAGCTGAGTGCATGACAAACGACCTAGCGCACCTTACTCTTCTTCTGAAAAGTCTGCAACGTAACATGTTGCAGCCCGAAACGGGTCAGCACATGGAATATGCTGGCAAGATAACACAGTAGAGCAAGTAACAGAATAGAGGCTAACACTATATGCATATTTGACTGGTGGAGGCTCTAAGGTTATGGTTTTTATATAAAGCCAGTTTTGCCCTACAACAAAGGAATAACTTTTATTTTAACTATCATGGTAGTTGAAACATCATTGAGAAGGTACGTCCAACTCAATCCCAATTAAAGTAGTCATCATTAACACAGCAAATTAGTTTTAGAGTGATGAGAACAACCAATAATTCAAGTACCAGATACTCAAGATGTCCATAACCGGGGACACGGCTAATCATGATTAGTTTGTACACTCTGCAGAGGTTTGCGCACTTTTCCCCACAAGACTTGATCTCCTCCGTTGGATTTCTTGCACTGCATGGTGTTTGAGAAACGGATGACCAAGACACAGTCTTTCAGAAGCATTTACTCTTTACCCCGGGTGGACCCGTACACCTACTTTCCCCTACATCTGCTAGTCTATCACTGAAAGAGCTCACACAACTTACTCATACTATGCCAGAGCCCATAATGGTATTGTGGCTACACACGGAAGTTTCTAGCATGAATAGTTTTATGATCCTTTGAGCCCGGGTGGCATTCCATAGGAAAAATCATACGGTACCCCCGGGATTTCCTAGGAAAACACTGGTAAACCCAGGTGCCCTGCAACCAATCCACCCAGTTGTGTATTGAAGTAGCCACCTTAAGTTGAACCATTAATTAACATCTCACGTCTGTCATGGATACTCTCAAACCCAAACCATGTCTACGAGCATAGCATGGCAACCTAAGCATAACGTAGAAGTAACTCCCAAGGGTTTGAAAATAATGCAGGTAATAGGTTCTACCTCAATCTACTTCCCAGACTCACAAGTTAAGAGATCCTACTCATGCAATGTGTGAGGGATTGATCTAATGCATAAAAACTAGGTAATAAAGGGTATGATCAAAGTGTTACTTGCCATGCTGATGATTCGCAAAACCTAGGGACTCGTAGTAGCACGCTTCGCACTCCGGGAATTCTATTGCAAGCAAACAATAGCATACATAAGCAATCAAGAAAAGATGCACAGACAAAATCCAAATAAGAAGATCTAACCAGAAAGTTCGACTTAAGAACTCCAGTTTGCAAAAAGAATCAAATCAAATGGAGCAACGAAACTCAAACTGCGAAAGAAACAAGATCTGTTTACTAGATTGATCTAAAGTCAAATTTTACAGTAGCAAAACCTTGTTCAAGTTGGTTAAACGAAAAGAGGGCTTCGAGACGAAGATTTGGGCGCTTGAATTGCCTGATTCCGACTTACGAGCAAAAAAAAACTAAAAAGAAGACCAGGGCAGAAATCTCGATCGAAAATACGCGCGGAAAAACCCTGAAAAAGAAAAACGGACGAATAGGCTAACGAACGAACTTCGCTGTCTGTTACTAAAAGACGAAAAGTGTTCGTTAAAATGAACGAACGGAAGGGCGTCCGCTATTTAACTAAACCGAGAAAAACCGAACCGATCTATTAAAAAAACAGATCTAGGGTTTTCTGAAAAAAAAACCGAACGGTTTTAAAGAAAAACCGCCGGCGGCGGTTCGGGCGGCGGCTACCTCGGGGCGGCGGCGGCGGGCTCCGGCCAGTCGGCAGGTGGGCGGCGTAGCGGCGCGGGTGGCGAGGCGCGGCGGCGGCGGCGGCGGCGCTAGGGTTTCGGCGGCGGCCGCGGCGGCGCTAGGGTTTCGACGGCGGGGCTGGCTCGGGCGGGCTGGCGGCTTCGGGCCTCGCCTTATAAAGGCCGCCTAGAGGAGTCCTAATCGGGTACGGCCCGACTAGGTCGGTTGACCTTTTTTTTCTAAATAGTCCTGACGTATTAAAACAGGCGAAAAAAATACTAAACGGACTCGAAAAATTCCGAAATAAATTTTCACCGTCCTCTAATAATATTTAGGACAAAGTGAAATTTTTCGTGGAACTAAATGCAATTTTGAAAAACACTTATTTTTCCTATGCAAATAAAATTGCAAATAAATCCAAATAAAAAAACCAAAGTTGATTTTAACATTTTTCCTCCAATATTTCTTTATTTTGGAGAAGTCATATTATCTCCGCTCATATATTTTATTAAAAATATTTTTAGGAGAGAAAAATAATTAAAACCAAAGTGATCCCCATACCGGTATTTGAGAATACTCAAATACTAAAACGGTAAAATCCCCAACTCTCTCCGTGGGTCCTTGAGTTGCTTACAATTTTCGAGAATCGCGACACACAAATGCAATAAAATATGATATGCAATATGATCTATGTATAACATTCCAAATTGAAAATTTGGGATGTTACAAACCTACCCCCCTTAGGATGAATCTCGCCCTCGAGATTCGGGTTGGCTAGAGAATAGGTGTGGGTGGTCCTTCCGTAGATCATCCTCTCGTTCCCAGGTGGCTTCATCTTCGGTATGGTGTCTCCACTGAACTTTGCAAAACTTGATAACCTTGCCGCGGGTGACTCTGCTTGCATACTCGAGGATCTTGACCGGTTTCTCCTCGTAAGTTAGGTCACTATCCAGCTAAATTGCTTCCAGGGGCACTGTGTCTCTTAAAGGAATATCGGCCAGCTTAGCATGGCACTTCTTAAGCTGAGAAACGTGAAACACGTCATGAACTCCTGACAATCCTTCCGGTAACTCTAATTTGTAGGCAACCTCTCCCATGCGTTCCAAAACACGGTACAGTCCCACAAATCTTGGGGCTAACTTTCCCTTAACTCTAGAACGTTTAACTCCCCGCAGAGGCGACACTCTCAGGTACGCTCTGTCTCTGATTTCATAGACTACTTCCTTGCGCTTCGATTCTGCATAACTCTTCTGCCTGGACTGAGCTACCTTTAGTCTATCTCAAATCAACTTAACCTTCTCTTCTGACTCTTTGATCAAGTCTGGTGCGAATAACTGTCGGTCTCCGACTTCATCCCACATTAACGGCGTTCGGCATCTCCTCCCGGACAATGCTTTGAACGGTGCCATCTTCAAACTGGCCTGGTAACTGTTGTTGTACGAGAACTCCGCATAGGGAAAGTTGTCATCCCAACTAGATCCATAATCTAGTGCACAAGCTCTCAACATGTCCTCCAGAATCTGATTGACTCTCTCGGTCTGCCCATCAGTCTGCAGGTGAAAAGTTGTACTGAATTCTAGCCCGGTTCCCAAAGTCTGGTGTAGTTGATGCCAAAACTTTGATGTAAATTGTGTTCCTCTATCTGATACGATGGTCCTCGGAACTCCGCGCAGACATACGATCCTGGTCATGTATATCTTGGCCAACTTTGCACTAGTATACGTGGTTTTCACGGGGATAAAGTGGGCTACTTTGGTCAAGCGTTCCACTACTACCTAGATTGAGTCATATCCCGATTTGGTCATGGGCAATCCGGTGATAAAGTCCATGCCAAGCTTATCCCACTTCCATTCGGGTATCGGCATATGTTGTAGTAATCCTGCTGGCTTCTGATGTTCTACCTTCACCCACTAGCATACATCACATACGGCTACATACTTGGCAATATCCTTCTTCATTCCAGTCCACCAAAAATGTTCCTTCAGATCCAAATACATCTTAGTTTTTCTGGGGTGTATCGAGTATGGTGAATCATGTGCTTCCTGCAGTATCAACTTCCTGATCTCGGCGTTGTTGGGCACATAGACTCGATCTTCAAACCACAAGGTGTCGTGTTCGTCCTCACGAAAACCCTTGGCTTTTCCTTCAATCATCTTCACCTTGATTTCGGCAATCTCTTTGTCATCCTTCTGAGATCCTCGTATCTTTCCCAATAATGTTGACTGAACCTCCAATGTTGCAACGAAACTTCTAGGAACTATCTCCAAACGAAGCTCCCGGAGATCTTCTGGTAACTCCTTTGGCAATCGTCCTTTTACTAGGGTATTGGCATAACTCTTCCGGCTCAAAGCATCTGCCACGACATTGGCCTTGCGAGCATGGTAGTGCAGCTTCATACCATAATCCTTTATGAGCTCCAACCATCTCCTCTGTATGAGATTCAGCTCCTTTTGAGTGAAAATGTACTTCAAACTCTTGTGATCCGTGTACACATCACAACGATTTCCAATGAGGAAATGTCTCCAGGCTTTGAGTGCGTGCACTACTGCTGCTAGCTCCAAATCATGCATAGCATAATTCAACTCGTGCGGTCGAAGTTGATGAGACGCATAAGAAATAACTCTTCCGTCCTGCATGAGTACTCCTCCAAGTCCTAAGCGTGAAGCGTCGCAATACACTTGGAAATCCTTGCGTATATCTGGTAAGATCAGCACTGGGGCTGTCGTCAAACGTTTCTTCAACTGCTGGAAACTTTCTTCGCACTCTTTAGTCCAATAAAACTTTGTGTCCTTCTTCAACAATGTCGTCATAGGCTTTGCAATCTTGGAGAAATTCTCTATGAATCTCGGTAATATCCCGCGAGTCCAAGAAAACTGCGCATTTCCCCAACTGAAGTGGGTGCCAACCACTCAGTGACTGCCTGTACCTTGACAAGATCCACTACTATACCTTCTCCTGATATAACATGTCCTAAGAATCCAACTTCCTTCAACTAAAACTCACATTTGCTAAACTTGGCATACAACTGATGTTCTCTGAGCTTCTCCAGAACCAAACGCAAATGCTCCTCGTGTTCCTCTTCGTTCTTCGAGTACACCAAGATATCATCGATGAATACCACGACAAACTTATCCAAGAACTCCATGAACACCTTATTCATCATACTCATGAAATAGGCAGGGGCGGTAGTCAATCCAAATGACATAACCGTATACTCATATATCCCATACCTTGTGGTGAAGGCTGTCTTAGGTATATCCTTCTCTCGGATCTTCAACTGGTGGTATCCTAATCGTAGATCGATCTTGGAGAATACCTTAGCTCCTTGAAGTTGGTCGAACAAATCATTGATCACCGGCAGTGGGTACTTATTCTTAATCGTCACTTCATTCAGTGCCCGATAATCAACGACCATTCTTAAAGATCCATCCTTCTTCTCGACCAAGAGCACTGGGGCTCCCCAAGGTGATGAACTTCGTCGAATAAATCCTTTCTCCAATAACTCCTTAATCTACTTCTTGATCTCCTCCAGATCATTTGCTGGCATCCGGTATGGTCTCTTCGATATTGGTCCGGTGCCAGGCAATAGCTCTATCAAAAACTCAATATCCCTATCCGGCGGCATGCCTGGTAGCTCCTCTGGAAATACATCCGGATAATCCCTTACTACACGCACTTCCTCCTGAACAACTCCCGAGAGAGAATTTACTTGTGTCCTCCTAGGTGCATGCCTAGATACATACTTGATCCTTTTTCCCTCCGGGGTGGTAAGCAAAATAGTCTTACTGGCATCAGGTTGTTCTTCAACCTCCTCCATGGTCACGTGGTTCACTTATCCTTTGTTGAAAGGGTTGGGTTTCTTCCCAGCGATTCCATTGCCGTTCCCATTCTTTGCTTCAGGGCACTCTCTGGCATAGTGTCCATTCTTCCCGCACTTGAACAAGTAATGTGACTTAAATCCCTATTGGCGGGTGTGGATGGAGTAGAGCGGTTCTGATTGTTGCTTGCTCCATTCCCATTCCCATTCCCATTCTTGGAGCCATTGTGGTTATGGGAACTCCCTCCATTATGGGTGTGGCTCCTTGGTTATGGGTGTATCCTCCCAAGTTCCGTGTGAAACAGGGCTTCTGCTGGGCTCCAGAGTTATTCCTTCCTTGTCCATACTTCCTCTTGGGGCTTTCTATCTACTGATGCTTCCCTTCAATCATAAGAGCCTTATCTACCAACTCCTGGTAGTTGTTGAAGGTTGCCACCATCAACTGAATGCTCATCTCATCATTCAGCCCTTCCATAAACTTCTCCTACTTCGCGGCATCTGTGGCCACATCGTCAGGAGCATAACGAGATAGAGTACAAAACTCATCTACGTACTGAGCCACAGTACGATTTCCTTGGCGCAAGTTGCGAAACTCTCACTTCTTCATGCTAATGGCTCCAGTTGAGACATGAGCAGTGCGAAAAGCTTGCTGAAACTGATCCCAAGTGACATTGGCTATGGGGAAAGTGGCTGTGTAATTCTCCCACCATGCTGCTGCTAGTCCAGCCAATTGATGTGTGGAAAAACGCACCTTTTCAGCATCCGCACAATTTGCGGTGGTTAACTCCCTTCCAATCTTGCGCAGCCAGTCATCAGCAACTATGGGCTCAACGCTACTAGAAAACGCCGGTGGTTGCAACCTTAGGAAACGTGTTAGGTTGTCCACGGGTGGTGGTGATGGAGGGTTGTTGTTGTTGTTCTGATTGTTCTGGACAAGAAGTTGCATCTAAGTGTTCTGCTGCTGGATCAACTAAGTGAGCTCAGGGGGAAACTGAAATCCGGGCTCACGTCTCGGAGGCATCTGATGGGTGTAGAGGGAAGAGATTATAATAGAAATGAGGTCTAGTTGAAAATTCACTACCCATATGCACATGAGACAAACACAAACCTATCACACCAATCAATTTCAAGCAAGGGCATACAAAGATCCTAACTAACGTTACAAAAGTGCTCAAAATTCTACTATATGGGGGAAAAACTACTAGTCATAGGGTGGTCATCTAGAAATTTTGATCGGCGGAGGATTCCATGATATGTGCTCCAGCTTCATCTTCATAGTCATCATCACTATCATCGGGGTCTGAGTCCGTGTCGTCGATGATGATGTAGTCATCAGAACGAATCTCCTTGGGTTCTTCTTCTTCTTCTCCTCCTACTGCTGGATCTCCCATGAAAACTCCTAGCTTCCTTGTCAAGTCATCATTCTTCTCCACAAGTATAGTCATCTCCTCCTCGTATCCGTCACGTGTAGTCTTGAGTTCCTCTTCTAGCTCCAAGTTCCTGGTTAACGCCTTCTTCAAATCTATCATGCTTGCGCACATCTGGTGCTCCTATCGATGAATGTGCTGGTTTAACTCCTGGATGAACGCTGCAATGGACATGTCCTTCCGGGTACTGATCATGTCCCATTGCTCATCTCGGCGTCCACATATCTGGTAGATAGTGTCCTTCAGCTCCTGCTTGTAGACTTCTCCAATACGCCCCATGGTAATGTGGGCTGCCATACTCTTTCCTAGGCTGCAGGTTGGTGCATCCAAAGAAAACTCTATGGGCTCAGTGGATGGTGCGAATGTCCTCCTGGGAATTTGAACTTGAATATTCCATCGCTCCTCTTCTGGTAGAGTGGCAATGTAGGTCCCGGTGAAGCTTGGTATTCCGATGTTCAGGTACCTAGTGACTTCCTTCATGTGCCGTCCAAAAGGTGTGTCTTCATCCGGTTGAGTGAATTTGTTCCTTTGGACCACCATCCTAAAGAGTAGAAAATGGAGAGGAGTCAGAAATGAGTAGAGAAGACTAACCTAGGGTTTTTCTTAGTGGTCGTGACCTACAGTCAGCGTGTGCTCTGATACCATCTTGTAGCGACCACGATCCAAATGGACCAAAGTCTCTGTGTTCTGTGCCATCCCTGGATCGTTAATGCTGACACACACAGTACTTCGAAGGATTTATAACAGAGTGGCAATCACACACTTATTACATCGAATGTCTCAAAAGAGAACTTATTACAAAAGTATATGGCATAAGGCCATCTAACAAAATAACAGCGGAATGCTTAGAAGATAAGTGAGTCCATCAACTCCAACGGCATAGCTGAGTGCATGACAAACGACCTAGCGCACATTACTCTTCTTCTGAAAAGTCTGCAACGTAATATGTTGCAGCCCGAAACGGGTCAGCCCATGGAATATGCTGGCAAGTTAACACAGTAGAGCAAGTAACAGAATAGAGGCTAACACTATATGCATATTTGGCTGGTGGAGGCTCTAAGGTTAAGGTTTTTATATAAAGCCAATTTTGCCCTACAACAAAGGAATAACTTTTATTTTAACTATCATGGTAGTTGAAACATCATTGAAAAGGTACCTCCTACTCAATCCCAATTAAAGTAGTCATCATTAACCCAGCAAATTAGTTTTAGAGTGATGAGATCAACCAATAATTCAAGTACCAGATACTCAAGATGTCCATAACCGAGGACACGGCTAATCATGATTAGTTTGTACACTCTGCAAAGGTTTGCGCACTTTTCCCCACAAGATTCGATCTCCTCCGTTGGATTTCTCGCACTTCATGGTGTTTGAGAAATGGATGACCGAGACACAATCTTTGAGAAGCATCCACTCTTTACCCCGGGTGGGCCCGTACACCTACTTTCTGCTACATCTGCTAGTCCACCACTGAAAGAGCTCACACAACTTACTCATACTATGCAGATCCCATAATGGCATTGTGGCTGCACACGAAAGTTTCTAGCATGAATAGTTTTATGATCCCTTTGAGCCTCGGTGGCATTCCATAGGAAAAATGACACGGTACCGCCGGGATTTCCTAGGACAACACTGGTAACCCCAGGTGCCCTGCAACCAATCCACCCAGATGTGTATTAAAGTAGCCACCTTAAGTTGAACCATTAATTAACATCTCACATCTGTCATGGATACTCTCAAACCCAAACCACATCTATGAGCATAGCATGGCAACCTAAGCATAACGTAGAAGTAACTCCCAAGGGTTTGAAAATAATGCAGGTAATAGGTTCTATCTCAATCTACTTCTCAGACCCACAAGTTAAGAGATCCTACTCATGCAATGTGTGCGGGATTGATCAAATGCATAAAATCTGGGTAATAAAGGGTATGATCAAAGTGTTACTTGCCTTGCTGATGATTCGCGAAACCTAGGGACTCGTAGTAGCACGCTTCTCACTCCGGGAATTCTATCACAAGCAAACAATAGTATACATAAGCAATCAAGCAAAGATGCACAGATAAAACTCCAAATAAGAATGTAGCGACCAGACCTCAAAAGTCCGATCTCTGTGCATCAGTGTCATCCCTGGATCAGTAATGCTGACACGCACAGTACTTGAAGGATTTATAACAGAGTGGCAATCACACCCTTATTACATCGATAGTTCCAACGATGAACTTATTACAATAAAAATGGCTTAAGGCCATCTAACAATGATAACAGCGAAAGGCTTGGAAGATAAGTGAGTCCATCAACTCCTACGACATCACTGAGTATAGAACCACGACCTAAGAGGCACCTCACTCGTCGTCTGAAAAGTCTGCAACATGAATGTTGCAGCCCGAAAACAGGTCAGCACATGGAATATGCTGGCAAAGTAACACATAGAGAGTAACAAAGTAAACATATACTATATGCAATATGGCTGGTGGAAAGCTCTATGGTTATAGTTTTTGCATAAAGCCAATTTTTCCCTACTACAAAGGAATAGATTTTTAAATTAACTATCATGGTAGTTGAAACATCATTGAGGAGGTTCACCCAACTCAATCCCGATTAAAGTAAACATTAACCCAACAAATTATCTTTTGGAGTGATGAGATACACATGATAATCCAAGTACTAGATACTCAAAACGTCCATAACCGGGGACACGGCTAATCATGATTAGTTTGTACACTCTGCAGAGGTTTGTGCACGTTTCCCCACATGACTCTATCTCCTCCATTAGGATTCTCGCACTACATGATGTTTGAGAAACGAATGACCGAGACATAGTCTTTCAGAAGCGCTAGCACCTTACGATCGGGTGGACCGTACCAACCTACATCCCCTACATCTGCTAGTCCACCACTATAAGAGTTCGCACGACTTAGTTAACTATGCTAGAGCCCATAATAGCTTGTGGCTGCACACGGAAGTTTCTAGTAAGAATAACCTCATGATCCCTTTGAGCCTGGGTGGCGGTCCATAAAGAAAACAGGCAATCGCTGGAATACCCAGGTACCTCAATCCAACCAGATGTGAGTTTAAGTTGCCACCTTAAGTTGAACCATTAATTTAACACTCTCACATCTGTCATGGATTCACTCACCCAATCCACGTCTACTAGCATAGCATAACCTAACAACAACGTAGAAGTAACTCCCAAATGTTTGAATGTAATGCAGGTAATAGGTACTACCTCATCTACTTGCCAGTCCCACATGTTATTGGATCCTACTCATGCAATGTGTTTGAGGATAAAACTAATGCAATGAAAACTGGGTATTGAAAAGTATGATCAAAGTGTTACTTGCCTTGCTGATGATCCGCAAAACCTAGAAATTCAAAGTAGCAAGCGGCGCACTCCGGGTACTCTATCGCAAAAAAACAAGCACACAATAAGTACTCAACTAATGCACGGGTAAAACTCAAATAAGAGATCTAACCAGAAAGTTCAACAAGAACTTCGGTTTGCAAAAAGAAAAAACCAAACGAAACAACGAAAGTCAAATGGCGAAAAGAACCGACTACGCTACCAATCTAGACCTAAGTACAAATTACCAGAAGCAAACGCTTGGTTGACTAGGCTAAACGGAAAGAGGGTTTCGAGACGAAACTCCAGGCGCTTGAATCGCCTGATTCCGATAAACGAGCTAAAAGATAAACTAGAACGAAGATCGGATCAGAAATCGCGATCAGAAAATAACTGCGAAAAAGAAAACTGAAGAACAGCTTAACGAACGGACGTTCGTCAGCTGAGACTAAACGACGAATTCGTTCATTAAAACGAACGAACGGGCGAACGCTCACTAAACAACTAAACCGAGAAAAAAATTCGATCTAACTAAAAAAACAAACAAGGGTTCTAAAAAAAACTGGGCGATTTTCTACCAAAAACCGGCGGCGGTGCGGCTATCTCGTCGGATTCCGGCGGGACGGCGTCGGCCGTGGGCGGTGGCAGGCAGCGGCGGGGCTGCCAGCTACGGCGGCGGCGGGGCTGCCAGCTGTGGCGGCGGCTGCTGCGGCGGCAAGTGGCGGCGGGGTGGTGCTGCGGCGGCGGGGCGAGGCTGCGGCGGCGGTGATGCAAGGCGAGGCGAGAAGGGGGCGGGGGTGGCGGCATTTATATGAGGGGGAGGGGTGTGCTGCTTGGGGGAGGGGGCAAGGCATCGGCTGGCGGCGGTGGTGTCCGGCTCGGACACGAGCGGCGCGACACGGGGAAGGCGGCGGCGGCGGCACGGGCCTGGCTCGGCTGGGCCTTCGGCCCAGTCGGGCACGGGTCTCCTTTTTTTTAAACACCGAAGCTACGAAAAATCCTAGAAAATAAAATAAAAATCTAAAATTGCCAAAACAAATTTTCACCGTCTAAATGAAATATTTAGAACAAGATGAACATTTATCTTGGCCCTAAATGCATTTTTGAAAACATGAAAATTTTCCTAATTCAAATAAAATAGCAAAACTCCAAAAAAAACTTATTTGATTTTTTTCTATTAAATCCTCAGTATTTCTTTATTTTTGGGAGAGTCATTTTACTCCCTCTCTCATATTTTATATTAGAAATACTTGAAGATAAAATAAATAAAATCAAAAGATCCTATTTTCAAAATTTGAGAAACCTCAAATATGAAAATAACG
Organism: Secale cereale; assembly: GCA_902687465.1. NCBI lineage: Eukaryota > Viridiplantae > Streptophyta > Magnoliopsida > Poales > Poaceae > Secale > Secale cereale. Next base: position 257,370,973 of record LR738711.1, on the reverse strand, counting down.
GAATCCGCAACTCTCTCCGAGGGTCCTTGAGTTGCGTAGGATTTTCTTGGATCCACCAAAAGCAAGAAAATATGATATGCATTGATGATATAATGTATAACATTCCAAATTAGAAATTTGTGATGTTACAAAGAAGATCTAACAAGAAAGTTCAACCCAAGAACTCCGGTTTGCAAAAAGAATTAAATCAAACGGAGCAACGAAACTCAAACTGCGAAAGAAACAAGATCCGTTTACTAGATTGATCTAAAGTCAAATTTTACAGTAGCAAAACCTTGTTCAAGTTGGTTAAACGGAAAGAGGGCTTCGAGACGAAGATCTAGGTGCTTGAATCGCCTCATTCCGACTTACGAGCGAAAAGAAAAACTAAAAAGAAGATCAGGGCAGAAATCGCGATCGAAAATAATCGCGGAAAAACCCTGAAAAAGAAAAATGGACGAACAGGCTAACGCACGAACGTTCGCTATCTGTTACTAAAATACGAAAAGTGTTCGTTAAAACGAATGAACGGACGGGCGTCCGCTATTTAATTAAACCGAGAAAAACCGAACCGATCTATTAAAAAACATATGTAGGGTTTTCTGGAAAAAAACCGAACGGTTTTAAAGAAAAACCGGCAGCAGCGGTTCGGGGCGGCGGCTACCTCGGGACTGCGGCGGCGGGCTCCGGTGAGTCGGCGGGTGGGCGGCGCGGCGGCTGGCGGCGCGGGTGGCGAGGCGCGGCGGCGGCGGCAAGGACGGTGGCAGCGGCGCTAGGGTTTCGGCAGCGGGGCTGACTCGGGCGGGCTGGCGGCTTCGGGCCTTGGGCCTCGCCTTATAAAGGCCGGCTAGAGGAGTCCTAATCGGGTACGGCCCGACTAGGTCGGTTGACCTTTTTTTTTCTAAATAGTCCTCACTTAATAAAATAGGCGGAAAAAAACTAAACGGACTCGAAAAATTCCAAAATAAATTTTCACCGTCCTCTAATAATATTTAGGACAAATTGGACATTTTTCCCGGACCTAAATGTAATTTTGAAAAACGCGTATTTTTCCTATGCAAATAAAATTGCAAATAAATCCAAATAAAAAAACCAAAGTTGATTTCAACATTTTTCCTCCAATATTTCTTGTATTTTGGAGAAGTCATATTATCTCTGCTCATAAATTTTATTAATAAATATTTTTAGGAGAGAAAAATAATTAAAACCAAAGTGATCCCCGTACCGGTATTTAAGAATACTCAAATACGAAAACGGTAAAATCTCTAACTCTCTCCATGGGTCCTTGAGTTGTTTAAAATTTTCGAGGATCGCAACACACAAATGCAATAAAATATGATATGCAATATGATCTATGTATAACATTCCAAATTGAAAATTTGGGAGGTTACACCGGCGCGAACCAGCCGTAGCTGCCGACGTGTGTCTCTGCACCGTGGTTGTCCTCGGCCTCCAGCTACTCGTTCACGCGTAGCGTGCGGGCGCTCTGCAAGTACGAGAGCACCGCTCGGTTCAAGTCGAGGACGTCCGGTTTCGCCTGCAGGAAGGCCTCGATGGTAGCGGCATCCGCGCGCTCCGCGTTGAGTCGAGCCTCCACTGCCCGGTTCAAGTCCAGGACGCCCGGTTCCGCCTGCAGGAGGGCCTCGATGAGAGCGGCATCCGCGCGCTCCGCGTCGAGTTGAGCCTCTGCCGCTCGGTTCAAGTCAGGACGTCCGGTTCCGCGTGCAGGAGAGCCTCAATGGCAGCGGCATCCACGCGCTCCGCCTCAAGTTGAGCCTGCGCCGCCCGGTTCACCTCCACGATGTCCGGTTCCGCCTGCAGGAGAGCCTCGATGGCAGCGGCATGCGCGCGCTCCGCGTCGAGTTGAGCCTCTTCCTCCCGGTCCTCCTTTAGTATCACCGGGTTGAACCGCTGGTCCTCCTACACCATGGGGGACTCGGACGCCGGCATGAAGTCGACGTCCATCGTCTCATACCCATCGGGGGCCTTCCGTGCAGCGACCTCTGCCATGAACATTGGATCGGCTTCCTCCTCCTCGTAGCATGGCTCCAGAGAATTCGGGGATTGCCCTGCTGCAAAGTGAGTTTGGGAACGGAGGTCTCTGGCGCCGACCGCCACAGCGATTTCTGCGCGGCGCTCCGGCTTCAGCATCTTGTAGTACGTGATCTTGCAGCGCACCATGGCTTTCCGGCGAACTAGGGGATGCTTGATGCGGGCTAGGGGATCGAAAGGTGGGGGAAGGGTCTAGAGTAGGCCGAGCAGCGAAGGTTCTGGTGTGAATAGTGGTTCCGGTGATGACCGGTCAATCGATTTTGACTGTACGTCGCTCTTGTCGCGGTCGCGTTGCAGCCCGGCACGCTGGACCCTCCATGTCGCTCACCGAATGGAACACGCTTCGTCTTGCATTTTCGCTCACTTGTGGGACCGCATTTGAGAGCAAACCGACGTCCCTGCCCCTCCCCCCGCCCCGCATCATTTTATGCGGAGTAAATAAAAACAGAGGGAGTATACTACAGATGAGGATCCCCTAACGTGGCCGAACCCATTGAGTAACTGACATGCGGAGCCTAGCAAGCATGGGGTCCACCAGTAAGTGACTAAAAGGGAGGGTAAGGCAGGGACACGTATGTGAAAGGAGCTTCTAATGATATAATTTTCACATTATACATCTGATGTACTATTAATCTTGTTAATAGTCAAATGCGGTTTTGAAAACCGCATTAGAGCATGGTTAATAATATAGCCAGTCGATGGCTATAAGGAACTGCCATGTCATCTATCGATCTCGTCAACATGAACCGAATGGGGTGTCAAAACTAAGACGTGAAGCGACACGTAGTGGAGGCAAAGTGAAACTTCAAATGAACCGTTTGTTTGTATGCATGTCGGACAAATTACAAATGAACATTGGAAATACAAGCATGGTCTAGGCCCACATGCGAATGATACTCCGAGGAATGTTCAAATGAGGCATGCGGGAGGGTGGACTCGACTGGAGAGCGACATGATCGACGGAGAGGAATGAGAAATAAGAAAACGCCACATGATTATACTTGAACGGCTTAAATAAACAATAAGTTGTCTCGCTTGGCCTACATAGTGAAAGGCCTAATGTGCAACACGGAGCACTGACGCTCGAATATGGCTAGGAAAGCAGGGAAACCGACATGTGGGGCACACCTGCCGGGACGACGTAGTGCAAACTAGTCCAATGGAGGAGCTGGCCCACGACCTCCTCGCCACCGACAACTGTTCATGTGCGTCGTGGGGGCCAACAATGTGGCGCAGCTCCAGCACCGCCTCTGGACACGGTGAGCGACACGCTCATCGTCGCTAGACACGGTCGGTTTCAGTGTGCCGAGGGTGGCGTTATTGTTGTGGCATGGCCAACAGTATGTTTGGTTTGTGCCCAAGGTTGCCTCATCAAAGCATTGGGTAGCCAAAATTTTGGTTGAGGTTTTGGTTGCCCATGATTTGGCCGACATCGGCAAGAAAAATGAACTAGAATTGGCTAGAGTTCATTGGCATGCCAAAAAATGGCAACCATCCAAAACAAAGACCAATCTTTGGGTCATGACCAAAAATTTGGTAAGGTGCACTTTGGCCACAATCCAAACACACGCCAACACCCGGCTCGTCGAGGATACACAGGGCGCCGGGACGCGTCCGCGGAGTGGTGTAGCGCGGCCAACTGCATCCTCAGGTCTTGAGACCATGTCGGGTCATCTTGCTTTTTCAATGACATGCGTCGATCGCATGTGAGCAAAGGGCATCTCCAACGTTGCCACGACCGCAGCTAACTACCCTGGCACACCAAAAACCCTCGTCCCTCGCGCAGTGTGTTCCCAACTGGCACCAGCTGCCCGCATTCATGTCGTCCGTCCGTATGCCGTCGTTAAGAGGCTCGGTGCCCAAGGAACCAACTTCAGCAACTTAATGACACACCAGGACGCTTGGCCTCACCGGAATGCGCTACTTAAAGCGGCAACGCGCAGCTAACCTCCACACCATAGCGCATCGTCCTCCTACCTGGCACCACATCCGCCATGACCGCAAGCGCGAACGCTCTGCGGGAGAGCTTGTCTTTGGGGATGGAGCTCGAGGTCGCCGCCCTCGCTCAAGTCGCCGCACAAGCGGTGGCCATGCTGGCGGCCGACGATGGGGGCACCGTCAGCCACGTCTCCTACTTGCCGCCGTCCAACGTCCGGTACCGCCGAGGCCGGGGACTCCTCCAAGGATGAGTAGGGCATGGGAGGCGGCAGGGCATGGTGTGCCAACTGGCCGGTCCATCTCCCGTGTTCTACTTTTCCTCGCCGGAGACCGCACCTTCACTTCACGAGTCTTGGAACCCTCCCCCGTACATGGAGATCGCAGATGGAGGACGTCGCTCGCCACCGTAGAATAGGTTTAGGGTCCGGTTTCTTTTATTTTTTTGTCCTATAAAAGTTCGAAATGTTATGAAAATCTGTCGTGTTTGCATTAATCTCGGCCGGTGTATATGAACTTTCACAATAATATAGTATATTTTAGGAGTACTAGCAAGATGCCCGTGCGTTGCACGGAAGATCAAGATCTTGTGGGAGAAAAGAATGAACGAGGAAGGCCTTATCTGCAAATGCACATTCACGCATTTCACATCTACCGGAATCTACGAAAGGGTTAACGTAAATTGCCTCTCTCTCTCCTCCCCTGATTTTCATGGTGGTGGTCCCCTCGCTCCCCCCAATCTACAATCAACAGCTCACACGTTTCACATTATGTTAATTACGTAACTGGGACTACGTAGGTTTAGCATTACTCGTCCTAAAAAACCCAACTAAGCCAACCTCCCAACATATCGCACGGGAAAAGACCCGACCGCGCCATTTTTGTCGGGATAACCGGATTAGTAGTAGTAGTATCGATGGATCGCGCGAAGCAACAAGTTTTTTTTAGGGGGCGAAGCACCTAGTTTAAAAGGAAAAAAAGCGGTACACTCACAACACCCCTGTCGCGGTCGCATTGCACCCCACACACGTTCGGTCATGCACACGACTCACGCAAAGGGAACGCGCTTCGGCTTGCCTCTTCACTAACACGTGGGACTGCACTTGGAGAAGCTGACCATGCGCCAATCTCCCCCCGCCCACCGCGCGAAAATCCTCCCCCCCCACCCAAAAATCCCC
>LR738711.1:257344030-257365789 GCA_902687465.1 Secale cereale | reverse complement strand
CCCCAAATCCTAGATTCAAACGCCCTTCGACTAACTAGCCAATAATATTCCCCAAACCCCCCTCCCCCATCGCCCTCCACTCGATTTTCTCGGCCAAAGACGCCCTCCCCGCCACGCTGATACATCGGCGCCGTGGTTCATCGAGGGGACACACGGCGATTCTCTCGCTCCCACAGTATGCTCTCGTAGGCTGCCGTCCTCTAGCCGTGCCGCCACCGCTGGCGACGTTCCTGTGGAGGCGCACGGTGGTCAACGCCGCCACCGCTACCGACGTTCGTGTGGAGACGCACGATAGTCAGCTTCTCCCACGGTACACGCATTCTAGACTGAGGCCCCGTGCATGTCGGTGTAGCGCTGAATGTTAGCTGATAGACGTTGTTAATCTCACTGTTTGCCGAAGTAGTTTACAGTCAATATGCTCTGCTTAAGAAGCTTCCTTGCCCTATTCTGCACTCAATCTTCTTAGCTGAGATGGCATGCCAAGGCCGATTAGTTGCTAAAATATCCTGCCATATATTTATTGTGACGTAGATTGCCATGGTCTTGTAGCCAATCTGTTAGGTGAAATACCTCTACACCGTTTTATACTCGATCTTTGTTGTTGCGATGGCCTTCGATAGTTCGATGGCTGTGTGCTCTGTTGGAAATACATAATCCATCATGCTCGGCCTCATTTACTGCTAAAACAGCCTGCCATAATTTAGCACTCAAATCTGTTTGCTGAATTAGCTTTACATATATTTCACTACTTAGATCTGCTCGTCCAAATATCTTGCCATAGCTTTAGACATCGACCTAGGTATTTTCTTCTGGACTTCACAAAAAATCATATATGTTTTTCCTGTAATATCTAGTAGAAGAACTAATTTGTATGTCTAACAGATGGACATGACTTGGATAACTTCAGCTCAAAGATTCTCCACTGCATATATCGAGGGGGTTGAAAACTTCATGAACTTTATCAGAGCTGAGTAAGGTGGTCCAAAATCAGATGTGCTCTGCCCGTGTAGAAGCTTTATGAATTCAGTTACAAGACTCCAGTCAACTGTGCAAAATCATCTACACTTGTATGGGATGTCGGTCACATATACTAGGTGGGTTCATCATGGTGAAGCTGTGAATGTCAATGTTATTGACTACGTGGAAGCAGCAGATCACCATCTTGATGTGCCTGATGCTCAGGTGGAAGAGGAGGAGGAGGAGGTGGTGGCGGAGCCAGTGAGTTTGACCAACATTGAAACAATGCTACGAAATGCTCGTGCATTCCGTGAACTTTCACCTGCAGAAGAAAAATGATGGGCCCGCATGTTGGAACAATGCAACGTGGCTGTCACCCCAGGAAATAAGTTGTCTGTATTCTCAGCTATGGTCACCTTTCTTCAGGTGAAGACATCTGAGCGGATGACCGACAAATCATTCGATGCGATGTTGGCTGCTGTCCGCAAAGCTTTCCGAGATGCGTCTGAGCTGCCACACACCTACAGTAAAATGAAGAATTTCCTTCGTGCAGTTGGAATTGGATGTGATATGATCAATGTTTGTAAGAATAATTGTCTTCTGTTCCGAAAGGATTATGCCAACTTAAGTGAATGCCCGAAATGCAAATCTTCAAGATGGAAAGATGGCGATGCTGTGAAGAGGATTCCTCATAATGTTCTGAGACATTTTCCAATTACACCAAGATTGCAGAGGTTGTTTCATGATGCTGAAACAAGAGAGGATGTAATGTGGCATTCTAGGAACCAGGAGTACAGAGATCAGAATGTAATGAGCCATCCATCACATGGTAGTGAGTGGAAAAGCTTAAATCAGAAGCACGAAAAGTTTGCTGCTGACCCGAGAAACATTAGTCTTGGCTTAGCTTCAGATGGATTTAGCCCATTTGGCCACCAGAGCGCCACATATAACATGTGGCTAGTGCTTGTTATCCCTTACAACATGCCTCCAAATGTCTGCACCAAAGAATCAACCTACATGATGGCCTTGCTCATCCCAGGTCCAAAAATTTCTGGAAAGGATTTTGATTTCTTCATCGAGCCTCTTGTGGAGGAACTTCAACATCTTTGGAGGGCTGTTCTCACTCGAGACCTATATAGTAGCCCACCAGCTGATTTCTTTCTGCATGCTGTTATAATTTGGTTCATCCATAATTATCCGACTTTGGTCACTATGTCAGGGCGAATGACACATGGTTACAATGCATGTGTTCGCTGTGACAGAATCCGCTGTCATACGCAATACTTAGCAAGATCTGTTACATTGGACATCGCCGTTTCCTTGCCAAGGACAAGCCGCATCCTAGAAAATACCGAACACATGTATTCAATGCAAAGCATGAAAACTGTGATGCGCCAAAGAGGTTCACCGCCGATGAGTTGCTAGTGGAATTAGAGAAGGTCAGGCATATTACACTAGGAAACCATCCTGATAATGGTAGCGGGAAAAGGAAGCGTGGCAGGGCAGAAGAGAGATTATTGTTTACCTGCGGGTCCACTTTGTGGGACTTGGAGTATTGGAAAGATTTGGATCTGTGGCATAATCTTGATATGATGCACATCGAGAAAAATATATGTGACAACATTATCGGCACACTTCTTAATATTGAAGGCAAGACAAAAGATACCTTAAAATCTAGGATTGATTTGACACACCTGGGTATCAGAGAGGATTTGCAGGTGCAAGATGAAGGTAAACCACGGGATATGGCACCAGTTGTGTACGTCTTGGACAAGGTAAAAAGAAAAGAATTCTACGAGGTCCTGTCACGTGTGAGATTCCCACATGAATTTGCTTCCAACCCTGAAAGGAGAGTCAGTGCAGATGGAAACAAGGTACAAGGGTCAAAAACTCATGACTGCCACACCCTACTTCAAAGGGTTTTACCTGTTATCCTTAAAGGATTGGGCCGCCCTGACTTATACAGAGCAGTTGCAGAGTTGGGACAATTCTTCAGGGAACTCTGCAGTAGAAATATCAGGATAGATGCTTTGGAGCGTCTTAGAGACAAGATACCAACTATCATATGCGACCTTGAGAAGATATACCTCCAGCCTTCTTTGATGTGATGGTGCATTTGGCTGTTCATCTACCTGATGAGGCACTACTGAGAGGTCCAGTACAGTATGGCTGGATGTACCCTATTGAAAGCCGGCTAGGCACTTTCAAGGGCTATGTTAGGAACAGAGCTAGACCCGAGGGTTCCATTGCAGAGACCTACATTGCTACAGAAGCGTTGACATTCTGCTCAAAATACATTGAAACAGTTGATCAGCTTAGCAAAGAGGTGGATGAAGACAATCCCGGGCTCAATGTTTTCGATTATTTTGTTCGAGTTACAGGGAAGAGTCGACAAGAGGACAAACCTAAAGATTTGGACAAAATGGTTTGGTATGTGTTGAATAAATGTCCTGAGAAACTACCTTATATGAAGTAAGTGCTAAGTACTACAGCTTATACATCGTAATCTACTAAACTTGCAGCACATTCTTATATATTTAGATGTTTGACGCGATCACTATGTTGTGCAGCTCTACAAAAAGGAGTTACTGCCGCAAAATCCAAGAAACATTGACAAACTGGTTATGGCAGGATTTGCGAAATGGTTCAAGAGCCATGTAAGCTTTTGAATTGCACTGTTAGTTTTTTTAATATATTGAGTACATAATTTGACCATCTTGTCTATTTTCTAACCATAGGTTAAGAAGATGCGGGAGGATGGGCAGGCAGTTGATGATGCCCTTTACTCACTAGAAATGGGTCCTGATACTCGGGTAAGACATTATGAATCGTGCGTTGTTGGAGATGTGCGTTACAACACCCTTGCACAAGACGAAGGCAGGAAGACACAAAACAGTGCCAGCATGAGCACGGATACGTATGACAAAGAGACAACTGAAATGTATGCTAACATAACAGACATTTCTCAGTTGCAGTATATCTCCAGTTTCGAGGATCATCGGTGTGTGGTTCTATTGTGCTGTCGTTGGTATAACCAGTTTTCCAGGATCGCAAAACCCAGAGCTGATGATTATTTCAAATCCATCAATGTCAAGGCGGCATACAAGACCAACGAGCCTTTTATTTTGGCAAATGAAGCAACACATATATTTTTCTTGGAAGGCACATTTGCATGTAGCGATGACTTGAGAGTATTGCAAAGATTTGGGCAGAGGAATTCGTTTAATGAAGTTGCACAACAAGATGATGCTTACACTGCTCCTGATGTACAAGATAACACAGATGTTCCTAATATCTTTGAGAACCATCACGTCAATGACGCTGGCGAAAAGATTGCTTGTCGTGCTGTGGACATACAAGAGTTGATCAAGAAGAAGCCAACGTTCGAGGATGTTGAGGACGAAGAAGAAGAAGACACCGTGGGGAATTATGATTCACACTGATATACATGGCGAAGATGTTGACGCTGCTGCTGCGAATGATGATTACATTGCTTTTGTCGTATTTGCCTGTCAGAAGACGTTTTTTATCTACTATGTGAAATTGTGTTTGATATGACAATTGAAACCTGATGAACATGTTGTTTAGTATTTTCCTGTGAGAACATCACTTGTTATGTATGCTGATTTCTGTTTGGTGATTGTATGATGACTAAAACATGATTACATTGTTGTTTAGTTGTACTCATATTTGGCTGTGAAACTTGAATTTGATGACATAGTTTGATGTTGGACTGCAATTTGCTCAACGTCTTCGAATGAGAACAAAGCTGACTCGACAGGGCCTCTGCTAATTTATTTATTTATTACCAAAAGTGCCACTGCTATTTATTTATTTATGAGCAAAAGGGGATACCCCCTTATTTCCGTTAATAGAAATCTTTAGATGTTCACAACACTACGCCCAGCCAGCTACACATGTTTCATTCATTACTAGTTTCAGCAAAGCGCTCATGTCATAGCCACTGAATACATCACGAGTGCTACATACACTTCAAATAAAGAGACAATAATCCTATAAAGCACATCGATTTTGCCCATTATCTTCACAAGCTCTTTCATCTCCTCATTGCTGTCAAGGACGTTCAGCAGCTGTTGCTTGGCGATGATCAGAGGAAATGCATATTTAACCTTCTGCTCTGCATCTTCCCCTTCTGCCGTTCCTTCAGTTACTTGTCCAACACCCCAACCTGCTGGTATTGGGATTCCTCGGCTAACCAAATAATCAGCGTAGTTGCACTCCCCCACATCAGCAACTTGCCAGAAATACAAATCACACGAACCTTCCCTTTTCTGCACAAATCAAATTGGAAGATCATCAACCAAACTATTAAAAAATCAGCAACTGAAAGCAGCAGAACAACACTTAAAACATATTATTACCCCATGATTCGGGCATTTGTAGAAGACTCGGCCAGGGTTGAGGCTTGTGGTTGAGACGCGACGTATGACTTTTCGTGATTTGCAGCAGTGGCACCACACCAATGGCAGCGGGTTGCGATGAGCAACCGGCTGTGGTGCGTGTGCCGGCGGGGGTGTGATGAGACCCACAGGCGATGGTACGAGTGGCGACTTGGCGCATATTTGGTTGTTGCCTGCTGAAGACCAGGAGGACGAGCAGCGAGCGGACATGGTTGCTGCGGCCAGAGCTTCTGATGCTAGGCAGAGTAAGTAGAGAAGAGGAGAAGCGAATGTTGGATATGTTAGTTCCCTTGCTTGCAGAGTAGCATAGCACCATATATAGTCATAGTCTAGGTTTGGATTCGAACCAGCTACAGGAGCACGTCTCTCTTTTTTCTAAAACTCAGCAACGTCACTTTACTGGTACACTAGCTTGTTCTGTACGCCTTCTCAAGTCTTTGATTCCACCACCTGACATCTGGGACCCACCGGAAGGGCCTCTGTATTTCGAGAAAAAAACATCCCCCCCCGCGCTGACAGGTTGGACACACCAGCTATCTTCGCACGCAAGGAAGTGTCTCCTTATTACGCACAAAAAAATGAATACCCCCCTGCCAGCTGGAACGCAGCATCGTGGGAGGCTGACTTGTGGGCATACCAAGTTGACGGAGACGGAGGGCTTTGTCAACTTATTCAATATGAACGATTCTAGCTCTAGTTACCGTACGATGTTCATCCAACGTCAGTAGTGCTTCTTCAACCTCTTGTCTTCTTGCTCCAGCCACCCAAACAAACACCGGTCGTGCCGCGTGCTCCTGCCTCCCGTGGCCGGCTGTGATGCCGTTGAGGCCTCACTGCCCCTACTACTCCCACCTCTGGCTAGGGCATCCCTCTACTCACCCACATCCCCTTGTTATTCTGCGGCGACGGCAACCTCACACCACAGCCAAACCAGTGAACCCTCGTTCTCCTCTCCGCGTGGACATCCATTGCCGCGTCTTCCCCGGCTCCGCGTCGTCCCCTTCCTAGGCCTCGCCGTCGTCCACCGCCTTGGTGCTCTCGGCGCGGCGTGGTCAATCTGGTCAACGACCGACTTCCATCGGAAGAGTTCCGTACATGGAGAGGCTGACGGCTGGGTCCACAGCCACAACCCAATTTTTTTGTGATTTGCCAAATAAGTCGCTGTGTCAGGCCTATTGGGCTGCAAATCTTTCAAGACAAGGAGAGCTTCATTCGGCTAGCCGAGAAAATGGCCTATCAGTAATGAGAAATGGCTTCTACATTTTTAAAACACATCAAACCGGCAATTAGTTTCAAATATCTTTTTTTTTTCATTTCGAGATTTTAAATTGCATTGATTTTTATGCCTGGACAATTTGTTGGATTTTATATTGATATGCATTTATTTTTAAAATAAGTTTGAATGTGACTAGAAATTTCGGGATTAAAAACAGTTCGGACCGCACCGAAATATGCAAAATTTCGTATAATTTTTTAACCGTGGCCACAATATGGGCTGTAATGCTAACAAAAAGAATATGGGCTCGAAAAAAACCTTAAGAATAAGAAAATGGGCTGTAAATTATTAGAAATAATGGCAGATGAGTTGTATGATGTTTTCCACATATTTGAGGCCTTCCTAAAAAAAGGTTGATGCACAAGCAGTGAATGTTGGATGTCCATCCAACGGCCGTCGTGCTTCTTCAATCTCTGCTCTTCCTGCTCCAGCCGCTCCAACAAGCGCCGGCGTGACTGCCTACTCCCTCCTCCCCGCGGCCGGCTGTGCTGCCGCGCAGGCCTCACCGCCCCACCATACTCCCATCGCTGGCCTAGCCATCCCGCTACTCACCCACACATGCTGTTATTCTCCGGTGACGATAGACAAACCAGTAAACCCTCGTACAGTCGTACTCCCCTCCGCGTGGGAAACAACTGCCGAGTCTTCCCTGCCTCCATGTCGTTCCCTTCCTAGGCCTCGCCATCGTCCACCGCCCTGGTGCTCTCGGCGTGGTGTGGTCAATCTGGTCAACGACCAACTTCCATCGGAAGAGTACTGTACGTGGAGAGGCTGACAGGTGGGTCCACGGCAGCCGCAAGGAAGTGCCTCCTTATTACGTGGAAAATAATTATACCTCCACCTGACAGCGGGGACCCACTGGACGGGCCACCGTATTTGGCGAAAAAAGCGTTTTCCCCCTGACAGCTGGGACCCACCGGACGGGCCACCGTATTTCGCGAAAAAACGTTCCCCCGCTGTCAGCTCGGACCCGCTGGAAGTGCCTCCTTATTACGCCAAAAAAAATGAATACTCCCCCCTGCTAGCTGGGACCCAGTATAGTGGGAGGCTGACTTGTGGGCCTACTAAGTCGACGGGGACGGAGGGCTTTGTCAAATTAGTCAATATGCACGATTCTAGCTCCATTGACCGTACGATGTCCATCCAACGGCCGTAGTGCTTCTTCAACCTCTAGTCTTCTTGCTCCAGCCGCCCAAACCAGTGCCGGTCGTGCCTCGTGCTCCTGCCTCCCGTGGCCGGCTGCGATGCCGCGGAGGCCTCGCCGCCCTGCTATTCCCACCGCTGGCCAGGGCCTGCGGCGACGACAGCCTGACACCGTAGCCGAACCAGTGAACCCTCATACTCCTCTCCGCATGGGCTTACACTGCCCCGTCTTCCCCGGCTCTGCGTCGTCCCCTTCCTAGGCCTCGCCGTCGTCCACCGCCCTGGTGCTCACGGCACGGCATGATCAACGTGGTCAAGGAACGACTTCCATCAGAGGAGTACTGTACATGGAGAGGCTGACAACTGGGTACACGGCAACCGCAAGGAAGTGCCTCCTTATTACGCGGAAAATAATTGTTCCTCCACCTGATAGCAGAGACCCACCGGACGGGCCACCGTATTTGGCAAAAAAAAAACGTTTCCCCCTGACTGTTGGGACCCATCGGACGGGCCACCGTATTGCGCGAAAAAACGTCCCCCCCCCGCGCTGTCAGCTCAGACCCACCAGAAGTGCCTCCTTATTATGCACAAAAAAATGAATACTCCCCCAGCTGGTTGGGACCCACCTTGGTGGGAGGCTGACTTGTGGGCCTACTAAGTTGACGGGGACATGTGCTTTGTCAACTTAGTCAATATGAAAGATTGTAGCTCCAGTGACCGTACGATGTCCATCCAACGGCCATAGTGCTTCTTCAACCTCTAGTCTTGTTGCTCCCAAAGCACCGCCGTTCATGCCGCATGCTCCTGCCTCCCGTGGCCGACTGTGCTGCCGCAGAGGCCTCACCGCCCCCTACTATTCCCACTGCTGGCCAGGCCATCCCTCTACTCACCCACATCCCCTGTTATTCCGCGGCGACGACAGCCTCACACCGCAGCGAACCACTGAACCCTCGTACTCCTCTACGCGTGGGCATCCACTGCCGCGTCTTCCCCGTCTCAGCGTCGTCCCCTTCCTAGGACTCGCCGTTGTCCATCGCCCTGGTGCTCTCGGCGCGACGTGGTCAACATGGTCAAGGAACGGCTTCATCGGACATGGACTGTACGTGGAGAGGTTGACAGCTGGGTCCATCGCCGCAGCAAGGAAGTGCCTCCTTATTACGCGCAAAATAATTATTCCTCCACCTGACAATGGGGATGGGCCACCGTATTTCGCGAAAAAAATGTTTCCCCCTGACTGCTGGGACCCACCAGCTACATCTTTGCTCGCAAGGAAGTGCGTCCGGGCAAAAAAAAACTATTTTCCCCCTGACTACTGGGACCCAGCAGCTACATCTTCGCGCGCAAGGAAGTGCCTGACAATCGGGACCCACCTGGTCGAAGCGTACGTAGTGTTGTCATTCTGGTCGTGAACATGTACGTACATACTGGTCGATGTAGAGGCGCGCATGTGTCATAGTAGAGGCGCGCACGTAGCATGTACACGTACGTACATCGGCCAGTGTGCAAGAAAGAAAATACGACCACATACGTACATACGAGCAGGGTCTCGAACACCTACTCGCGCATACGTACGGCCAGGGCTCGTGTACATGGTTGGGTCGGAACGGAGAAACATCATCGTCGTCGTGTTCATGGGGAGCCAACCGGCTGGGTCGGAACGGAATGCGTCGTCGTGTTCATCGGGAGGTCTTGGATGGAACAGCCGATGGAAACGAGGCCTGGTGTACCGCAGAACGGAGGAAATGGCCTTGTGTTCGACCGGCCACGTTCGAAGTGGGATCCTGTTCATCGGGATGGGTCTGGCGTACCGCAAAACGAAGGAAACGGACCTCCTACGGTCTAAACGGGTGTCCTGTTGATCGGGAGGGGTGTGGCGTACCCCAAAACGGAGGAAACAGACTTGTGTTGGAGCGCTACAGTCGAAACGGGGGTCCTATTCATCGGGATGGGTGTGGCGTACCGCAAAATGGAGGAAACGGAGTGGTGTTGGAGCGCTACGGTCGAAACGGGGGTCCTGTTCATCGGGAGGGGTGTGGCGTACCGCAAAACGGGACTCCACGGGATATTGTTCATCACCACCGTCGACCCCCTCCAGCCTCCACGGGCTACTTTTCATCCACCGTCGACCTCCTCCAGCCTCCTCCTGCGACTGTTCAGCCTCCACCGCGCGCTACTCGACGGGCTACTGTTCAACCAGCCCTCTCCACGGGCTCCTGTTCAACCACCCCTCCACGGGCTACTGTTCATCCAGCCCTCCACCATCTACTGTTCATGCAGCCCTCCACGGGGTGGTCCTGTTCATGCAGCCCTCCACGGGGTCCTGTTCATGCAGCCCAACCGGCTCGATCGAACGGGGTCCTGTTCATGCAGAGGCAACACCACGGGGTCCTGTTCAGCCATCCCCACCGGGAACTTGTAGCGACCAGACCTCAGACAGTCTGATCTCCATGCATCAGTGTCATCCCTGGATCAGTAATGCTGACACGCATGGTACTCGAAGGATTTATAACAGAGTAGCAATCACACACTTATTACATCGATAGTCCAACGATGAATTTATTACAAATAATATGGCTGAAGGCCATCTAACACGATAACAGCGGAAGGCTTGGAAGATAAGTGAGTCCATCAACTCTAGCGGCATCACTGAGTATAGAACCACGACCTAAAAGGGGCATCTTACTCGTCGTCTGAAAAGCCTGCAACATGAAACGTTGCAGCCCGAAAAACGGGTCAGCACATGGAATATGCTGGCAAAGTAACACAAGAGATGCAATGAAAGTAAGACTATACTATATGCAATATGGCTGGTGGAAAGCTCTATGGTTAAGTTTTTGCATAAAGCCATTTTTACCCTACTTCAAAGGAATGTATTTTAATTAACTATCATGGTAGTTGAAACATCGTTGAGAATATAGACATCCTCTCAACCCCAATTAAAAGTAATCATTAAACCCAACAAAATTAAATTAAAGTAACATGTTGAGATGCACATGATAATCCAAGTACCAGATACTCAAGATGCCCATAACCGGGGACACGGCTAATCATGGTCAGTTTGTACACTCTGTAGAGGTTTGTGCACTTTCCCCATAAGACTCGATCGCCTCCGTTTGGTTTCTCGCACTGCCTGGTGTTTGAGAAACGGATGACCGAGACACAGTCTTTCCAAAGAGGTCCCCTTAACCAGATAGATAGGCCGGTACACCTACAAAACCCAACTACATCTGCTAGCCCATCATGGAAAGGTTTCCCACAACTTACTCAACTATGCCAGAGCCCATATTGGCATGTGGCTACACACGGAAGTTTCTAGTATGAAAAATCTCATGATCCCTTTGAGCCTGGGTGGCGGTCCAAAAGAAAAACAGGCAATCCTGGAATACCCATATGCCTCAATCCACCTAGACGTGTATTAAAGTTGCCACCTTAAGTTGAACCATTAATTAACAACTCACATCTGTAATGGATTTCACTCAAACCCAAACCACGTCTACGAGCATAGCATGTCCTAACAGCAAACGTAGAGTAACTCCCAAGGGTTTGAATGTAATGTAGGTAATAGGTACTACCTCAATCTACTTCCCAATCCCACAAGTTAATTGATCCTATTCATGCAATGTGTGAGGGATTTGACTAATGCAATTAAAACTGGGTAATTGGAAAGCATGATCAAAGTGTTACTTGCCTTGCTGATGATCCGCAAAACCTAGAGACTCAAAGTAGCAAGCGGCGCACTCCGGGTACTCTATCACAATCAAACAACAAGCATACAATAAGTACTTAAATAATGCACGGGTAAAACTCAAATAAGAGATCTAACCAGAAAGTTCAACTTAAGAACTCCGGTTTGCAAAAAGAATCAACTCGAAAGAAGCAACGAAACTCAAACTGCAAAAGAAACGAGCTCCGAATTACTAGTTGGCCTAAAGTCAAATTTTACAGTAGCCAAAACTTTGTTCAAGTTGGTTAAACGTAAAGAGGGCTTCGAGATGAAGATCTGGGATTTTGAATCACCTGATTCCGACTCTCGAGCGAAAAGATAAACGAAAAACAAGATCAGGGCAGAAACCGCGATCGGAAAATTCACGGTTAAATACCCCGAAAAAGAAAAACGACGAACAGGCTAAAAAACGAACGTTCTCTGTCTGTGGTTAACTAACGAAAACCGTTCGTTAAAACGAACGTACGGACGAACGTCCGCTGTTTAACTAAACCGTCGAAAAGCCAATCTAAATCGAAAAAAACAGATCTAGGGTTCTTTTTAAAAAAAAACCGATCTGATCTTTTCAAAAAAAAATATAAATATAATCTACCGCGGCGTCTACCTGAACTCCGGCGGGGGCGGCGGCTCCGGCGAGGTTGGCGGCGGAGCGGCGGAGTCCAGCGGCGCGGCGGCGGCGTCCGGCGGCGGGGGCGGCGCGGGCTGGCGGCGGGGCGGCGCGGGCTGCTAGGGCGGCTAGGGTTAGGCGCGGGCGGGCTGAGGGCGATCGGGCCGGCCTGGGCGCTATATAAAGCCCGGAGTCCCGGTCCGGTACGAGACTAGGTCGGTTTCCGTTTTTTTTAAATAGAGTCCCGGCGCGGTAAAACTGACGAAAGAAATATCAAACGGACTCCAAAATTCCCGAAAGAATATTTCACCGTCCTCAAATAATATTTAGGACAAAGTGAACATTTTTCCCGGACCTAAATGCAATTTTGAAAAACGTGTATTTTTCATATGCAAATAAATCTGAAAATAAATCCAGAAAAATACCAAAAGTGATTTTAAGATTTTTCCTCCAATATTTCTGTTATTTTGGAGAAGTCATATTATCTCCGCTCATTTATTTTATTTAGAAATATTTTTAGGAGAGAAAAATAATTAGAATCACACTGTCCTCGTACCGGTATTCGAGCGAACTCAAATACGAAAACAGTAAAATCCCCAACTCTCTCCGTAGGTCCTTGAGTTGTTTAGAATTTTCGAGGAACGCCACGAGAAAATGCAAAATAATGAAAATGCAATATGATCTATGTATAACATTCCAAATAGAAAATTTGGGATGTTACAAACCTACCCCCCTTAGAATGAATCTCGCCCTCGAGATTCGGCTTGGCTAGAGAACAGGTGTGGGTGGTCCTTGCGTAGATCATCTTCTCGTTCCCAGGTGGCTTCTTCTTCGGTGTGGTGACTCCACTGAACTTTGCAAAACTTGATCACCTTGCTGCGGGTAACTCTACTCGAAAACTCGAGAATCTTAACGGGCTTCTCTTCGTAGGTCAGGTCACTGTCCAACTGAATGGCTTCCAGGGGTACTGTGTCTCTAAGCGGTATATCGGCCATCTCCGCGTGGCACTTCTTCAGTTGCGAAACGTGAAACACGTCGTGCACTCCTGACAATCCTTCGGGTAATTCCAACTTATAGGCAACCTCTCCCATGCGTTCCAAAACACGGTAAGGTCCCACAAATCTCGGGGCTAACTTCCCTTTAACTCCGAAACGTTTAACTCCTCGCAGAGGTGATACTCTCAAGTATGCTCTGTCTCCGATCTCATAGGTTATCTCCTTGCGCTTCGAGTCGGCGTAACTCTTCTGCCTGGACTGAGCTACCTTCAGTCTATCTCGAATCAACTTAACCTTCTCCTCAGACTCTTTGATTAAGTCTGGTCCAAACAACTGTCGGTCTCCAACTTCGTCCCACGACAACGGTGTTCGGCATCTCCTTCCATACAATGCCTCGAACGGTGCCATCTTCAAACTGGCCTCGTAACTGTTGTTGTATGAGAACTCTGCGTAAGGCAAGTTGTCATCCCAACTAGATCCATAATCTAATGCACAGGCTCTAAGCATATCTTCCAATATCTGATTGACTCTCTCCGTCTGTCCATCAGTCTGGGGGTGAAATGATGTGCTAAACTCTAGCCTAGTTCCCAAAGTTTCATGTAACTGATTCCAGAACTTCGAGGTAAACTGAGTTCCTCTATCAGATACAATACTCCTCGGTACTCCATGCAGACATACAATTCTGGTCATGTATATCTTAGCCAACTTTGCACTGGTATATGTGGTTTTCACCGGGATAAAGTGGGCTACCTTCGTCAATCGGTCTACTAGTACCCAGATTGAATCATACCCTGCCTTCGTCCTGGGCAATCCGGTGATAAAATCCATACCAAGCTTCTCCCACTTCCATTCGGGAATCGGCATAGGTTGTAGCAATCCTGCTGGCTTCTGATGTTCTGCCTTTACTCTCTGACACACATCACAAACTGCTACATACTCCGCAATATCTTTCTTCATACCAGTCCACCAGAAAATATCCTTCAAATCCAAATACATCTTAGTATTTCCTGGGTGAATTGAGTATGGTGAATCATGGGCCTCCAGTAAAATCAACTTCCTAATCTCCGGGTCATTGGGCACATAGATTCGATCCTCAAACAATAAGGTGTCGTGCTCATCCTCACGAAAACCTTTAGCTTTTCCTTCGCTCATCTTCTCCTTTATAGCGACAATCTCCTTGTCGGCTTTCTGAGCTTCTCTGATTTTATCCATCAGTGTAGACTGGATTTCTAGTGTTGCTACATAGCCTCTCGGAACTATCTCCAACCGTAGTTCTCGTAGGTCCTCGGCTAACTCCTTTGGAAACTCCTCCATCATTAGGGTATTGACATGGCTCTTACGGCTTAGCGCATCAGCTACTACGTTAGCCTTTCCGGGATGATAATGCAATCTCATGTCATAATCCTTAATGAGTTCCAGCCATCTCCTTTGCCTAAGATTCAACTCCTTCTGAGTGAATATGTACTTCAGACTCTTATGATCCGTATATACTTCACAGTGGTTTCCTATGAGAAAATGTCTCCACGTCTTCAATGCATGCACTACGGCTGCTAATTCCAAATCGTGGGTGGCATAGTTCATCTCATGAAGTTTCAGTTGTCGTGAAGCATACGAAACAACTCTTCCTTCCTGCATAAGAATTGCTCCAAGTCCTCGACGTGAAGCGCCGCAGTACACCTCATAATCCTTATGTTGATCTGGCATAATCAACACAAGGGATGATACCAACCGTTTCTTCAACTCCTGGAAACTAGTCTCACATTCTTCGGTCCAACTAAACTTGGTTTCCTTCTTCAACAACTCCGTCATTGGCTTTGCAATCTTCGAGAAATTTTCGATAAATCTCCGGTAGTATACCGCGAGTCCAAGAAAACTCCGGATCTCTCCAACGGTTGTCGGTGCTTCCCAATTGGTCACAGTCTCCACCTTGGCGGGGTCTACTGCTATTCCTTCTCCAGATATAACATGTCCGAGGAATCCGACTTCCTTCAACCAAAACTCACATTTGCCAAACTTGGCATACAACTGGTGCTCTCTGAGCTTCTCCAATACCAAACGCAAATGCTCTTCATGCTCCTCTTCATCCTTCGAGAAGATCAAAATATCATCTATGAACACTACGACGAACTTATCCAAATACTCCATGAACACTGTGTTCATCAGGTTCATAAAGTATGCCGGTGCGTTTGTCAGACCAAACGACATAACGGTGTACTCATACAACCCATACCTAGTGGTAAAGGCCGTCTTAGGGATATCTTGCTCTCGAATCTTCAATTGATGGTACCCTGATCGCAGATCGATCTTCGAAAATACCTTAGATCCTTGCAACCTATCGAACAAATCATTGATCATCAGCAACGGGTACTTATTCTTGATCGTTACTTCATTCAATCCACGGTAATCAACAACCATTCTTAACGATCCATCCTTCTTCTCCACTAGAAGTACTGGCGAACCCCAAGGCGAAGAACTTGGGCGTATGAATCCTTTATCCAGTAACTCCTTAATCTGCTTCTTAATTTCCTCCAAATCCTTTGCGGGCATCCTATATGGTCTCTTAGAAATCGGCTCGGTGCCTGGCAAAAGTTCAATCAAAAACTCTATATCTCTATCCGGTGGCATGCCAGGTAACTCCTCTGGAAACACATCCGGATAATCCTTCACTACTGGCACTTCCTCTTGAACAACTCCCGTGAGAGAATGTACTTGAGTCCTTGTAGGCGAATGCCTAGATACATACTTAATCCTTTTTCCCTCCGGGGTGAGCAAAATATACTTACTGGCACAGTCAATATTACCTCCATACTGCGATAGCCAATCCATACCTAATATCACATCCAATCCTTGTGACTCCAGAACTATTAGGTCAGAGGGGAAAGTGTGGCGTCCTATGGTCAATGGCGTCTGAAAACATCCTTGGTGTGCCATATAATCTGCTCCGGGTGAACTTACTAACATGGGGGTCTTAAGAACTCGGGTGGAAATCCTATGTCTATTTACGAATCCCCTCGAAATGTATGAATGTGATGCACCAGTATCAAAAAGAACTGTTGCGGTAAATGTCTTAACCAAAAACTTACCGACAACAGCATCTGGTTGCTCTTCTACCTCCTCCACGGTCACGTGGTTCACTTGTCCTTTATTGAACGGGTTGGGCTTCTTCCCGGCGCTTCCATTACCGTTCCCATTCTTAACTTCAGGGCATTCATTGGCATAATGTCCATTCTTCCCACACTTGTAACAAGTGACATGGCTTATCCCTCTTGGTGGGTGTGGATGGTGCAGGGCGGTTCTGGTTTCCATTGGCTCCATTCCCATTCCCATTACCATTGCCATTCTTGGTGCCATTGTGGTTGTGTGAGCTACTTCCTCCATGGGTATGCTGAAACTGTCCTACTTCTTTAGGGGTAAAGCGAGGCTTCTGCTGAGCTCCAGAATTATACTTCCCTTGCCCATACTTCCTCTTGCGACTCTCAATCTGTTGATGCTTCCTTTCAATCATCAGGGCTCGGTCAACCAATTCCTGATAGTTATTGAAAGTTGCCACCATCAATTGTACACTCATCTCATCATTCAGCCCTTCCATAAATCTCTCATGCTTCTTGGCATCTGTGGCCACATCATCTGGGGCATAACAAGATAGGGTACTAAACTCATCCACGTACTGAGCCACAGTACGATTTCCTTGTCGCAAATTGCGAAACTTCTGCTTCTTCATACTCATGGCTCCAGTCGAGACATGGGCAGTACGAAAAGCTTGCTGAAACTGATCCCAAGTCACATTGGCTACGGGGTAAGTGGCTGTGTAGTTTTCGCACCATGCTGCGGCTGGTCCAGACAACTGGTGTGCGGCAAATCGCACCTTCTCAACATCCGGGCAATTGGCGGTGGTCAAATCCCTTCCAATCTTGCGTAGCCAGTCATCAGCCACAATTGGTTCGATGCTGCTAGCAAACACAGGTGGTTGCAACCTTAAGAAACGTGTCAGGTTGTCCACAGGTGGTGGTGGCGGAGGGTTGTTGTTGTTGTTCTGGTTGTTCTGGGTGTTCTGGACAAGAAGTTGCATCAGGGTGTTCTGCTGCTGGATCAACTAGGTGAGCTCAGGGGGAAACTCGAATTCACGTCTTGGAGGCATCTGATGGGTGTAGAGGGAAGAGATTAGAATAGAAAAGAGGTCTAAGGGAAATCACTACCCATATGCACATGAGACAAACACAATCATATCACACCAATCAATTTGAAACAAGGTCTTATAAATCTAATGATCATTTACAAAAGTGCTCTAAATCTAATACTTGGTGGTAAACTACTGGTCATAGGGTGGTCATCTAAAAATATTGGTCGGCAGAGGATTCCATAATATCTGCCCCAGCTTCATCTTCATAGTCTTCATCCTTACTATCCTCAGTTTCCGAATCCGTGTCATCTATGATGATATAATCTTCCGGTGGAATCTCCTTGGGTTCTTCTTCCTCGTCTTCTTCTCCCATGAGTATCCCTAACTTCCGGGTCAAATCATCATTCTTCTCCACAAGTATCTTCATCTCCTCCTCATATCCGTCGCGTGTAGACTTGAGTTCTTCTTCTAGCTCCAAATTCCTATTCAGGGCCTTCTTCAAATCTATCATCCCAGCACACATCTGGTGCTCCTGGCGACGAATGTGGTGGTTCAACTCCTGGATGAAAGCTGCTATGGATATACCCTTCCTAGTGCTGATCATATCCCAGTTCTCATCTCGGCGTCCACAAATCTGGTAGATAGTGTCCTTTAGCTCTTGTTTGTAGACTTCTCCAATCCTTCCCATAGCAATGTAGGCTGCCATACTCCTTCCGAGGCTCCATGTGGGTGCATTAAAGGAAAATGCTATGAGTGGGGTGACGGGTGCATACGTCCTTCCTGGAACTTGGTCTTGAATAAACCAACGCTCCTCCTCAGGTAGAGTGGCATTGTAGGTTCCAGTGAAACTTGGTAATCCAATGTGTAGATATCTGGTGACTTCCTTCAGGTGTCGTCCAAATGGCGTGTCGTCATCCGGTTGCATGAACTTGTGCTTTGCTTCCACCATCCTAAAGAATAGAAAAGATGAGGAGTCAGAAGAGAGAAGAGTAGATAATGTTCTAGGGCTTGTCTTAGTGGTCGTGTCCTACAGTCAACGTGTGCTCTGATACCATCTTTGTAGCGACCAGACCTCAAACAGTCTGATCTCCATGCATCAGTGTCATCCCTGGATCAGTAATGCTGACACGCATGGTACTCGAAGGATTTATAACAGAGTAGCAATCACACACTTATTACATCGATAGTCCAACGATGAATTTATTACAAATAATATGGCTGAAGGCCATCTAACACGATAACAGCGGAAGGCTTGGAAGATAAGTGAGTCCATCAACTCCAGCGGCATCACTGAGTATAGAACCACGACCTAAAAGGGGCATCTTACTCGTCGTCTGAAAAGTCTGCAACATGAAACGTTGTGTGACGCCCCCGATTTGACCGTACACTAATCATGCACGCAAATGTGTACGACCAAGATCAGGGACTCACTGAAAGATATCACAACACAACTCTAGACACAAATTAAAATAATACAAGCTTTATATTACAAGCCAGGGGCCTCGAGGGCTCGAATACAACAGCTCGAAAACACAAGAGTCGGCGGAAGCAATAATATCTGAGTACAGACATAAGTTAAACAAGTTTGCCTTAAGAAGGCTAGCATAAATATAGCAACGATCGAAAAGGCAAGGCCTCCTGCCTGGGACCTCCTAACTACTCCTCGAAGCCGAACTCCATGTAGAAACATCATCGGGATCTTCTGGCTCCTGGACTCCACCATCTGGTTGCATCATCCGAGAAGAAGGAACAAAAGGGGAAAAGGGGGAGAGAAGCAACCGTGAGTACTCATCCAAAGTACTCGCAAGCAAGGATCTATCCTACATATGCAATGGTATCAGTGTAAAGGGGTAATATATGTGGGTTAAACTGCAGAATGCCAGAATAAGAGGGGGATAGCTAATCCAAACGAAGACTACGCTTCTGGCCACCTCCATCTTGCAGCATTAGAAGAGGGTAGCTGGAAAGTAACAAGTGTCAAAGCTTCTGGCAGCCTCCGTCTTGAGTAGCAGAAGAGTGCACCAAGTAACATCGTATAGCATAATCCTACCCGGCGATCCTCCCCTCGTCGCCCTGTGGGAAAACGATCACCGGGTTGTATCTGGAACTTGTCTGGGTGTGTTTTGTTAAGTATCAAGTTCTAGTTGTCATGAGGTCAGAGTACAACTCCGGGTCGTCCTTTTACCGAGGGACACGGCTATTCGAATAGATTAACTTCCCTGCAGGGGTGCACCACATAACCCAGCACGCTTGATCCCATTTGGCCGGACACACTTTCCAGGGTCATGCCCGGCCTCGGAAGATCAATACGTCGCAGCCCTACCTAAGCACAACAGAGAGGTCAGCACGCCGGTCTAAACCCTAAGCGCACGGGGGTCTGGGCCCATCGCCCAATGCACACCTACACGTTGCGAGGGCGGCCGGTAAGCAGACCTAGCCTCTCCTAATACCAGAGTAGGCTTTCCAGTCCAATCCGGCGCGCGCCGCTAAGTCGCTGACGTCAAGAAGGCTTCGGCTGATACCACGACGTCGAGTGCCCATAACTGTTCCCACGCAGCTGGTTAGTGCGTATAGACCAAATGGCCAGACTCAGATCAAATACCAAGATCCCGTTAAACGTGTTATTATGAAATAATCGCGGACAACGACCAGGGCCAGGCCCACCTGTCTCCTAGGTGGTCGCAACCCGCCCTGTCGCTCCGCCACAAAGTAACCATCAGGGGACTGTCGAGAACCCAGGCCCACCACTACCTGGGTGGAACCACCTGCCCCTTCAGCCCCCATATCCGAATCATCATCATGTGTATGTAAAATGTATGTAGTATATACCCGTGATCACACCCAAGTGATCACGGCCCGATAGAATAGCAGGGCAGACGGACAAGGGTGTAGGGCCACTGATGGTATACTAGCATCCTATACTAAGCATTTAGGATTGCAGGTAAAGTATCAACAATCGTAGCAACAATGACAGGCTATGCAGCAGAATAGGATTATCGAAAGCAGTAACATGCTACACTACTCTAATGCAAGCAGTCGAGAGAAGAGTAGGCGATATCTGGTGATCAAAGGGGGGGCTTGCCTGGAAGCTCTGCAGACGAAATGAATCTTCGGAAGCGCGGCCGTAGTCGAACACCGAAGCATCAATGGTCTCGGGGTCTATCACAGTATCGGAGTCTACCAAAAATAAGCAACGAAGGGGAAACAAATGAATAACAAAGCAAACAATAGCACACAAAGCATAACATGGAAATACGCGGTGCTACGTGTGACCTAACGCAGTGCTCGGTGATACAAGCGAAGAGGAATAACATCCGGGAAAGTATTCCCGGTGTTAGGCATTTTCGGGCAGATGAAACGGAGGGAAAAGTTGCATGTTCGGTATGATAGAGATGTGTGGCGGACGAACGAACCACGTATTCGGATTCGTCTCGTCGTTCTGAGTAACTTTCATATATAAATTATTTTCATCCGAGTTACGGTTTAAAAGATATGATTTTCTAAAGGTTTTATTAATTTCTGGAATTTAATTAATTAATTTAAATCTAACATTATCCAGAATAGTAAAAGGTGATGTCAGCATGACATCACCATGACGTCAGCAAGTCAAACCCGGTTGACCAGAGTCAAACTTGACTCGTGGGACCGTGCTGTCATAGACTAGTTTAACTAAGTAGGTTTAATTAAGTTAACTAGTGATTAGGTTTATCTAATCAAGATTAATTAAGTTAATTAATTCTTTAATTAATTAATTAATTAATATTTTATTTATTATTATTTATTTATTTATTTTAACATTTTTCTTCTCTCTTTTTTTTTAATGTTTCAGGGGCTGGGCCCCATGTGGTAGTGGCCGAGGAGCCATGCGGGCTAACGGGCGCTGGGCGCACCCGAGCGGGCGCTCGCCCGCACGGCGGGACGAGGCCGCCGTGGCGCGGACAGCGGTGCGCATGGCCGGCGGCGCGGCGAGCGAAAGGGGGCCGGCGGCGTCCAGGGCGGCCGGAGCGGCCAGGCGTCCGCGCTGGGGCTGAGGGGGGCGGCGGCCCTGGGCGGAGGCGGACGGAGACGGGCTCGACGGCCAGTGGTGTGCGGGCGCGGCCGGGGGCAGGGGGGGCGGACGGGAGCGGCCCAGCAGCGCGCGAGCGGGGGCTGCGGCCACGGCGAGCGGGCGTCGACGGGAGGGAGGCGCGGGCGCGGCCGGGGACAGGGGGGGCGGACGCGGTCGGCGCGGCCAGAGGGCGTGGTGGCGAGGGACGACGGCCGGCGACGGTGGCAGCAGCACGAGGCGCGGGCGGGCAGGCGAGGAGTGCTGTGAGGGGCGAGGCCACGCGCGGGCCGGGTAATTGATGGTCGCGGCGAGCACGCAACGGGCGTGGCCGGGTCGCGCGGTGCTCGCGACGGCCGCGGCGACGTGTGGGACAGAGAGGGGAGGGGAGCTCACGGCGGGGTTGTAGGGTTCGAGGCAGTGGGGTCGAGGTGGCGGTCGAGGACGACGGCGACGGAGGTGAGGCAGCCC
>LR738711.1:257199066-257335903 GCA_902687465.1 Secale cereale | reverse complement strand
GGGGGGGCTATTTAGGCCAGGGAGTGGGCTGGCCGGCTGGGCTGTCCGGCCCAGTTGGCCACGGGCCTTTGCCCCTTTTTTTTGTATTTCCTTTTCTTTATTTTCTTTTACTTCTTATTTGTTTTATTTTAGTTTCAACAACATACAAAAGTGACACCTAAAATAGTGTTACAATTTATGCCACTGCCACAAACAGTTTAGCACTGAAATAAAATAGTTTTGAAATTCTTTATTATTATACAAGCATTTGAATAACTGTTTTGCCACAGTTTATTTATTATATTGTAATTAAACTCTTTATAAAAGTGTGGTTTCTCCACCAATATTACATATGATTTATTTGTTACTTTTAGAACATTTTCGTTTTGATAATTGAAAACTTTTATAGTTTGACTTTACTTATAAATTCGAATCCGAACCGGTTTCGAACTAACACTAGATTATCAACAGTAATTGCGGTGATTTGTCGTCATTAGTAGAGGGTTACTGTAGCTTAACTATCCGGTCGTCACACGTTGCAGCCTGAAAAACGGGTCAGCACATGGAATATGCTGGCAAAGTAACACAAGAGATGCAATGAAAGTAAGACTATACTATATGCAATATGGCTGGTGGAAAACTCAATGGTTAAGTTTTTGCGTAAAGCCAATTTTTCCCTAATTCAAAGGAATGTATTTTAATTAACTATCATGGTAGTTGAAACATCGTTGAGAAGATAGACATCCTCTCAACCCCAATTAAAAGTAATCATTAAACCCAACAAAATTAAATTAAAGTAACATGTTGAGATGCACATGATAATCCAAGTACCAGATACTGAAGATGTCCATAACCGGGGACACGGCTAATCTTGATTAGTTTGTACACTCTGCAGAGGTTTGTGCACTTTCCACACAAGACTCGATCGCCTCTGTTTGGTTTCTCGCACTTCATGGTGTTTGAGAAACGCATGACCGAGACACAGTCTTTCCGAAGAGGTCCCCTTAACCAGATAGATAGGCCGGTACACCTACAAAACCCAACTACATCTGCTAGCCCATCATGGAAAGGTTTCCCACAACTTACTCAACTATGCTAGAGCCCATATTGGCATGTGGTTGCACAAGGAAGTTTCTAGTATGAAAAATCTCATGATCCCTTTGAGCCTGGCTGGCGGTCCAAAAGAAAAACAGGCAATCCTGGAATACCCAGATGCCTCAATCCACCCAGATGTGTATTAAAGTTGCCACCTTAAGTTGAACCATTAATTAACAACTCACATCTGTCATGGATTTCACTCAAACCCAAACCACGTCTACAAGCATAGCATGTCCTAACAGCAAACGTGGAGTAACTCCCAAGGTTTGAATGTAATGAAGGTAATAGGTACTACCTTAATCTACTTCCAAATCCCACAAGTTAATTGATCCTATTCATGCAATGTGTGAGGGGTTTGACTAATGCAATAAAAACTGGGTAATTGGAAAGCATGATCAAAGTGTTACTTGCCTTGCTGATGATCCGCAAAACCTAGAGACTCAAAGTAGCAAGCGGCGCACTCCGGGTACTCTATCGCAATCAAACAACAAGCATACAATAAGTACTTAACTAATGCACGGGTAAAACTCAAATAAGAGATCTAACCAGAAAGTTCAACTTAAGAACTCCGGTTTGCAAAAAGAATCAACTTGAAAGAAGCAACGAAACTCAAATTGCAAAAGAAACGAGCTCCGAATTACTAGTTGGCCTAAAGTCAAATTTTACAGTAGCCAAAACTTTGTTCAAGTTGGTTAAACGTAAAGAGGGCTTCGAGACGAAGATCTGGGATTTTGAATCACCTGATTCCGACTGTCGAGCGAAAAGATAAACGAAAAACAAGATCAGGACAGAAATCGCGATCGGAAAAATCACGGTTAAATACCCCGAAAAAGAAAAACGACGAACAGGCTAATGAACGAACGTTCGCTATCTGTGGTTAACTAACGAAAACTGTTCGTTAAAACGAACGTACGGACGAACGTCCGCTGTTTAACTAAACCGTCGAAAAACCAATCTAAACCGGAAAAAAACAGATATAGGGTTCTTTTTTTAAAAAAAAAACCTATCTGATCTTTTCAAAAAAAATATAAATATAATCTACCGCGGCGTCTACCTCAACTCCGGCGGGGGCGGCGGCTCCGGCGAGGTTGGCGGCGGGGCGGCGGAGTCCAGCGGCGCGGCGGCGGCGTCCGGCGGCGGGTGCGGCGCGGGCTGGCGGCGGGGCGGCGCGGGCTGCTAGGGCGGCTAGGGTTAGGCGCGGGCGGGCTGAGGGCGAGCGGGCCGGCCTGGGCGCTATATAAAGCCCGGAGTCCCGGTCCAGTACGAGACTAGGTCGGTTTCCGTTTTTTTTTAAATAGAGTCCTCGCGCGGTAAAACTGACGAAAAAAATATCAAACGGACTCCAAAATTCCCGAAATAAATTTTCACCGTTCTCAAATAATATTTAGGACAAAGTGAACATTTTTCCCGGACCTAAATGCAATTTTGAAAAACGCGTATTTTTCCTATGCGAATAAATCCGAAAATAAATCCAGAAAAAGTGATTTTAAGATTTTTCCTCCAATATTTCTGTTATTTTGGAGAAGTCATATTATCTCCGCTCATTTATTTTACTTAGAAATATTTTTTGGAGAGAAAAATAATTAGAATCACACTGTCCTCGTACCGGTATTCGAGCAAACTCAAATACGAAAACGGTAAAATCCCCAACTCTCTCCGTAGGTCCTTGAGTTGTTTAGAATTTTCGAGGAACGCCACGAGAAAATGTAAAATAATGAAAATGCAATATGATCTATGTATAACATTCCAAATAGAAAATTTGGGATGTTACAGAACTGTTCATGCAAACCCCCCGGCAACGCTCACTATTCATTCAGAGGCAGCATCGATCGACTTCATTTAGCAGAAGTAGCAAAGGAATCGCTCGATCGGGTTCAGTTAACAGCCATCGATCGATCGCTCGGGTTCAGTAACGCGTAGCCTGCAGTGCAATCGCTCGGCTTCAGTTATAGCCCAACGTCTCGCTCGGGTTCAGTTAGATCCCAACGCCTTGCACCCACGCGCGTGCGTGTACGAGAGAAATGTGCATCGCTCGGCCCCGACCATCCACCGTAACTAGGAACACCCCGATATTTTCCTCGCCCTCGCTTCTACCACGGGGTTTTCAGCCATGGACGGCCCAAAGAATGTCATGCAGTTGCGTCTCCGGCCTTCCTAGGACGAAAAGCCTATTTTCTGTCATGAGTTTTTGTCATAGAAGTAGGACCCCACCACATCTATTATGATATCGTGTTTTGTCACAATTATTGTCATAGAAGTGTCATAAGTATGACAGAAAAAAGTTTCATTCGGCCCAAAATATTACAGATGTGTCTTTTTTTGTAGTGGTCCTTGATGCTTGTTGTCATATCTTATATTTGTCGACAAACAAAATTGACTGATGGTTGATTGTCTCTACCATCAGTTGGGAACATAGAGATTTCCTTGAAGGGGGAATTCTAGACTGTATGGAACAAAAATAATAGAAACATATGCAAATACAATTTACTATATATAGATGAGTTTGATATCGGAAGAAAGACATGTGCCCGTATTATTCTCCTACTCACTGATATGCACCTGATTAGAGATGATATACTAATTACATGGATATCCTGACATTTAGTGTGCATATATAGGTTCGCTTATGATGTACTATTGGTAGACTTTTCCACTCAATATGACCACATTGAAAATCAAATGCGCATAAATACTTATGAGAGTAGACGATATTTTATTTTTGTTGGGACTGTTCTCTGAAGGTCTGTGTTGATCCCACTCTCCTGCATTTTTTGCTTTCACACTTACTAGGACTCCCGTAATATCCACATTATGAAATGGGCGATAATCGGCGACCCTATTTACATCAGTGATGATGAAGGTATGGGTGTATATATAGAGTAATAGTGCCGGTGTCTCTAATTCCTGTTAACGATGTTGTTTTCGACATTGATTGCCTCAAATTTTTAGGTAAGCGCGCCACCCTAAATGCCAACGTGCCAAGAAGAGAAGGGGTCAAGCTCCATGTAGCGAACCATGTCTTTGTGAGAGAACCTTAACAAGAGGTAGCATGATGGCCTTATGCCATCATTCAATAGATTGTTCTTTGCATGTTAAATGAACTCTTACATCGTTGTTCAATATATTCTTCTTCACATGTTAAACTGAACCCTTAGACTCGACACATATGATCAATATGGTGCGAACTTTGAACACGAGTATGGGGCAAATTATCGCTCACTATCCACAAGGGGTCAGTTAAAAGAACTTAACCGTGTTATCCATGATTTTTTTTGCTATATCTTAATTGGCTAAACTAAATAATCACAACAGGTTCATGTGATATGACATGTGAGAAGTCGAAAGCGAAGACAAGAAGTTAACAA
Organism: Secale cereale; assembly: GCA_902687465.1. Classification (NCBI taxonomy): domain Eukaryota; kingdom Viridiplantae; phylum Streptophyta; class Magnoliopsida; order Poales; family Poaceae; genus Secale; species Secale cereale. Next base: position 257,331,461 of record LR738711.1, on the reverse strand, counting down.
ATAGTTTTCTTTAGTTTAACCGTATAGGTTCCTTATCTTGCATTGGCGTTCTTGCTTGACTTTGTTGTCTAATAACTCTACTCTTTGTATTTAATTTAATGTGAATTGATAGTCCTGGCTTAGTTTTGGGATTAAAAAATATTTCCCTTTTATCATGATCCTCTATATCACTTGTTCTACTGATTAAATATTTCTAGCTCACCTTGCTCTTGGCATACCTAACATTGTTCCTGGTTTACTTTTGGATCAAAATCTATGTTTCCCCTTATTCATGAGCTTCCATATAAGTAGTTCTACTAACTAAATATATCCTTCTTGCCTTTCTTTTGGTACATCTATCTGCTTCACCCTTTTGCATGACTTTGAAAAAATGGTGTGTACTGAACTTGGTTATCATGCTTTTTTATGGTACATCCTTAATGTACTGAGATAAGCCATCCTGACCAACTGGTCTAATTCCCTGTGGGAGCAGTAAACACTTTGATTAAATGATGGGATAACGTGTTGAGCTTGGCACCTCACGCCGATATTACAATTGCCCTGTCATGTACTCCCTCTGTAAACAAATATAAGAGTGTTTAGATCACTACTTTGGTGATCTAAATGCTATTATAATTATTAATGGAGGGGGTATGATAATTGTTACCTATTTTGGTGTGATTAAATTTTATGGAAAACACTAACGTACCAAGTAACGAAAGGTTTAGATCACATGTAGTGAACCATGTCTGTGTGACAGGACTTTGACTGGATGTAACACGCTAATCTCCATTGCTCGCACATAGAAATATTTTTCATACGTTGGACCAAAACATATGCTAAACATATAGGACCGTAGTTGAGTATTTGCGACGTCTTAAGACATGAATATGTCTATGCAGGTGAATTGGAAATTTCCCCGTGTGAAATCAAGCGACTACTCAATGTTGCCTTATAATCTCATGTTGATGTTGAACTCCATAACGTCTTGCTTCTATCACATATGAATGTTGTTTCCTTTATTTTGTTACAAGTTTGAATGTGTACACTAAACATGTATTCCTACTAAGTTGAGCATTACCTGCTTAACCACAACATTGGGACTAACACTCTCACGCGAAGGTGCGCTCCTGATCTTAAAAAGCATATCCTATCCTATCAGATCAAGAGATAATACTACCATTTGCTTTGGTTGTTGTTCCATTGATCTACAATTTCTTGACAAGCTTTTTATATATTGCGTTATCAAGTTTGTTATGCAATCTTCTACTGTTATGAACATAGTTTTAGAATGCTTAAAATAAATATCAGAGTGCAACTTCATATGATTTCTAGTTAAGAGTAGTCTGTACTGTTTTGTCACCCCAACTAGATAAAAAAGTTTCTACTAGATCTTCTAACATTCAGACATTCGGCACAAACATAATATATCATCTCTTATGACTGATGATTTCCTTATTTCTATTACATTACTGATCTTCCCATTTCGGTTGGCATTGTCTATTGTATATAACTATGAGCTTTGCTTACTTGTACTTATTAGGTTTCTTAGGGTCATCGACTAATATTGCTGCCACTACTTTTGGTTCTTGGTCATTGCTCCGACAAACGTCTCCTTCCCAGGTAATTTTCTTCTGCTTTTATTTTTATTATGTGAGATGTCATTGTTTTTACATTGTGAGATATATTTCACGTTCCTTTGGCTTTGATTTGATTCATCATCCACTACTGCAGCCACCGCTCCTTTGGTTCTTGGTCACATTTGATTTGTCATTGTTTTTCCAAAATAGTGACAGCTTTCAGATAATTTGTCTTTGATTTATTTTTCTTATCTGAGCAAAGTTATTTAAATTTCAAGCCAAGTCATTTTCACTATTATGACAAATTGAGGAGTGTTGAGAAGAATCTCTTTGGGTGTTTTCGCTGAATTTCTCATTAAGTTATGCATAATATGCATATGATGATATGCATGGCATCACTCAAATGTGTGTATTCCTCATGCTGAATTTTAGAATTAGCACTATGTTTTGTTTTCAAGCCTCTCTCGAAATTATCTTTGAGAAAAACACTTTAATAAGTAAGGATTTCTTCTTTTCTGTAGTAGTCCTCAAGTTTATAACTGAAATGATAGATTTTGTCTACTACCTATTAAGTATGCTATGCAAAATATGTTTCAAGTAACTGTACGCATGCATTAGTGATGAAGCTGGTAATTTTCATTTTCTCTCAGGGTTCCTCCATCCACATTTATCTCCTTTTATGATCAGTGGTGAAGAGGGGTATATTCCTAACTATGAAGAGATCGTTAATGGCATCAAGCGGTTTGTCATAAGTGTTGGGATATGAGATCACTAAGGGGCGTTGGTGAAGGAACTATGCCCTAGAGGCAATAATAAAGTTATTATTTATATTTCCTTATATATCTTGATAAATGTATTTTATTCATGCTAGAATTGTATTAACCGGAAACTTAGTACATGTGGGAATACATCGACAAAATAGATTGTCCCTAGTATGCCTCTACTTGACTAGCTCGTTAATCAAAGATGGTTATGTTTCCTAACCATAGACATGCGTTGTCGTTTGATTAACGGGATCACATCATTAGGAGAATGATGTGATGGACAAGACCCATCCGTTAGCTCAGCAATATGATCTTTTAGTTTTTCTGCTATTGCTTTCTTCATGACTTATGCATGTTCCTATGACTATGAGATTATGCAACTCCCGAACACCGGAGGAACACCTTGTGTGCTATCAAACATCACAACCTAGCTGGGTGATTATAAAGATGCTCTACAGGTGTCTTCGAAGGTGTTTGTGGTGTTGGCATAGATCGAGAATATGATTCGTCACTCCGAGTGTCGGAGAGGTATCTCTGGGTCCTCTCGGTAATACACATCGTAATAAGCCTTGCAAGCACGACTAATGAGTTAGTCACGAGATGATGTAATACGGAACGAGTAAAGAGACTTGCTAGTGACAAGATTGAACTAGGTATGATGATAACGACGATCGAATCTCGGGCAAGTAACATACCAATGACAAAGGGAACAACATATGTTGTTATGCGGTTTGACCGATAAAGATCTTCATAGAATATGTAGGAACCAATATGAGCATCTAGGTTCCGCTATTGGTTATTTAATGGAGATGAGTCTCGGTCATGTCTACATAGTTCTCGAACCCGTAGGGTCCGCACGCTTGACGTTCCATGACGATCGGTATTATGAGTTTATGTGTTTTGATGTATCAAAGGTTGTTCGGAGTCCTGGATAAGATCACAGACATGACGAAGAGTCACTAAATGGTCGAGACATAAAGATTGATATATAGGACGACTATATTCGGACACCGAAAGTGTTCTGGAGAAGTTTCAGATAAAATCGTAGTGCCGGAGGGTTATCGGAACCCCTCGGGGGAACTAATAAGCAAATTGGGCCTTAGTGGAGAGAGAGGGGCAGCTAGGGCAGGCCGCGCTCCCCCTCCCAATTGAGTCCGAATGAGACCAGGAAGGGGGGGGGGCGACGCCACCTTTCCTTCTCCCTTTCCCTCTCCTTCCTTCCCCCTCCCCCTCTTGGTGGATTCCTACTAGGAATATGATTCATATTCCTAATAGGAACCCCTCTCTTGGGGCGCACCATAGGGGCCGGCCGGCCTCCCCTTGCTCCTTTATATATGGGGGCAGGGGGCACCCTAGAACACACAAGTTGATTTCCTAGCCATGTGCAGTGCCCGCCCTCCATAGTTACACACCTCGGTCATATCGTTGCAGTGCTTAGGCAAAGCCCCGCGCCGATAACTTTATCATCGCTGTCAGCACTCAGTCGTGCTGGCGAAACTCTCCTGCGACACTCAACTAGATCAAAAGTTCGTGGGACGTCATCAAGCTGAATGTGTGCCGAACGTGGAGGTGCCGTACATTTGGTGCTTGGATCGCGAATACGTTCGACTAGATCAACCGTGGTACTAAACGCTTACGCTTTCGGTCTATGAGGGTACGTGGACACACTCTCCCGCTCTTTGCTATGATTCTCCTAGATAGATCTTGCGTGACCGTAGGATTTTTCTTGAAATACTACATTCTCCAACAGTGACACAAATAGCCAGGTCTATGCGTAGATGATATGCATGAGTAGAACACAATGAGTTGAGGACACTAATAGTCATGCTGCTTACCAGCATGTCATACTTTGATTCAACGGTATTGTGATATGAAGCGGCCTGGACCGACATTACATGTACGCTTACGCGAGACTAGTTTCACCGTTACGAGCTGATATGTCTCCAACGTATCTATAATTTTTTATTGTTCCATCCTATTATTTATGATGTTTTGGATGTTTAATGGGCTTTGTCATACACTTTTATATTATTTTTGGGACTAACCTACTAACCCAAAGGCCTAGTCCAGATTGCTGTTTTTTGCCTGTTTCAGGGTTTTACAGAAAAGGAATATCAAACTGAGTCCAAATGGAATGAAACCTTCGGGAGAGATTTTTTTTGGAGAAAATCACGCATGGGTGACTTGAGAACCACGGAGTAGGGGCCACGTGGTGCCCACGAGGGTGGGGTGCGCGCCCCCCCTAGGGCGCGCCCCCTGCCTTGTGGGTCCCACGTAAGGCCCCCGGTACCCTCCTTCCTCCGATATAAGCCTACGTACCCCGAAACCATCAGAACAACAGAGAAAACACTAGTTCCACTGCCGTAACCTTCTGTTCCCATGATATCCCATCTTGGGGCCTGTTCCGGAGCTCCGCCGGAGGGGCGATCTACCACGGAATGCTTCTACATCATCATCATCGCCTCACCATGAGTTGTGAGTAGTTTACCATAGACCTTCGGGTCCATAGCTAGTATCTAGATGGCTTCTTCTCTCTCTTTGGATCTCAATACAAAGTTCTCCTCGGTCTTCGAGGAGATCTAGTCGATGTAATCTCTTTTTACGGTGTGTTTGTCGAGATCCGATAAATTGTGGGTTTATGATCAAGATTATCTATGAGAAATATTTGGTTCTTCTCTGAACTCTTTATGTATGATTATAATATCCTTGCATGTCTGAAAGTGCAGTATATCGACTAGAGGGGGTGAATAGGCGATTTTTATGAAATGCTTCAATACATGGTAGTTTCGAAGACAAACGATAAGCTCAAGCTTATTAGTATGCAGCGGAAAGTAGAATACACTAGATAAGACATAGTCATGTATTCAATGACGTGAAAGCATGAAGACTAATAGCAACTAGCAGTAGTGATCATAAAGGAAGAAGGAATGAAGCCAATCACAACAAGTAGATACTCGGTGAAGACAATCAGAAAAGGCAAGCATGCAATGTCTTCACAACATAGAGCAGTAAGTAAAGGGAAGGAAAGGATAGAACCAGTAGCTCGGGGAAGACAATGATTTGTTAGACCAGTTCCAGTTGCTGTGACAACTGTACGTCTGGTTAGGGAGGCTGAGATTTAACTCAGAAGACCGCGTCTTCACCTTGTTCCACTTGAGCTAAGGACACCTAGTCCTCGCCCAATCACTCTGGTAAGTCTTCAAGGTAGACTTCCAAACCTTCACAGACTTCGTTCACCGGCAATCCACAATTACTCTTGGATGCTCAGAACGCGACGCCTAACCGGCTGGAGGAAACACAGTCCTCAAGTGTAATAAGTCTTCAGGTCACACAGACAGAAGGACTTCAGTGATGCCTAACACTCTTTGGCTCTGGGTGTTTGGGCTTTGTCCTCGCAAGGATTTCTCTCTCAAATGCTTCGGAGGTGGGTTGCTCTCAAAAGACAAAAGCCGTGCAATAACTCTGAACAGCCACCAATTTATGGTGTAGGGGGTGGGCTATTTATAGCCACTGGGCAACCCGACCTCATTTGTCCGAAGTGACCCTGGGTCACTAAGGAACTGACACGTGTTCCAACGGTCAGATTTCAAACACACACGACAACTTTACTTGAGCTCCAAGTAAAGCTGACTCATCCGCCTCTGGATAAGATTTGCTCTCAAAGTCTTCGCTCGAAGACATAGGATTAGGTTGAGCATCACTTCAGTCACTCTGACTTAGTTCACATGGACCCCACTTAACAGTACGGTGGTTCCTATGACTCAACAAAGAAGAAAAGGAAACAACAAAACATCTATGTCTTCGCTCTCCACAGTCTTCACACAATGTCTTCTCAAGTCATAGTCTTCAATATGATTATCTTCATATACCACCACTGATATCAATGTCTTCATACATTTTTAGGGGTCATCTCTAGTAGGTTAACCGAATCAATCAGGGACTACTACCTGTGTTATCCTGCAATTCTCACAAACACATTAGTCCCTCAACCAGGTTTGTCGTCAATACTCCAAAACCATTAGGGGTGGCACTAGATGCACTTACAATCTCCCCCTTTTTGGTGATTGATGACAAACTGGTTGAAGTTTTCAACGGGGATAAAGATATGTGAAATTGTAAAGGATAAAGGTACTGTCTTCGTAAGTAGCAAAAGGCTCCCCCTGAAGATGTGCATATAGGTTATTTGCCTTTTAATGCAAATGCACATGGCAGGTTGTACTTGTGGAGATCCTTTTCAACTTATGAAGACAATTCATCATGCATAATTGATATGTCGAAGATAATGACATGCATAATGAAAAATGGACATCTGCAATAATGACTAAGTGCGGAATATAAGGTAGCAGATGCGGAATTTATCATGTCATTACAGAGTAGCATAAAATGTAGCAGACGACCATCAGTTTAAGTGTTACAACTCAAAGAACCAAATGTAGCAAAACGAGAGTTGTAAACACTAGGCAAATTATAAAGCACCCGCCCATATGGACCCGCTTGAAGACTATCAACTCATACGCTTCTCCCCCATTTGTCAGTAAGGACCAAAAAGGTTTGAAGACATAGAGCCTCTACTCATTCCCAGTTGGAGCAGAAGAGGATGCAGGGTCGGTGTTGTTGTTTGGCGGTGCAGAAGTGGTTGGTGCAGTGTCGATGCGCGCTGAAGTAGGAGGCGGTGAAGTAGCATCATCCTGATCATCGATCACCCTGGCGTCAATTGTTGCAGTGGAGGAGGAGTATTCAAAATCTTCAAGAGATGGAGTTCGACGCATACTAGCAGTCCTTGGAGGAGTGTTGTCAAACTTGAATCTCTCAGTGAAGCCATCGTCTTGAAGATCCACTTCAGCACTCAGCAAGGTCAAACTCTTCCAAGACCTCCGACATGTTTCATGAGCAACAAAAGCATTCTTGGTGGCAAGATTACGAATGCGATTGACATCCACCAAGAGGCTTTGCATCTGATGCTTTAACCAGAGGTGATGCTTGTCCTGTTTCTGATGAAGGGCTACTAGAAGCTCTCGGTTGTTTAGGACACGAGATCGCTTCTGAGGCCTTTGAGCAATGGAGCTTTCAGTTGCTTCGGTTTCAGCGTGTCGAGGTAGACGAGTACGGCCAGCCAGAGGATAAACACGTGAGACTGCTGGAACTCCTTCAATCCGTTGAGTGAAGTTCTGGTGATCACCGTTGTGAAGACTAACTGGCTCTTTAGCAGGCTCTTGGTAGATGGCTTCAGCTGACATATCAACCTCAGGCAAGAAAATCTGATGGTTGCGAGCAGAGGGCTGATAGGTGACAGCTGAGTGCAACTTGATGAGGCGCATTATCCAAGGGGCGTAAAATTTCAGACCAAATAGATCAGCTCCAGACATAGCCATTTGCCTGATGAAGAAATCTTGAGCATTGAAGCTGATGCCATTGAAGATATAGAATACCAAAGTCTTCATAGTGCCTTCAAGCTTGGCTGATGAAGAATGTCCTTTTATTGGCCATAGAGTATGCCTGATGATATGATAGATGGTGCGTGGCAGGTACTCTAGGTCTTCAACAAAGAATTCAATAGGATATTCAGCATCACTTGGCAGAGGCTTCATCATGCTGAGCATTTGTCTCATGTTGGGCTGATGCTTCTGAAAGATACTTTCCAAGCCTTCAGTGTGCAATTGACAGCCAGGTTCCTAGAGATCTCCTGGAGTTGGCAGGCCTGTAAGCTCAATGAGATCAAAGGCTTTAGCTTCATGATGCACGTTGCCTGTCATCCACTCAAGGACCCATGTCTTCGGATCCCTGCTGTAGCCTCGGATGTGGAGTGTTGCATAGAATTGCAGAAGCAGCTCTTCATTCCAATGCTCTTTATCTGTGACAAAATTTAGTAGGCCAGCATCACGGAAGCAGTCAAGAGCTTCCTCCAAGCAGGGCAGACCAGCAATAGCTTCAGTGTCAAGACGCATATGAGGGAAAATGCACCCTTGATCATAGAGTACTTGTGAGTAGTAGATGCGCTGCTGATGGCTCCAGAACCTATCTGATGATATTCTTAGCTTGGAATATGGGTTCTTGGTGCTGTCAAAGAAGGTGTTGTGCGCAGTGAAGCTATTGGCATTGAATGACCCTGAAGAGGTTGCAATACTTAGAAACCATGACAGTCTTGGCTTAGGCTTCTGAACTTGGGGCCTATGCGCAACATGATGATCAAACTGAGGACCAGCAGCACGCGGTTCAGTGGTAGGTGGCGGAATCAGAATGGGCCACCAGACTGTAACAAGCTGATCATCCTTGTTGTATGCTTGCTCAATGGTATGAGGCCGTGGAGGCGGAACAGGAGAAGAGGCATTTTCTTCAAGCTGCAGATTGGCGTCAGGTGCAGCATTAGCTTCAGGCACATCACTGGCTTCAGGAGCAGCACTGGTTTCAGGAGCAGTTACTTCAGGCGCAGTTACTTCAGGTGCCACATAAGCTTCAGCCATGACCACGTCATTGGCTTCAGTGTTGGTGGTGGCAGCGTCTGAATTTGTAGCCTCCACTTCAGGAGCTGGAGGGTCGGACACGTTCTCCTCGAGAACAGGGGGTGTGGCAGTACGTTCTTCTTCAACTTGGGGTTGTTCTTCTTCTTGTTGGGATGGTTCTTCATCGGCTGATGCAGCCGGAATATCTTTAGCCGCTTTGGCTTCAGATTATGAGGGGTTCCCAGTAGGAGCAGCATCAGGTGCCGATGGTTGCTCTACTCCTTCTGGAACACTTGGGGCGACGACTTGAGGCCTTGCTCCTTTGCGAAGCCTGCGAAAAGCTGGCGACGCCTGAGGTGATGGAGGTTGTTGGGCCTCAAAGTCTTCATCTTCAAGCATCGTACTGGTGTCTTGAGTTTGCTGGGGAGTGGCTTGTGTATCCTGTGGGTGATCAGCCCACGAGTCATCCTGAGAAATTGGCGTCAATGGACGACCAATGCTGATGCGTTCGCTGTTCGTGAGAATAGGCGAAGAGTCAATGTTGTATTCGATCTGAGGAAGGACTTCATCATCTTCAACATTGTCTTGAGGACCAATGTCTTCAGCTGCGGTGGGGTCAACAGCTGGAATGTCTTACGCCTCTGTGGGAGCAGGCTCATGAATAGTAAGTCTTCGTTTTCTCTGGGCAGATGCAGGGCGAGCAACTGAGATTGGCTCGACAAAGATAGGCTCTTTGGAAGCAGCCTTATCCTTCTTGGTTTTGCGCTTCTTGGTGGGTGGAGCTTCATCGGTAGATTGCTTACGCTTGCGAGCTTCAGCTTCAGCCACCTTAGTCTTCTTGAGCTTTGAAGCGGTTGGGGTTGCCTTAGGCTTCGAGCCAGTCATGCTAGCAGGGAAGACTATGCGAGGCATTTCCTGCCTAGATTCTTCAGCTTCGGGCACAGGTTGCTTTTTCTTCTTCTTGGCAGCCATCCTTGGATCAATGCCAGGACGCCCAAGTGCCTTGCGCTTTTCAGCTTCATTGAATGCTTGAACGCATTTGGCAGCCAAGTCCTTAATTCTCTCACGAGAACCTTTAGCTTCTTCACGCCGCTGGCGAAAGGCTTCCTTGAGCTCGTGCATCATAACTTTGAAGTTTTGAATTTCTTGCACGCTGAGCTTGTCCAGATGCTTCTTGAACTAAGCCTTTTCATAGTCTATCTTTTGCTTCAGCTCAACAATTCTCTGAGCCAGAGCCAGCTCAGAAGCAATGGCGCCATGGAAGGAGACACTGAGACCAACTGGAAGTTGAAGATCGTCGAAGCTCAGGTTGGGTGTGTCAAACCATTCATCAATAAAGTTATTGAGCACTTCAACGTCAAAGAGTGGCAAATCATTGAAGATTTCAGCATCTTGCTTGCTCTTGATCAATAGCTCCAGAGCATCATCACCAAGATCTTCATCACTTGAGAGATCAAGGGCATCATTGACAGTCTTCAGTACTGCATCAGGACTGAGAGCTGGACTGGGGTTGCGTGTTGGCTTCCTCTTCAGCTGTCTGCTCTTGGAGATACGGAGTGTTCCTCAGATTGCACACTTGGTGCAGGTGGAGCAGAGGCCAAAGGCTTCACTCTAGACGCCTTTGGAGGAGTAGTCTTTGAAGCCTTTGATATCTTCTTCTAGGGCTTCGGCATTGCAGGTGCTTCTTCAGAGTCAGCATCTGCTTCAGGCTGATCCACATCTGCCCCTTGAACCCTTATGTGACTGATGAGGCCCTCTAGGTTGTAGAAGGGCCCAACCAGATTCGGTTCAGCTTCGCGCGTGCCATCAGCGCGGGGCGCAGAGGGGCCAGGATTGAAGTCTAATCCCCAAAGCTTCTTATTCTCTTTGGCCAAATTCTTGGCGAATTGAAGATTTTGCTTGAACAGATTGTCGTCGCGACACCAGAGCAGAGAGCTTGGATCAGCATCAGCAGGCTGAGGTCCTCTGACCATGCAAGGATAGAAGCCTTGAGTAATGGATTCAGCACGAGTCTTGGGGGAAGATTCTTATAAGTGATATCTCCCCATGGATGCTTGATGGCGTTTTTCTCAGCATACTCTTGGGTCACGAACCTATACTTGAACCATTGTTCAACCCAGTATCTTCGAATCCATTGGATTCGTGTCTTCCTCTGATTGTAATCCTCCTCTGGATCAGTCTTGTATATCTCACTGAGATCAGGAGGCAAATCAATGGAGGTGTTGCCATGGTGCTTTTTGCCACCCTTTCTTACTGTCTTGTCAGTTGCCATTTGCTTCAACCTGAAGGGCTTCAAATTAAATGGCTTCAAAACAGGCAAATGCTTCGGTCTGCTGGTTTGACAGGAACTGTCTTCAGGGGAATGAATGTGACGCTGCAAAAACTCTGCAAATGAATGCAGACTATGAGAACCAAGGGATTCTCCCACGGACATGTACCTGTGACAGCATTAGAGATGCGAGGGAAGGGGAAGAGGTCATATGCATTCTCAAAAGTTTTGAAGATTAAAACAGTTTTGAAGACTTTGACCTCATAGTGCGAAGACATTCACTCATGGGAGTTGGTTCCAGATTTGTACGAATCCACGAATAAGTACAAGTGAGGAATCTAACTATGGTTGAAGCATATGTGAATGTACTAGGCAAGATATGAGATTCAGAAAGGATAGATCTATATATCTAAGTAGGCAGAAACCTCTTGTGGTAAAGTAGATGAATCTTTATGGATCTAGAAGATGGTAAAAAGAAAGTTTTATTTACCACACGATGAACTGCCTAGACGGAGAGGAGTTGGATGCCCAGCAGTTCGGTCTTCCGTGCCCTAGCTTGGCGACGGAGGACAGCTACGGCGACAACGGAGTAGAATATGTCCGTGACCGGCGTGAGGACGGCGTCGACAAAGTTGCGGCAGCGAAGCGCTTCATCGCCGGCGTCGTCGAAAGCTAGCGGAGGTGCTAGGGTTGGTCGAGGTGGAGAGGTGGTAGAAGAAACTTTTGACCGTGTTGGGACGTGCATTTATAGGCATGGGAGACGGTACAGCGTAATTACTCAGGTGCCCCTGACGGTTCACGTACGAGTGACACATGGCGGTCATGTAATGCATTGGGAGTTGTCCCACGATCCCACACACACCATGACTGTCGGAGTGGTCGTTTCGGCTTCTCCGGGTTTCAGACATAACAGATGGAGCATTAAAATCAGATTTAAAGTTTGTCTCCGTATCTTCTACTGACAAGGACGCGGAGAAGATATTCGACTATTTCAACAGAATGCATATGATTTGGATAGACAGAGTGTGATATGAGAAAGCATAGAGAGGTTAGGGTCCGATCACATTCACTTAGTCCAAAAGATTCAAATACGAAGACATAGCTATAAGTGAATGCTGTTGAGGACAGAACACGACTCTCTCTCTCTCTCTATATATATGTCCTATATGAAGACAAACCAAGTGCGAAGACTTTGCAAATGTAACGCCACGAGAAACGCTTCAAACAAGAATTTGGTGGTGGCGTTACCCACCGTATAGGAAGTATTAGACCCAGACACGGCGCACAATTATCATGGCGCTCCGAAGTAAAATTCCATGTTAATGTATTCACACTTAGAATGTAAGTCTTCATTGATTGAAGATATACTTTACTTCGTGTGTTGCACATCTAAGTCATCAATATGCATAAGTATTAGGACGTGTGCCTGATTACAGGACATTTGAGGATTCTAAGATATTTAGCTCACACCGCAACTTGCAAAACCTTTTCTCATCCAAGGGCTTTGTGAAGATATCTGCCAGTTGCTCTTCAGTGTTGACGTGTATGATATCAATATCTTCCTTCATAACATGATCTCTGAGAAAGTGATGACGAATTTCAATGTGCTTTGTCTTCGAGTGCTGAACTGGGTCGTTGGCAATCTTGATGGCGCTTTCCTTATCACAGTAGAGTGGCACATGCTTCAGATGGACTCCATAGTCCTTGAGTGTTTGCTTCATCCAGAGAAGCTGAGCGCAGCAAGATCCAGCAGCAATGTATTCTGATTCAGCAGTGGAGAGTGATACACAATTCTGCTTCTTTGAAGACCAACAGGCAAGTGATCGTCCTAGAAAGTGGCATGTTCCTGATGTGGACTTGCGATCAACTTTGTCACCAGCATAATCAGCATCTGAAAATCCTACTAGATCAAACTCTGAGCCCTTTGGATACCATAATCCTAGTGTTGGGGTGTAAGCCAAATATCGAAGTATTCGCTTCACAGCTAAGTGATGCGACTCCTTTGGTGCCGCTTGATATCGAGCACACATGTAAACACTAAGCATAATATCTGGCCTAGATGCACATAAATAAAGTAAAGAACCAATCATGGAGCGGTATACGTGTTGATCAAACTCTTTACCATTGGCGTCGGGACCCAGATGATGTTTAGCAGGCATTGGCGTCGAGTACCCTTTGCAGTCTTGCATTCCAAACTTCTTCAGGCAATCTTTAAGGTACTTCTCTTGAGATATGAAGATGACGTTGCTTTGCTGACGAATTTGAAGACCAAGGAAGAACTTCAGCTCACTCATCATGGACATTAGATATTGCTCTTGCATCATGTGACCAAACTCATCACTGTATTTCTTGTCCATGCAGCCGAAGATAATGTCATCCACATAGATTTGGCAGACAAATAGCTCATCATCATATGTCTTCGTGAAGAGTGTGGGATCTAGGGATGCAGGTTCGAAGCCTTTGCTCTTCAGGAAGTCTTTGAGAGTGTCATACCAAGCACGAGGCGCTTGTTTGAGGCCATACAGTGCCTTGTTGAGCTTGTATACCATATCAGGACGTTTTGGGTCTTCAAAGCCAGGTGGTTGTGCAACATACACTTCTTCTTCAATTCTTCCATTGAGAAAGGCACTCTTTACATCCATTTGATATAGAAGTATGTTGTGATGATTTGCATAGGCTAGCAGTATAAGAATAGCTTCAAGCCTAGCCACAGGAGCAAATGTTTCATCGAAGTCAATCCCTTCAACTTGAGTGTATCCTTGAGCAACGAGACGAGCTTTGTTTCTCACCACTTGACCATGCTCATCTTGCTTGTTGCGATAGAACCATTTTGTGCCTATTATGTTGTGCTTTCGAGGATCAGGACGCTTGACAAGTTCCCAAACATTGTTCAGCTCAAACTGTTGAAGCTCTTCTTGCATTGCTTGAATTTATTCAGGCTCCATAAAAGCTTCAGCAACTTTCTTGGGTTCAGATATTGAGACAAAAGCAAAGTGCCCACAGAAATATGCAAGCTATGTTGCTCTTGAGCGAGTGAGTGGACGAGGAGCATTTATGCTATCAATTATCTTCTCAACTTGTACTTCATTTGCAACACGAGGATGAGCTGGACGAAGATTTTGCTCTTGCTGTACATTGTCTTCATCAGGAGTATTGTCTTCAGGCTGAGCATTGTCGTCAGGTTGATTTGGAGCAGAGATGATGAGTTCCTCGTCAGGTTGTGCTTCAGAAGGCATGATCTCACCAGTTCCCATTAGCTTGATAGATTAATTTGGTGAAACTTCATCTAGCACATTTGGTAGGGACTCTCTTTGTGATCCATTTGACTCATCAAACCTCACATCCACAGTTTCAACAGTTTTATAGAGAAAAATGTTGAAGACTCTGTAGGAGTGTGAGTCCTTTCCATATCCGAGCATGAAGCCTTCATGAGCTTTGGGTGCAAATTTTGACTTATGATGAGGACCCTTGATCCAGCACTTAGCTCCAAATACTGTGAAGTAGCTTACACTTGGCTTCTTTCCAGTGAGGAATTCATAGGATGTTTTCTTCAGAAGCTTGTGAAGATAAACACAGTTGATGATATGGCATGCAGTATCAATAGCTTTGGGCCAGAACCTTCTTGGTGTTTTGTACTCATCGAGCATCGTTCGAGCCATCTCAATTAGAGTTCTGTTCTTGCGCTCAACGATCCCATTTTGCTGAGGTGTATACGGGGCTGAGAATTCATGAGTGATTCCCATCTCATCCAGATAAAGATCGAGGCCATTGTTCTTGAATTCAGTGCCATTGTCACTTCTGATATGCTTGATCTTGATGCCATAGTTTTTCATGGCACGGTTGGTGAAGCGTCTGAAGACATCTTGCACTTCAGTCTTGTAGAGTATTATGTGCACCCATGTGTATCTTGAATAATCATCAACAATGACGAAGCCATAGAGACAGGCTGTGGTAGAGAATGTGGAGTAGTGAGTAGGGCCAAATAAGTCCATGTGAAGCAGCTCAAAGGGTTTGGATGTCGTCATGATTGTCTTCGAGGGGTGCTTGGCTCTAGTCATCTTCCCAGCTTCGTAGGCACCACATAGATGATCTTTCTTGAACTTGACTTCCTCGATGCCTATGACATGCTTCTTCTTTGCGAGAGTGTGCAAGTTCCTCATGCCAGCATGTCCTAGCCTCTGATGCCAGAGCCAGCACTCTGAAGCTTTTGCTAGAAGACATACGGCCATCTGCGGTCCAGCTGAGAAATCTACCATATACATATCACCTTTTATGTATCCTTCAAATACTAAAGACTTGTCAGATTAGTACAAGGCAACGAAATTTACCAAAGATCACAATCATGTTTAAGTCACAAAGCATTGAGACAGACATTAATTTGAAACCAAGAGAATCAACAAGCATGACTTTATCCATGTGCTGATCTCTTGAGATTGCAACTCTGCCTAGACCCAACACTTTGCTTTTACCAGTATCAGCAAATGTGATGTGACTCTTGTTAGATGGGCGTAAGGTTGAGTCCATGAGAAGTTTTCGATCACCAGTCATATGATTTGTGCATCCGCTATCCATAATCCATTCTGAAGACTTTGGTGTCACTCCCTACAATGCAGTTAGGAGGATAGGCTTCACCAAAAGCCATTGTGAAGCATAAACATTTGATTCATAAGTGGATTATGAAAGCTTAGACACAGGTTGGAACTGATAAGATGTTCGGCAAATGATTCATGAATAGTATGAGCAGTAAATCATTTTGGGCATTTGATCTTGTGCCCAGCAAGTGTTTTAGGTCCCCAGCAATAGCATCAAAAGCCTTTGATTATAGGCTGGAGACCTTTCCCTGCAAGAGAAAGTTAGTTCTTCTTAACCACCCACATTTTCAGGGGTGGCTTAGAAGCAATGAGTCTAAGAGCAGCATCTGAGAATTTTGGCTTTGGGGCCTTAGCAAATAGTCTTGAAGGAGGAGAATAATACTCATAAGAATAAGCATAAAAATTCTTTGATTTATGAACATAGCGGTTTGAAGAAACACGCTCATATTCATGGGTCTGAGTATGATTTCCCTGCAAAAAATCTGCGTTAGGGTGACTCAGGTGAGTCCTTTGTCTGTATGAAGCCTTAGGACCATATGAAGCCTTTGGTCTGGGATTTGTCTTCCTCCCAGGCGGTGTCATGATCGTATTTGCTGGAAGCTTCTCAAGACAAACTTTGGGTACCCAGATCTTCTTCATAGGTGGTCCATTCCTGCAATTAGTACCAATATACCTGGCAAACACTTCACCATTTTGATTCTTAAATAGTTTATAGTTTGCATCAAAGGATTCATCAATGATAACAGGATTAGCACAAGTGAAGCCAGATAAGGTAGATGGATCCACTGTAGGTTCCTTTGCAGCAACCCATGTGGTTTTGGGATACTGCTCAGGCTTCCAGTATGAACCATCAACATTCATTTTCCTGTCGAACCCAGCATCCTCTTTCCTAGGGTTTCAGTTCAGTATCTGCTTTTTGAGGACATCACATAGAGTCTCATGCCCTTTGAGGCTTTTGTACATCCCTGTTTCAAGCAAAGTCTTCAACCTAGCATTCACATCAGCAATAGTAGTGGTTTCCTCAGCAGAGGGGTTAGTTACCACATCGGCAGTTGAAGATATTGCAACAGTGGCAGCAGTAGAACATTCAGCAACAGATGTAGCATTATCACGTTCAATGCATTTTAGACACGGTGGTTCAAACTCTTCGTGAGAAGCACTGCCATGTTGAGCAAGTAATGAATCATGCTCCTTCTGAAGATCTTCATAACATCCTCTTAGCTTTTCATGATCGGATAAGAGAGTGTTATGAAGACTTTGAAGCGTAGTTAACTTAGCCTAAACCTCTGAAGACTTTCAGCTAAGTTTTTCGACTGATCCATTTCTTCACCCAACATATCATTGCTCTTATTAAGCATTTTTCAGCCTTTTCCAGAGCAATTTGTTGTTTAGTGGAAAGGGAAGCAAGCTTGACATAGTTGGGTCCAAATTCATCACCAGATTCATCATCACTAGATTCAGATGAATAGCATTTAGTTACCTTGGCACCTTTTGCCATAAGACATGGTGCATAAGATGATGGTTCTGGATCGAAAGTCATCGTCTTGAGGGATTCCTTGAATTTCTCAAACCCAGAATCATCACTAGTTCGATGACCTTCATAGACTTCAGAGAGACGGTCCCAGATTAGCTTCGCATGATCAAGATGCATGATGTTCCTGAACTGATCTTGAGATAGACAGGAGCAGATGACGTCCTTCGATGTGAGATTGAGAAGAGTGAACTTGCGAATGTCATCAGCTTCTGCCCTCTTGCATAGATCGGTAAGACCAATCTCAGTGATGGTCCACGGCTCACTGTTAATCGCCATGAGACGTTTCTTCATCATGGCCTTCCACTTGGGATACTCATGACCGTCAAACATAGGGCATGACACATTCTTCATTCCTGTGGTCGACATAGCTAAAACTCCAAGTGGTTAAACCGAATCACACAGAACAAGGGAGTACCTTGCTCTGATACCAATTGAAAGTGCAGTATATCAACTAGAGGGGGGTGAATAGGTGATTTTTATGAAACGCTTCAATACATGGTAGTTTAGAAGACAAACGATAAGCTCAAGCCTATTAGTATGCAGCGGAAAGTGGACTACACTAGATAAGCCATAGTCATGTATTCAATGAAGTGAAAGCATGAAGACTAATAGCAACTAGGCAGTAGTGATCATAAAGGAAGAAGGAATGAAGCCAATCACAACAAGTAGATACTCAGTGAAGACAATCAGATAAGGCAAGCATGCAATGTCTTCACAACATAGAGCAGTAAGTAAAGGGAAGGAAAGGATAAAACCAGTAGCTCGGGGAAGACAGTGATTTGTTAGACCAGTTCCAGTTGCCGTGACAACTGTACGTCTGGTTAGGGAGGCTGAGATTTAACTCAGAAGACCGCGTCTTCACCTTGTTCCCCTTGAGCTAAGGACACCTAGTCCTCGCCCAATCACTCTGGTAAGTCTTCAAGGTAGACTTCCAAACCTTCACATACTTTGTTCACCGGCAATCCATAATTACTCTTGGATGCTCAGAACGCGATGCCTAACCGGCTGGAGGAAACACAGTCCTCAAGTGTAATAAGTCTTAAGGTCACACAGACAGAAAGACTTCAGTGATGCCTAACACTCTTTGGCTCTGGGTGTTTGGGCTTTGTCCTCGCAAGGATTTCTCTCTCAAATGCTTCGGAGGTGGGTTGCTCTCAAACGACAAAAGCCGTGCAATATCTCTGAGCAGCCACCAATTTATGGTGTAGGGGGTGGGCTATTTATAGCCATTGGGCAACCCGACCGGATTTGCCTGAAGTGACCCTGGGTCACTAAGGAACTGACACGTGTTCCAACGGTCAGATTTCAAACACACACGGCAACTTTACTTGAGCTCCAAGTAAAGCTGACTCATCCGCCTCTGGATAAGATTTGCTCTCAAAGTCTTCGCTCGAAGACATAGGATTAGGTTGAGCATCACTTCAGTCACTCTGACTTAGTTCACTTGGACCCCACTTAACAATACGGTGGTTCCTATGACTCAACAAAGAAGAAAAGGAAACAACAAAACATCTATGTCTTCGCTCTCCACAGTCTTCACACAATGTCTTCTCAAGTCATAGTCTTCAATATGATTATCTTCATATACCACCACTGATATCAATGTCTTCATACATTTTTAGGGGCCATCTCCGGTAGGTTAACCGAATCAATGAGGGACTACTACATGTGTTATCCTGCAATTCTCACAAACACATTAGTCCCTTAACCAGGTTTGTCGTCAATACTCCAAAAACACTAGGGGTGGCACTAGATGCACTTACAATCTCCCCCTTTTTGGTGATTGATGATAAACTGGTTGAAGTTTTCGACGGGGATAAAGATATGTGAAATTGTAAAGGATAAAGGTATAGTCCTCGTAAGTAGCAAAAGGCTCCCGCTGAAGATGTGCATATAGTTGATTTGCCTTTTAATGCAAATGCACATGGCAGGTTGTACTTGTGGATATCCTTTTCAACTTATGAAGACAATTCATCATGCATAATTGATATGTCGAAGATAATGACATGCATAATGAAAAATGGACGTCTGCAATAATGACTAAGTGCGGAATATAAGGTAGCAGATGCGGAATTTATCATCGCATTACAGAGTAGCATAAAACGTAGCAGACGACCATCAGTTTAAGTGTTACAACTCAAAGAACCAAATGTAGCAAAACGAGAGTTGTAAACACTAGGCAAATTATAAAGCACCCGCCCATATGGACCCGCTTGAAGACTATCAACTCATACGCTTCTCCCCCTTTTGTCAGTAAGGACCAAAAATGTTTGAAGACATAGAGCCTCTACTCGTTCCCAGTTGGGGCAGAAGAGGATGCAGTGTCGGTGTTGTTGTTTGGCGATGCAAAAGTGGTTGGTGCAGTGTCGATGCGCGCTGAAGTAGGAGGCGGTGAAGTAGCATCATCCTGATCATCGATCACCCTGGCGTCAATTGTTGCAGCGGAGGAGGAGTATTCAGAATCTTCAAGAGATGGAGTTCGACACATAACAACAGTCCTTGGAGGAGTGTTGTCAAACTTGAATCTCTCAGTGAAGCCATCGTCTTGAAGATCTGCTTCAGCACTCAGCAAGGTCAAAGTCTTCCAAGACCTCCGACGTGTTTCATGAGCAACAAAAGCATTCTTGGTGGCAAGATTACGAATGCGATTGACATCCACCAAGAGGCTTTGCATCTGACGCTTTAACCATAGGTGATGCTTGTCCTGTTTCTGATGAAGGGCTACTAGAAGCTCTCGGTTGTTTAGGACACGAGATCGCTTCTGAGGCCTTTGAGCGATGGTGCTTTCAGTGGCTTAGGTTTCAGCGTGTCGAGGTAGACGAGTACGGCCAGCCAGAGGATAAACACGTGAGACTGCTGGAACTCCTTCAATCTGCTGAGTGAAGCTCTGGTGATCAGCGTTGTGAAGACTAACTGGCTCTTTAGCAGGCTCTTGGTAGATGGCTTCAGCTGACATATCAACCTCAGGAAAGAAAATCTGATGGTTGCGAGCAGAGGGCTGATAGGTGATAGCTGAGTGCAACTTGATGAGGCGCATTATCCAAGGGGCGTAAAATTTCAGACCAAATAGATCAGCTCCAGACATAGCCCTTTGCCTGATGAAGAAATCTTGAGCATTGAAGCTGATGCCATTGAAGATATAGAATACCAAAGTCTTCATAGTGCCTTCAAGCTTGGCTGATGAAGAATGTCCTTTTATTGGCCATAGAGTACGCCTGATGATATGATAGATGGTGCGTGGCAGGTACTCTAGGTCTTCAACAAAGAATTCCTTAGGATATTCAGCATCACTTGGCAGAGGCTTCATCATGCTGATCATTTGGCTCATGTTGGGCTGATGCTTCTGAAAGATACTTTCCAAGGCTTCAGTGTGCAATTGACAGCTAGGTTCATAGAGATCTCTTGGAGTGGGCAGGCCTGTAAGCTTAATGAGATCAAAGGCTTTAGCTTCATGATGCACATTGCCGGTCATCCACTCAAGGACCCATGTCTTGGGATCCCTGCTGTAGCCTCGGATGTGGAGTGTTGCATAGAATTGCAGAAGCAGCTCTTCATTCCAATGCTCTTTATCTGTGACAGAATTTAGTAGGCCAGCATCACGGAAGTAGTCAAGAGCTTCCTCCAAGCAGCGCAGACCAGCAATAGCTTCAGTGTCATGACGCATATGAGGGAAAATGCGCCCTTGATCATAGAGTACTCATGAGTAGTAGCTGCGCTGCTGATGGCTCCAGAACCTATCTGATGATATTCTTGGCTTGGAATATGGGTTCTTGGCGCTGTCAAAGAAGGTGTTGTGCGCAGTGAAGCTATTGGCATTGAATGACCCTGAAGAGGTTGCAATACCTAGAAACTTGGCAGTCTTGGCTTAGGCTTCTGAACTTTGGGCCTATGCGCAACATGATGATCAAACTGAGGACCAGCAGCACGCGGTTCTGTGGTAGGTGGCATAATCAAAATGGGCCACCGGACAGTAACAAGCTGATCATCCTTGTTGTATGCTTGCTCAATGGTATGAGGCCGTGGAGGCGGAACAGGAGCAGAGGCATTTTCTTCAAGCAGCAATTTGCCGTCAGGTGCGGCATTAGCTTCAGGCACAGCACTGGCTTCAGGAGCAGCACTGGCTTCAGGAGCAGTTACTTCAGGTGCCACATAAGCTTTAGCCATGACCACGTCATTGGCTTCAGTGTTGGTGGTGGTAGCCTCTGAATTTGTAGCCTCCACTTCAGGAGCTGGAGGCTCGGACACGTTCTCTTCGAGAACAGGGGGTGTGGCAGTACGTTCTTCTTCAACTTGGGGTTGCTCTTCTTCTTGTTGGGATGGTTCTTCTTCGGCTGATGCAGCCGGAATATCTTCAGCCGCTTTGGCTTGAGATTCTGAGGGGTTCCCAGTAGGAGCAGCATCAGGTGCCGATGGTTGCTCTACTCCTTCTAGAACACTTGGGGCGACGAATTGAGGCCTTGGTCCTTTGCGAAGCCTGCGAAAAGCTGGCGATGCCTGAGGAGATGGAGGTTGTTGGGCCTCAAAGTCTTCATCTTCAAGCACCGTACTGGTGTCTTGAGTTTGCTGGGGAGTGGCTTGTGTATCAAGTGGGTGATCAGCCCACGAGTCATCCTGAGCAATTGGCGTCAATGGACGACCAATGCTGATGCGTTCGCTATTCGTGAGAACAGGCGAAGAGTCAATGTTGTATTCGATCTGAGGAAGGACTTCATCATCTTCAACATTGTCTTGAGGACCAATGTCTTCAGCTGCGGTGGGGTCAACAGCTGGAATGTCTTACGCCTCTGTGGGAGCGGGCTCATGAACAGTCAGTCTTTGTTCTCTTTGGGCAGATGCAGGGCGAGCAACTGAGATTGGCTCGACAAAGATAGGCTCTTTGGAAACAGCCTTATCCTTCTTGGTTTTGCGCTTCTTGGTGGGTGGAGCTTCATCAGTAGATTGCTTACGCTTGCGAGCTTCAGCTTCAGCCACCTTAGTCTTCTTGAGCTTTGAAGCGGTTGGGGTTGCCTTAGGCTTCGAGCCAGTCATGCTAGCAGGGAAGACTATGCGAGGCATTTCCTGCCCAGATTCTTCAGCTTCGGGCACATGTTGCTTCTTCTTCTTCTTGGCAGCCATCCTTGGATCAATGCCAGGACGCCCAAGTGCCTTGCGCTTTTCAGCTTCATTGAATGCTTGAACGCATTTGGCAGCCAAGTCCTTGATTCTCTCACGAGAACCTTTAGCTTCTTCACGTCGCTGGCGAAGGGCTTCCTTGAGCTCGTGCATCATAACTTTGAAGTTTTGAATTTCTTGCACACTGAGCTTGTCCACATGCTTCTTGAACTGAGCCTTTTCATAGTCTATCTTTTGCTTCAGCTCAACAATTCTCTGAGCCAGAGCCAGCTCAGAAGCAATGGCGCCATGGAAGGAGACGCTGAGGCCAATTGGAAGTTGAAGATCATCGAAGCTCAGGTTGGGTGTGTCAAACCATTCATCAATGAAGTTATTGAGCACTTCAACGTCAAAGAGTGGCAAATCATTGAAGATTTCAGCATCTTGCTTGCTCTTGATCAATAGCTCCGGAGCATCATCACCAAGATCTTCATCACTTGAGAGATCAAGGGCATCATTGGCAGTCTTCAGTACTGCATCATGAGTGAGAGCTGAACTGGGGTTGCGTGTTGGCTTCCTCTTTAGCTGTCTGCTCTTGGAGATACGAGAGTGTTCCTCAGATTGCACACTTGGTGCAGGTGGAGCAGTGGCCAAAGGCTTCACTCTAGACGCCTTTGGAGGAGTAGTCTTCGAAGCCTTTGATTACTTCTTCTAGGGCTTCGGCGTTGCAGGTGCTTCTTCAGAGTCAGCATCTGCTTCAGGCTGATCCACATCTACCCCTTGAACCCTTATGTGACTGATGAGGCCCTCTAGGTTGTAGAAGGGCCCAACCAGATTCGGTTCAGCTTTGCGTGTGCCATCAGCGCGGGGCGCGGAGGGGCCAGGATTGAAGTCTAATCCCCAAAGCTTCTTGTTCTCTTTGGCCGAGTTCTTGGCGAATTGAAGATTTCGCTTGGACAGATTGTCGTCGCGACACGAGAGCAGAGAGCTTGGATCAGCATCAGCAGGCTGAGGTCCTCTGACCATGCAAGGATAGAAGCCTTGATCAATGGCTTCAGCACGAGTCTTGGGAGGAAGATTCTTATAAGTGATATCTCCCCATGGATGCTTGCTGGCGTTTTTCTCAGCATACTCTTGGGTCACGAACCTATACTTGAACCACTGTTCAGCCCAGTATCGTCGAATCCATTGGATTCGTGTCTTCCTCTGATTGTAATCCTTCTCTGGATCAGTCTTGTATATCTCACTGAGATCAGGAGGCAAATCAATGGAGGTGTTGCCATGGCGCTGTCTGCCACCCTTTCTTACTGTCTTGTCAGTTGCCATTTGCTTCAACCTGAAGGGCTTCAAATTGAATGGCTTCAAAACAGGAAAATGCTTCGGTCTGCTGGTCAGACAGGAACTGTCTTCAGGGGAGTGAATGTGACGCTGCAAAAACTCTGCAAATGAATGCAGACTATGAGAACCAAAGGATTCTCCCACGGACATGTACATGTGACAGCATTAGAGATGCGAGGGAAGGGGAAGAGGTCATATGCATTCTGAGAAGTTTTGAAGATTAAAACTGTTTTGAAGACTTTGACCTCATAGTGCGAAGACATTCACTCATGGGAGTTGGTTCCAGATTTGTACGAATCCACGAATAAGTACAAGTGAGGAATCTAACTATGGTTGAAGCATATGCGAATGTACTAGGCAAGATATGAGATGCAGAAAGGATAGATCTATATATCTAAGTAGGCAGAAACCTCTTGTGGTAAAGTAGATGAATCTTTATGGATCTAGAAGATGGTAAAAATAAAGTTTTATTTACCACACGATGAACTGCTTAGCCGGAGAGGAGTTGGATGCCCAGCAGTTCGGTCTTCTGTGCCCTAGCTTGGCGACAGAGGACAGCTACGGCGACGGCGGAGTAGAAGATGTCCGCGGCCGGCGTGAGGACGGTGTCGATAAAGTTGCGGCAGCGAAGCGCTTCGTCGCCGGTGTCGTCGAAAGCTAGCGGAGGCGCTAGGGTTGGTCGAGGTGGAGAGGTGGTATAAGAAACTTTTGACCGTGTTGGGACGTGCATTTATAGGCATGGGAGACGACACATCGTAATTACTCAGGTGCCCCTGACGGTTCACGTACGAGTGACATGTGGCGGTCATGTAATGTATTGGGAGTTGTCCCACGATCCCACGTACACCACGACTGTCGGAGTGGTCG
The DNA here is from genome assembly GCA_902687465.1 of Secale cereale. Taxonomy (NCBI): domain Eukaryota; kingdom Viridiplantae; phylum Streptophyta; class Magnoliopsida; order Poales; family Poaceae; genus Secale; species Secale cereale. Next base: position 257,307,007 of record LR738711.1, on the reverse strand, counting down.
TTCCGGCTTCTCCGGGTTTCAGACATAACAGATGGAGCATTAAAATCAGATTTAAAGTTTGTCTCCGTATCTTCTGCTGACAAGGATGCAGAGAAGATATTCGACTGTTTCAACAGAATGCATATGATTTGGATAGACAGAGTGTGAGATGAGAAAGCATAGAGATGTTAGGGTCCGATCATATTCACTTAGTGCAAAAGATTCAAATACGAAGACATAGCTATAAGTGAATGCTGTTGAGGACAGAACACGCCTATATATATATATATATATATATATATATATATATATATATATATATATATATATATATATATATATATATATATATATATATATATATATGAAGACAAACCAAGTGCGAAGACTTTGCAAATGTAACGCCACGAGAAACGCTTCAAACAAGAATTTGGTGGTGGCGTTACCCACCGTATAGGAAGTATTAGACCCAGACACGGCGCACAATTATCGTGGCGCTCGGAAGTCAAATTCCATGTTAATGTATTCACACTTAGAATGTAAATCTTCATTGATTGAAGATATACTTTACTTCGTGTGTTGCACATCTAAGTCATCAATATGCATTAAGTGTTAGGACGTGTGGCTGATTACAGGACATTTGAGGATTCTAAGATATTTAGCTCACACCGCAACTTGCAAAAACTTTTCTCATCCAAGGGCTTTGTGAAGATATCTGTCAGTTGCTCTTTAGTGTTGACGTGTATGATATCAATATCTTCCTTCATAACATGATCTCTGAGAAAGTGATGACGAATTTCAATGTGCTTTGTCTTCGAGTGCTGAACTGGGTTGTTGGCAATCTTGATGGCGCTTTCATTATCATAGTAGAGTGGCACATGCTTCAGATGGACTCCATAGTCCTTGAGTGTTTGCTTCATCCAGAGAAGCTGAGCGCAGCAAGATCCAGCAGCAATGTATTCCGATTCAGCAGTGGAGAGTGATACACAGTTCTGCTTCTTTGAAGACCAACAGACAAGTGATCGTCCTAGAAAGTGACATGTGCCTGATGTGGACTTGGGATCAACTTTGTCACCAGCATAATCAGCATCTGAAAATCCTACTATATCAAACTCTAAGCCCTTTGGATACCATAATCCTAGTGTTGGGGTGTAAGCCAAATATCGAAGTATTCGCTTCATAGCTAAGTGATGCGACTCCTTTGCTGCCGCTTGATATCGAGCACACATGCAAACACTAAGCATAATATCTGGCCTAGATGCACATAAATAAAGTAAAGAACCAATCATGGAGCGGTATACCTGTTGATCAAACTCTTTACCATTGGCGTCGGGACCCAGATGATGTTTAGCAGGCATTGGCATCGAGTACCCTTTGCAGTCTTGCATTCCAAACTTCTTCAGGCAGTCTTTAAGGTACTTCTCTGGAGATATGAAGATGTCGTTGCTTTGCTGACGAATTTGAAGACCAAGGAAGAACTTCAGCTCACCCATCATGGACATTTGATATTGCTCTTGTATCATGTGACCAAACTCATCACTGTATTTCTTGTCCATTCAGCCGAAGATAATGTCATCCACATAGATTTGGTAGACAAATAGCTCATCATATGTCTTCGTGAAGAGTGTGGGATCTAGGGATGCAGGTTTGAAGCCTTTGCTCTTCAGGAAGTATTTGAGAGTGTCATACCAAGCACGAGGCGCTTGTTTTAGGCCATACAGTGCCTTGTTGAGATTGTATACCATATCAGGACGTTTTGGGTCTTCAAAGCCAGGTGGTTGTGCAACATACACTTCTTCTTCAATTATTCCATTGAGAAATGCACTCTTTACATCCATTTGATATAGAAGTATGTTGTGATGATTTGCATAGGCTAGCAGTATACGAATAGCTTCAAGCCTAGCCACAGGAGCAAATGTTTCATCGAAGTCAATCCCTTCAACTTGAGTGTATCCTTAAGCAACGAGACGAGCTTTGTTTCTGACCACTTTACCATGCTCATCTTGCTTGTTGCAATAGATCCATTTTGTGCCTATTATGTTGTGCTTTCGAGGATCAGGACGCTTGACAAGTTCCCACACATTGTTCAGCTCAAACTGTTGAAGCTCTTCTTGCATTGCTTGAATCCATTCAGGCTCCATAAAGGCTTCAGCAACTTTCTTGGGTTAAGATATTGAGACAAAAGCAAAGTGCCCACAGAAATTTGCAAGCTGTGTTGCTCTTGAGCGAGTGAGTGGACCAGGAGCATTTATGCTATCAATTATCTTCTCAACTTGTACTTCATTTGCAACATGAGGATGAGCTGGACGAAGATTTTGCTCTTGCTGTACATTGTCTTCATCAGGAGTATTGTCTTCAGGCTGAGCATTGTCAGCAGGTTGATTTGGAGCAGAGATGATGAGTTCCTCGTCAGGTTGTGCTTCGGAAGGCATGATCTCACCAGTTCCCATTAGCTTGATAGATTCATTTGGTGAAACTTCATCTAGCACATTTGGTAGGGACTCTCTTTGTGATTCATTTGACTCATCAAACCTCACATCCACAGTTTCAACAGTTTTATAGAGAAAAATGTTGAAGACTCTGTAGGAGTGTGAGTCCTTTCCATATCCGAGCATGAAGCCTTCATGAGCTTTGGGTGCAAATTTTGACTTATGATGAGGATCCTTGATCCAACACTTAGCTCCAAATACTCTGAAGTAGCTTACATTTGACTTCTTTCTAGTGAGGAGTTCGTAGGATGTTTTCTTCAGAAGCTTGTGAAGATAAACACGGTTGATGATATGGCATGCAGTATCAATAGCTTCGGGCCAGAACCTTCTTGGTGTTTTGTACTCATCGAGCATCGTTCGAGCCATCTCAATTAGAGTTCTGTTCTTGTGCTCAACGATCCCATTTTGCTGAGGTGTATATGGGTCTGAGAATTCATGAGTGATTCCCATCTCATCCAGATAAAGATCGAGGGCAGTGTTCTTGAATTCAGTGCCATTGTCACTTCTGATATGCTTGATCTTGATGCCATAGTTGTTCATGGCACGGTTGGCGAAGCGTCTGAAGACATCTTGCACTTCAGTCTTGTAGAGTATTATGTGCACCCATGTGTATCTTGAATAATCATCAACAATGGCGAAGCCATAGAGACAGGCTGTGGTAGAGAATGTGGAGTAGTGAGTAGGGCCAAATAAGTCCATGTGAAGCAGCTCGAAGGGTTTGGATGTCGTCATGATTGTCTTCGAGGGGTGCTTGGCTCTAGTCATCTTCCCAGCTTCACAGGCACCACATAGATGATCTTTCTTGAACTTGACTTCCTCGATTCCTATGACATGCTTCTTTTTGTGAGAGTGTGCAAGTTCCTCATGCCAGCATGTCCAAGCCTCCGATGCCAGAGCCAGCACTCTGAAGCTTTTGCTAGAAGACATACGGCCATCTGCGGTCCAGCTGAGAAATCTACCATATACAGATCACCTTTTCTGTATCCTTCAAATACTAAAGACTTGTCAGATTCCGTTATTACAAGGCAACGAAATTTACCAAAGATCACAATCATGTTGAAGTCACAAAGCATTGAGAGAGACATTAAGTTGAAGCCAAGAGATTCAACAAGCATGAATTTATCTATGTGCTGATCTCTTGAGATTGCAACTCTACCTAGACCCAACACTTTGCTTTTACAAGTATCACCAAATGTGATGTGACTCTTGTTAGATGGGCGTAAGGTTGAGTCCATGAGAAGTTTTCGATCTCCAGTCATATGATTTGTGCATCTGCTATCCATAATCCATTCTGAAGACTTTGGTGTCACTCCCTACAATGCAGTTAGGAGGATAGGCTTCACCAAAAGCGATTGTGAAGCTTAAAAATTTGATTCATAAGTGGATTATGAAAGCTTAGACACAGGTTGGAACTGATAAGATGTTCAGAAGTGATTCATGAATAGTATGAGCAGTAAATCATTTTGGGCATTTGATCTTGTGCCCAGCAAGTATTTTAGGTCCCCATCAATAGCATCAGAAGCCTTTGATTATAGGCTGGAGACCTTTCCTTGCAAGAGAAAGTTAGTTCTTCTTAACCACCCACATTTTCAGGGGTGGCTTAGAAGCAATGAGTCTAAGAGCAGCATCTGAGAATTTTGGCTTTGGGGCCTTAGCAAATAGTCTTGAAGGAGGAGAATAATACTCATAAGAATAAGCAGAAAAATTCTTTGATTTATGAACATAGCGGTTTGAAGAAACACGCTCATATTCATGGGTCTGAGTATGATTTCCCTGCAAAACATCTGCGTTAGGGTGACTCAGGTGAGTCCTTTGTCTGTATGAAGCCTTAGGACCATATGAAGCCTTTGGTCTGGGATTTGTCTTCCTCCCAGGTGGTGTCATGATCGTATTTGCTGGAAGCTTCTCAAGACAAACTTTGGGTACCCAGATCTTCTTCATAGGTGGTCCATTCCTGCAGTTAGTACCAATATACCTGGCAAACACTTCACCATTTTGATTCTTAAACAGTTTATAGTTTGCATCAAAGGATTCATCAATGATAATAGGATTAGCACAAGTGAAGCCAGATAAGGTAGATGGATCCACTGTAGGTTCCTTTGCAGCAACCCATGTGGTTTTGGGATACTGCTTAGGCTTCCAGTATGAACCATCAACATTCATTTTCCTGTCGAACCCAACACCCTCTTTCCTAGGGTTTTAGTTCAGTATCTGCTTTTTGAGGACATCACATAGAGTCTGATGCCCTTTGAGGCTTTTGTACATCCCTGTTTCAAGCAAAGTCTTCAACCTAGCATTCTCATCAGCAATAGTAGTGGTTTCCTCAGCAGAGGGGTTAGTTACCACATCGGCAGTTGAAGATATTGCAACAGTGACAGCAGTAGAACATTCAGCAACAGATGTAGCATTATCACGTTCAATGCATTTTAGACATGGTGGTTCAAACTCTTCGTGAGAAGCACTGACATGTTGAGCAAGTAATGAATCATGCTCCTTCTGAAGATCTTCATAACATCCTCTTAGCTTTCATGATCGGATAAGAGAGTGTTATGAAGACTTTGAAGCGTAGTTAACTTAGCCTGAAGCCTCTGAAGACTTTCAGCTAAGTTTTTCGACTGATCCATTTCTTCACCCAACATATCATTGCTCTTATTAAGAATTTTTTGAGCCTTTTCCAGAGCAATTTGTTGTTTAGTGGAAAGGGAAGCAAGCTTGACATAGCTGGGTCCAAATTCATCACCAGATTCATCATCACTAGATTCAGATGAATAGCATTCAGTTACCTTGGCACCTTTTGCCATAAGACATGGTGCAGAAGATGATGGTTCTGGATCGAAAGTCATCGTCTTGAGGGATTCCTTGAATTTCTCAAACCCAGAATCATCACTAGTTCGATGACCTTCATAGACTTCAGAGAGACGGTCCCAGATAAGCTTCGCATGATCAAGATGCATGATGTTCCAGAACTGATCTTGAGATAGACAGGAGCAGATGACGTCCTTCGATGTGAGATTGAGAAGAGTGAACTTGCGAATGTCATCAGCTTCTGCCCTCTTGCATAGATCGGTAAGACAAATCTCAGTGACTGTCCGCGGCTCACTGTTAATTGCCATGAGACGTTTCTTCATCATGGCCTTCGACTTGGGATACTCATGACCGTCAAACATAGGGCATGACACTGTCTTCATTCCTGTGGTCGACATAGCTAAAACTCCAGGTGGTTAAACCGAATCACACAGAACAAGGGAGTACTTTGCTCTGATACCAATTGAAAGTGCAGTATATCGACTAGAGGGGGGGTGAATAGGCGATTTTTATGAAATGCTTCAATACATGGTAGTTTCGAAGACAAACGATAAGCTCAAGCCTATTAGTATGCAGCGGAAAGTGGACTACACTAGATAAGCCATAGTCATGTATTCAATGAAGTGAAAGCATGAAGACTAATGGCAACTAGGCAGTAGTGATCATAAAGGAAGAAGGAATGAAGCCAATCACAACAAGTAGATACTGAGTGAAGACAATCAGATAAGGCAAGCATGCAATGTCTTCACAACATAGAGCAGTATGTAAAGGGAAGGAAAGGATAGAACCAGTAGCTCGGGGAAGACAGTGATTTGTTAGACCAGTTCCAGTTGCTGTGACAACTGTACGTCTGGTTAGGGAGGCTGAGATTTAACTCAGAAGACCGCGTCTTCACCTTGTTCCCCTTGAGCTAAGGACACCTAGTCCTCGCCCAATCACTCTGGTAAGTCTTCAAGGTAGACTTCCAAACCTTCACAGACTTCGTTCACCGGCAATCCACAATTACTCTTGGATGCTCAGAACGCGACGCCTAACCGACTGGAGGAAACACAGTCCTCAAGTGTAATAAGTCTTAAGGTCACACAGACAGAAAGACTTCAGTGATGCCTAACACTCTTTGGCTCTGGGTGTTTGGGCTTTGTCCTCGCAAGGATTTCTCTCTCAAATGCTTCGGAGGTGGGTTGCTCTCAAACGACAAAAGTGCAATAACTCTGAGCAGCCACCAATTTATGGTGTAGGGGGTGGGCTATTTATAGCCATTGGGCAACCCGACCGGATTTGTCTGAAGTGACCCTGGGTCACTAAGGAACTGACACGTGTTCCAACGGTCAGATTTCAAACACACACGGCAACTTTACTTGAGCTCCAAGTAAAGTTGACTCATCCGCCTCTGGATAAGATTTGCTCTCAAAGTCTTCGCTCGAAGACATAGGATTAGGTTGAGCATCACTTTAGTCACTCTGACTTAGTTCACTTGGACCCCACTTAACAGTACGGTGGTTCCTATGACTCAACAAAGAAGAAAAGGAAACACCAAAACATCTATGTCTTCGCTCTCCACAGTCTTCACACAATGTCTTCTCAAGTCATAGTCTTCAATATGATTATCTTCATATACCACCACTGATATCAATGTCTTCATACATTTTTAGGGGTCATCTCCGGTAGGTTAACCGAATCAATGAGGGACTACTACCTGTGTTATCCTGCAATTCTCACAAACACATTAGTCCCTCAACCAGGTTTGTTGTCAATACTCCAAAACCACTAGGGGTGGCACTAGATGCACTTACAAAGTCTCTTCGAATTATTGGTTTGGTTTGGCCTACTAGATCTATAGTTCTTGCAATGGGAGAAGTGTTTGGCTTTGGGTTCAATCTTGCGGTGTCCTTTCCTAGTGACAGTAGGGGCAGCAAGGCATGTATTGTATTGTTGCCATCGATGATCAAAAGATGGGGTTTATATCATATTGTCTGAGTTTATCCCTCTACATCATGTCATCTTGCTTAAGGCGTTACTCTATTCTTATGAACTCAATACACTAGATGCATGCTGGATAGCGGTCGATGTGTGGAGTAATAGTAGTAGATGCAGGAAGGAGGCGGTCTACTTGTCTCGGATGTGATGCCTATATATAATGATCATGCCTAGATAGTCTCATAATTATTCGCTTTTCTATCAATTGCTCGACAGTAATTTGTTTACCCGCCGTAGAATATCGCTATCATGAGAGAAGCCACAAGAGAACACTATGGCCCCCAGGTCTATTCTCAACATATCAATCTATTATCTACTTTACTTTTTCCGCTTTTACTTTTTGTTCTTATAATAAAAAATACCAAAAATATAAACTATCATCTCTGTAGAATCTCACTTTCGTAAGTGACCGTAAAGGGATTGACAACCCCTTATCGCGTTGGCTGCAAAGTTCTTATTTGTTTATGCAGGTGCGAGGGACTCGCGCGTGGTCTCCTACTGGACTGATACCTTGGTTCTCAAAAACTGAGGGAAATACTTACGCTACTGTGATGCATCTCCCTTTCCTCTTCGAGGGAATACAACGCAAGCTCGAGAAGTAGGAAGAAAAAATTCTGGCGCTGTTGCCGGGGAGGCTTACGCAAAAGTCATATACCAAGTACCTATCACAAACCCTTATCCTTCGCATTACATTTTTTGCCTCTCGTTTTCCTCTCCCCCACTTCACCCTTGCCGTTTTATTTGCCCTTCTTCTGCCGTGTGTTTATCGTTTGTGTGCCTCTTGTTTCCTTGTGTTGCTATGTGCCCTCTATTAGCTTGCATCTTTTCTTGCTAAATGATGGATCCTCATCCACTTGCTAATCTCTTTAAGAGATCCAATTATTTTGAACCAATTGCTAGTGAGCTGCATGCACTAGATTATCTTTATGGGGTTTTGCTTGAAATTTATGAATCTGAAAATTGTGAGGAATTGTTAAAAGAAAAAGTGATTCATGTTAGCTCCTTAAATAAAAATCATGATTGCAATGATGCTATTATTAATGTCAATTTTGTTAATGATATGCAAAACCCTAAGCTTGGGGATGCTAGTATTGCTATGCCCACTACTTGTTGCAACGATCATGATTGGGGTGATTCTTCTTATGATCTTGAAAGTTTATTTAATCCCCATGATGAATATAAGATTGATAATAATGTTTGCATTAATATTGAAAGTGGGTTTGGAAGAGTGTCAACTTTAGATCCCACATACTTGGAGAATGTTCAATCTTATGAAACTTTTGATAAAAGTGGGTTTGGAGAGGTCATGACTTTAGTTAATGATAATCCCACTATTTTGGAAGAGTTTCAACTTTGCATGTGCGGATCGTGTTGAGAATATTTTATGTGATAAATATTTTGTTGAATTTGATCATGATCCTACATGCAATTATCATGAGAGAGGGAAATATGGTTGTAGAAATTTTCATGTTACTAAATTACCTTTCGTTATGTTGAGATTGCTATTGTTTCTTTCTTCTTCCTTGCTTACGCTAGATCTTGCTTGCTATGATATTTTTTTTCCTATAAAATGCCTATGCATAGGAAGTATGTTAGACTTAGATGAGATTTTCACATGCTTTATGATGCTCTCTTTGTGCTTCAATTCTTATCTTTCATGCGAGCATCATTGAAATTATCGTGCCTAGCTAGGGGCATAAAACGATAGCGCTTGTTGGGAGGCAACCCAATTTTATATTTATTTTTTGTTTTTGCTGCGGTTAGTGAATAAATATTGCATATATCTTCTGTCTAGATGTGGTTTTTTGTTTTGTTTAGTGTTTGTGCCATGTAGAACCTTTGGAAAGACTTGTGTGAAGTTTATGTGATCTTGCTGTGAAAAACTGAATCGTTAGCGTTCGCTATAATGGTCATCAGATTTTACTGGAGCATGCTATTTAGTTGATTCTTTTTGCAGATGATTACTAGACAAATTCCTCACGTTTACCAATTTAGTTTTAAGTTTTTGGAGTTAGAGAAGTATACAAAACCTGCAGTTTACTACAAACTGTTCTGTTTTTGACAGATTCTGTTTTTCGTGTTTTGTTTGCTTATTTCAATGCATCTATGAGTAATATTGGGAGGTATGAACCATAGAGAAGTTGGAATACAGTAGGTTTAACACCAATATAAACAAAGAATGAATTAATTGCAGTACCTTTGAGTAGTGGTTTGCTTTCTTATACTAACAGAGCTCACGAGTTTTTTGTCTAAGTTTTGTGTTGTGAAGTTTTCAAGTTTTGAGTATTGCTTTGATGGAATATGGAACAAAGAGTAGCAAGGGCCTAATCCTGGGGATGCCCAAGGCACCACAAGTAAAATTCAAGGACAACCAAAATCCTAAAGCTTGGGGATGCCCCGGGAAGGCATCCCCTCTTTCGTCTTCATCCATTGGTAACTATACTCGGAGCTATATTTTTATTCACCACATGATATGTGTTTTGCTTGGAGCGACTTGTATAATTTGAGTCTTTGCTTGTTAGTTATCCACAATTATCCTTGCTGGACACACCTATTTGAGATAATTAAATATGTCCTAGGAATTGTTAGAACACTCTATGTGCTTCACTTATATCTTTTGAGTTGAATAGTTTTTGCTCTAGTGCTTCACTTATATCTTTTAGAGCACGGTGGTGATAATATTTTGAAGAAATTGTTGAACTCTCATGCTTCACTTATACCCATTTGAGAGTCTATTAAAACAACATGGTAATGTGTCTAGGCTATAAAACTAGTCTCCACATGATAGACATCCAATATCAATGTAGTAAAAACTTTCACACTAAGTGCATTGAATATGATGAGAAGTTGGATGCTTGATAATTGTTTTGCGATATGAGGATAGTGATATTAGAGTCATGCTAGTGGAGTTATTATGAAATTGAGAAATGCTTGTGTTAAGGTTAGTGATTCCCATAGCATGCACATATGGTGAACCGCTATGTGACGATGTTAGACCATGAGGTATTTGTAAATTGTCAACCTTTGTGTGGAGGTCGGGGGCGCACGATGGTTAACTCCTACCAACCTCCCCCCTAGGAGCATGCGTTGATTTCTTTGTTTTGATGACTCGTAGATTTTTGCAATAAGTATATGAGTTCTTATGACTAATGCCGAGTCCATGGATTATACGCACTCTCACCCTTCCACCATTGCTAGCCTCTCTTGTACCACGCAACTTTCGCCGGTACCATACACCCACTATATATCCTTCCTCAAAACAGCCACCATATTATTCCTCAAAACAGCCACCATACCTACCTATCATGGCATTTCCATAGCCATTCCGAGATATATTGCCATGCAACTTTCCACCGTTCCGTTCATATGACACGCATCATATTGTCATATTGCCATGTATGATCATGTAGTTGAAATCGTATTTGTCGCAAGGCCACCATGCATAATTTTTCATACATGTCACTCTTGATTCATTGCACATCATGGTACACCGCCGGACGCATTCATATAGAGTCATACTTGTTCTAGTATCGAGTTGTAATTCAATGAAAGTGTGACGATCATCATTATTAGAGCATTGTCCCATGTGAGGAAAGGCTAAATCAATAAAGCCCCTCCACAAAAAATAAAAAATAAAGAAAAGAAAAAGGGACAATTGCTACGATCTTTTTCCACACTTGTGCTTCAAAGTAGCACCATGTTCTTCAATATAGAGATTCTCATGCTTAGCCACCTTCATATACTAGTGAGAATTTTCATTATAAAACTTGGCTTGTATATTCCAACGATGGGCTTCCTCAAATGCCCTAGGTCTTCGTGAGCAAGCAAGTTGGATGCACACCCACTAGTTTCTTTTTTTGAGCTTTCATACATATTTAGCTCTAGTGCATCTGTTGCATGGAAATCCCTACTCACTCACATTGATATCTATTGATGGGCATCTCCATAGCCCGTTGATGCGCCTAGTCGATGTGAGACTATCTCCCTCCTTTTTGTCTTCGCCACAACCACCTCTCTATTCCACCCATAGTGCTATGTCCATGGCTCACACTCATGTATTGCGTGAAAGTTGAAAGGTTTGAAAGAATAGAGTATGAAAACAAGTGCTTGGCTGAAATCGGGGTTGTGCATGATATGCATATTTTGTGTGATGAAGAGGGAGCATAGCCAGACTATATGATTTTGTAGGGATAACTTTCTTTAGCCTTAGTATTTTGAGAAGACATGATTGCTTTGTTAGGATGCTTGAAGTATTATTATTTCTTATGTCAATATAGACATTTGTCTTGAATCTTTCAGATCTGAACATCCATGCCACAATTAAGAGAATTACATTGAAAAACTATGTTGGTTAGCATTCCACATCAAAAAAATTGTTTTTATCATTTACCTACTCGAGGACGAGCATGAATTAAGCTTGGGGATGCTTGATACGTCTCCAACGTATCTATAATTTTTTATTGTTCCATGCTATTAGTTATGATGTTTTGGATGTTTAATGGGATTTGTCATATACTTTTATATTATTTTTGGGACTAACCTACTAACCCAAAGGCCTAGTCCAGATTGTTGTTTTTTGCCTGTTTTCGGGTTTTACGGAAAAGGAATATGAAACGGAGTCCAAACGGAATGAAACCTTCGGGCGAGATATTTTTGGAGAAAATCACGCACGGGAGACTTAAGAACCACGGAGTAGGGGACACATGGTTCCCACGAGGGTGAGGGGCGCGCCCCCCCTAGGGCGCGCTCCCTTGCCTCGTGGGTCCCACGGAAGGCCCCCGGTGCCCTCCTTCCTCCTATATAAGCCTACGTACCCCGAAACCATCAGAACAATAGAGAAAACCCTAGTTCCACCGCTGTAACCTTCTGTTCCCGTGAGATCCCATCTTCGGGCCTGTTCCGGAGCTTCGCCGGAGGGGGGATCTACCACGGAGTGCTTCTACATCATCATCATCGCCTCACCATGAGTTATGAGTAGTTTACCACAGACCTTCGGGTCCATATCTAGTATCTAGATGGCTTCTTCTCTCTCTTTGGATCTCAATACAAAGTTCTCCTCGGTCTTCGAGGAGATCTATTCGATGTAATCTCTTTTTGCGGTGTGTTTGTCGAGATCCGATGAATTGTGGGTTTATGATCAAGATTATCTATGAGAAATATTTGGTTCTTCTCTGAACTCTTTATGTATGATTATAATATCCTTGCAAGTCTCTTCGAATTATTTGTTTGGTTTGGCCTACTAGATCTATAGTTCTTGCAATGGGAGAAGTGTTTGGCTTTGGGTTCAATCTTGCAGTGTCCTTTCCCAGTGACAGTAAGGGCAGCAAGGCACGTATTGTATTGTTGCCATCGAGGATAAAAAGATGGGGTTTATATCATATTGCTTGAGTTTATCCCTCTACATCATGTCATCTTGCTTAAGGCGTTACTCTGTTCTTATGAACTCAATACACTAGATGCATGCTGGATAGCGGTCGATGTGTGGAGTAATAGTAGTAGATGCAGGCAGGAGTCGGTCTACTTGTCTCGGACGTGATGCTTATATATAATGATCATGCCTAGATAGTCTCATAATTATTCGCTTTTTTATCAATTGCTCAACAGTAATTTGTTTACCCGCCATAGAATATCGCTATCATGAGAGGAGCCACTAGAGAACACTATGGCCCCCGGGTCTATTCTCAACATATCCATCTATAATCTACTTTACTTTTTCCGCTTTTATTTTTTGTTCTTATAATAAAAAATACCAAAAATATAAACTATCATCTCTATCAGATCTCACTTTCATAAGTGACCGTAAAGGGATTGACAACCCCTTATCGCGTTGGCGGCGAAGTTCTTATTTGTTTGTGCAGGTGCGAGGGACTCGCGCGTGGTCTCCTACTGGATTGATACCTTGGTTCTAAAAAACTGAGGGAAATTCTTATGCTACTATGCTGCATCTCCCTTTCCTCTTTGAGGGAATACAACGCAAGCTCGAGAAGTAGCACGAGCACTCGTTGCTTAAAGGTGACCGGCGGGTGTCTGTCTCTCTCACTTTAGTTAAATCGAGTGTGACTACACCCGGTCCTTGTGAAGGTTAAAACAACACACTTGACAAAAAATCGTTGTGGTTTTGTATGCGTAGGTAAGAAAAGTTCTTGCTAAGCCCGTAGCAGCCACGTAAAACTTGCAACAACAAAGTAGAGGACGTCTAACTTGTTTTTGCAGGGCACGTTGTGATGTGATATGGTCAAGACGTGATGAGTTATACGTTATTGTATGAGATGATCATTTTTTGTTAATTATCAGCAACCGGTAGGAGCCTTATGGTTGTCTCTTTATTGTATGAATTGCGAAGGCCATGTAATTGCTTTACTTTATCACTATGAGTTAGCGATAGTAGTAGTAGCAATAGTTGGCGAGACGACCATGACTCTACGATGAAGATCATGGTGTCAAGCCGGTGACGATGGAGATCATGACGATGCTTTGGAGATGGAGTTCAAAAGCACAAAATGATGATGGCCATATCATGTCAGATATTTTGATTGCATGTGATGTTTATCTCATTATGCTTCTTATTTTGCTTAGTACAGTGGTAGCATTATGAGATGACCCCTTACAAAAAATTCAAGGTACAATTGTTCTCCCTGAGTATGCACCTTTGTGAAAGTTCGTCGTGCCGACACACCCTGTGATGATCGGGTATGATAAGCTCTACATTCAAATACAACGGGTGTAAGACAGTTTTGCACATGCAGAATACTCGGGTTAAACTTGACGAGCCTAGCATGTACAGACATGGCCTCGGAACACTGGAGACTGAAAGGTCGAGCGTGAATCATATAGTAGATATGATCAACATAAGATGTTCACCATTGAAAACTACTCCATCTCAAGTGATGATCGGACATGATTTAGTTGATTTGGACCACGTCATCATGTAGATGACTAGAGGGATGTCTATCTAAGTGGAAGTTCTTTAGTAATATGATTGATTGAACTTTAATTTATCATGAACTTAGTCCTGATAGTTTTTGCATATCTATGTTGTTGTAGATCTATGGCTCGTGCTACTGTTCCCTCAAATTTTAATGCGTTCCTAGAGAAAGCTAAGTTGAAAGATGATGGTAGCAACTACACGGACTGGGTCCGTAACTTGAGGATTATCCTCATTGCTGCACAGAAGAATTATGTCCTTGAAGCACCGCTAGGTGACAAGCCCCCTCCCGCTAATGTAGACGCTTTGAACATCTGGCAAACACGGTCTGATGACTACTCGATAGTTCAGTGTGCCATGCTTTATGGCTTAGAATCGGGACTTCAAAGACGTTTTGAACATCATGGAGCATATGAGATGTTCCAAGAGTTGAAGTTAATATTTCAAGCAAATGCCCAAATTGAGAGATATGAAGTTTCCAGTAAATTCTATAGTTACAAGATGGAGGAGAACCGTTCTATCAGTGAACACTTACTCAGAATGTCTGGGTACTACAATCACATGACTCAACTTGGTTGCAAAGTTGACGAAGATAGTTTTATTGATAGAGTTCTTCAATCACTGCCACCAAGCTATAAAGGCTTCGTGATGAACTATAATATGCAAGGGATGCAAAAGTCAATTCCCGAGGTCTTCGCTATGCTCAAGGCTGCGGAGGTAGAAATCAAAAAGGAGCATCAAGTGTTGATGGTTAACAAGACCACTAGTTTCAAGAAAAAGGGAAAGGGAAAGAAGGGGAACTTCAAGAAGAATAGCAAGCTAGTTGCTAATCCCACGAAGAAACCCAAGTCTGGAGCCAAGCCTGAAACTGAGTGCTTCTACTACAAAGGGACTGGACACTGGAAGCGGAACTGCCCCAAGTATTTGGCGGATAAGAAGGATGCCAAAGTGAACAAAGGTATATTTGATATACATTTTATTGATGTGTACCTTACTAATGCTCGTAGTAGCACCTGGGTATTTGATACTGGTTTGGTTGCTAATATTTGTAACTTGAAACAGGAGCTACGGATTAAACGAAGATTAGCTAAGGACGAGGTGACGATGTGCGTGGGAAATGGGTCCGAAGTCAATGTGATCGCCGTCGGCACGCTACCTCTACATCTACCTTCGGGATTAGTTTTAGACATAAATAATTGTTATTTGGTGCCAGCATTGAGCATAAACATTATATCTGGATCTTATTTGTTGTGAGATGGTTATTCATTTAAATCAGAGAATAATCGTTGTTCTATTTATATGAGTAATACCTTTTATGGTCATGCACCCTTGAAGAGTGGTCTATTCTTGTTGGATCTCGATCGTAGTGACACACATATTCATAATATTGAAGCCAAAAAATGCAAAGTTGATAATGATAGTGCAACTTATTTGTGGCACTACCATTTTTTGACTATATACTGCAAGGCAACAGCCTCACAGTTCTTTATTAAAACTCAAACTCAAACTGGTATACATTACAAGAGGTTGTAGTCTATATGAACCTATGTAATTAAAAGGAAGAAAATACTTACAACAAAGCTATTGAAGGGAGGCTATCCAAGAAAGGAGGCTATCCCTATATTTACATTGGATCCTATGTGCTAACAAAGAGATATCATGCACAAAGTTTCTCTTCCAGGCTCTGACGCTAGGTGTCTCATTTATGAAGATCTTGCCATTCCTTTGAGTCCAAATATTCCAAGTAGCAGTAAATACTACTTCATCAAAGAAAGGGAAACCAAATTCCTTTCTAGCAGCCAATCCCAAGATGTATGTGGTTTGGGAGTTGTGTGATGTCAAAGATATTCCAAGATAATTCCAAACTCGCTGGCTGAAATTACAAGTAAAGAAAAGATGCACACGATCCTCATGGCTAGGTAGATGACACAAGACACAAGTGTCATCTTGCACGTTCTAGTGCCTACGTTGCATCATATCCCTTGTGTTTAGCCGATCCATTAGGAGCAGCCATCCGTAGACCTTAATCTTAAGGGTGCAAGAGCATTTCCAAATCCATTTGAAGATGGGGTCAACCACCAGATGGGAAAATGTGAACTCATAGAAGAGCTTAGATTGGAAGGCTCCAGATTTTGAAGGCCATTTCCAGATATCCGTACCCTCTTGATCAATATGTATGGATGCCAACAAGAGCTGGAGCTGTTGAAGTTCATTAAAGGCTTCCACAGACAATGACAGGTGGAAGTTATGAGCCTCATTTGGCATGTCGAAGAAATCTTTTATAGTGATCAGAATATTAATGACAAACGAATGAAGATGGGGGAACCTTGTTTTCAGTGAGACGACTCTGTTGTCAATTTGCCAATGATCCAACCAGAAGATCACAGTATCACCTGCATGCACCTGTGGGGTGGCATGTTTGCAAAATTTATCATAAAGGCTGAGAACATCACGCCACCAATAGGAACCACATCATTGAGTAGCCTGAGGGGGTGAAGACCCATAATACGTGTCCCAAATAAGAGTGACCCGGGGTATATCTAGCTTGTTGAAGAACTTAAATAAGTGCTTCATTAACAATGCCTCATTCTGAGTACCCAGGTGGGTGACACCGAGACCATCATACTTCTTGGGTTTGCATATGAGATCCCAGGTAGCCAAGGATTGGCGTGGGGTATCAGAGTTGCCCTTCCAGAGACATTGGCGCATGGTCCACTCGATTTGCTTGATAATGCCTTGGGGTAAAGACAATGAACACAAGAAATAAATTGGCATGGATGCCAGGACTAACTGTAGAAGCTGCAACCGTCTACCTTGATTTAACATGCATGAGGACACCGATAATCGTCTCTCAATGCGATCCACAAGAGGCAGAAGGTCAGAGATAGATGGCCGAGAGGTGCCCATAGGAAGACCCAGATAGGTAAATGGCATAGAGCCCACTTCACAGCCCAATAATGTAGCAATTCTCAAGCCCTCTTCCTCAGAAAAATTCAAAGGAATAATAGAGGATTTGCTGAAGTTTACCCTTAAACATGTGGCCAATGCAAACTCATCAAGCATCTTTTTGAGTGCAAGGATCTGGCTATCAACTGCGGGCAGGATTATAAGCATGTCATCCGCGTATTGCACGATCGGGTAATCATTAGAACTAGTTGGTATGGGCATTGTGAGGATATTCCTAGTGCACATTTCATTCACCACTTATTGGAGGAGATCAACTGCAATTACAAACAACAGAGGAGAAATTGGATCGCCTTGCCGAACTCTAGTACGACACATAAAATACTGACCAGGGACACCATTCAGTAAAACAGAAGAAGAGCCAGATGATAACAACCCATTCACCCAACCAGTCCATCGATCATCGAAGCCCTTACACTACAGCATTCTGAGGACAGTCTCATGCTCGATGGTGTTGAAAGCCTTGGTGAAATCAAGTTTGAGTAAAATGATCGGTCATTTGGAGGCTTTGCATTGATGAATGTATTCAAAGCACCAAGCAAGTTAGTGTTGAATTGATCGGCAACGAAGGAAACCATACTGGTTTCTATGTATGCATTGGAGGATCACATGCTGTAGTCGGTTGGCTAAGAGCTTCGTTAGGAACTTTAAGCATGTGTTGGTCAATGATATGGGCCGAAAATCACCAACCACTTCCGGGCTTAGCTTCTTGGGAATGAGGGTAATTAATGAATTATTCAGACACTCCAGATCGCAAGTACCATCATAAAAAGCCTTGACAAGCTTCATAAAGTCAGCTTTTAAAATAGGACAGCATTTCTTTAGGAAGAAACCTGTGAAGCCATCTGGCCCAGGAGCATGATCAATTGGCATGTGTTTAATAACATTTTCCACCTCAGCATCATGGAAAAGCCGTGACAAACTTTCAAGCCCATCCACTTTCTATATAAGGGAGTCAAGATCAAATCCCATTTGTATCCCCTTAGCACGACCCATGCACTGTTTAAAATCTGCCCAAAACATTCCCGTCAATTGTTGGTGATCAGTGATCACATCTCCTTAAGCATTTCTGGTCGAGGAAATTGTGTTTTTGTGGTATCTCTCTGTTGCCATTGCATGAAAAAAATTTGTATTCTCTTCACCAACTTTGATAGACCTGATTGTACAGCGTTGCTTTTAATAGACCGAATTGTGGCACTACCGTTTAGGTCATATTGGTGTAAAGCACATGAAGAAACTCCATGCTGATGGCTTTTGGAATCGCTTGATTTTGAATCACTTGGTGCTTGCGAACCATGCCTCATGGGCAAGATGACTAAAACTCCGTTCTCCAAAACAATGGAGCGAGTAACTGATTTGTTGGAACTCATACATACTGATGTATGTGGACCGATGAGTGTCGAGGCTCGCGGTGGGTATCATCATTTTCTGACCTTCACTGATGATTTGAGCAGATATGGGTATATCTACTTGATGAAGCACAAGTCTGAAACATTTCAAAAGTTCAAAGAATTTCAGAGTGAAGTAGAGAATCATCGTAACAAGAAAATAAAGTTTCTACGATCTGATTGCAGAGGCGAATATTTGAATTATGAGTTTGGTCTTCATTTGAAACAATGTGGAATAGTTTCACAACTCACGCCACCTGGAACACCACAGCGTAATGGTCTATCCGAACATCGTAACCTTACTTTATTAGATATGGTGCGATCTATGATGTCTCTTACCGATTTACCACTATCGTTTTGGGGTTATGGTTTAGAGACAGCTGCATTCACGTTAAATAGGGCACCATCTAAAGTCGTTGAGAGGACACCTTACGAATTGTGGTTTGGCAAGAAACCGAAGTTGTCATTTCTTAAAGTTTGGGGCTGCGATGCTTATGTGAAAAAGCTTCAACCTGATATGCTCGAACCCAAGTCGGAGAAATGTGTCTTCATAGGATACCCAAGGGAAGCTGTTGGGTACACCTTCTATCACAGATCCGAAGGCAAGATAGTCGTTGCTAAGAATGGATCATTTCTAGAGAAGGAGTTTCTCTCGAAAGAAGTGAGTGGGAGGAAAGTGGAACTTGATGAGTTAATTGTACCTTCTCCCGAATTCGAAAGTAGTACATCATAGAAACTAGTTCCAGTGATTCCTACACCAATCAGCGAGGAAGCTAATGATGATGATCATGAAACTTCAGATCAAGTTACTACTGAACCTCGTAGACCAGAGTGCGTTATGCGCCAAAGTGGTACGGTAACCCGGTTCTGGTAGTCATGTTACTAGATCATGGTGAACCTACGAACTATGAGGAAGCGATGATGAGCCCAGATTCCGCAAAATGGCTTGAGGCCATGAAATCGGAGATGGGATCCATGTATGAGAACAAAGTGTGGACTTTGGTTGACTTGCCCGATGATCAGCAAGCCATTGAAAATAAATGGATCTTTAAGAGGAAGACTGACGCCGATGGTAATTTTACGGTCTACAAAGCACGACTTGTTACGAAAGGTTTTCGACAAGTTCAAGGAGTTGACTACGATGAGACTTTCTCACCCGTAGCGATGCTTAAGTCTGTCCGAATCATGTTAGCAATCGCCGCATTTTATGATTATGAAATCTGGCAAATGGATGTCAAAACTGCTTTCCTTAATGGATACATCAAAGAGGAGTTGTATATGATGCAACCAGAAGGTTTTGTCGATCCTAAATGTGCTACACTCGCACTAGCACCTACATCACATAAACCATGATAGCAATGATCTCCTATTTTAACGGAAATAACATGCATGCCTACAACAGGTCTATGTTTATTCCTAGTATCGGGTTTGGTGATTCTAGCAGCTTCCTCATGGAGGTAAATAACATGCCCATCTATATTATCGACCAAGAGATCCTTAACCATAGCAACACTATGTTCAACCTTAATTTTCTCAGATGGTGTAGGTGTTCTAGTATTATTTTTACGAACCACAGTTGGAGCTTTAGCATGATCCTTTATTCTAACAGGAAAGGGTGGTTTCTTAATATAGGCGGTAGGAACAATAGGATCGACATTATAAGTGATAGTTTTTTCTTCAACTCTAATAGGTTCAACTACTTTTACTTCAACGCGAGGATGGTATTTAAACCACTTTTCCTTAGGGAGATCAACATGAGTACCAAATGATTCACAGAAAGAAGCTACTATCTCAGAGTCAAGTCCATATTTAGTGCTAAATTCACGGAAAACATTGGTATACATAAAAGATTTAACACAATCAAAATTAGGTGTTATACCTGACTCCTTACCTTTATCGAGATCCCAATCTTCAGAGTTGCGTTTAATTCTTTCCAATAAATCCCATTTGAATTCAATAGTCTTCATCATAAAAGAATCGGTACAAGAGGTATCGAGCATGGAGCGATTACTGAGAGAAAGGCGAGCATAAATTTTTTGAATAATCATTTCTCTTGAGAGCTCATGATTGGAGCATGAATATAACATTAACTTAAGCCTCCCCCGATCTTGAGCGATACTTTCTCCTTCGCGAGGCCAAAAATTATATATATAATTACGATCACGATGAACCTGATGCATAGGGTAGAACTTCTGATGAAATTCCAACTTCAATCGATTGTAGTTCCATGATCCAATATCATCGCATAGCCTAAACCATGTCAATGCCTCTCCCTTAAAAGATAAATGGAATACCTTCTTCTTGATCACATCCTCGGGCATACCTGCAAGCTTAAATAATCCACAAACTTCATCCACATATATTAGGTGCAAATCGGGATGCAGTGTTCCATCTCCTATAAAGGGATTAGCTAGCAGTTTCTCTATCTTACCCAAAGGAATTTCAAAGGAAACATTTTCAGTAGGTTTAGTAGGTTGAGGAGCAACTCTTTGCTCTACTGGTCGGGGTGAAGATACCCCGAACAAGCCCCTCAAAGGATTAAGTTCCATAGTGACAAGTGACAGTAAATTTCAGCACATTATATAAATTTTTCCTTACCAAAGGCACTTCGTTCCCCGACAATGGCACCAGAAAAGAGTCTTGATGACCCACAAGTGTAGGGGATCTATCGTAGTCCTTTTGATAAGTAAGAGTGTCCAAACCAACGAGGAGCAGAAGGAAATGATAGGCAGTTTTTAGTAAGGTATTTTCTGCAAGCACTGAAATTATCGGTAACAGATAGTTTTGTGATAGGGTAATTGGTAACAAGTAACAAATAGTAAAAGTAAATAAGGTGCAGCAAGATGGCCCAATCCTTTTTGTAGCAAAGGACTAGCCTGGACAAACTCTTATATGAAGGAAAGCGCTCCCGAGGACACATGGGAATTATCTTCACGCTAGTTTTCATCACGCTCATATGATTCATGTTCGTTACTTTGATAATCTGGTATGTGGGTGGACCAGTGCTTGGATGCTGCCCTTACTTGGACAAGCATCCCACTTATGATTAACCTCTATTGCAAGCATCCGCAACTACAAAAGAAGTATTAAGGTAAACCTAACCATAGCATGAAACATATGGATCCAAATCAGCCCCTTACGAGGCAACGCTTAAACTAGGGTTTAAGCTTCTGTCACTCTAGCAACCCATCATCTACTTATTACTTCCCAATGCCTTCCTATAGGCCCAAACAATGGTGAAGTGTCATGTAGTCGACGTTCACATAACACCACTAGAGGAAAGACAACATACATCTCATCAAAATATCGAACGAATACCAAATTCACATGACTACTTATAGCAAGACTTCTCCCATGTCTTCAGGAACAAACGTAACTACTCACAAAGCATATTCATGTTCATAATAAGTGGGGTATTAATATGCATAATGGATCTGAACGTATGATATTCCACCAAGTATACCTAATAGCATCAACTACAAGGAGTAATCAACACTACTAGCAACCTATAGGTACCAATCTGAGGTTTTGATACAAAGATTGGACACAAGAGATAAACTAGGGTTTGAGAGGAGATGGTGCTGGTGAAGATGTTGATGAATATAACCCTCCCCAATATGGGAGAGTTCTTGGTCATGATGACGATGACGATTTCCCCCTACCGGAGGGAAGTTTCCCCGACAGAAGAGCTCAGCCGGAGCCCTAGATTGGTTCGGCCAAGGTTCCGCCTCGAGACGGCGGCGCTTCGTCCCGAAAGCCTCCTTATGATTTTTTCCAGGTCAAAGCACCTCATATAGCAGAAGTTGGGCATCGGGGGGTCACCAGGTGTCCCACGAGGCATGGGGCGCGCCCAGGGGGCGCGCCCCCCACCCTCGTGGACAGTGGGTGGCCCCCCTCTCGTACCTCTTTTGCCAGATATTTTTTATATTTTCTAAAACAGAGTTTCATGGAGTTTCACGGCCTTTTGAGTTGCGCAGAATAGGCCTCCAATGTTTGCTCCTTTTCCAGCCCAGAATTCCAGCTGCCAACATTCTCCCTCTTCATGTAAACCTTGTAAAATAAGAGAGAAAAGGCATAAGTATTGTGACATAATGTGTAATAACTGCCCATAGTGCAATAAATATCAACATAAAAGCATGATGCAAAATGGACGTATCAACTTCCCCAAGCTTAGACCTCGCTTGTCCTCAAGTGAAAGCCGATATCGAAAAATATGTCCACATGTTTAGAGATAGAGGTGTCGATTAAATAAAATACGGACATGAAGGCATCATGATCAATCCATATATATATATAGTCATATGACTCTTATGCTAAAGTAACAATCTATTCACAATGTCAGGTATGAATCAGAAACTTCATTGAAAACTAACAAACTATGATCTCGGTTATTGAGGCAATTGCAATTTATCGTAACATCGGAAAGAGCCAAAATAAGAGCTTTTCAGCAAGTCCATGTAGCGACCCGACCCGAATGGATCAAGTCTCTGTGCTTAAGTGTCATCCCTGGATCGGTATGCTGACACACACAGTACTCAAGGATTTATAACAGAGGTAAATCACATGTATAAAGTAATGTAAATACTATTACCTCAATCAATCATAGCAGGTGGAGTTCCATTAACACCAACGGAAAAGTTGAGTGTAGACAGCGCAACCCTTACGTAACACTTACTCATCGAATAATTTCCTGCAACATGAGACGTTGCAGACATGTAGGTCAGTACATTGAATAAAGCTGATTTTTCCCTACCACAAAGGAATGCATTTTATTTAACTACTTTTTTAAATTTAAAACATGAACAATTGAGAATGGTACCCCCATCTCAATCCCAAACCAAAGTCATTATTAACCCAGCAAGTTAATGAAATAAGTGTTGAGATCAACAAATAATCCACTTCTAGATACTCAAAGATGTCCATAAACGGGGACATGGCTACTCATGAATAGTTTGTACACTCTGCAGAGGTTTGTGCACTTTTCCCCACAAGACTCGATCGCCTCCGTTTAATTTCTCACACTGCATAGTGTTTGAGAAACTGATGACCGAGACACAGTCTTTCAGAAGCATTAACTCTTTACCCCGGGTGGACCCGTACACCTACATCCCCTACATCTGCTAGTCCACCACTGAAATAGGTCACACAACTTACTCATACTATGCCAGAGCCCATAATGGCTTGTGGCTGCACATGGAAGTTTCTAGGCATGAAAATATCGTATGATCCCTTTGAGCCTGGGTGGCATTCCAATAGGGCGATCACACGGTTCCTCCGGGATTCCCTAGGACAACACTGGTTTCTCCAGGTGCCCGGCAACCACTGGGTACTCCAGGGTGCCACAACCAATCCACCCAGATTTGTATTAAATTACCACCTTAAAGTTTCCCTTAAATATCACTCACATCTTTCATGAAACTCTCATACCAATCCACGTCTACAAGCATGGCTAAGCAATAAGTAACAAATCGTATACCCCCTTGGTTGATCTCAAGTCATTGGGTTCCTACCTCATGAACGACAAAGCATCATATTATGTAACCAGTCCTACTCATGCAAGTGTTTGAGGATAGAACTAATGCAATAAAAACTGGGTATTGGAAAGTATGATCAAAGTGTGAACTTGCCTTGTACTAACGATGTAGAAGATTCGCACTCAGAACTCAGGATAGATCTACTCGTCACACTCCGTTCAATCTATCATAAGCAAACAATAGTAACCACACATAAGCGATCACTCAGGAGATCTGGAAGAACGAATAAAACACTTCAGAAAACTTCGAAAACAAACGAATGACTCTTGAAATAGAAACCAATTTCTAACAGTACCAAAATTATGTGAATTTGGCTTTATCAGAAAGGTTAGGTCAAGAGCTTCGATTTGCAAAAAGAATCAACTAAATCGGAGTTATAAAACTCAAGTTATGATCAAACGAAGTTCATATTCAAATCTAGTTGAATTCAAATTTTAAAACTTTCAAAAACATGTTTAAGTTGTTTTACTGGAAAGAGGAGATCGTAACGAAGACGTGGGCGTTGGTTTCGTTGGTTTTGGACCAACGAGCAAAAAGTTATGGCCGTTTGAAGTTCAGGGGCTAAACTGCAAAACTCTTTATTTACAGCTAAGTCCATGGCAGAAAACTAAAAGAAAAAGAAAAAACTACTGAGCGAACGCTCGCTATCTGGTTCTACACAGAGAACGTTCGCAGAATAGATCTAACCCTAATAAAACAAAAACCGAACTTTTACCAAAAACCAGGGGTTTTTATACCTAGCGGTTTTTCTTCGAAAACCGCGGGTTCGGCAGATCGAACCGGGCGGATCGGGTTGGATCCGATGCGGGCGAATCTCGGAGCTCCGGTCGGCGAGCTCCGGCGAGTGGCGGGGCAATGGCGACGGGCGCGGCGCAGGGCGGCTGCGTGAGCGGGCGGCGGCGGCTTGCGCAAGAGGCGCAGCGCGGGGCGTAGGAGGCAGCGGCGGCGGCAGCAGCAGCAGCTCGTTGCGGTGGCGTGCGAAGCTGCGGCGGCGGCGCGTGAAGTGAGAGGAGGGGCGAGAGAGGGGCGGCATATTTATGGGGAGGGGTGGCGGCGATTGCATGGGGAAGGGGCAGGGAGAGGCCGTGGCGGCTACGGCGTCCATGGCGGCGGCGGTGGTCGTGCGCCCTGCGGACTCCTTCGGGATCTCGGGGACGAGCGGGGAAGACTGCCTGTTGGGCCGGCTAGCTCGGCTACGGCCCAGCTAGCCCGAAGAGTTTTTTTTTAGAAAAAAAAATAGACAAAAAGAAAAGAAAAACCCAATTAATATATAATATACTATAGGCATATTATATATCAAAATTTACAGAAAAGATTTCCTACAAGATGAACATTTTTCTACAGTCAAATAAAATCCTCACAAATTCTAATAAATAAAATAGTGCTACTGTTGCAATAAAAACCAATAAAAATCATTTTAAAAAAACCAAAAAATACTTCAAATTTATTTATCTCCAATTTTTTGTTGTAGGGAATCATGTTACCCTATTTTCCATATATTTTATTTCTGGAGAAAAATAAATTGAATAAAACCCAAATAACTCAATTTTTGAAAATGAGTTATAGAAAATTTCAGAAAAACTTCCAACTCATATTTCCTATAATTTGAAGAAGTCATTTTATCTTCTCTCTGGAAAATCATTGAGTTGCATAAAGTTTCTGAATTGGAAATATTTTGAGAATGAGATTCAAATCCTTTCAAAGCCCTTTATCATTTAAAATAAATGGAAGAAGTCATATTATCTTCGCTCTATTGTTTTGTGTTGAAAAGAAATTGAATTCCCCGGAGATCAAAATGCGAAGTGAAAGCTTTGGGAAAGTCATTTTATTCCTTCACATTTAACTTTCAAAAGTTTCAAATTTCACTCAATTTCTCTCAGCACATCAAACAAGCAAACAAATCTATATATTTATTATAACATTCCAAAATTTATAATTTTGGGATGTTACAAACGTACCACACTTAAAATGAATCTCGTCCTCGAGATTTGGAGAGGCTAGCAAGAAATAGGTTAGGGTTTGGGGGTCTCCTAACAAACCACTGATTGGTATGGTCTAGTGTGCTACCACACTTAGAAGCATAATTATGGTCCCATCAAAACGAAAACACTCCATCCTTTGACAGTATCGGTCCTTTCAGATCTTCACGATAAATCTTTCTCTGGGCTCTTCCTGTAGTGGCATAACCTTTGTCCTCAATTCTTGTATCCTTTCATCCTGGTAAGGTTCTTCTGAGACCGGTTCTTCTTAGCGGACAGGTCTGGCGCCAATACTAAACAAAATTGATATCTCATGGTGGTCGTCAAACAATTTGATTGGGTCCCTGTAGAAAACGGGTCTGAGCTTCATCCTCACCGTATATCCTACGGTTGGCAACAGGATGCCGTGTACAAGGGAAAAATTTCTATACTGTTCTGAGGTTTAAACAAAGTTTTGACATCGTCGTCTCTCTACTATAGGTAAGTCAGTCAGATTTGCCATCCCGTATAGCAGATGCAAATAATAAGAGTAAGTCGGTATGGTGATCAATCCATCCTGCACCCAAATCATTACCTTGTATATGGTTTAGTGAATCTCGCATTCTAACACTCGGTCATCCTCACAAGCATTGCAGAATTTCTCTTGTCAACGAACTATGTTTGGATAATTCCATTGATTCTGTAAGCTGAACAAAACATCTATCGTGTTTCACAACCCTTGGGTTTAACGTAACCACCTATAAGATTGTATGTTGGCAAAGTCATAACTTCTTCCGGGGGTTTTCCTTCAGCAGAGTGTGCTTGCTTCCTTGACAGGTCCTGGGGCCTGTGGGTTATGGCTCATCGCACCACTAGTAACACTTGGTCTCATCATCGGTTTGCCACTGATCCAACTTCCTTTGCATTATTAAATCCATCCAATTGTACTGTATCCCTTCCTTCTGTTGGTACAAAACTGAGTGTGATTACTCACACTCGTCCTTGGGCAATCCACTCCAAGTCTGACGTAACTAGCCACTAGCTAGTGTATTCGGGTAACGGTGTTGGATTCCACCACACTTAAAATGAATAGCACTAGTTTCTTCAAAATCTCCTTCCATGCATCATGTCTTCACTCATCACCTTTATAGTACCAACTTATAATATCCAAAGTCAATACCATGATGCCAACTGTATTGATTCTCAACTTACTACGATCTACTGCACTTCCACTTTCTTGCTTCAACTCCAATACTTAGCACAACTCTCCTTCTTCTTGGGACAATGCACTAGCAAAGTGCTCTGCTTCACTACAGCAGAAACATATTACTACGGACAAGTCTCGTGGTTCCCTCATGATTATGTAGCCTCCTTAGGTCCTCGGCTTAGGGGTCCCCTTCAGAACTTTTATATCCTTAATTCATCCTTGGAGTCTCTATTGCTCTATACTTCAGCATTATCCCCTCTAAAAATCCAATTGTACTTCTTTCCTTCATACTTTCAAAAGTTTTAGGAAAGTTTTGGGAAAGTCATTTTATTCCCTCTCATTTAACTTTCAAAAGTTTTTAATTTCACTCAGCACATCAAACAAGCAAACAAATCTATCTATTTATTATAACATTCCAAAATTTATAATTTTGGGATGTTACAGTCCACATACTCACTATAATTTAGTCTTTCACAATTGCTCACACTCACGCAATACTTATGGGTGAGTTTTAATCGAACACTGAGAAATATAGGGGCTTATAGTATTGCCTCCCAACCTTTTACCTTAAGGGTAATGTCAACAGTGATAGATCATGATAACTTACATCCAAGTGGGTATATATGTCAGGATCTTTCCAACACAATGTGCTTGCCAAAGGATAAAATATAAAAAGGAAAGGTGAAGATCACCATGACTCTTATAAGGTAAGAACAATAGATAGGCCCTTCGCAGAGGGAAGCAGAGGTTGTCATGTGCTTTTTATGGTTGGATGTACAAAATCTTAGCGCAAAAGTGATGTCTACTACACAACCTTCTTCTTCTAGATGTTGTTGGGCCTCCAAGTGCAGAGGTTTGTAGGACAGTAGCAAATTTCCCTCAAGTGGATGACCTAAGGTTTATCAATCCGTGGGAGGCGTAGGATGAAGATGTGCTCTCTGAAACAACCCTGCAACCAAATAACAAGGAGTCTCTTGTGTCCCCAACAGACCCAATACAATGGAAATTGTATAGGTGCACTAGTTCGGCAAAGAGATGGTGATACAAGTGCAATATGGATGGTACATATAGGTTTTTGTAATAAGAAAATACAAAAACAGCAAGGTAGCAAGTGGTAAATGTGAGCATAAATGGTGTTGCAATGATAGGAAACAAGGCCTAGGGTTCATACTTTCACTAGTGCAAGTTCTCTCAACAATAATAACATAACTGGATCATATAACTATCCCTCAACATGCAACAAAGAGTCACACCAAAGTCAGTAATAGCGGAGAACAAACGAAGAGATTATGGTAGGGGTACAAAACCACCTCAAAGTTATTCTTTCTGCTCGATCTATTCAAGAGTCCGTAGTAAAATAACACGAAGCTATTCTTTCCGTTCAACCTATCAGAGAGTTCGTACTAGAATAACACCTTACGATACAAATCAACCAAAACCCTAATGTCACCTAGATACTCCAGTGTCACCTCAAGTATCCGTGGGCATGATTATACGATATGCATCACACAATCTCAGATTCATCTATTCAACCAATACAAAAGAACTTCAAAGAGTGCCCCAAAGTTTCTACCGGAGAGTCAAGACGAAAACGTGTGCCAACCCTATGCATAGATTCCCAAGGTCACGGAACCCGCAAGTTGATCACCAAAACATACATCAAGTGGATCACGTGATATCCCATTGTCACCACAGACAAGCACATGCAAGACATACATCAAGTGTTCTCAAATCCTTAAAGACTCAATCCGATAAGATAACTTCAAGGGAAAACTCAATTCATCACAAGAGAGTAGAGGGGGAGAAACATGATAAGATCCAACTATAATAGCAAAGCTCGCGATACATCAAGATCGTGCCACCTCAAGAACACGAGAGAGAGAGAGAGAGAGAGAGAGAGAGAGAGAGAGAGATCAAACACATAGCTACTGGTACACACCCTCAGCCCCGAGAGTGAACTACTCCCTCCTCGTCACGGAGAGCGCCGGGATGATGAAGATGGTCACCGGAGAGGGATTCCCCCCTCCGGCAGGGTGCCAGAATGGGTCTAGATTGGTTTTCGGTTGCAATAGAGGCTTTCGGCGGCGGAACTCCCGATCGAGGTTACTTTCTGGAGGTTTCTGTATATATAGGAGGTGTTGGAGTCGGGGCCAAGTAAAGGGGGTCTCCGGGCTGTCCACGAGGCAGGGGGCGCGCCAGGTAGGGGCGGCGCGCCCCCACCCTCGTGGGCAGGCCGTGGATCTTCTCGTCCCCCGACGACACTTCTTGGGCATCTTTAGGTCCAAAAACGTCCTCCGCTGAGTTTCAGGTTAATTGGGCTCCGTTTGATATTCCTTTTCTGCGAAACCCTAAAACAAGAGAAAAACAGAAACTGGCACTAAGCTTTGGGTTAATAGGTTAGTCACAAAAATCATATGAAAGTGTATAATAAAGCCCATAAAACATGCTAGAAGGATAATATAATAACATGGAACAATAAAAAATTATAGATACGTTCGACACGTATCAAAAAGAACGTCACTTTATATTGCCACTTGTGATATGGACCTTTATTATGCAGTATGTCGCTTTTATTGCTTCCATATCACAAGATCGTATAAAGTTTATTTTCTCCACACTAATAGATCATACATATTTTAGAGAGTTGCAACAATGACAACTTACCTGAAGGATCTTACTCAATCCATATGTAGGTATGGTGGACTCTCATGGCAAAACTGGGTTTAAGGATGTATGGAAGCACAAGTAGTATCTCTACTTGGTGCAAGAAGTTTTGGCTAGCATGAGGGGGAAAGGCAAGATCAACATGTTGGATGATCCATGACAATATACTTTATTTCGGATATAAGAAGACATAACCCATTATGTTGTCTTCCTTGTCCAACATCAACTCTTTTAGCATGTCATATTTTAATGAGTGCCCACAATCATAAAAGATGTCCAAGATGGTATATTTGTATGTGAAAAGATCTCTTTCTTTATTACTTCCTATTAATTGCAACGATGACCAAAACTATGTTTGTCAACTCTCAACAACTTTTATTCATCATACTCTTTATATGTGGAGTCATTACTTTCCATAAGATCAATATGATCTCTTGGTACTTTTTATATTTTCTTTTATTCTCTCATGATCACAGCGAGAAAATCAAGCCCTTGACTCAAAACTAATCTTTATTATATATATAGCTCAAGGACTCGATTACATAGACATGATCATAAAGCAAAGCTCACAACTAGATCACACCAAACTTTATTCTACTAGATCAAGATATTACCAAAAGGATCGAACTAAAAAACGGTAAAAATAGGAGTGTGATGGTGATACGATACCGGGGCACCTCCCCCAAGCTTGGGAGTTGCCAAGGGGAGTGCCGACACCCATGTGGTTATGTCTCCTTCTTCGAAGGTGATGATGTGATATTCTTGGTGATAATACCCCTCAGGATACGATTCTCCTCCTCGAGCTTGTTAACTTGCTGCTTGAGGTCCATTATTTCCTTGCGGAGCTTGCCCGTGACGGCTAAAGCTCCTTTCACCCAAGGATGTTGCATAGCTCCAGGAGAACAAATAACACTTTTTTTTCCATATTTTCATAAGAAAGAAACCCGACATTGGAAGGGATGACCAATTTTGGAATGGCCGAGCTCTGTAGTTCTCCCATCATGAATCCGGCTCGAAACCGAGAAGTAACTTCTTGATCTTCCTCCATGGCGTCTATCCTTTTCAAGTCAGCCTCCATCTCTTCCTCCGTTGATGGCCCAAAGTGGTTAGCATCGCTATTTGCTCTTGGTCCTTGTGTCGGATGAGATACCCGACTCTCTCCAACTAACTCCTAACAAGACATCTTGCTCTAATCTGCAACAGAAATAGCTCTAAACAAGAACAGAGGATTTTCACGTGGTGTGGTTGTCAAAACCTTTGGGAGAATATATAATGAATTTTTACCGACCAAAAGAAGTAACTTGCAAGAAAATGGAGTCCGGGAGGCACACGAGGTGCCCACGAGGTAGGGCGGCGCGCCCTCCACCCTCGTGGACGCCTCGTGTCTATTTTGGACTGCATCTTATTTTTATATTTTTCTAAATATTCCAAAACGAAGAAAAATTGCCATTAGAACTATCTTGGAGTCGGTTTACTTACTGTACTATATAACTCTTCCTTTTCGGAGTCTGAATCATTTTGGAAAGTGTCCTTATGTACTCCTCTGGGGTTACGGTTTCAATAACATTGGTTTCAACATTTATAGGATTACCTGAGATATAATGTTTGATTCTTTGATCGTTCACCACCTTCGGATTTGTGCCTTAGAAGTTGTTGATTTTAATGGCACCGGAACGATAGACCTCCTCGATAACGTAAGGACCTTCCCATTTAGAAAGAAGTTTTCCTGCAAAAAATCTTAAACAAGAGTTGTAAAGCAAGACATAATCACCTATGTTAAACTCACGCTTTTGTATCCTTTTGTCATGCCATCTTTTAACTTTTTCTTTAAATAGTTTGGCATTTTCATAGGCCTGGGTTCTCCATTCATCAAGTGAGCAAATGTCAAAAAGCCTCTTCTCACCAGCAAGTTTGAAATCATAATTGAGCTCTTTAATTCCCAATATGTCTTATGTTCTAGCTCAAGAGGTAAGTGACATGCTTTTCCATAAACCATTTTATATGGAGACATACCAATAGGATGTTTATATGCAGTTCTATAGGCCCATAATGCATCATCAAGTTTCTTGGACCAGTTCTTTCTAGATCTATTAACAGTCTTTTGCAAAATTAATTCCAGCTCTCTGTTACTTAGTTCTACTTAACCACTAGACTGTGGGTGGTATGGGGATGCAATTCTATGATTAACATCATACTTAGCAAGCATTTTACGAAAAGCACCATGAATAAAGTGTGAACCACCATCAGTCATTAAGTATCTAGGGACTCCAAACCTCGGAAAAATAATTCCTCTCAGCATCTTAATAGAGGTGTTCTGATCAGCACTACTAGTTGGAATAGCTTCTACCCACTTAGTAACGTTGTCGGATTCAGGGCTCCGCAAAACCCGATAAGTTCGAACACAGGGGCGTGAACAAAGATCTCTCCCACTCACGTCTACCTAGCGCCTCGCTCTCGTCTTGGTGGGAGGATTCAAGCAAACAACAGACAGAACACACAAGAGTTTATCTAGGTTCGGGCCACCGCGTGGTGTAAGACCCTACTTCCTGCTTTGGTGGATTAGCCTTGGGCGAGCTGGGACAAGAGCTAGTACAATGATTTTTGGGCTCAGGAGGTGAGCTCATGAGGGTCAGGAGGCTAGTGTTCTTGCTCCTTGTGTGGTGGATGAGTCTCTTTGTCTCCCCCTTCGCAGTGGGAATCCTAGCTACTTATATAGGCTGCCAGGGTCCTCTTCCCCCCGAAATGTTTAGGTGGGAAGGGATCCCACAACAGCCATTTTTGCGCGGGAACACAAGGACGTTCTTATCCTGACAAAAGCGGTCTTCGCCTGCAAAAGGATCAGGCGGTGACATGGTGGTGGGCTCGACGGTGACATCCTCCTTGTCGTCCTTGCGGTCTTCGGTCTTGTTGCACCAAAGGGGAAGCCTTAGCCCCGCTCCTTGGGAACCAATGGCTGCGCTATCCCCTTTGCACCGAAATGGCAACTGCGCCGCTGGCGGACGCTGGCACCCGCTGGCATGGTGCGTCACTGCTGACATCACTGTCTCCTCCTGAGGCAGGCTTGGCCTTGGATTCTCCGCCCCTTCGGAGCGCCTTGCTGAGGCCGCTCCTGAGGAGGTTTTGACGTAATTCTCCTCGCGAGGCTTAGCCCCCTCGCGAGGGTCTTGGACAGCTGGTCGATCAGCTGGGCCGTACTAGGCCGCTTGTGGGAGCGCGTCGCGGCCCGCACATAGGCAAGTCTGGGTACCCTGGTTCCCATGACGCCGACAGTAGCCCCCGGGCCCAAGGCGCGCGCGGAGTTGGCTTCAGGGTGAAGCCTTAGTCGAGGACGAAGCGCCGCGGGCCCCATAAAGGCTGCGGGCTAGGCTGGCGCGTGACGGTTGGATGGGACATGAGCGACCCCGCTCCGCATGTTATCTTGGCAACCATGCATCTTGACAAAAGGGGGCCTTCTCCCCTGGGGGAGTTATCGCCCTCTTTCCTTCATGCTCAGATTTCTTCCCCTTACGCCTCCTGCCTTCCTGCGTCCTTCGGCTCCCCCAACTATGGCGAAGAGGAACAAGAGTGCAGTGCCGGTGTCTGGATCTGCTTCTTCCCTTGATGCGGCACTTGAGGAGTCCTCCATTACCAGGGAGGTGGACTACTCATAGGTCCAACCTTTCCTATCGAGCACCCACAATGAGCACGGCCCGACGTGGATCTGGGTCGGATGCACCACGGCACAGACCTTGTCGAAGTCATGCTACCCCTTCTTCCTCCACATCATCTCTGTGGGGCTCGTGCCCCCCTTCTCCGAGTTCTTCTACGCCATCCTGGAACATTACCAGGTGCATGCTCTCCACATCCAGCGTCGCTCCGTCTTTGTCATGTCGCTCTAAGCCTTTTACTGTGAGGCGCTCGTGGGGGTGAGACCGACCGTCGCCCTCTTCCGCCACTTCTTCTCCATGCGCCGGTACGACGATGGCCCATGCTCGGGCTGCGTTTCCTTCGTCTTCCAGCGCCAGGGCTGTCGTCTGATGACGACCGGGGAGAAGATAGAGTCCCGCCGGAGGAGGTGGGTCTACCTGGACGCCCAGCGCGTCCATCCTCAGTTGGCGCTGCCTACTGTCCGTCCGGAGAAGCGCGCTGGCTGGAGCCACGCGAAGCTCACCGACCCCCTTGTCGGGCCTATCCTGGCAAAGATTGAGGCCGACCTGAACTCGAGGCTCGAAGGGGGCCAGCTCGTGAAGGAGTTCTTGAGGCAGCGTCTCGCTCCGCTGCAGGCTCACTCGCGCCCCATGTGGGAGCTGATGGGAGACGACGGCAGGCTCCGGCTGTACCCAGGGGTGCTGGCTGAGGATGATCTGGACTTCACCTCGAGAACTCTCCTGGGGATGGTTCCGGAGGATCTCCCCGAGGCCTACCTGCCGCTGTACAGCTTCCCTGACAAGGCCGAGTTGTTGAAGGCCGTGCCGGATTTTGGTGCGCCCGCGGGCGCTCCGCCCACGTTCGACGTGTCTTCTGGTGCTGACGAGGGCGACGAGGGGGGCTCGGAGGATACCCTAGACGATGAGAGGGACTCCTGCGAGGCGTTCGCCGGAGTAGTGACGCCAGGCGCAGGTGCCGCCGAACGGTCCCAGGCGACCACTCCATGTTGATTCGGACGCGCTGCGTCCGGGGCAAGCAAGGTGGCGACTCCGCCGAAGAGTGCCATGCCAGCGAACCTGGTGACCGCGGCTGCGCCCAAGACTGTGGCCTCATGCCTTGCCCAGGCCCGGACTGTCGGCGCGCCTAGGGCGCCAGCGGCTGCTGCTGACCTGCTGGTGAAGAGAAGGGCGCGCCTCGCCTCCGACAAGTGTGCAATTTCTCACTCATCCTTAATTGCAGTGTCCCTGATGCGCTCTCCCTGATGCAGCAGCCTGGGAGGTGTGATGAATAAGGTGAAGGGGGAGGTCACGCTGCGATGCCTTGCTCCTCCGGCTGCCAATGCGACCTCAGGGAAGGATGCCGCGGTGCTGGGTGCCCCGGTCGACCGGGCCACCGAGCGTGCGGCGATGGTGTCGCTCAAAGACGTCCCCGCCTCCGGCGAGGTTGCGGAGTTAGCTTCTGCTCCGACTGCTCTGGCGAGGGAGGCCAGAGCCCCCGAGCCCCTGGTCGAGCAGTCGGTCTTGTCGGCGCCCGTGCGCCAGCCGGCGCAGCCTGGTCCTGAGGCTTTGGAGGCTACCTCCGCCGCGCTGGGTCGTCTTTGCGCTGATCTGCAAGATGGTAACGGCCACCTGATAGAAGGGCGCCTGGGGCTGATCCGCGGGTGGCTCTTGGCAGACGAGTCTGTGCGGACCTCCTGGGATCAGGCCTCGGCGGTCGCCGCCAAGGGTCGAGAGGAAGCTGCGGCGGCCACGCGGGCTCGCGACACCGCGTGAGCCGACGCCGCGTCCTTCGAGAAGCTCTGCCTCAAGGCAGAGAGCGAGCTGGAGGCCCTCCGCATGGAAGGCATCGAGTGCGCCCTGGAGCTCAAGAGGTTGGAGAAGGAGCTCGAGGCGCAGAAGACTGAGTCGTCCTGGCTGCAACAGGAGCAGCTTGCTGACCGCGCGTCCCTGGAGAAGCTGAAGGTTGAAGTCGGGGAGGCCAAGACGACCAAAGCTGCTCGCGACAAGGAGGAAGCCCTTGCGGCCTCGACAGCGATGAGTCCCGAGGCCCTTGCCGCCTTTGACCTTGAGGCTCGCCAGGCGCTGCATGCCGCCTACGGGGAAGGGTTCAAGGAACCGCTGGCCGCCCTAGAGAAAGGCCCCGCTGGGCTCCTTGCTGTGCTCGTTGAGTCCCTGCATGATGTTGCGGCAGCAATTGGCCAGTTAGCCAACGTCGAGAGTTGTGCACTGCTTACCTTGGTCCTGACGCAGGTGTGCAGCCACCTAAGTCTTCGCGACCCTACCCTTGATCTGGCCTCGCTGTCCGGGCCCGTGACCGAAGTCATGGAGGACACGACTGCCGAGGCCCTAAGGGTGAAGGTCACCTCGCTGGTGGAGGCGTTCCTCCAGGCTACTGCTACCGCAGCCGAGGAGGAGAAGACCGGTGATGCTGCGCTTGGCAATGCCTGATCCATTCCTGTTTAGTGAGAGAAGTGCGAGTGCCTCGATGAGGCGTAAGAACTTTGCTTGAATTTGAAAAACTTGGCATTATTGTAATAGCTCGATGATTTCCATGCTTGCTTCCTTTCATGTTCGCTTAGGTGCTCTGCGTCGGCAGGGCCCAACCCCGCGCATACCTCGACCGCCATTGAGCCCTCCGGATGACCAGGGTTACCATAGTAACTAGACTCGCCATTGAGCCCTCCGGATGACCGGGGTTACCGTAGTAACTAGGCTCACCATTGAGCCCTCCGGATGACCGGGGTTACCATCGTAACTAGACTCGCCATTGAGCCCTCTGGACGACCAGGGTTACCGTAGTAACTAGACTCAAGGGATGAGGGGCTACGTGGCTAGTGAGGCCCTTGGGTCGCAATGCCCAAGGGTCCCCCTTGACGTTCAAGTGATCCTATTTTCGTTCTGCGCCGGCAGGGCCCAACCCAGCGCATACCTCGATCGCCATTGAGCCCTCCGGATGACCGGGGTTATCGTCATAACTAGACTCAAGGGATGAGGGGCTACGTGGCAAGTTAGGCCCCTGGGTCGCGATGCCTAGGGGTCCCCCTTGACGTACGAATGGCTCTCATGAAGGAGAACGAGCACCATACCTTGCCCACGAGCCTTCGCCTGGCATGGGGGCACGAGAAGGCCATGTGTCTGGGCACCTGGTAGGGTGGCGTCTCCCAGGCGTGACCTGAGCATAGCCCCCGTGCCTAGCCCCCCTTGCGACACCCATCCAAGGAGAAGCTGTGAGCGTCGTGAGCTGAAAAGCTCTCTGAGGTTAGTGCGACCACTGGGGGCCACCCTCAGTTGTTTATAACTAGCGTGGAGCATAGAGCTACCACACTTGCGCGGAGTGTGGGCATAACCGCGCCTCGGTCGTAGCGGCCATCGCGGAGCTTGGTGCTTCCACTGGTTTGTGGGCATAACCGCTCCTCGGTTGGATCTGCCAGCGCGGAGCTTGGTACTTCCATTGGACCGTGGGAGGGAGCCTCGGGGCGTGTACAGCCCCGTCTTGACACGTGGCTTGCACAGTAGGACAGTCAAGGTGTATATGGGCCCTCCTCAGGACGAGCTGAACGACTCTGAGGAAATTCTCATGAGCTTACGCATCACTCACGAGATCCTACCCTGAGGTGGGTTGTGCCTGAGACTTTTTCTGCAAAATGTGAAAAGAGAGGTGTTGTGTCGACCTGCGCCGAGTGCATCTCTAGAGGGTATCGCATGAGAAGGCCGCAGCACCAGCAACCCTAGGAGGTGACGTCACGGGAATGGCTCATGAGACAGAGCTCAGCCACTGGATTTGTCGATGCTGCAGGGACGGACCCGAGCATAGACGTCGTGCCTAGTCTTCTCATACAACGATCCAAAAGAAAAACAGCCGGCGCGCGGTTCCCGCATGAGCGAGGCACCTGCCACGGGCCCCTACTTACCTATTCACGATTAGCCCATGCGAGAACAACACACCAAGGACCATGGGAGGTGACGTCACGGGAATGGCTCGCGAGACAGAGCTCAGCCCTTGGGTTTATCGACGCTGCAGGGACGGACCCAAGCACATACGTCGTGCTAGTCCTTAATCATGGGGCGGTCGCGAGCGGGCTCACAAGGGCTCATGACCTTAGTGGCGGTGAGGACGCCGAGCATGTAGATATTGCGAATGGAAAGAAACATCTAGCCTTGATCATACAAAAAGGGAGATAACCGCGGGGGAACAACCCCCAACGGTTCGAGGATGATGCAGCCCGAGAGGCGCCCTTGTTTGGATACCTGAAGTGTCACCTGATACTTGTCAAAGGAGAGTTGGGGTAGTTGAAGACGCGAGCCACGCGGGTCACTCCCGAGGATCGTCGGGCTCCTGGAGCCTAGGGGCTGTGGAGGCTCTCAGCGGTCGCGCGGGTCCGGTTCTCGCTCCATCTGGACTGCCTGCCACTGAGCCTCCCGAGCCCCCAAGGCCTGCTGCGCAAGATGCTGGAACGTGGCAGCTGCATTGCGGAAGCCGAAGAGTGTGCGAACGTAGCTGCAGGGGAGGGTCCTCCTCCGGCCGACCGCCGTCGGCCAGAAGGGCTCCTGAGAGGCGGCTCGGTTGAGACCCGCGATGTCGACACAAACGCGGAAGCAGTCGCTTGGGCTGCGAGCAGGTGAACTTGGGGTTGTGCGGTTACGCCCACCGTGGATGAGTCTTGCGTACTGAAGTTCCTCGGAAACTTGGTCGATGAAGTCCTGAGCCCCCAGCGCTGAACGGCTCACGCTGGGCTCACAAAAACGCGCATCAAGATACGCTTGCAGGCGGTGCTCGAACACCTCCCTCGAGACGCCGGTCAGCCCGGAGACACTCCAGAGGAGAGCCCCCGAGCCCGTCACGAGAGGGGCGTCGAGCGCGCCTCCCTATGCGAGGGTTGAGGGCGCCTCGTCAACAGGTGCAGGTCCTGAGGCCAGGCTGTCGGGAGCCCCTGCGTCCTGAGGTCCGTCGATGGGTAGGTTCTTCTTCTTCTTGGGGGCGGTCTGCAGGGCGAGGACGGCTCCATCCTCATCAGAGCATTCGACCGCCGTGGTCTGTTAGGCACGCTCCAGGGAACGCACCGCTTCCTTCTCGTCAGAGGCGATCATGATGACTCCGCCGCTCCCGGGCATCTTGAGGACGTTGTAGCCGTGATGGGTCACCACCATGAACTTGGCGAGGGCAGGATGCCCAAGGATGGCGTTGTACGGGAGGTGGATGTCAGCGACGCCGAAGTCGATGAGCTCTGTGTGGTAGTTGTCGCAGTCATCAAAGGTGACGGGGAGGCGGACCTGCCCCATCGGGAGTGTGGAGCCATCCGTGACTCTGTATAATGGCTTAGTCGGGTGGAGCTGATCGTAGGGAACCTGGAGCGTCTCGAAGGTCTGGACGAAGAGGACGTTGAGCCATGCTCCACCGTCGATGATGGTCTTGGTCACGAGGACGTTGCTAATGGTCGGGATGCAGAGCACTGGGAGGGCGCCTGGGGCCGCAGTGCACTTGAGCTGGTCCTTGGGATCGAAGGCGATGACTTGCTTGGTCCACCTGAGGTTGCGCGCGGCGTCAGGCCTGGGAAGCGCCGCGTTCACCTCACGGGCAAACTGTTTGAAGATGCGGTGGGAAGCCGAGGCATGGGCTCCTCCAAAGATGCATGCAACTGCACGTGGCTCCTGGAAGCCCCCTGCCCCGTCTCCCTGGCGGTCGTCGTTGTTCCACCTTGGCGGTGGTGGCAGCGGAAGCAGGCCTCCGTTGCCCTGAGGGCGACCCTCACGAGGCTAGTCGCGCCAGGGGGCATGACGAGGCTGCTCCTGCCAGTGGTCTTCACGAGGCTGCTCACTCCACCCTTGGCGCGAGTTCCTGCCATCCCAGTGTCCTCCTCCACGGCCTCTTCCATAGCCGTAGCGGCGGTTGTCATGCTCAGGGCGCTGCCCGACGCGCCCACCGCGCATCGCCCTGAGCTCCTGGCAGTCGTTGGTGTTGTGGCTGTGGATGTTGTGGAAGACGCAGTATGGTCGGTTGTCTCTGGGGAGGTCATCGTAGCCGCAGCCACGCTTCACTTCTGGCTCCGCAGCCAGCACGGCGGGCCCCTTGCGCTTTGATTACCTGGCCTTGGTCTTCTTGTCGTCCGCGTCCGCCTCAGGCAGCTCCTGGAGGGAGAGGCATCCTTCCTCCGCCCTGGCGCACTTTGCCGCGAGCTTGAACATCTCGAGGGATGTGCACAGGTCTTCGTGAATAGCGAGCTCCTCCCTCATCCTGACGTCACGGACGCCGTCGGAGAACGTGGAGATGATGGCGTCGTCTGAGACCCTGGGGATCCGCAGGCGCATGGTGTTGAAGCGTTGGATGTACTTTTGCAGGGTTTCTCCCGGCTGCTGCCTCACGCGGCGTAGATCAGCAGCTACCGGGGCTCGGTCGCGGGTGCCTTGAAAGTTGGCGATGAAACGCTCGCGAAGCTCTTCCCAGGAGGAGATGAATCCCACGGGGAGGTTTAGGAGCCAGGAGCGTGCACCGTCCTTCAGAGCCATGGGGAACCAGTTCGCCATGACCTACTCGGTGCCGCTGGACGCCTCGATGCTCAGCTCGTAGAGTTGGAGGAACTCCGTGGGGTCGGTGGTGCCATCGTAGCGTGGAGGCAGGTCCGGCTTGAACTTTCCGGGCTAGACAAGGCATCGTAGCTCAGGAGCTAGGGCGCGACACCCAGCCACGCTCATGATCTCAGGCGCCCCCTGCGCCTGTGGTGCTGGTTCTTGAGGTGCTGGCACCACAACCTCCTGTGGCGCGCGGTCTGGGTGCTGCGGGCCAAGGGGGCCGCGAGCCCCTGCATGATGGTGCGGAGTCACCTGACAGCTCTCCTCATCGCGCGCGTGGGCTCTGCGGGGTTTCTCGCGTCGAGGGGCCTCGTGCCGGGCCTCCTGGCCGGCGTGGTGGAGTGGAGGTGGGGCCGGGACCCCGTGGCCTTCGTTCCCCACCGGGGCGACGGAGGACGTGAGGAGTGCGTCAGTGCGGGTGCTTCCCCAGAGGCGTTGATGAGCTCGGTGATGTGGTGGAGCCACTCGTCGTAGAGGTCATCTGCTGGGCGGTAGCGGAGGAGCTCCCGCGCCATCAGCAGCACGGGCTGCTTGTAGACCGGCCCATGGCGGACCAGCGAGGACGACGCTGCGGCCGGCGAGGGTGAAGGCGTTGCCGTGCGGCCATCCCGCCACACGGACGGTGGCAGCGACGAGTCCTGCTGCTCATGGACAGCCGGGTCGGTGGCGGCGTTGGCGACCGATGAGTTGGGGCTGAGCGGTGCGCCATTGCCCGCGGGCACCGTCTGAGCGACGTTCGCAGCGCGGTGGGTGGCGCGAGCTCGGGTGTGTCCACCATGGTTATGGAGCAGGGCCGACGACGAGAACGCGACGAGGTCGTCGGAGAGGCGAGATTTCAACACGCCCCCTACCTGGCGCGCCAAATGTCGGATTGAGGGCTCCGCAAAACCCGATAAGTTCGAACACAGGAGTGTGAACGAAGATCTCTCCCACTCACGTCTACCTAGCGCCTCGCTCTCGTCTGGGTGGAAGGATTCAAGCAAACAACAGACAGAACACACAAGAGTTTATCCAGGTTCGGGCCACCGCGTGGTGTAAGACCTACTTCCTGCTTTGGTGGATTAGCCTCGGGCGGACACGAGCTAGTACAATGATTCCTGGGCTCAGGAGGTGAGCTCAGGAGGGTCAGGAGGCTAGTGTTCTTGCTCCTTGTGTGGTCGATGAGTCTCTCTGTCTCCCCCTTTGTAGTGGGAATCCTAGATACTTATATAGGCGGCCAGGTTCCTCTTCCCCCGAAATGTTTAGGCGGGAAGGGGTCCCACAACGGCCATTTTTGAGCGGGAACACAAGGATGTTCTTATCCTGACAAAAGCGATCTTCGCCTGCAAAAGGATCAGGCGGTAACACGATGGTGGGCTCGACGGTGACATCCTCCTTGTCGTCCTTGCGGTCTTCGGTCTTGTTGCACCAAAGGGGAAACCTTTGCCCCGCTCCTTGGGAACCAACGGCTGCGCTGTCCCCTTTGCACCAAAATGGCAACTGCGCCACTGGCGGACGCTGGCACCCGCTGGTGCGGTCTTAGATTCTCCGCCCCTCCGGAGCGCCTTGCTGAGGCCGCTCCCGAGGAGGTCTTGACGTCGTTCTCCTTGCGAGGCTTGGCCCCCTCGCGAGGGTCTAGGACAGCTGGTCGATCAGCTGGGCCGTAGCAGGCCGCTTGTGGGAGCGCGTTGCGGCCCGCAGACAGGCGAGTCTGGGTACCCTGGTTGCCAGGACGCCGACAAACGTAATCAGCGGCAACTAAAATATATGTATACCCATTAGAGGAAGGAAACGGTCCCATATAATCAAAGCCCCAGACAGAAAATTGTTCAATAACAAGTGAATAATTCATAGGCATTTCCTGACGTCTACTGATATGACCAATTCTTTGACATTCATCACAAGATAAGACAAACTTACGGGCATCCTTGAAGAGAGTAGGCCAACAAAAACCAGATTGCAGTACCTTATGAGCAGTTCTATCTCAAGCATGGTGTCCTCCATAGGCCTCAGAGTGACACTTGCGTAGGATCTGTTCCTGTTTATGCTCAGGTACACAACGTCTAATAATACCATCTACTCCTTCTTTATAAAGGTGTGGGTCATCCCAGAAGTAATGTCTCAAATCATAGAAGAACTTTTTCTTTTGCTGGTATGTTAAACTAGGTGGTATAAATTTAGCAACAATGTAATTAGCATAATCAGCATACCATGGAGCAGTACGAGAGGCATTTATGACAGCTAATTGTTCATCAGGAAAGCTATGATCAATAGGTAGTGGGTCATCAAGAATATTCTCTAACCTAGAAAAGTTGTCTGCAACGGGGTTCTTAGCTCCCTTTCTATCGGTAATATGCAAATCGAATTCTTGTAGCAGGAGAACCCATCTAATAAGTCTAGGTTTAGCATCTTTCTTTTCCATAAGGTATTTGATAGAAGCATGATCAGTGTGAATAGTTACTTTAGAACCAACAATATAAGGTCTAAACTTATCACAAGCAAATACGACTGCTAAAAATTCTTTCTCAGTAGTAGCATTCTATGGGCACTGTCTAGAGATTTACTAGCATATTGGATAACATTCAACTTCTTATCAACTCTTTGTCCTAGAATAGCACCTACAACATAATCACTAGCATCGCACATAATTTCAAAGGGTAAATTCCAGTCAGGAGGCTGGACAATAGGTGCAAACATCAATGCTTTCTTAAGTACTTCAAATGCTTCTACACAATCATCATCAAAGTCAAAAGGAACATCTTTTTGTAAGAGATTAGTCACAGGCCTAGTGATTTTGGAAAAGTCCTTAATGAACCTCCTATAAAACCCGACATGACCAAGGAAACTTCTTATACCTTTGATGTCCTTGGGACACAACATCTTTTCAATAGCATCAACTTTAGCTTTATATACCTCTTTCAGAAATTTTATGCCCCAAGACAATCATCAATTCAAGACAAGATAAGTTTCTTCACACCTATGCAAAACTCGATCAAGATTGCTCAAGCAATCATCAAAAGAAGTTCCGTAAACGGAAAAGTCATCCATGAAAACCTCAACAATCTTTTCACAAAAGTCAGAGAATATAGCCATCATGCATCTTTGAAAGGTAGCAGGTGCATTACATTAACCAAAAGGCATACGTCTATAAGCAAAGGTACCGAATGGACAAGTGAAAGTGGTCTTTTCTTGATCGTCTTTTGACACAAGTATTTGAGAGAAACCAGAATAGCCATCTAGTAAGAAAAAATGAGTATGTTTGGATAACCTTTCTAGCATTTGATCAATAAAAGGTAAAGGGTAATGATCTTTTTTAGTAGCTTTATTTAATTTGCGGAAATCAATTACCATACTATAACCTGTAACAATTCTTTGTGGAATCAATTCATCTTTATCATTCAAAACAACAGTAATACCTCCTTTCTTAGGGACACAATGGACATGACTTACCCACTAA
Organism: Secale cereale; assembly: GCA_902687465.1. NCBI lineage: Eukaryota > Viridiplantae > Streptophyta > Magnoliopsida > Poales > Poaceae > Secale > Secale cereale. Next base: position 257,263,488 of record LR738711.1, on the reverse strand, counting down.
CTATTAGCAACTGGATAAATTATACCTGCCTCTAGAAGCTTTAGTATTTCTTTCCTTACTCTTTCATCCTAGGATTTAACTGTCGTTGGTGATCAATAACCGGTTTAGCGTCCTTTTCCAATTTCATCTTGTGTTGGCACAGAGTGGGACTAATGCCCTTAAGATCATCAAGAGTATATCCAATAGAAGCACGGTGCTTCTTTAGAGTTTTCAACAATCTATCTTCTTCCTGCTCTGAAAGGTTAGCACTAATAATAACAGGATATATCTTCTTTTCATCAAGATAAACATACTTAAGAGTATTGGGTGGAGGGGGATCCCCTAGAATTTCAATAGGCAAGTTGTGTGTCAATAAGGGTCCCTGTTTAAAGAATATTTCATCTATTTCCCTTCTCTCACTCACATACATATTATTTTCATGGTCTAGCAGATATTGTTCTAAGGGATCGTTAGGAGGTACAGCAATAGAAGCAAGACCAATAATTTCATCCTTACTAGGCAATTCTGTATCATGGGGTTGTTTACGAAATTTAGCAAAGTTAAAATCATGAGACATATCCCCTAATCCAACAGTAGCAATATCCTTTTCACAGTCTATCTGAGCATTAATAGTGTTCAAGAAGGGTCTACCAAATATAATGGGACAAAAATCATCTTGTGGGGAACCAAGAATAAGAAAATCAGCAGGGTATTTAACTTTCCCACACAAAACTTCGACATCTCTAACAATCCCCATTGGTGAAATGGTGTCTCTATTGGCAAGCTTAATAGTAACATCAATACCCTCTAGCTCAGCAGGTGCAATATCGTGCATAATTTTTTCATATAAGGAAATGGGTATTACACTCGCACTAGCACCTACGTCACATAAACCATGATAGCAATGATGTCCTATTTTAACGGAAATAACAGGCATGCCTACAACAGGTCTATGTTTATTCCTAGTATCGGGTTTGGCGATTCTAGCAGCTTCCTCATGGAGGTAAATAACATGCCCATCTATATTATCGACCAAGAGATCCTTAATCATAGCAACACTAGGTTCAACCTTAATTTTCTCAGAGGGTGTAGGTGTTCTAGTATTTCTCTTACGAACCACAGTTGGAGCTTTAGCATGATCATTTATTCTAACAGGAAAGGGTGGTTTCTCAATATAGGCGGTAGGAACAATAGGATCGACATTATAAGTGATAGTCTTTTCTTCAACTCTAACAGGTTCAACTACTTTTACTTCAATGAGAGGATGGTATTTAAACCACTTTTCCTTAGGGAGATCAACATGAGTAGCAAATGACTCACATAAAGAAGCTACTATCTCAGAGTTAAGTCCATATTTAGTGCTAAATTCACGGAAAACATCGGTATCCATAAAAGATTTAACACAATCAAACTTAGGTGTTATACCTGACTCCTTACCTTCGTCGATATCCCAATCTTCAGAGTTGCGTTTAATTATTTCCAATAAATCTCATTTGAATTTAATAGTCTTCATCACACAAGAATCGGTACAAGAGGTATCGAGCATGGAGCAATTATTGAGAGAAAGCTGAGCATATTTTTTTTGAATAATCAATTCTCTTGAGAGCTCGTGATTGGGGCATGAATACAACATTGACTTAAGCCTCCCCCAAGCTTGAGCGATACTTTCTCCTTCACAAGGCCAAAAATTATATATATAATTACGATCACGATGAACCTGATGCATAGGGTAGAACTTCTGATGAAATTCCAACTTCAATCGATTGTAGTTCCATGATCCAATATCATCGCATAGCCTAAACCATGTCAATGCCTCTCCCTTCAAAGATAAAGGGAAGACCTTCTTCTTGATCACATCCTCGGGCATACCTCCAAGCTTAAATAATCCACAAACTTCATCCACATAGATTAGGTGCAAATCGGATGCAGTGTTCCATCTCCTGTAAAGGGATTAGCTAGCAGTTTCTCTATCATACCCGAAGGAATTTCAAAGCAAACATTTTCAATAGGTTCAATAGGTTGAGGAGCAAGTCTTTGCTCTACTGGTTGGGGTGAAGATACCCCGAACAAGCCCCTCAAAGGATTAAGTTTCATAGTGACAAGTGACAGTAAATTTCGGCACACTATATATATTTTTCCTTACCAAATTCCACTTACCAAAGGCGCTTCACTCCCCGACAACGGCACCAGAAAAGAGTCTTGATGACCCACAAGTGTAGGGGATCTATCATAGTCATTTCGATAAGTAAGTGTGTCGAACCCAACGAGGAGCAAAAGGAAATGATAGGCAGTTTTCAGTAAGGTATTTTCTACAAGCACTGAGATTATCGGTAACAGATAGTTTTGTGATAGGGTAAGTGGTAACAAGTAACAAATAGTAAAAGTAAATAAGGTGCAGCAAGATGGACCAATCCTTTTTGTAGCAAAGGACAAGCCTGGACAAACTCTTATATGAAGGAAAGCGCTCCCGAGGACACATGGGGATTATTGTCAAGCTAGTTTTCATCACGCTCATATGATTCGCGTTCGTTACTTTGATAATCTGGTATGTAGATGGACCAATGCTTGGGTGCTGCCCTTACTTGTACAAGCATCCCACTTATGATTAACCTCTATTGCAAGCATCCGCAACTACGAAAGAAGTATTAAGGTAAACCTAACCATAGCATGAAACATATGGATCCAAATCAGCCCCTTACGAAGCAACGCATAAACTAGGGTTTAAGCTTCTGTCACTCTAGGAACCGATCATCTACTTATTACTTCCCAATGCCTTCCTCTGTGCCCAAACAATGGTGTAGTGTCATGAAGTCGATGTTCACATAACACCACTAGAGGAAAGACAACATACATCTCATCAAAATATCGAACGAATACCAAATTGACATGACTACTTATAGCAAGACTTCTCCCATGTCCTCAGGAACAAACGTAACTACTCACAAAGCATATTCATGTTCATAATCAGAGGGGTATTAATATGCATAATGGAACTGAACATATGATCTTCCACCAAGTAAACCAACTAGCATCAACTACAAGGAGTAATCAACACTACTAGCAACCTATAGGTACCAATCTGAGGTTTTGATAAAAAGATTGGATACAAGAGATGAACTAGGGTTTGAGAGGAGATGGTGCTGGTGAAGATGTTGATGAAGATAACCCTCCCCAAGATGGGAGAGTTGTTGGTGATGATGACGGCGACGATTTCCCCCTCTCGGAGGGAAGTGTCCCCGGCATGACAGCTCCGTAGGAGCCCTAGATTGGTTCCGCCAAGGTTCCGCCTCGATACGGCGGCGCTTCATCCCGGAAGCCTCCTTATGATTTTTTCCAGGTCAAAACACCTCATATAGCAGAAGATGGGCATCGGGGGGGGTCACCAGGTGGCCCACGAGCAGGGGGCATGCCCAGGGGGGCACGCCCCCACCCTCGTGGACAGTGGGTGGCCCCCATCTCGTACCTTTTTCGCTAGATATTTTTTATATTTTATAAAACGGAGTTTCATGGAGTTTCAGGGCCTTTTGAGTTGTGCAGATTAGGCCTCCAATGTTTGCTCCTTTTCCAGCCCAGAATTCCAGCTGCCGACAATCTCCCTCTTCATGTAAACCTTGTAAAATAAGGGAGAAAAGGCATAAGTATTGTGACATAATGTGTAATAACAGCCCATAGTGCAATAAATATCAACATAAAAGCATGATGCAAAATGGACATATCAATTCCCTATGCCTCAGTCATAGGATATATCATGTATGCAATGTTGTGTACCAGACCTGATGTGTGCCTTCCTATAAGTTTAGCAGGGATGTACCAAAGTAATCCAGGAATGGATCACTGGACATCGGTCAATAAAATCCTGAAGTACCTGAAAAGGGCAAAGGATATGTTTCTCGTTTATGGAGGTGACAAAGAGCTCGTCATAAACGGTTACGTCGACTCAAGCTTTGACACTGATCCGGATGACTCTAAGTCACAAATCGGATATGTATTTTTGTTGAACCGTGGAGCTGTTAGTTGGTGCAGTTCCAAGCAGAGAGTCGTGGTGGGATCTACGTGTGAAGCGGAGTACATAGCTGCTTCGGAAGCAGCAAATGAGGAAGTCTGGATGAAAGAGTTCATATCCGATCTAGGTGTAATACCTAGTGCATCGGGTCCAATGAAAATCTTTTGTGACAACACTGGAGCATTAGCCTTGGCAAAGGAATCCAGGTTTCAAAAAAGAACCAAGCACATCAAGAGACACATAAATTCCATCTACGATCAAGTCAAGGAGGGAGATATAGAAATTTGCAAGATACATGCGGATCTGAATGTCGCAGACCCGTTGACTAAGCCCCTTCCATGAGCAAAACATGATCAGCACCAAGAGTTACTATGTAATCTAGATTATTGACTCTAGTTCAAGTGGGAGACTGAAGGAAATATGCCCTAGAGGCAATAATAAAGTTGCTATTTATATTTCCTTATACATCATGATAAATATCTGTTATTCATGCTACATTTGTATTAACCGGAAACTTACTATGTGTGTAAATACATAGACAAAATAGAGTGTCCCTAGTATGCCTCTACTTGACTAACTCGTTAATCAAAGATGGTTATGTTTCCTAACCATAGACATGAGTTGTCATTTGATTCACGGGATCACATCATTAGGAGAATGATGTGATGTACAAGACCCATCCGTTAGTTTAGCAATATGACCGTTTAGTTTTTCTGCTATTGCTTCCTTCATGACGTATACATGTTCCTATGACTATGAGATTATGCAACTCCCAAATACGGAGGAACACCTTGTGTGCTATCAAACATCACAATGTAACTAAGTGATTATAAAGATGCTCTACAGGTGTCTCCGAAGGTGTTTGTGGTGTTGGCATAGATCGACAATAGGATTTGTCACTTCGAGTGTCAGAGAGGTATCTCTGGGCCCTCTTGGTAATACACATCGTAATAAGCCTTGAAAGCATGACTAATGAGATAGTCACGAGATGATGTATTACGGAATGAGTAAAGAGACTTGCTGGTGACGAGATTGAACTAGGTATGATGATACCAACGATGGAATCTCGGGCAAGTAACATACGATGACAAAGGGAACAACGTATGTAGTTATGCGGTTTGACCGATAAAGATCTTCGTAGAATATGTAGGAACCAATATGAGCATGCAGGTTCTGCTATTGGTTATTGACCGGAGATGAGTCTCGGTCATGTCTACATAGTTCTCGAACCCGTAGGGTCCGCATGCTTAACGTTCGATGACGATCGGTATTATCAGTTTATGTGTTTTGATACACTGAAGGTTTTTCGGAGTCCGGGATAAGATCATGGACATGAAGAGGAGTCTCGAAATGGTCGAGACATAAAGATTGATATATAGGACGACTATATTCGGATACTGGAAGTGTTCCGAAGAAGTTTCGGATAAAACCGGAGTGCCAGAGGGTTATCGGAACCCCCCGGGGGAACTAATGGGCCACATGGGCCTTAGTGGAGAGAGAGAGGGGCGGCTAGGGCAGGCCACACCCCCTCCCCCTTGAGTCTGAGTTGGACTAGGAAGGGGGGGGGCGGTGCCCCCCTTTCCTTGTCCATCTCCCTCTCCTTCCTTCTCCCTCTCCCTCTTGGTGGATCCCTACTAGGAATAGGATTCCTATTCCTAGTAGGAACCCCTCTCTTGGGCCGCATGTAATGCCCAGGATGGGACTATACCTCCTACGTGTCGAGGCACGACTTAAAGGTATAAGCCCATCCTAGAATGATCTCAAGTTTGGTATCTTTGCACGACTCATGTAAAAGAGGGATTAAATTGCAAAAGGAGATAGTTGGCTTACACTCGCCACTTCACACAATACATTACATAAGCATAACATCATTCAAAACAACACAACCCGACTACGGGCGAAGATCCAAAAGAAAGATATCAAAACAACATAAAGCCACAGGTCAGGATCGTATCCTAGTAGAAACCACTACTGATCGTCGAAACGTCTCAAGCATACGGCCAAATTCTTCATCGAGCTCCCAGAGAAGAACTTGAGCCATCTTCTGCATCAAACTCAGCTGAACCTGCATCTGGTGTTGTAGTATCTGTGAGCCACGAGGACTCAGCAATCCCATAACCATGGGTAACAAGATTAGCAAAGCTTTGTGGGTAGGAAGAGGTAAAGTGGTGAAGGTTGCAGCAGCGACTAAGCAATATATGGTGGCTAACTTACGAGTACCAGAATAAGATGAGAAGCTACGCAAACGGTCGCAAAAGGAGTGATCGCTAAAGATCCTGAACTACATACGGTCAAACATAACCCCACCGTGTTCTCTTCTCAAAATGAAAAGAGACAGTCACGGTTACTCACGCGGTGGTGTGTTTTACTTCGGATCCTCTGTCAAGTTTTCTACAACCGGACATTAACAAATTCCAATCTGCCACGTAACCGCGGGCACGGCTTTCGAAAGATCATAACCCTGCAGGGGTGTTCCAACTTAGCCCATCACAAGCTCTCACGATTAGCTGAAGTGATAAATATAATATCATCACCCCTTATCTTAGGGAAAATCCGATCAGGCTCGGCATCCCGGTAGCACAAGTCATTTCGACAATGGTAAAACAAGTCCAGCAAGATCTCCCGGCGTGCAGACACCCTGATAGTAGCCGCACGTATCTCGTCTCAGGCCACAACCGGATGAGACATCCTACGGGAGCCAAACCTCGAGTTTCCCCGTGGTGGCCCCGCAGTCCGCTCGTTTGGGACCAACACCATCAGCACTGGCCCCCCCTGCTATGTAGAATTAAGAATCCTCGGGTAGCGCTAACTCCCTATGCAAATTTAATTAATTAATTAAGTTGTTATTATGAGCAAATTAAAACCAAAGTTGGGCCTTGCTGGAGGAGTTTTATTCAAAGTCGAACTGTCAAGGGGTCCCCATTTCACCCATCGTGTAAGGAACGCAAAATCAAGGAACATAATGCCAGTTTATTGGCGCCTAAGGTGGCATGAGTGGAACAAAACACCGAGCAAAAGGCCAAGCCTTCCACCCATGCCGAGTGTATAGGTGTGTTAATAATAATTATAGATATTGTGATATATCCAACAACAACAAGTTCCCTCCTGGAACGAACTTCATCTTCACCTGCAACTAACAACGCTATAAGAGGGGCTGAGCAAGCGAGTAACATAGCCAAACAGTGGTTTTGCTAGGAAGGTTTCAAATGTTAGAGGTTTCATGGTAACAAGGAGAGGCTGACATAAAAGATGGGTAGCGCGACATGTAACGATAGCATCGAGACAACTAAGCATGGCAATGGTAGTAAAGGTATCCAAGGGTATGATCATCTTGCCTGGGAATCCACAAGGGAGAAGAACGGATCCATGAAGTAGACGGAGCAACAGTCGAGAGAATCCTCACAACTCCGGAACGAAACCGAAGCTAACAAGAGAAGCAAACCGAAAAGAAAGAAACAACACGGTAAACACACAATCATAAACATGGCATACGATGCACATCCAAGTATGATGCACGTCCGGTTTAAATAAACATGGCATGGCAAAGTGCACAAACAATACTACAAGTTAAGTGGAGCTCAATATGCAACGAGTTGCATATTGACGAAACACTACATTTTAATTATTTAATTGACTCTCGTTATTTACAAGACAAGATTAAATGTTTTTAACATGGCAAGAGGTGAAGCATAAAAAAACTACACTATTTATACATTTTAAATGAGGCCGGAAATAACAACAACATATCCGGAAATCCCCATGAGCATGTTTAATAATTATAAACAACCAACAAACACACATTATAACATATTAATGTTGTTAACATGATGCGAATGACATGATCAAGTTTATGCAATTTTAATAGAAGGTTAACAAGAAGATGATATGAAGCATCGTCACCGTGGTGGAAGGAAAAGGGTGCCACGGCAACAATTCCGAGAATGATGCAATGCAACATATCAGTTCCGGTAACTCGTTGAGACACCGGTGCAAAAGGTGATGGAGACGTGAGCGAGACATGCAAGAAGATGGGGTGATCCCGTTGCCGGGTTCCCACGGGTCGGCGACGAGGCAACCGAGGAGCACGACAAAAGATGAAACGGGCGCGGTGCACACAAGGGCAAGCATTTCATACAACACAACAACATCACACGGGTCATCGTCTCGGGGTTATACCTTCGGAACCATCGTTCACGGGGCGGTTCGAGATAGTAGAGAAAGAAGGCGTTCACGTTCGGAGAGGAAGTAGCCATTCACGAGGTCGCCAACGAGTAGTCGTTCCGTAGAGGGAAGTAGTGGTACATGGGGCGACGGTAGTGGTACACGCCGTAGAGGGAAGTAGTTGTCCTCGTTCCGTTTTGGAGAGGGAAGTAGTCGAACACGTTTCTTCACCGAAGGTAGTCGTACACGTTCGTTCCGTAGAGGTACTTGACGCATCGTCTTGTGTCGGCGTTCTCGTATCGTAGATGTACACGAGGCGACGGTAGGGGTACTTGTCCATGAAGTCGTTCTCGTCCGTAGTTGTTCATGTCATCGATGTCGGGGTACTTGGTCGGGTCGCCGTGTACTCGTTCATGTAGTCGTTCACGAAAAAGGCCATGTAGCTGCTCGGGTCCGAACCTAGTGGTTCTTGGCGCTCCTGGTACTTGAGATAAACAAAAAAACAGCAACAAAAAAAAAGAAAACAGGAAAAGGGCTGCGGGGGTGCGGCGCTGCTGGTCACTGAAGGACAGCAGAGCCACCATGGCGTCGGTGAGGACGGGGCCGAGGCCCGGGCTTCGCGGCGCGGCAGGGAACGGAGGGAGGCCGACGGGGCGACCCGGCGGAGGTGGCTGCAGCCTCGGGCGGCAGCTCCTGGAGAAGGCCCCGGCGCTGTGGCGCGATGGAGGACTTGGAAGGCGAGGCGAGGAGGGAAGCCTCGAGGCAGGGCGTCGTGCCTTGGCGCTGAAGATGGAGGAGGGGCGCGCCGGGCTGCGGCCTTCGCGAGGAGACGGGCTGGCTGGCCCTGGTGTCGGAGGAGGGAGGCCGGAGGAGATGGGAGGCCACGGCGCTGCGGCGGAGCATGGAGGACGGGCGCTGTCGCGGAGGAAGGAGGGTGCGAGGCGCCATGGCGCAGAGAGCTTGGGCGCGGCTGCGGCCCTGGAGACGGAGGAACGGGCGCGAACGGAGGCTGGGGCCTCGGGCGAAGGCGGGGCGCCACTCGGGCCAGGCAAAGTGCGAGAAGGCCCGCAGGCGCTGGGAGCGAGCGAGGAGAGCGAGGGAATCGGGGGGAGAGAACGAGAGGGTGGCGGCGGGGAAAGGAGAGCGAGGGGAGGAGCGCTGGCTCGGTTGGGCTAGGGTTTTTTCCCAGGAGCGGTCGGGCTGGGCCTGATGGCCGCGGCGAAGAGAAGGCCGGCTTGGGCCTGGCTGCTGGCTAGAGGAAAGGATGGGCCTTAGGGAGGCCTAGAGAGAGGGAAAAGCCAGGAGGAAAAGGGAGGCTGGTCTTCTCTGCTGCTGATCTTTTTCCATTAAAAGAAAAAGAACAAAAAAATAGAAATGCCCAGAGAATTTGGAGATGGTTTTGACTGAGATAAAAATATCCCTACAACCCTGGAATTGTGGGCTATTTTAATAAAATGCTTTGGCAATTTTTAGAGATTACGAATTTATGCGAGTTCGGAAATAACTCAAACTTGCATAAATCTTTAGGCCAACCAAGCACTTCCAAAAGACATGGAAAAAAAGGAGGAGGAGGTCTTGGCAAGGGATTGAGAAGAAAAAAGGCATGGGGAAATATATGCACGTGTGTTGGGTTAATTCCAACGAATGGAACATTTATTATATAGCTCCCTAAAATATCGGGAGTATATGTTTTAAAGAGAAGACACTCTTCCCTCGATTTAAATGAACCGAAGGTCCACACGATTTATTTGGTTGAGATGCAAAATAAAATGACATGATGGCATGATGACATGATGCAATGCAAAAATAAATAACACAAGCACAAAAGAACACACGTGAGAACCTGGAACATCTGGAATCTTCTGGAATCTTCTGGGACGTCGGTCTTCGGGCGTCACAACTCTCCCACACTAACAGAGGATCTCGACCCGAGATCCTAGAGATATCACCGGGTAAAAACGGAAAAGGAAGGGGTAAAACAAAGTTGCTTCTTTGACAGACGAGTGAAACCAAAGAACCTTGAGAGGTTAAACAAGTTGAAAGAAAGAATGCAACGGAGATGAACGAATATGAAAACTCCGTTAGAAAAGAGGAACAAGGAACACAATTAGAACCTTGTAGGTTGAAAGACATGAACCAAGAGCTCACGGACGGAAAGAATATGAAACCGCAATGGTATAGCCAAGGAATAAGAATGACAGAATTTGGGCAGCACTCCGTCTGAAAATGGAAGGAATTAACAAGAACTTGAGGAGATGGAATGATACTTGATGAAAACAACAACACACAGCCTCCGGAACAATTAAAAGAATGGCACAAGGAGTAAGAAAGATCCAGACAGCACTCCGGTTAAAAATATAGGCAAAACTTGATAAATGACGGAACAGAATGAAGAATACAACACTCCGGTTAAAAGAGAAGCAAAGGAGAATATGATCTTGATAAAAACGAGATGATGGTCGAAGAGAGCAATATCACAAAGCCTCCGGAACGAAAGAATAGATGCAAGATCGTTGGAAAGAAAGAACGGAGAAGAAAATGACAACTTCTCTCAAGATTAAATTTGAAAAAGCATCCTTACAAAGAAGGGTTGAACGGAGTTGTTGGAAATTCAACAACGAAAGAATAAGCTTGATGTGGGCTTATGGAAAACATCTTAAAATTAAGAGGTGACAACCAGCCACTAATGAAAACAAATTGCTTGCATTGAGATCAACAAGGAGACGATAAACTTATCTCACCAGAATGATAATGAAGAACTTGGGTCATTTATGAGCACCATAATAAGCAACAATTCTTAGGGAAAGCTTTTAGGTGAAATATAACCCAAGATAACTCCAAGAGATAAAAATGAGGGTTGAAAGGATCTCCTAAAGAGAAAGAAATGATGGTTTTAATTATCTCATTCTTGATAACTCGTGAATCATAAAACATGAAGGAATTGACAAGAATGACATAACACCATCTGAAAGATAAGGAAGCAAGAATTGCACTTGGAAAGCATGATGAAGAATGCTTGAGGTCCCACTAGAATCTTGATGAAGACTTCAAGGATGAATCAAATCTTGATGAACCACCATGAAGAACTCCGGTAACAAAAGGACGAGAAGTGAAAGACGAAAAGAATAAGATTCAAGGCCTGCGATGAATTAGATTGAGCTTTGAAATGGTATAATTGAAATAACATGGAAGTCCGGAAAACAAGATGAACAACTTAGGACCAAGAATATGATATGATGAACAAGCTCCGGAAAAAAGAATTAAATCACCTTGAAGGAATAAGAATAAGAATTATGTCATGCATCTCCTTCACCAATTTAAATTGATGACAACCAAAGGATTTGGCATACTACTTATTCTCGTTGGAAAGGGAGATCTAGCACAAGCTTGGGTAAATCTTCAATGAACCACCGGTAGGATTGTGAAAAGAACAAATGAATTAAAACGATAACAACGGAAGAGTAATATTGAAAGAACCACCGTAAGAATAGGGAGACGAATGAAGAGGCATCAATGAAGAATAGTTGGAGGACGAAGTTGAAAACTGAGAACGACGAAATATTCTGAAATGATGGCCTTCGGAGGATCACAAAGAAAAGAATTCATGAAGAATCTTGAGAGAACGGGCCAAGATTTAAGAGAAACACTTCTCCGGTCTCCAAATGTTGAGAATGAAGACGAGAAATGCCATAAGAATTGTTGAGCACTCCGGGATGAAGAATTAAAAAGGTTGAACCAACGCTGGAAAGAATTTTAAAGCGGTCCTGGAGAAGGATTGTGACTGATGGGGTTCATACTTACGTCACACTATGAAAAGAATTTAAGTATAACTCCAGAAAATAGAAGAGTCAGGTAAGATCCTGGGAAAAGACCTGTGGGTTAGGGCCCACTAAAGAAATCACCGTTGAAAAGATTGTTTAAGAGATATTGCACCGGTTGAATTAAATGGCTTGAATAAGATAGCAATCCTCAAAATAATTTGAACGGATTAAGAATGGAATTATGAATCTTCAGCACTCCGGATAAGAATAGCAAGAGGAGAATGATTAATTTGGTGCACCGGAATAAGAAAGCATTATGAAATGAGGAAAAAGGATAAGATCAACACCGAAATCATGAATTAATTCAAGGCAGAATTTGAGAACAAAAGAATGATGAACTTGAAGCTCTTGAGCATCTTCATGATAAGCACCGGATAAGAACATTGAAGGAAAAGAATGAAGAAATATCACAAGAATAAAATGGATACTTCATCTGAGAATTTCTTGCTCCGAGAAGAAGAAGGGTGGGAGGGTGGGGAAAACAAAGACAATTTGAGACGAACAAAATGGACACCGGTTGAAAAGAATTTAACATGACCATCTTGATGATCAAGAAGAATTAACACTCCCATAGAAATATGAGAATACCGATTAGGAAGGGTATGGAATCAACATTTGACATCGAAGCAACTCGAATACCAGAATCAAAACGAAACAAAGGATAGATGTTGCAGCATGATCTTCACAATATCATCCGAACAGAGAATTGAACGAATGAATTCCGCAGGTACATCAACTTGACGAGAAGCCACTTGGGAGAACAAAAGTAAATAAAAAAAAGGAACAAGGAACAGATAGAACAAATACAAGATAGAAGCTTCGTCCGACATATTCGTGCTGAAAGCTCATGGAACGTGTTACAAAAGGGTTTTGCAATCCCCGGATCAGCATAGCCAAGGACCCTTTAAGATGCAACTCCCGATCAGAACAAGTCCATAAAACCACTTCACTCAATGTAGAACCCCGAACTTCATGTCGAGCATCCGTTGGAAGAATGCCTAGAACTACTAGATGAACCCACCTATTAATTTCCGAAAGTTTCCAGTTATGCAATCAGGTGTTGGGGATACACGGGAAGCACCGCGCAATCAACTCTAAACCTACATCCAGGTGTATCCATCCTTCAACACATAACCAGTCTTTCTCGGAAACTGTTTACCTCGGACCTTCGAAACGCATCCACTATACAAGCTATGGCAATACTCTCGAGCTACCTCCCCAGTACTGGGTGATGTCGGGGTTATCTTGCCACTAACCGCATAGGAGAGTTTTCGATGTCGGCCGTCTTAAGTATTCTAGTACTGCCGCGATGGATTTGTGACGACAACACCTCGGAGCTCAACTCCCCGGGACACTGCCACAACCCCTAATGACAGGAGGCATCGAGAACAATGTTCTCGTCACAAAGACATCGAAACAATCCAAACAATACTCGCGAGATCCTAAAAAAAAATTTGGTGCGATTTTTGAAAGTAGAAGAGGCAAGAGTAATCGTCAGGAGTCCTCACCAGAATGAAAAGGGATGAGAAGAAAACAGAAATCCTACTCCCCGATTTAAATATAGGACTCAAAACATTTTCAAGTGTGTGCCTAGACTCAACCGTCAACGATTCGATCAATCAGTGGGGGCTTCTAGGTCGGAGAAGGCTCTGATACCAACTTGTAATGCCCAGGATGGGACTATACCTCCTACGTGTCGAGGCACGACTTAAAGGTATAAGCCCATCCTAGAATGATCTCAAGTTTGGTATCTTTGCACGACTCATGTAAAAGAGGGATTAAATTGCAAAAGGAGATAGTTGGCTTACACTCGCCACTTCACACAATACATTACATAAGCATAACATCATTCAAAACAACACAACCCGACTACGGGCGAAGATCCAAAAGAAAGATACCAAAACAACATAAAGCCACAGGTCAGGATCGAATCCTAGTAGAAACCACTACTGATCGTCGAAACGTCTCAAGCATACGGCCAAACTCGTCATCGAGCTCCCAGTGAAGAACTTGAGCCATCTTCTGCATCAAACTCGGCTGAACCTGCATCTGGTGTTGTAGTATCTGTGAGCCACGAGGACTCAGCAATCCCATAACCATGGGTAACAAGACTAGCAAAGCTTTGTGGGTAGGAAGAGGTAAAGTGGTGAAGGTTGCAGCAGCGACTAAGCAATATTTGGTGGCTAACTTACGAGTACCAGAATAAGATGAGAAGCTACGCAAACGGTCGCAAAAGGAGTGATCGCTAAAGATCCTGAACTACATACGGTCAAACATAACCCCACCGTGTTCTCTTCTCAAAATGAAAAGAGACAGTCACGGTTACTCACGCGGTGGTGTGTTTTTACTTCGGATCCTCTATCAAGTTTTCTACAACCGGACATTAACAAATTCCAATCTGCCACATAACCGCGGGCACGGCTTTCGAAAGATCATAACCCTGCAGGGGTGTTCCAACTTAGCCCATCACAAGCTCTCACGATTAGCTGAAGTGATAAATATAATATCATCACCCCTTATCTTAGGGAAAATCCGATCAGGCTCGGCATCCCGGTAGCACAAGTCATTTCGACAATGGTAAAACAAGTCCAGCAAGACATCCCGACGTGCCGACACCCTGATAGTAGCCGCGCGTATCTCGTCTCAGGCCACAACCGGATGAGACATCCTACGGGAGCCAAACCTCGAGTTTCCCCGTGGTGGCCCCGCAGTCCGCTCGTTTGGGACCAACACCATCAGCACTGGCCCCCCTGCTATGTAGAATTAAGAATCCTCGGGTAGCGCTAACTCCCTATGCAAATTTAATTAATTAATTAAGTTGTTATTATGAGCAAATTAAAACCAAAGTTGGGCCTTGCTGGAGGATTTCTATTCAAAGTCGAACTGTCAAGGGATCCCCATTTCACCCATCGTGTAAGGAACGCAAAATCAAGGAACATAATGCCGGTTTATCGGCGCCTAAGGTGGCATGAGTGGAACAAAACACCGAGCAAAAGGCCAAGCCTTCCACCCATGTCGAGTGTATAGGTGTGTTAATAATAATTATAGATATTGTGATATATCCAACAACAACAAGTTCCCTCCTGGAACGAACTTCATCTTCACCTGCAACTAACAACGCTATAAGAGGGGCTGAGCAAGCGAGTAACATAGCCAAACAGTGGTTTTGCTAGGAAGGTTTCAAATGTTAGAGGTTTCATGGCAACAAGGAGAGGCTGACATAAAAGATGGGTAGCGCGACATGTAACGATAGCATCGAGACAACTAAGCATGGCAATGGTAGTAAAGGTATCCAAGGGTATGATCATCTTTCCTGGGAATCCACAAGGGAGAAGAACGGATCCATGAAGTAGACGAAGCAACAGTCGAGAGAATCCTCACAACTCCGGAACGAAACCGAAGTTAACAAGAGAAGCAAACAGGAAAGAAAGAAACAACACGGTAAACACACGATCATAAACATGGCATACGATGCACATCCAAGTATGATGCATTTCCGGTTTAAATAAACATGGCATGGCAAAGTGCACAAACAATACTACAAGTTAAGTGGAGCTCAATATGCAACGAGTTGCATATTGACGAAACACCACATTTTAATTATTTAATTGACTCTCGTTATTTACAAGACAAGATTAAATGTTTTTAACATGGCAAGAGGTGAAGCATAACAAAACTACACTATTTAGACATTTTAAATGAGGCCGGAAATAACAACAACATATCCGAAAATCCCCATGAGCATGTTTAATAATTATAAACAACCAACAAACACACATTATAACATATTAATGTTGTTAACATGATGCGAATGACATGATCAAGTTTATGCAATTTTATTAGAAGGTTAACAAGAAGATGATATGAAGCATCGTCACCGTGGTGGAAGGAAAAAGGTGCCACGGCAACAATTCCGAGAATGATGCAATGCAACATATTGGTTCCGGTAACTCGTTGAGAGACCGGTGCAAAAGGTGATGGAG
This sequence comes from Secale cereale, assembly GCA_902687465.1. Taxonomy (NCBI): domain Eukaryota; kingdom Viridiplantae; phylum Streptophyta; class Magnoliopsida; order Poales; family Poaceae; genus Secale; species Secale cereale. The sequence continues at coordinate 257,247,541 of LR738711.1, read as the reverse complement.
ACGTGAGCGAGACATGCAAGAAGATGGGGTGATCCCGTTGCCGGGTTCCCACGGGTCGACGATGAGGCAACCGAGGAGCACGACAAAAGATGAAACGGGTGCGGTGCACACAAGGGCAAGCATTTCATACAACACAACAACATCACACGGGTCATCGTCTCGGGGTTATACCTTCGGACCATCGTTCACGGGGCGGTTCGAGATAGTAGAGGAAGAAGGCGTTCACGTTCGGAGAGGAAGTAGCCGTTCACGAGGTCGCCAACGAGTAGTCGTTCCGTAGAGGGAAGTAGTGGTACACGGGGCGACGGTAGTGGTACACGCCGTAGAGGGAAGTAGTTGTTCTCGTTCCGTTTCGGAGAGGGAAGTAGTCGAACACGTTTCTTCACCGAAGGTAGTCGTACACGTTCGTTCCGTAGAGGTACTTGACGCATCGTCTTGTGTCGGCGTTCTCGTATCGTAGATGTACACGGGGCGACGGTAGGGGTACTTGTCCATGAAGTCGTTCTCGTCCGTAGTTGTTCATGTCATCGATGTCGGGGTACTTGGTCGGGTCGCCGTGTACTCGTTCATGTAGTCGTTCACGAAAAAGGCCATGTAGCTGCTCGGGTCCGGACCTAGTGGTTCTTGGCGCTCCTGGTACTTGAGATAAACAAAAAAAACAGCAACAACAAAAAAAAGAAAACAGGAAAAGGGCTGCGGGGGTGCGGCGCTGCTGGTCACTGAAGGACAGCAGAGCCACCATGGCGTCGGGGAGGACGGGGCCGAGGCCCGGGCTTCACGGCGCGGCAGGGAACGGAGGGAGGCCGACGGGGCGACCCGGCGGAGGTGGCTGCAGCCTCGGGCGGCAGCTCCTGGAGAAGGCCCCGGCGCTGTGGCGCGATGGAGGACTTGGAAGGCGAGGCGAGGAGGGAAGCCTCGAGGCAGGGCGTCGTGCCTTGGCGCTGAAGATGGAGGAGGGGCGCGCCGGGCTACGGCCTTCGCGAGGAGACGGGCTGGCTGGCCCTGGCGTCAGAGGAGGGAGGCCGGAGGAGATGGGAGGCCACGGCGCTGCGGCGGAGCATGGAGGACGGGCGCTGTCGCGGAGGAAGGAGGGTGCGAGGCGCCATGGTGCGGAGAGCTTGGGCGCGGCTGCGGTCCTGGAGACAGAGGAACGGGCGCGAACGGAGGCTGGGGCCTCGGGCGAAGGCGGGGAGCCGCTCGGGCCAGGCGAAGTGCGAGAAGGCCCGCAGGCGCTGGGAGCGCGCGAGGAGAGCGAGGGAATCGGGGGGAGAGAACGAGAGGGTGGCGGCGGGGAAAGGAGAGCGAGGGGAGGAGCGCTGGCTCGGTCAGGCTAGGGTTTTTTCCCAGGAGCGGTCGGGCTGGGCCTGATGGCCGCGGCGAAGAGAAGGCCAGCTTGGGCCTGGCTGCTGGCTAGAGGAAAGGATGGGCCTTAGGGAGGCCTAGAGAGAGGGAAAAGCCAGGAGGAAAAGGGAGGCTGGTCTTCTCTGCTGCTGATCTTTTTCCATTAAAAGAAAAAGAACAGAAAATAGAAATGCCCAGAGAGTTTGGAGATGGTTTTGACTGAGATAAAAATATCCCTACAACCCTGGAATTGTGGGCTATTTTAATAAAATGCTTTGGCAATTTTTAGAGACTACGAATTTATGCGAGTTCGGAAATAACTTAAACTTGCATAAATCTTTAGGCCAACCAAGCACTTCCAAAAGACATGGAAAAAAGGAGGAGGAGGTCTTGGCAAGGGATTGAGAAGAAAAAAGGCATGGGGAAATATATGCACGTGTGTTGGGTTAATTCCAACGAATGGAACATTTATTATATAGCTCCCTAAAATATCGGGAGTATATGTTTTAAAGAGAAGACACTCTTCCCTCGATTTAAATGAACCGAAGGTCCACACGATTTATTTGGTTGAGATGCAAAATAAAATGACATGATGGCATGATGACATGATGCAATGCAAAAATAAATAACACAAGCACAAAAGAACACACGGGAGAACCTGGAACATCTGGAATCTTCTGGAATCTTCTGGGACGTCAGTCTTCGGGCGTCACACCGCACCATTGGGGCTGGCCAGCCTCCCCTTGCTCCTTTATATACGGGGGCAGGGGGGCACCCTAGAACACACAGGTTGATTTCCTAGCCGTGTGCGGTCCCCCCTCAAAAGTTACACACCTCGGTCATATCGTTGCAGTGCTTAGGCGAAGCCCTGCGCTGGTAATTTCATCATCGCCGTCACCACGCCGTCGTGCTGACGAAACTCTCCCGCGACACTCAACTGGATCAAGAGTTCGTGGGACATCATCAAGATGAACGTGTGCTGAACGTGGAGGTGCCATACGTTCGGTGCTTGGATCGGTTGGATCGCAAAGACGTTCGACTACATCAACCGCGTTACTAAACGCTTCCGCTTTCGGTCTACGAGGGTACGTGGACACACTCTCCCGCTCATTGCTATGCTTCTCTTAGATAGATCTTGCGTGGTCGTAGGATTTTTTTTTTGAAATACTATGTTCCCCAACAGTTGGGTTGTTGCCCGAAGATATACTTTCTTGAAGGATCGATGTACTCACAGAACACAGTCGGTGTGATTGTGCTTTTCTACACTTTCGTCTACTCTCTAATGCACTAATCAACCTTCAATCCCTTTCTTTACAATGTCTTGATCTAATTATTATAGAAGACATGTGGAGTGTGTTGCTTTCTGTATAAATGACTTGCTCTATTTCTGATTTATCACATTGCATACCTTCTGACCTATTCCATTTTGCCAAACTTGATGCATCGAGCTTTGAGCGACTATACTATTTTGGATATTGCTCTTGGGCCAGGCAATGCACACCAAGGCTTGCTTCCTATCTAGTTATCAAGAAGGAAGCCTGCAAAGTGCTCGTCGTTGAAGGGAAAAAACTTGTTAGCGACCCGGCATGGGACATTACCAAGAGGGAAGCCTGCAAAGTGCTCGTCATAGAAACAACATAATTGGATCTCCAAATTGCAAGGTATGGCTAAACTAACATCCAAATTTAAATTCGAATTGATCACATTTCTATACCTACTAATAAAGTCATTAGTGCTTCTGCTTGTCCGACGTCGCTAATTATGAAGAAACGTCCCTGAAATTTATAAGAATCAACCCGCAATCCACCGTAGCCCAACCGTAAGTGAAAAAGATGTTTCATACGCAGACCTGACTAGCCCATCAATGAAATTGCTGCCACGCACGAGAATGTGAGAGTTTCCTTTCCCCCGTCACTGCGCCCCCATCCATCCGCCGCCGCCATCCCTCTGTTATGCGGTGCGCATCCTTGCTCTGCGGTCGCCAAATATGGACGAGATCGGCAGGATCCGCCGCATGTCGCGCAACACCTAGCCATAGCTGCTTGGCCATGTGGGGAGCATGGACGAGCTGCTCGTTGGCGTCCATCTGGCAGCCCCGCCAATGATGCTTCCCAACCCCTCAACGGCGCATGCCTCCTGCTTGCCACCCGATACATCTCCCCTGCTCGCCGGCCCACTGGATCCCACTCCCTCTACCAAAATATTCCTATTTTGAGGCAAACAAAGTGTTTGAAGAAATTTGACAATAGAACTATTCTTTGTGTTGCTACGTAGTCAATACATATTGTGTAGAAAATGTTGTCATGGGTGTGTAGAGCATGTGGTGTGTGGCTTCTTGTGTTTGTGTGTGTGTGTGTGTGTGTGTGCATATATGTTAATTGGTGGCTAGTGTGTGTGCATGGTGCCAACTGGAACATTGAGTAGGCGTCAAGTATACTGCGCCGAGAAGCGATATAGGGGCATAAAGCAAGCGAGCATGTGTGCGCAACAACCTGCTACTGCACTAATAGCCTTGAGGAGCACTGCTTTGTCGCCTCTGCAGCGGGGACAGAGCTCCACCAGTGTTGGTGATGAACCACGCCTATGTGCTGGTGATGGCGTTCTCTTATCTACTTTCTTCACTGGCTATCAGAGAGTAGAGATCACATCATGGATTTGTTTTTCTTCAGAGATGTGTTCCCATCGTTGTTGGATATCAAATTCGCGATGCAATCAGTCCCTATGTCGGTGTCTTAACTGATGGAAATATGCCCTAGAGGCAATAATAAAGTTATTATTAGTCTATTAACCGGAAGCCTAAATAAATTTGTGAATACATAAGCAAATATCGTGTCCCTAGTAAGCCTCTACTAGACAAGCTCGTTAATCAAAGATGGTTAAGGTTTCCTAACCATTGACATGAGTTGTCATTTGATAACGGGATCACATCATTGTGAGAATGATGTGATAGACAAGACCCATCCGTTAGCTTATCATTTGATGGTACAGTTTATTGCTACTGCTTTCATGTATGTCAAATACATATTCCTATGACTATGAGATCATGCAACTCCCGGATTCCGGAGGAGTGCCTTGTGTGCTATCAAATGTCACAACGTAACTGAGTGATTATAAAGATAGTCTACAGGTATCTCCGAAGGTGTCTTGTTGGTTTGGCGTGAATCAAGATTATGATTTGTCACTCCGAGTATCGGAGAGGTATCTCTGGGCCCTCTTGGTAATACACATCATAATAACCCTTGCAAGCAAATGACGAATGTGTTAGTCACGGAATGATGTATTACAGAATGATTAAAGAGACTTGTCGGTAACGAGATTGAACAAGGTATGAAGATACATAAGATCGAATCTCGGGCAAGTAACATACCGACAAACAAAGGGAATTTGTGTATGTTTTCATAACGGTTTGATTGATAAAGATCTTCATCGAATATGTAGGATCCAATATGTGAATCCAGGTTCCGCTATTGGTTATTGACTGGAGAGGTGTCTCGGTCATGTCTACATAGTTCTCGAACTCGTAGGGTCCGCACGCTTAACGCTCGTTGACGATATACTATTATATGAGTTATGTGATTTATTGACCGGATGTTGTTCGGAGTCCCGAATGAGTTCACGGACATGGCGAGGAGTCTCTAAATATTCGAGAGGTAAAGATTGATATATAGGACGATGGTATTCGGACACCGGAAATGTTCCGGAGGACATCATGTACTCATCGGGTCAGCGGAAGGAGTTTCGGGCACCCCCGGCAAAAGAAATGGGCCTTATGGGCCAAGAGGGGAAAGGCACCAGCCACATGGGGCTGGTGCGCCCCCCATATAGGCCGGCCTAAGGAGGAGGAGGAAAGGGGTGAAGGGAAAGGAAGGTTAGGAATAGGATTCACACTTCCTTACCTCAACCCCCCTCTTTCCTTCCCTCTCGCACATACATTGCAGGGGAGGCGCAGGGCAAGGCAGTCCCTAGGGGGCCGGCGGCCAGCCCTAGGGTGCACCCTAGCCTCTCCCCTCCCCCTCCCACTGAGGGAGTCCTGGATCGGGAGGGGGGGGTCCTCATGTGGCCGGACAAACTTGGTGGGCCGGACTGGTGGGCCGCGAAGATTATTATAGAAGATCATCTCTCGTATCCGGAAAGGACTCATGTATCCATGTAATGGCAAGTTTAGGTACGGATGTAGATTTTCCTTCCTCTACAAGATGGCATGTACAAACCCTAGGCCCCTCCGGTGTGTATATAAACCAGGGGGTTTAGTCCATAGAGGCGAGAAGATCAACATCATCACAATATCCTCATTGGCTAGAGTTAGGGTTTAGCCACTACGATCTCGAGGTAGATAAACTCTTGTATTCATATTCCCCCATATTAATATAGCAGGAAGTAGAGTATTACCTCGATCGAGAGGGCCTGAACCTGGGTAAAACATCGTGTCCCCAGCCTCCTGTTACCATCGATCCTCAGACGTATAGTTCGGGACCCCCTACCCGAGATCTGCCGGTTTTGACACCGACATTGGTGCTTTCAATGAGAGTTCCACTATGTCGTCGACAGAAGGACTGATGGGTCATGTCGTCAACTGCAACGGCGACGCCGAGGGGATTTTCCCTCCCGGCCAACTTTTCGTGTTTGGCAGCTTCACACTTCGTGCCAACACTGAAGGCCGCCTTGAGCAGATCAAGAGCTACGCCCCTGGCCATCACGTCAGATTTGGGAGCTTGAACTACATTGGTGATATCCGCGGAGACTTGATCTTCGCCGGATTCGAGCCAGCGACGACCTCTCTCTCTGCCACCACGATGATCATGACTTAACTTTGTCATCAGATCAGGAAATAGCACCTGCGACAGTTCTGGCCCCAGATCCAGAACAGATCGCGTCACCCAAAGATGGGAAGCTCAACCCCACCACTAGAGCCACAGACTCTACGGCGTCGGAGCCGCACACGGACCTAACTACAGATGGGGTCTATGTTACCGGAACTCCGGACTCAACTCCGGTCTCTGATTCCGAATTGCGCGTAACCGCGCCCTTGAAATCCGATCAGGCACATATCACCGAATTCTGTGCTGTAGATATTTTCCAGCACTCACCCCTTGGCGACATGTTAAAGTTGTTAAGATCTCTCTCGTTGGATGAGATTACACATTCGAATTATATCCGGTTCGAACTAGAGGCTGATGGAGAATTTCGTTCCCCACCCACCACCCACTTGATAGCCACAGTCGAAGATCTAAACGATCTACTTGAATATGCTTCCAAAGACTTCAAAGGGATGGACCTCGAAACTGAAGCGGATCTAGATCAAGGCCGGCCCGTAACCGGGCAGTGGACGGCCACGTCTTCGTATGACGTGTACATGGTGGATACACCCAAAGAAGGGGAGGGCGATGGCGAAAACAATCTCGTGGAGGACAAGCCCGCCGAAGAACCTCCCAAGCGCCGGTGTCCATAACGCCGAACTAAATCCCATAAAGGAAAGGACAGCAACACCATGACTAATGACGATGACACTCCGGAACAATCCGAAGACCCCGCAGACCTAGCGATAGAGCAGGAGGAGCGAGAAGACGGCGAACAGAGTCCGAAGCCGCAGTCCGATGACAGCGATGCCGAAGACGGTCACTACGAACCGGTCTCTGAAGAAGAGGCTAGCTTGTATGACGATGAATATACTGTCCCAGAAGAACCCTCTGAACAAAAACGCTTCCATCGACGGCTTATAGCCATCGCACGGAGCCTAAAAAAGCAGCAGAGACAGCTTCGAGCTGCACAAGACACGCTCAATGATAGATGGAACGAGGTGCTAGACGTCGAACAGAAAGATGGCTTTCACGACCAAACCAAAGGCTATCCTAAGCTCAAACTGCTGCCTGAATTTGACGACGAGGACGTTGTGCCCGTCCCACAGAAAAATAACACCACCAACAAGCCGGACCGACCACCTCGTGGACGGGACGGAGTCGCTAGCAATGGCGTAAACAAGACTCCACCACCACCACGATAAAGGAAAGGAGGTGCAGCCCATGTCCGAAAACATGATCTGCGTGAGGACCTAAACAAAAGAGCTAGCAAGACCAGGTCTATATTCGGACCTAGGGACCGAGCTCCCGCACGGGACGGCGGCTATCAAGCCAATCATGCTGGTGACATACCAGTTCGGGGTCAATACCGAACACCACAACCATCGGACATACGCCACGATATAGCAAGATATAGAGGAGCTTCACACCCGCTATGCTTCACCGATGAGGTGCTGGGTCATGATTTCCCAGAAGGGTTTAAACCCGTGAACATCAAAGCGTACGATGGAATGACGGATCCCGCCGTCTGGATAGAAGACTTTATTCTTCACATCCACATGGCTCGAGGAGATGATCTCCACGCCATCAAATATTTACCCCTCAGGCTAAAAGGACCAACTCAACGCTGGCTAAACAACCTCCCAGAGAACTCCATTGGTAGTTGGGAAGAATTTGTGGACGCTTTTCGGGCCAATTTTCAAGGGACTTATGTCCGGCCCCCGAACGCTGACGATCTAAGTCACATTATCCAACAACCCAGGGAGTCAGCCTGCAAGCTTTGGAATTAGTTTCTTACTAAGAAGAACCAAATCATGGACTGTCCGGACGCTGAAGCCCTAGCGGCATTTAAGCACAGTATCCGGGACGAATGACTGGCCAGACACCTTGGACAGGAAAAGCCGATGACAATGGTAGCCTTAACTACACTCGTGACTCGCTTTTGCACGGGTGAGGATAGCTGGTTAGCTCGTCGGAGCACCAGTGACCCTGGAACATCCGAAGTCAGGGATGGCAATGGAAAGCGACAACGTAACAAAAACAAACGTTGAAACAATTCTGGAAGCCCAGATGATACAACGGTAAACGCCAAATTTAGTGGCTCCAGACCCGGTCAATGGAAGAAGCCATTTAAAGGCAACAAAGACAGTCCATCAAGTCTGGACAGAATATTAGACAGGCCCTGCCAAATCCATGGCAACCCGGCAAAACCTGCCAACCACACCAACCGTAACTGTTGGGTTTTCAAGCAGGCCGGCAAGCTAAACTCCCAACACAAGGGGAAGGAGCCTCAGAGCAAAGACGAGGATGAACCTCGCCAGCCGAATATAGGGGGACAGTAGAAATTTCCACCGGAGGTCAAAAGAGTGAACATGATATATGCCACTCATATCCCAAAGAGGGAGCGCAAGCGCGCACTCCGAGACGTCTATGCCGTTGAGCCTATCGCCCCCAAATTCAAACCCTTAGTCAGCCTGTCCGATCACTTTCGATCGCAGGGATCATTCGACTAGTCTTCGGCATGGGGGTTCGGCTGCCTTAGTGCTCGACCCAATAATAGATGGATACCATCTAACCCGAGTCCTTATGGACGGCGGTAGTAGTCTCAATCTGATATATCAGGACACTGTCCGCAAGATGGGGATCGACCCTTCAAGAATCAAGACAAGCAGCACGACCGTTAAAGGAGTGATACTGGGCGTTGAAGCCCGCTGCACAGGCTCTTTAACACTGGAAGTTATATTCGGTTGTCCTGATAACTTTTGAAGCGAAGAGCTAATCTTTGACATAGCTCCTTTTCTAAGTGGCTATCATGCTCTACTCGGAAGACCGTCCTTCGCCCGCTTTAATGCAGTCCTGCATTATGCCTATCTAAAGCTTAAAATGCCTAGACCACGTGGCATTATCACAGTCAATGGAAATATGGAGCGCTCTCTCCGTACAGAGGACACTGCGGCCTTGGCAGCCGAAGTTCAATGCGGCATGTTCAATCCGGATTCTATCAATAGCGGACACAACTAAACGTGTCTGGCACATGCCCCAGTGCAGCAGCCCAGATGAACCTGAGCAAGATTGACAGCAACGCCCCCATCAACTGCCCCATAAGGTGATAGCATATGTGCCTCGAGTACATAATTATGCCTTAAAAATTCCTTGGGCGACGACCGGGGGCACCCGCACATAGTCCATAGTTCGGCTAGACACTATTCGGACTATAAACATATTTTCTTTAAGTTCGTTAAACGAACCAAACTTGTTATGGCCACATTAGATTGATTTTTCTTTTCAAGGATTATTTTCCTTTCTTTTTCGTACAGATGGCCATCATACTCACACCTTCAAGGACACATTATAGAGGAGAAAACAGCGCAGACGTGCAGCAGGGACCCGCACTAATGTTTCTTTTAGATTAAGACACTGTGTAAACCTTTTTTCTCTCTCTTGTTATATACCTTCTTGGCATGTAAGATGTCCAACAAAGGTCCTCGGCACTATCTGTAAGTTTGTGGCTCGCCGCACAATAAAGGGATATTAATAGAGCAACCTTATTCGTGTTGTGTCGAGAGTTTTATTAACTCATCGTGGAATATTCTCTTCCAGCATCAGATTGCCATATGTGCCTTGTCAATAAGGGTTTATTGCCAGGGGCTGTACTCAGCCCTGGCACATGTTGACAAGACCGAACACCTATAGGGAGTGTTCGGCGTCCTGGATGTTTGCCTTATATGCATCAGTTCCGAATCATGTCTTGGGTCAATAGTTGGGTTGCCCGGCTCCTGTGCTTACCCCTACGTTCCCGATTGTTCGGCAAGGGTGTAAAGGGAGAACTACCGCGATAGTACTTCTGGCTAGTCCGGTCAAGTACCTCAGTAGGGAAAGCCGAAAACTAACTGTCATGATAAGCGAGAACCTGGTCAGCAATCCGGTGACTTAGTTTTATACTACGATCGATAGAGATCTACCCCATGTTATACGAAGGGCTGGTTTTTCGCCCAGCCAGGTGCAAAAGGATACCTTAATTCAGAAATGTTATTCCGCACCAGGGGCTAGTACCTAGCCCCACTTGTCAAACTCCTACGACTAAGTGAAAGCAATAACGCCGCATAGTCTGATTGCCTGGTTCGCTCTGCATACACCTCCTATATGGACCAAGACGTTGGATAAAGAATGTATATGCATATGACCAAACACCCCAATACTATGTACTTGGGGGCTGAAGCCGACGACTAGAAACTTTCAGATTTAGATAAACATTCATACAGGAGGTAAAAGACGCTGATATTATAAATTGCACAAAAGTTTTATACACTGGATTCATAAGCATAGTCTTTACATCTGGATACAATCATTCGAAGATAACACCTTCGAACACTGGCCTTCTACAAGGCGGGCACCGTTGATGATGTCCTCGAAGTACTTCTCCGGCTTGCGGTGCTCCTTGCCCACGAGCGGGCTAGCAGTAGCTATAAGCACTGCGTTCATCTTTTCCCAGTGCACTTTGACACAAGCGAAGGCCATCCGAGCACCTTCTAGGCAGGCCGAACGCGTTAATGCGTCGACCCGCGGACTAGCCTCGACGAGCTGCTTCACCAATCCGAAGTAACTACTTGGGATTGGCTCAGCGGGCCATAGCCGGACTATTAAGTCCTTCATGGCTGAACCCGCTATGTTGTGTAGCTCGACCAACTGGTTCATCTGGTCACTGAGGGGCACCGGATGTTTTGGCACCTCGGACTGCAACCAAAATATCTTCTCCGTGTTGTTCCCCTCCAGGGCTCAGAAATACTAGGCGGCGTCTACGCTACCCCTTGGAAGATCGGCAAACACACCTAGAGTACTCCACAATCGTGTCAGCCCAATATACGTCCGCCCTCTGAAGATGCTCTGTAAGAGAAATGTCTTACCAGATGCTATCTGTCGCGCTTGCTTGATTTCTTCACAGGCGCTGCGCGCCTCGCCTCGCGCGTCCTGGGAAGACTTTACTGCCGTAGACAGCTCGGATGCTTATTCCGAAGTCTTCTTCTCCAACGCCTCACACTTCCGGATGGCGTCATTAAGTTCAATCTCGACTTCGGACACCCGAGATTCGTGCTTCTCGCACTCGGCCTTTTAGGCCTCCAATTCGGCAGCCGCTTTGTCAGCGGCTACCTTGTTCGCCTCGGCCTCCTTCTTGGCCTTGGCAACCTCACCCTTGAGGGCCTCGAGTACAGCGGCGCCAACTATGTAACATAGATTATAACATGCTCAATTAATTACGTCTTATTAACATTTTAAGGCCGCATACCCTGCGTTTCGTCTAAATGCCGATTGACGCGGTCGAGACCCGCGTTGGCCAAAAGGAGCTTCCCATTTAGTTCGGCAACCTCTGCGTCTCGCGAAGTTGCCGCAACTAGTGAAGCCTGCACAAACATTTCAGCTCTATAAAGAATGCTATACTATGTATACTTCGTGCGATTCTTTTCAGAATCACACAAAGCATCAGGGGCTACTGGTTATATATGTCTATTTAAAAACAAATAAAATTTCTTAAAAGCATTACATTGCTTACCTCAAAGCCTGTTAAAAGGCTTATGAAGGCTTCATTCAGTCTGCCCTTGACGGACTGAATCTTCTTCATCACCGCACCCATCACGGTGCGGTGTTCTTCAATTATTAGAGCACTTTGCAGTGCTCCCTAAATAGAATTCGGCGCCTCCGGATTAACTCCGGGCGCCGCCGTACTCTCCTCCTCTTGAGGAGTCGGGTCTTCGGACCCCGGACACGCGCTAGGTTCCGTGATGGTGTTCGTTGGGGCCCCGGACTGTTTGGGCACCACATCTTTGGTCTCCATTTGGGTCGTCTCCCCATGGTTAGCGGCCGCCGAGGTATTACCTCCGACCGCCTTGTCTCCTACCCCGCCCTCATATCCTTGGGCGGAGAGCACCCGTTGGGACGACACTTCGGTGTACCCCCGCCGATTACAGGCGATGGAGCCCGGACTGGCGGGTCACTCTCCGTCTCACCAGGCGCCAGAGAGTTCCCCTCCGATGAGGTAACATCGGGGTGTATGCCGGGAGGGTTGTAGGTCAGCAGGAGAAAAATATTAAGTAAAGTATCAAAAAGTACTGAATAAACAAAGGTGTAGCACTTGAGTCCCGATTGACTTATGATTCAGGCAGGGGTTTCTCCCTGGGCTTCACCACAAAGCTATGTTCGGATGAATCTAAATTAGCTTCGAGGTTCAGTTTCCTCCGGGGCACGTTCATACCCGTGTCAGCAGCGGCCCCCCTCTTCCTCCACTGCCTTGCACATGGGGCACTTCTTCCTCCTCTTCCTCCTCATCATCTTCCTCTGCCTCGTTAGAGGAGAGGATATGGAGGTCCTCGGGCTTCTTACCCAAGGGACGGGGACTATCTCCGGTCCCCTTGCCCTTTGTCTTCTTGGGCTTCTTGGTCGGTGATACGTCTCCAACGTATCTACTTTTCCAAACCCTTTTGCCCTTGTTTTGGACTCTAACTTGCATGATTTGAATGGAACTAACCCGGACTGACGCTGTTTTCAGCACAATTGCCATGATGTTGTTTTTGTGGAGAAATAAAAAGTTCTCGGAATCGCCTGAAAATCAACGCCGAATTATTTCGGAAAATATAAAAAATATCTGCAAGAAGATCCTCACCGGGGGGCTCACACCCTGTCCACGAGGGTGGGGGGCGCGCCCCCCTGCCCAGGGCGCACCCCCTGCCTCGTGGGCCCCCCGATGCTCCACCGACGTATCCCCAGATCCTATATCTTCCATTTCGGGGAGAAAAAAATCAGAGAGAAGGAATTATCACGTTTGACGAGACGGAACCGCCGCCAAGCCCTAATCTCTCTCGGGAGGGCTGATCTGGAGTCCGTTCGGGGCTCCGGAGGGTGGAGATCGTCGCCATCGTCATCATCAACCTTCCTCCATCACCAATTCCATGATGCTCACAGCCGTTTGTGAGTAATTCCATCGTAGGCTTGCTGGAGAGTGATGGGTTGGATGGGATCTATCATGTAATCGAGTTAGTTTTGATAGGGTTTCATCCCTAGTATCCACTATGTTCTGAGATTGATGTTGGTATGACTTCGCTATGCTTAATGCTTGTCACTAAGGCCCGAGTGCCATGATTTCAGATCTGAACCTATTATGTTTTCATCAATATATGTGTGTTCTTGATCCTATCTTGCAAGTCTATAGTCACCTACTATGTTTTATGATCCGGCAACCCCGAAGTGACAATAATCAGGACCACTCCCTGTGATGACCTTAGTTTGAGGAGTTCATGTATTCACTATGTGTTAATGCTTTGGTCAGGTACTCTATTAAAAGGAGGCCTTAATATCCCTTAGTTTCCAATAGGACCCCGCTGCCACGGGAGGGTAGGACAAAAGATGTCATGCATGTTCTTTTGCATAAGCACGTATGACTATATTCGGAATACATGCCTACATTGCATTGATGAACTGGAGCTAGTTCTGTGTCACCCTAGGTTATAACTTCTACATGATGAATTTCATCCGACGTAATTTCCCATCACCGATCCAATGCCTACGAGCTTTACCTATATTTCTTGTCGCTTATTTACTTTTACGTTGCTACTATCATAAAAACTACAAAAACACAATCGTTACTTTTATTGCTGCTACCGCAACTATCATATTACTTTACTACTAAACTATCTTGCTACAGATATTGAGTATCCAGGTGTGGTTGAATTGACAACTCAGCTGCTAATACTTAAGAGTATTCTATGGCTCCCCTTGTGTCGAATCAACAAATTTGGGTTTAATACTTTACCCTCGAAAACTGTTGCGATCCCCTACACTTGTGGGTTATCAAGACTATTTTCTGGCGCCGTTGTCGGAGACCATAGCTCTATTCTTTAAGTCACTTGGGATGTATATCTGTTTATCACTATGAAGAATTTGAAGGAATCAAAAACCAAGATCTTACCCTCAACTACGAGGGGAGGTAAGGAACTGCCATCTAGCTCTATACTTGATTCTCCTTCTGTTATGAGCAAACTCGCGACACCTACTCCTGCTATTGAATCTGATATGTCGTATGTTCTTGATGATGCTACTTCTGCTATGTATGATGAAAGTACCTCTATGCCTGATACTGTGCCACTAGGTGAATTTCTAGATGAACAAATTGCTAAGGTTAGGGAGAGTGCAAACGTTGATGATATTTATTAAAGTGATGATGGAACTACTCCAAATAGATATGAATTGCCTGTTATTCCCGAGGTTTATGTTATGGATGAAGAAACTGCTAGAGACTTTCTTGCTTGCGATGATAGATATGATCTTAAGAAGTTATTAGCTAAGTTGAAAGAAAAGTCCTTGAATGCTAGAATGAAACATGACCCTGCTTTTGCTACTTCACCTATTTGTGTCACTGATAAGGATTATGAATTCTCTATTCATCTGGAGTTAATTACTTTGGTTGAATCTGATCCCTTCCATGGCTATGAGTCTGAAACTGTTGTGGCACATCTTACTAAGTTGTAGGATATAGCCACCCTGTTTACCAATGATGAAAAGATTCGCTACTATTATATCCTTAAGTTATTTCCGTTCTCGTTAAAGGGTGATGCTAAGACTTGGTTTAATTCTCTTGATCCTGGTTGTGTGCGTAGTCCCCAGGATATGATGTATTACTTTTCTGCTAAATATTTTCCCCGTTCATAAGAAACAATCTGCCTTACGGGAAATATATAACTTTGCTCAAACTAAAGAATAGAGTCTCCCACAAGCTTGGGGGAGGCTTCTCTAGTTACTGAATGCTTTGCCCGATCATCCTCTTGAGATGCATGATATACTTGATGTCTTTTATAATGGACTAACCGATGCTTCGAGAGACCACCTGGATAGTTGTGCTGGTTGTGTTTTCAGGGAAAGAACAGTGGAACAGGCTCAATTACTATTGAATAATATGCTAGCCAATGAAAATAATTGGACACTTCCTGAACCGGCCCCTAAGCCAACTCCGAAGAAAAGAGGTGTTCTATTTCTCAGTCCTGAAGACATGCAAGAGGCAAAGAAATCTATGAAAGAAAAAGGTATTAAAGCTGAAGATGTTAAGAATTTACCAGCTATTGAAGAAATACATGGTCTTGATAACCCGACACGGGTAGTAAAGGTAAATTCTCTTGATAGATTTGATGAAGGTGATATTCCTCTTTATAAGTCTACTAGCCAATGCTTAGATGAGTTTGACAATTTTATTGTGAAACAAGAAAACTTCAATGGTTATGTTGGTAGACAATTACAACACAATGCTTATATGATTGAATGCTTGAGTGATTATCTGTCTAGAGCTAAAGGCGAACTGAAACATATTAGTAAACATGCTTCTATGGTCACCACTCAAGTAGAACAAGTACTTAAGGCTCAGAACGATTTGCTCAATGAATTAAATAGTAAGAATAATGACTATGATGTTAGAGTTGCTACTAGAGGTGGTAAAATGACTCAGGAACGTCTATATCCCGAGGGCCACCCTAAGAGAAGTGAGCAAGATTCTCAGAGAGCTAATTTAGATGCACCTAGTTCTTCTAAGAAGAAGAAAAATAAAAAAGATAGAACCTTGCATGCTTCTAGTGAACCTGTAACTCACCCACCTAAGAATCCTAATGACATATCTGTTTCTGATGCTGAGACACAACCTGGTAATGAACATGAACCTAGTGATAATATTAATAATGATGTTCATGATGATGCTCATCCTAGCAATGATAATGATGTAGAGATTGAACCTGATGTTGATCTTGATAACCCACAATCAAAGAATCAACGTTATGATAAGAGAGACTTTGTTGCTAGGAAGCACGGTAGGTAAAGAGAACCATGGGTTCAGAAACCCATGCCTTTTCCTCCAAACCATCCAAGAAAAGGATGATGAGGATTTTGAGGGCTTTGCTGAAATGATTAGACCTATCTTTTTACGTATGCGTTTGAGTGACGTGCTTAAAACAAATCCTTATGCTAAGTATATGAAAGACATTATTACCAACAAAAGAAAGATACCTGAAGTAGAAATTTCCACCATGCTTGCCAATTACACTTTTGAGGGTGGAATGCCTAAGAATTTAGGAGATCCAGGAGTACCTACTATACCTTGCTCCATTAAGAGAAACTATGTTAAAACTGCTTTGTGTGATCTTGGAGCTGGTGTTAGTGTTATGCCTCTCTCTTTATATCGTAGACTTGACTTGAGTAAGTTGACGCCTACTGAAATATTCTTGCAAATGGCTGATAAATCAACTGCTATACATGTCGGTATTTGTGAGGATGTGCCTGTTGTAGTTGCAAATGTTACTATTCTAACGGACTTTGTTATACTTGATATTCCCGAGGACGATAGTATGTCTATTATTTTTGTAAGACCTTTTTTGAATACTTCAGCGGCTGTTATTGATTGCAACATAGGCAATGTCACTTTTCATGTCAATGGGAATGAGCATACGGTACACTTTCCAAGGAAACAACCTCAGGTCTATAGTATCAATTATATTGGAAAAACTTCGACTATTACTAATTGAGGTTTTGAGTTTCCTATTCCTACTATCAAGAAGGCATATGACATACTTATTGTTGGGGACATACATATCCTCATTGAGGTAACCTAGTGTTATTCGAAAATTCTCCGGTTTCATGTTACTCGGAAAGAGTTTATTAACAAGACCTGATCAACCTTGTTAACGGATTCCTTTTAATGAGCATGACATAGGTGAATCTAGATAGCACAAACCTTCCGTACACTCCTTTCACTTTTTGTTAATTAGGCTAAATAAAAGAAAATAGCATTGACTGTCTGTTTCCGAACTTATCCGTGCAATAAAAAATATCCCGAAAATAAAAGTTCTCCAAATGCCATGAAAATGAAATATGATTTTTTCTAGAATATTTAAGAAAATATGGCACCGAACACACAGCGAGGGGAGCCAGCACGTGGCCACGAGGGTGCAGGGCGCGCCCCCTGCCTCGTGGGCCCCACGTGGCCCCCCTCCACTTATCCTTTCACCCATGCTCTTCTTCTTCCTCCCAAAAAAATCCCCAACCAGCTCATACCCGAGTTCTAGCTCTTTTTGCTGCCATTTTCGATCTCCTTGCTCCAAGCACCACTCACCAAACTATTTGGGGAGATTGTTCCTTGGTATGTGACTCCTCCATTGGTCCAATTAGTTTTTGTTCTAGTGCTTTATTTGTTGCAAATTTATGCTGCCGTGGTGACCTTGTTCTTGAGCTTGCATGTCAAATTTTCTTGGTCCCAAGTAGTTCTAATGCATGATATAGCCTCTAGGAACTTATAGGAGTTGTTGCTATCAATTTTGTTGAGTTTGGTTAACCTTTATTTTGAAGTTACTAAAAATTTCAGAAAATTTCAGAAAAAGGTCTAGGAGAATCTTCCAAGGTGGTCCTTCAAGGAAGCAAGAACCGAGGCTCGTGTTCCGTGAATCGGACGATGAACCACCAAGGGATGCTGATGTGCAGCCTTGTGAATGGCCATCAGACGAATTTATGGGTCAAGCTGGCATCAAAGATGAATTTTACGCATACGTGCGTAACACTGACCTCAAGGACTTCATACGAGATAAGTGTCCTCAATACCGTGGCTTAACTGATAGCTTTGTGAGAAGATTTAAATTTTCATCTTCACGTAATTCTCACATTGTCCTGTTTGTCCTTTGTGCTAAATCTTATACCATGGACTTAGAGGATTTCAATGTTGCCTGCAAGTTCCCACAGTGGGGCAGTATGAGTGATCCTCGCAAATCTGAATTTAGAGAATTCCTAGCTAGTATTACAGTGGGGGAATCCAGGGACATCACACAAGCTACCACGGGGAGCATACATTTTCCTACAATTCATTACTTTGCTCTCTTTATCGGTAGATGCATAAACGGTAAAGATGAGGCTTGTCACATGTGTGTACCTGATCTTAGTGTTCTCGGGAGTGTTGTACTAGGTGATAGGCAATATAACCAGGGAGCTATTGTTGCACGTAGGCTACACCATAATCGTTTACATGGAGATTTATTTGGTGGGATCTATGCTACCCGCATAGCCCGCTATCTTGGTGTGTCTGTGCACACGAATGATGAACCTTTACCTCCTGCTTATTTAGACTATCATGCTATGGCTACTCACCGGTTTATAGAGTGGGATAATCAAACCCTCAAATATAGAGTGCTATGATTATCATGCCATCCCTATTGTTCTTCCTGCCCCTACTTTGTTTAACTTTCAGGAAAAAGGAAGATACACTATAACTATGGAGGAGGCAAATGCCTATTATAACATGACGGAGGCAACCCACCTTCGAGCTGCAGCTCAGCATGCAGCATCTGCTGCATCTCAGTACGACCCCGACTACAACTTTGGATATCCGTCAGGCCAATACTGGCCATAGACCAACTTAGGCCAAAAGCCTAAGCTTGGGGGAGTACGTGTTTCTCACCGACTTACATTCATGTTCACACTTATTCTAGTTGTCGGTGCTCACACTCTTTCACTGTACCATCCATGCTTAGTTTCAATTTCTTTTTCTTAGTCTTTTTCTTGTGTGCTAGAAAAACCTAGAAAAACAAAAAATATTAGTTGTAGCTTCTAGCTAGTTTACTTTCTTTGCCTGTAGTAGTAACTAAAAATGAAAACCCAAAAAGATTTCCCGTTCTTATTTTGCTTGTTGGGAGCTTTCCCATGTAAATAGTTTCTTTTCTTTAGGGGTTGAGAGTAGCAGACCATGATTAAAATGCTTAGTGGCTCTCATATGCTTTGTTGATGATTTAACCTTGAGCCATATTACCTTGTCTTCTCTCTTGTATTAAATGCCTGCAGATTCTAGCTTAAGTCCAATGCACGTGCATTATTATTATTTATCCACACCGTTCGGCCGTGCGAGTGAAAGGCAATAAGGATGATATATGATGAACTAATTGAGATAAGAAAAGCTGGTATGAACTCGACCTCTCTTGTTTTTGTAAATATGATTGCTTGTCGTTCCTGATTCAGCTTGTTACGAATGAAACATGTTTGCAATGACAATTAGAGATCATAGCTGCTTATGCCATGCTTAATTAGCTGAGAGTTTATAATGGTCTATCTTGCATGCCAACATGATATTAAAATGGTTGTGATGTGGTATGATGGGTGGTATCCTCCTTTGAACGATTTAAGTGATCTGGCTTGGCACATGTTCACGCATGTTGTTGAAACAAATCAACATAGCCTTCATGATATTTATGTTCATGGTGATTTATATCCTACTCATGCTTGCATTCATTGTTGATTAATTTTAATGCAGGTTCACGACCGTTGCTGCTCTCTAGCTGGTCGCTTCCCAGTCTCTTTCTAGCCTTCACTTGTACTAAGCGGGAATACTGCTTGTGCATCCACTTCCATAAACCCCAAAATTATCCCATATGAGTCCACCATACCTTCATATATGCGATATTTACCTGCCGTGCCAAGTAAATTTGTATGTGCCAAACTCTAAACCTTAAAATGAAATTCTGTTTTGTATGCTCGAACAGCTCATGTATCAACTAGGGATGTCTATATCTTCCATGCTAGGTGGGTTATTCTCACGATGAGTGGACTCCACTCATCATTCATGAGA
The DNA here is from genome assembly GCA_902687465.1 of Secale cereale. NCBI lineage: Eukaryota > Viridiplantae > Streptophyta > Magnoliopsida > Poales > Poaceae > Secale > Secale cereale. The sequence goes on along the minus strand of LR738711.1, from coordinate 257,227,774 downwards.
AAATGGTTGATAATCGGGATGCCCAGTCCCATGCTCAAAATCATAATAAATAAACAAAACTCCCCCAGGGTTGTTGCTGGTTTGGACGGTACCCGTTGTTTCGGGCTAGCCGTGGAGTGTGCTTGTTTCTGGTTGGGGGATTATAAACTTTACCATTTTGTTTGGGAACCGCCTATAATGTGCGTAGCATGGGAGATACCGATATTCTTGGTTGTTATGTTGACAATGAAAGTATACCGCTCAAAATGTTATTCATCTCTATTTAAAAATCGAGCTCTGGCGCCTCTACAAATCCCTGATTCCCTCTGCGAAGGGCCTATCTATTTACTTTTATGCAGAGTCATCATGCTCTTATCAAAGAGCACCAGTAGGAGAGCACCTCTATTGTTGCATGCATTACTATTAATTTGCATTGAGTATGATCATGACTGGATCTCTTTTACCGTGAATTACAATGTCTAGTCAGTCCTTGATCTTTAAAGGTGCTCTACATTTATGTTTCGCGGTCTCAGAAAGGGCTAGCGAGATACCATCTTGTTATATCATATCATGATTGTTTTGAGAAGTGTTGTCAGCCGAGGTTTATTATTATTGCTCTCTAGTTGATTATGCCATTGATGTGAGTAGTCTGGAGAACTGAAAGTTATTGTGAATGTGGTTAGTTCATGATCTTGTTGAAAACCTAAATGCTAGCTTACACATTTACAACAACAAGAGCAAATAGAGTTTATCAAAGTTTTTCTTTATCACTTTCAGTTTATCAACTGAATTGCTTGAGGACAAGCAAAGGTTTAAGCTTGGGGGAGTTGATAGGTCTCCAAGGTATCTACTTTTCCAAACCCTTTTGCCCTTGTTTTGGACTCTAACTTGCATGATTTGAATGGAACTAACCCGGACTAATGCTGTTTTCAGCAGAATTGCCAAGATGTTATTTTTGTGCAGAAAAAAAAAGTTCTCGGAATCGCCTGAAAATCAACGGAGAAATATTTCGGAAAATATAAAAATATCCGCAAGAAGATCCTCACCGAGGGCCCCACACCATGTCCACGAGGGTGGGAGCGCGCCCCCCTGCCTCATGGGCCCCCCGATGCTGCACCGACGTATCCCCAGATCCTATATCTTTCGTTTCGGGGAGAAAAAATCAGAGAGAAGGAATTATCGCATTTCACGAGATGCAGCCGCCGCCAATCCCTAATGTCTCTCGGGAGGGCTGATCTGGAGTCCGTTCGGGGCTCCAGAGAGTGGAGATCGTCGCCATCGTCATCATCAACCTTCCTCCATCACCAATTCCATGATGCTCACCGCTGTGTGTGAGTAATTCCATCATAGGCTTGCTGGACGGTGATGGGTTGGATAGGATCTATCATGTAATCGAGTTAGTTTTGTTAGGGTTTGATCCCTAGTATCCACTATGTTCTGAGATTGATGTTGCTATGACTTTGCTATGCTTAATGCTTGTCACTAGGGCCCGAGTTCCATGATTTCAGATCTGAACCAATTATGTTTTCATGAATATATGTGTGTTCTTGATCCTATCTTGCAAGTCTATAGTCACCTACTATGTGTTATGATCCGGCAACCCCGAAGTGACAATAATCGGGACCACTCCCGGTGATGACCTTAGTTTGAGGAGTTCATGTATTCACTATGTGTTAATGCTTTGGTCCGGTACTCTATTAAAAGGAGGCCTTAATATCCCTTAGTTTCCAATAGGACCCCGCTGCCACGGGAGGGTAGGACAAAAGATGTCATGCAAGTTCTTTTCCATAAGCACGTATGACTATATTCAGAATACATGCCTACATTGCATTGATGAACTGGAGCTAGTTCTGTGTCACCCTAGGTTATAACTTCTACATGATGAATTGCATCCGACGTAATTTCCCATCACCGATCCAATGCCTACGAGCTTTATCTATATTGCTTGTCACTTATTTACTTTTCTGTTGCTACTATCATAAAAACTACAAAAACACTATCGTTACTTTTATTGCTGCTACCGCCACTATCATATTACTTTGCTACTAAACTACCTTGCTGCAGATATTAAGTTTCCAGGTGTGGTTGAACTGACAACTCAGATGCTAATACTTAAGAGTATTCTTTGGCTCCCCTTGTGTCGAATCAACAAATTTGGGTTTAGTACTTTACCCTCGAAAACTGTTGCGATCCCCTATACTTGTGGGTTATCACTCGGCGCCTTGTACGGCGCTGGGACCAGCATTGCCGTCAGTAGAGGCAGTGCTGGTTCTTCGGGCAAAGGCGTCGGACACTTAATCCGGGTCGCCTTCTTCGTCCAGCCCTGTATATCACGCAAAAATTCCAATTCCTATTATCATTAAAAAAGGGAAAGGGTAAGTGTTCAGCAAGGATTACTGTTACCTCTGGGGCGAAAACTTCGGTGCTGAAGACCGCATCCTCGGTCTCTTCGGGCCATTCTTTCTGGCTCTTGAAGAGGTGCTTCCAGATCTCCTTGTGCGTAGAGCCGAAGAGATGCTTTAGCGGCTTGTCTCCTGCCGAATCGAACTCCCATAGGGAGGAGCCCCGGCTTTGGCAAGGGAGAACAAGCCGGGTCAGCATCACCTAGACCATAGAGGGTAGCAGGTGCCCCTTGGAGATCACGCCGGACACACAGCTCACAAGAGTCGTCACCTCGGTCTGCAACCCCCAGTCTAGACCCATTTTGTTTCAGGAGGTCAACCTCACTGGTGGTCCGGATTTGAAAGTAGGTTCTGCCGCCCACTTGGTGTCGCAGGGTTCGGTGATGTAGAACCATTCCTGCTGCCAGACCTTGTTCATCTCCACGAACAAGCCCTTGGTCCAAGTTGCGTTAGGGAGCTTGCTGATCATGGCGCCCCCGCACTCCACGTGTTCCCCGTCAACCACCTTCGGCTTCACGTTGAAGGTCTTAAGCCACGGGCCGAAGTGTGGGGGGATGCGGAGAAAGGCTTCACACATCACTATGAAAGTGGATATGTGAAGAATTGAGTTCGGGGCTAGATCATGGAAATCTAGCCCGTAGAAGAACAAAAGACCCCGAACAAACAGGTGGAGTGGAAACCCTAGCCCCCTAACAAAGTGAGAGGTAAAAACTACCCTCTCGCCCTCCTTAGGAACGGGGATCACCTGGCCCTTAGGGGGGACTCGGTGTGTGATGTGGTCAGCGAGGTACCCCGCGCTCAATAGATCCTCCATGGTCTTTTCGGTGACCGTGGAAGCCTCCCACTTGCCTCTGGCACCGAATCCAGCCATTGCTGGGAATAGTAGTAGTGGTTGAGGAACGAGGAGTGGTAGGCGCAGGAGATGAGAATATGGGGGAAAGGGAGATTGGAGAGCTCGAGCTTGAGGAAGGCGTAGGGATGATGATAGGGATTGGTGTCCTTTTATAACGCAGCGAATACAGAGCATCCTCCCACTTTAGCCATAAAACTCGTCGGTTCCCAAAGAGGTCGTGCGTAATGTGCGGCGTGTGTGCTCACGTCACACTAATAAGGATCCCAAAATAAGCGGGCACGATCTCTATTCTGATGGGACGTGTTAATGAGGATATGCCTCGAAACGCAAAACTAGGACCAAATAAAACGGTTCAATATGTTAGTGGGCTGGACGCGACGCTTCACCCAAAGGTTGTCAGTAGAGACACACTATTCATTTTCTTTCAAAAAGCCTTGCCTTCTAGGCTAAGGGTTGTACTAATCTTGCAGAGCCGAACACAATCCACCTGTTTGCAGAAGATATATTCGGGAAAAGGAACCTGCCTTGCAATGCCGAAGACAATACGAAAGCCGAACTCATCGTCATCGAAGACAGGTTTAGTGGTTACTGAGGGAGTCCTGGATTAGGGGGTCCTCATGTGGCCGGACAAACTCCTGGTGGGACGGACTGGTGGGCCGCGAAGATTATTATAGAAGATCATCTCTTGTATCCGGAAAGGACTCATGTGTCCCTGTAATGGCAAGTTTAGGTTCGGATGTAGATTTTCCTTCCTCTGCAAGATGGCATGTACAAACCCTAGGCCCCTCCGGTGTGTATATAAACCAGGGGGGTTTAGTTTGTAGAGGCGAGAAGATCAACATCATCACAATATCCTCATTGGCTAGACTTAGGGTTTAGCCACTACGATCTCGAGGTAGATCAATTCTTGTATTCATATTCCCCCATATTAATATAGCAGGAAGTAGAGTATTACCTCGATCGAGAGGGCCTGAACCTGGGTAAAACATCGTGTCCCCAGCCTCCAGTTACCATCGATCCTCAGACGTATAGTTCGGGACCCCCTACCCGAGATCCGCCGGTTTTGACACCGACACCCACCTATATATATGAGGGAGAGGGGACGCCTAGAACACACGACATCAAATGTTAGCCGTGTGTGGAGCCCCCTTCCACCGTTTACACCCCGGTCATATTTTCGTATTGCTTGGGCGAACCTTGCGGAGATCACTTCACCATCATTGTCACCATGCCGTCGTGCTGACGGAACTCATCTACTACATCGACGTCTTGCTGGAACAAGAAGACGAGGGACATCACTGAGCTGAACATGTGTAGAACGTGGAGGTGACGTCCGTTCGATAGTTGATCGGTTGTAGTGTGAACAAGTTCGACTACATCAACCGTGTTGTGAAATGCTTCCGCTTATGGTCTACGAGGGTACATAGACACACTCTCCCCCTCGTTGCTATGCATCTCCATGGATAGATCATTGCATGTGCGTAGAATTTGTTTTTGTTTCCCATGCAACGTTTCCCAACAATGGCATCATGAGCCAGGTCTATGCGTAGATGATATGCATGAGTAGAACACAAAGAGTTGTGGGCGGTGATCGTCATACTGCTTAACACCAACATCTTATTTTGATTCGGAGGCATTGTAAGATGAAGCGGCCCGGACCAACATTACATGTCCACGTACATGAGACCGGTTTCATCGTCACGTGCGACTTGTTTTGCATAAAGGTGGTTGGGGGTGTCTGTTTCTCCTGCTTTAGTTCAATCAAATTTGACTGCGGTCGGTCCTTGTCGAAGGTTAAAACAACAAACTTCATAAATCACCGTTGTGGTTTTGTGCCGTAGGTAAGAACGGTTCTTGCTAGAAGCCCGTAGCAGCCACGTAAAACTTGCAACAACAAAGTAGAGGGCGTCTAACTTGCTTTTGCAGGGCGTGTTGTGATGTGATATGGTGAAGACGTGATGAGTTATACGTTATTGTATGAGATGATCATGATTTTTAAATTATCGATAACTGGTAGGAGCCTTATGGTTGTCTCTATATTGTATGAATTGCAAGCACCATGTAATGGCTTTACTTTATCGCTATGAGTTACCAATAGTCGTAGAAGCAACAGTTGGAGAGACGACTGAGGGAGTCATGAATAGAAGGGTCCTCATGTGGCTGTATAACTCGTGGTGGGTCGGACTAGTGGGCCGTGAAGATCATTGCTGAAGATCGTCTCTTGTATCCGGATTGGACTCTTGTATACGTATAATGGTAGGTTTTAGGTTTGGGTGTAATCTTTCCTTCCTCTGCAAGATGGTTATGTATAAACTCTAGGGCCCTTCGGTACATATATAAACTGGAGGGTTTAGTCCGTCGAGGCTAGCCATTACGATCTCGAGGTAGATCAACTCTTGTAATAATATTCATCAAGATCAATCTAGCAGGAAATAGGGTATTACCTCGATCGAGAGGGCCTGAACCTGGGTAAACATAGTGTCCCCAGTCTCCTGTTACCATCGATTCTCAAACGCATAGTTCGGGACCCCCTACCCGAGATCCGCCGGTTTTGACACCAACATTGGTGCTTTCATTGAGAGTTCCACTATGTCGTTGACCGAAGGACTGATGGATCGCTTCGTCAACAACGACGGTGCCGCCGAGGGAACTTTTTCTCCCGGCCAGCTATTTGTGTTCGGCGGCTTCATGCTCCGTGCCAACACAGAAGGCCACCTTGAGCAGATTGAGAGCTACGCCCCTCGCCATCAGGTCAGATTTGGAAGCTTGAACTACGTTATTGATATCCGCAGAGACATGATCTTCAACGGATTCGAGCCCACGACAACCGCTCCCTGCCACCACAATGAGCATGACCTAACTCTGTCATCGGACCACCTCCAGGGAATAGCACCTGTAACCGTTCTGGACCTAGATCCAGAGCAGATCGCGTCACCCGGGGACGGGAAGCTCAACCCCGCCGAAGAAGCCGCAGACTCAGCGGCGCTGGAGCCGCACATAGACCCAACTCTGAGAGGGATATGTGTTACCGGAACTTAGGACTCGTCTCCGGCTGCAGGTTCCAAACCATGTGCATCTGCGCCGTTCGTGCTGGATCAGGTGTCTATCGCTGAATTCAGCACTACGGATATCTTCCGGCACTTACCTTTTGGCGTTGTGCTAAATTCATTAAAATCTCTCTCCTTAGCTAGGGACACACAGTCTAATTATATCCGGCTTGAACTGGAGGCTAATGATGGAGACTTTCACTTCCTACCCACCACCCACTTGGTAGCCACAGTCGAAAATCTAACCGATCTACTTGACTACGCTTCCGAAGACTCTGAAGGGATGGACCTCGAAGCCGAAGCAGATCTTGACCAAAACCCACCTGTAACCGGGCGATGGACAGCTACGTCTTCATACGACGTGTATATGGTGGATACACGTAAGGAGAAGGAGGGTGACGGTGAAAATGATCCCACAAAGGACAAGCCGGCCGGTGTCCGAAGCGTCGGCGTCCGAAGCGCCGAACTAAATCCCGTATAGGGAAACACAACAACACTGTCACTAACGACGGTGACAGTCCGGAGCAAGTCGAAGACCCCACAGACCCAGCGATGGAGCAGGACGAGCGAGAGGACGACAAACATAGTCCGAGACCGCTGTCTGATGACAGCGATGCCGAAGATAGCAATTATGAACCTGTCTCCGAAGAGGATGTTAGCCTGGGCGACGACGAAAACATCACTACAAAAAAATACACTTCCGTGATGATACGTGTTGGTCATAGTAGGTCACGTTTTCTGTCATGCATGTACATCCATGACAAATTTATGACAGAATCAAGATAGTCATACCTGTATTGTCGTAGAAGTGTTCCATGACATTACCAAAATTATCATCAGGAAGTGTCCACTTCCGTTGTAACGCCCCGGATGTAACAATTCCATTTATGGCAATATATGCATCGTTGACTTCATCAATTCCATTCTGGGCTCTTCCTTCATTTCGGGTTTCTTTGTTTTGCCGTGTGTGTGTGTGCATATTATCCATGTCATGTCATCATGTGCATTGCATTGCATTTGTGTCGTCACTTGCACCCGTTCATGCTCGTCTCTTCCCGTTGTACGTTTCGAGTTCCGACACTCACACACGTGCCCGTGGCACCTCTGAGTCCTTCTTTCGTATGTGGCTATAGAACGTTCTCGGAATGAGGTGAGACTTGTCGTACGTTGTTGTTTTAGTATGTGTAGACCGCATGTCAAGTTTCGTCGCGTTTGGAGATCGTTTGATACTCCAACGGTTAACCTCGTGGACTAGAAGCTCCTCTTCCTTTTGGCCCAACACCCCTCCACAACAGCCCACTAACCCAGCACAACCCCTAGCTTCCATCCTCACGGTCGTCGGATCGTGATCGTGTGGGCGAAAACTGCACCCATTTGGACACTCCTAGCACCCAAAATCTATAAATAGGCCTCCCTGCGTCCATTTCCCGGTCAAAACCCTAGCCCGAGTCCCTCCGCGCTGCCGGACGCGTCCGTCCACGGCCGAACACGTCCGACCGCCGCGCCCGCACCACTCCGAGGCCGACACATGTCCTCCCCGCCATCGGGTCCTCCTCCCGCCGCCGCGCCCCATGGGACCCGAGGCCGGCCGGCGCGAGCCCGCGCGCCTTCGTAGCCGTGCCGGGCCTCCTCCCGTCGTCCACAGCCGCCACGCGCCCTCGCCGCCGGCTACCTCCGCCACCACGCCACGGCCGCCTCCTCCCATCCGAGCCCGAGCCCTCCGGCCATCTTCACGCCACCATGCCACCGCCTCCTCCCACCCGTGCGCCCCGCCGCTGGGCCGCCGACCGCCGCGCCGCCTCCGAGCCCGTCGGCCGCCGCCTCCTCCACCGCCTCCCGCCGTCTCCGTCTTCCTCGCCGTCTCCGGCGAGGTCCAGATTTGGATCCGATGGTGGATCAGATCCACCGGTCCACCGATCCAAACGTGCCTCCCCATCCTGATTCTCCCCGTCCCGGAATCCCTCCGTCCACGTTTGAATTTTTCGGAGAGGTATAAATCCACTAAGTCCCGGATCTGAGTAATTTTTATGCCTCCTTCATCATGCGGTAACATTGTGCTCGGTGCTCTGTTACGCGAATATGATACATCAAAATGTTCGTCTCGACATGCTCTAGATGTTAGCATCAGTTTCATGCATGATAGGTGTCAGGGATATTACTAGCAGGTATAAACTGGCTAGGTAAATCCGGATTACGGTAATGTAGCTGTGTTGTTATAAGCTCAGTAGAGGTTACGGCCCATGAAGGCTTAGGGCCCATGTGGAAAGTTTACGGTTTATAAACCGTCCTATCATGTAACTTGAGATACAAGGAAGAAGGAGTAGAGACCGAGGCGGACACGATTATGAGTCGGCCTCGGGACTCTGTAAACCGGACCGGGCGTTGCCTCCTATATAAAGGAACGGCCCGGCGACGGTTCAAGGGCAAGCAACAATCCGTCGAGAGACAGGCAAGCAATCTGCTCCCTGTTCATCGACGCCCAAGCAATACCAAACCAAACTAGATGTAGGCTTTTACCTTCATCGAAGGGGCCGAACTAGTATAAACCCTTCGTGTCCTTTGTGTGCTTTAACCTCTTCAAGCTAACCCGCGCGATGGCTCCACACCTAAGTCCTCTAAACCGGACATCTGCCGTGGTAATTCCACGACAGTTGGCGCCCACCGTGGGGCTATCGCACGATGGTTTCGAGTTCTTGAAGGGCAGCTTTGAAGGACTCAAGGGTGATCTGGACGCAGAGAAAGTCGTGATGGTAACAAGGCAAGCAGAGTTGGATTCTCAAGCTTTCCGGCTCAGGATGGATCAGGTTTCTACGTAGGGAGTAAGGAACAGAAGGTATCAGACTCGTCTACCGCCGGTCTATGAGGCGATGAATCTCTTTGGCACGCCAGGAGCGGGAGCCAGCAATAATCTAGAAGTAAACCGGACGGGAACCCCAGCAACAGGCGCACCGGTTCAACAACCAACCGCGGAGCAAGATCGTTGGGTTGTGCCCACTCCGCACGTCTCCACTCCTCCTGGCCATTACTCAAACCCCCTCGATAACATTGTCGCCGCCGCTTCACGCCTGGTCGCTTTACCCATTGAGGGAACATCCCCCATGGCGATGGAAGCACGCAGGGTCAAGGATTTGCTGGACACGGCATTGACACAGCAGCAGGCGTACTCCTACAGCAGGGAGAGACTTCATTCAACACCCCGCCACAGCAGGAGTTACACTAGGCATTGGGATGAACCGGAGGTGTCCAGTAGTGAGCGGAGGCAACACCGTCACAGGCAAGATAATTCGACAGGAGCAGAGGCGCACGCCCAGGAGGAGATGAACCGGGCTAGACCTACTGCCCGCGAGGATATCCGCCAAACAACGCCGGTTCACCCAACCACAGTAGAGACGGGAGTCACGACGAGTTCCTTTGGAGTGCAGTGTCTCATTCCCGCTTTACGAAGCGTAAGGTTACCCAAGGACTTCAAAGGTCCACGTAAGGTGCCTAACTATACAACATATTTTGCTCCAGAGGCTTGGATTGAGAGCTATGAGATGGCTATGGAGATGCTGGACGTGGATGAAGCGGCATGCGCAAAGTATTTTACCATGATGCTTGAGGGTACAACCCGGACATGGTTAAAGGGCTTACCTCCTAAATCCATCGGATCATGGGGTGAGTTGCGCCGCCAGTTTATCAAAAATTTCAAGGACACGTGCAAACAGCCAATGTCAGTAGTAGACTTAGCGGCATGTCTTCAAGGAGAGCAGGAGCCTACGAGCGCATGGGTGCGGCGAGTGTTAGAAATCTTACACTCTTCGAACGGTATCAGTCCCAATACGGCAATAGTAACACTAGAAAACAATTATCGGTTCGAGTCTCTGAAGCTGAAGCTGGGACGGCTCAAGCGGGATTGTAATGACATGGGGACACTCATGAGCACTCTGGTGAAGTATGGGGACTCTGACAACACTAAATACCCAGAAGCGGATGGGGATAAGTCCGAAAAAGCAAATAAGCCTGGTAAACCGGCGCAGGCTAGTCCGGTCGGAACAAGCTTCAGCGGTAAGTGTCGTGGAATTAACACGGCAGATGTCCGGTTTAGCGGACTTGATGATGGAACCATCGCACAGGTTAGCTTGAAGGGGTTAAAAGCACACAAAGGACACAGAGGGTTTATACTAGTTCGGCCCCTTCGATGAAGGTAAAAGCCTACGTCTAGTTTGGTTTGGTATTGCTTGGGCGTCGATGAACAGGGAGCGATTTGCTTGCCTGTCTCGACGGGTTGTTTCTTGCTTGTCCCTGAACCGTCGCCGGGTCGTCCCTTTATATAGAGGTGACGCCTGGTCCGGTTTACAGAGTCTCGAGGCCGGCTCATACTCATGTCCGCCTTGGTCTTTGCTCTTTCTTCCTTATCTCTCAAGTTACATCATCGGACGGTTTACAAACCATAACCCTATACATGGGCCCTAAAACCTCCTGGGCCGTAGCCTTTACTAAATATTACAACCATACAAACATATTATAATAAACCGGTTTACACTAGCCGGTTCATACCTGCTAGTAATATCCCTGACATTAGGCCCCAGAATGATTTGAACTTGTTCACATCAATCTTCTCAGTCTTGCATAATTTTCTTCCTTGTGTCTTCTCATTTTTTTTTTGTAAACCGGCCCTGACGTCATCCTCGAGAATCACTTAATCTGACCGTGATATCACTCCCGCTTTTAACGCCGTGAGCTGTCCATCGGCTTTGTTTAAGGGTTGTTCCGAAAATCGAGGCGACAGAGGATCTTTATCCAATCCTTTGCCTCCTCGAATCCCACGCCTGTCGCTTCGGATCTGCTTTTCTTCTATAAATACCGTTGTCCCCATTCATTATCTTTTTCCGCTCTTTCTTCCTCCTCCGTCGCCCGAACTCAAAGCTCCATTGCCGCCCGAGCTCAAGCCGCCGCCGCTGACCGCTGAAACTACGTCTTCGCCGGCCGCTGCATCTACCTGAGCTTGACCAGAAAAGACTCCGCCGCCACTTCTCAGGTTTTTATCTTCTTCCTCATTGTAGATCCGTAACCTCTAGGGTTCTTCTTCTTACCTCCGCCATTAAGTTTCAGCGATAGTTTCATCTGTTCATCGTAGATGCTAAGTTCCACCGAAGTTTTGACCATTACGTCTTGTCCGTAGATCTTGCCTTTACTCCGCTGCTATATACTTTAAATCTCGTTATTTATACACAACCTGTAGATTCATCCGCTCCGTATATCGCCCTTGTAGTTCTTCCCGTATATCCTTGCATTTATTTTTCTTTTGCTTGCGTGTTCAGATCTTTTTCGCCTTAGCTGTCTGTGAAAAACCTATTTCTTCTCCTTTGTAGATCTGTTAAGTATAATCCGGTTTAAACTGTCATGCACAAACTCTGTAGAAATTTTCTAGACATACGCGACGGTTTAGCTCTTCCTCTATTGCTGTCATGAACCGGTAATAACATGGATCCCTGTTATTGCCGGGTTATCCGTATCATTAGTCCCTTGCTTAAACCGTTGCGTAGTCCTTGCATATAGCTTCCGGTTTATACCGCTGTGCTCGAATAATCCGGTTTTACACTTTATCTTTTCAGCACTTGTTTCATCTGTTGCTATGGCAAAACAATTTGTCTCCTGCAACTGGGTTCCCTCCACTATAACAGAAGAAGTTTTAGCTAATGCTGTTGAAAACGGCATCTTAGGCCCTCAGGCCGTTTTAAAATGGAGGGCTCCAGGAGAAGAATGCCCTCCTACTCCCAAAGAGGGGGAAATTATTGTCGTATTTGACCACATCGCTCGAGGCTTCACTCCTCCCGGTTCAAAGTTTTTACGGGATGTACTTGCTGCCTTCCAACTCCATCCTCAGGACATAGGTCCCAACTCTATTTCCAACGTCTGTGATTTCCAAGTGTTCTCTGAAGTGTATTTGCAGGAAGAACCGTCAGTCGACTTATTCCGGGACTTTTTCCACCTGAACCGGCGGACTGAGTTTACTAGTGGACCTCATCAAGAGTTAGGAGGGGTCAGTATTCAGAAGAGAAAAGATGTAGTCTTTCCTCATGCCGCTCTCCACACACACCCCAAAGACTGGAATAAATCTTGGTTTTACTGTATCGACACTTCACCTGAGGGGGAAAACCCATTGCCGGGTTACCGCGAGCACCGTCTTCCGAAGGATCACCCATTGCCACAACGCCTTAGTTCCGCTGTACTACAAGAAAAACAGACTGCCTACAGTAAGTCTTATTCTCTGTCATGTATCTGTAATCTGTTCCTTTAAACCGTTCTTTCAATTATCTTTCTTCTTTTGAACAGGCTGAGGATCCCTTTTGGAAAAGGAAACCTCAGGAGAAAACCGGAAAACAGGCACGCCGGAAAACCTTTGCTAGCAAGAAGAGAAAAGCGGCTGGTGGCTCCAGTTCTCACGCTGAAGATGACGATCCGGACTCTGAGGTATGAATTAATCCGGCTTTAACTTGCTTGCTTTTACTCATATCTGTATCTAATGATAACTTTTCACAGGACTTGGCGGAAGGAGATAAACCGGCCGAAGTTGAGGTAACTATCCTTTCTTCCGATTCAGAACCTCTTCCACAAAAAAGTCGTCGGACAGTCCGGAAATATCAGTTTTCTCACCCATATGCTCAATTGGATCCTAATTTTCTTTTGAAGAAACAACAACATGAAGCTCTTCGCCGGACCACTCGCCACAGTGGCCTTGCTGTGGAATCATCCGGAATATCTCTTACTCCAGCCCGGAAGCGCCGTTCTGAGGTTATACTCTCTCCAACCCTTCTTCATCCCAAGGCCGGGCTCATACGCAAACCTCTTAAACCGTCTGACCCTGATTATCAGGAGACTCCGTTATCTTCCTCCGGTGAATCAACTGCCACACAGCTTCCACCCCTAAAAACTGTCCCAGGGTAAGTCTTTAAACTTATCCGGTTTATGATTGCACTTTGTCTTATAATTCTAACTTGTTTTCCAACTTCTTTCAGCAAGCCAAAGCCTAGCAAAAAGGCAAAAATCAACCAACCAATCGCTAAGACCGTCGTTGATAATCCGGTAGCTGATCCGGACTCAGCTATCCCTCCAGAAGGAGAACCTACAATTCCACTTGAGGATCCTGCTCCTGCTGACCATCACACTATGCCTGAGAACCCCAATGTTGAAGATGTTCATGAACCGGCAAGTCCTGCCCGGGCCAATCCTCCTCAGACCAATCCGGCTCCTCCCAGTCCAGTTCGCACTGCAACCCCACCACCAACTACTGCTTCTCCGGATGAGGAGATAACTCATACGGCTTATACCGCTCCCGCTGAGCCCACTGTTTTAGCCAAACATACGGCTAAAGCGGAGAAGGTGTATAAAGAAAAGGGTAAGTGGAGTACCGAACTGTCCGGCTTTGCTGACATGAGTGCCCAAGAGCTCTATTCTGGGTACTTAAACCGGCTCCACACTGGTCGAGATTATGAAGCGGGCCTGATTAACATGATGAAGGACAAGTATGAGGTAATCCCTTGCATCTTCTTTTAACTTTCAATGTACTTCTGTCCATATCATGTCAGCCCCCAAGTTCCGGTTTAGCTGTATTTAGAAGGTGAACCGGTACTTCCTGATGAACCGAATGATCTTACATTAGTCCCCAAGTGTCAAGTAGACAACTTGTTTTGTCTGCTTGAGACTTAGTCTTTGAATTACTTCTGCTTTTTACTTCAACTGCCCATTAGCCCCCAAGTGTCAAGTAGATAACTTGTTTGTGTGCTTGAGACTTTTTGTCTTTAAATTACTTCTAACGGTTGCTTCAACTGCCCATTAGCCCCCAAGTGTCAAGTAGACAACTTGTTTGTGTGCTTGAGACTTTTTGTCTTTAAATTATTTCCACTTACCACTTGATCTTCCTTGTAGGCTGATTTAAACCGGAGGGGCGAAGAAATCAGTGAACTCCGGAGCAGACTTGCTGAAACGGAGGCTGCTGCTTCTAAGGCCAAGAAAGATTTGAAGCTGAGTTTAAAGACTTCTGAACAACTGAAGAAATTCTTTGAAGAAGAGCGGACCGCCTTTGAGGTTCAAAAGAAAGATCTAGAAAAAAGGGCCAAGGACGCTGAAGAAGCTCTTAATCCGGTGACTGAAGAGTTATCCGGTTTAAAGCGGCAAATAGAGTTGATGACTTCTGCAATCTTCGGTAAGTATTTAATCTGTATTTCTGCTCTCATCCTTGTAATCTTCTACATGTGCCGGTTTAACTGTGATATTCATATGCAGGGCGCCGTGTCACCCATCTTGGGGATGACTTACGGAAGAAACTTAAGGCCTGTTACACTTTGGTCGAGCAGCTGTATTCTGGCGCTCAAAGGATCATAAGTGCAACATCATTCAGTAAACCGGCCCCTACTACCATCCAAGGCACATTAGAAAAGTTGTCTGTTCTGCCAGTGCGCTTAGAAGAAGTTAAGAAATCTGCTGCTCGAGCTGGTGCCCTCGTGGCACTTACCAGAGCGAAGGCATGGGTTCCGGACTTTGATCCGGAAGAAGCTTTAAATGGGTATCCAAATACCAAGGATGACGGATCATCGTTTACTGCAAAAGATCTCCATGCTTTGACGAAGGAGATGCGTCCTCTCGCCAGCCAACTTGTAGCCGAATCCAATTTATCCAGGTATCATCCGGGGTACGACTTGCAGAACGAGCGGGTGGAGCGGCCGATTTATGATACCGTCAATCTAATCCCACCAGTACGCCCTCATACATTCGCTCCAGATATCGATCCGTCCGAACTCATCAATGAAGAGATGTACTTCCGTGCCTTAACGAGAATCGACTGGTGCGTTCCGGACTTCCAGCCGCTTCAAGAAGAAGAGGAGACGCCAGATCAAGTTGATGTCCAGCCATCTCAGCAAGAAGGAGCATAACTCATAGCATGTCTTTGTAGTTGCAGCCTCATTTTGCCGAACAATTTTTAATCCGTCAGGCTTGCTATGCCTTGTAATAGGATAGCTGAAAACATTTATCTGTGTTGAACCGGATATTCCGACTTTTGTTTTGATCTCGCCAACTTTGTCTAATATGGGTTATCTTATATATCATCTATTCCTGCATAGATAATGAAGATATGTCCTAACGGTTTAACCGTTGGACCCATTAAATTGTTCTCGCAACATATCAACAAGTGTATACTTATATCAAAAATAACGTTATACCTGAGATCAAGTATGCTTGATACTCTTAATCCGGCGAATTTTGCTTTTTTGAAGGGAGTCTTTGAATAGACCCTTTAATAATCCCTGGTCTCATAGAAGCTCATGATTGTTCCGGGCTATGATGTACGCCGGATTAACTCTTGCTGGTGTTTTATAACCCAGACTTTTTACTCATGCTGGTGCTCATGACCCAGATCTTTAACTTTGTAGATGTGTGGTCAATTTCTTGAATTGTCCCACTCCGGATTAAAGAACCATAACACATAAGATCAAAAATGCAAAATTGCAAATAAAACCGTGTAGTCGAGGCTTTTTACGAGCTGCCAGGCTCAAAGCAAGGTTCAACCAATCAATGGAATGGGCTTGCCATCCAGAGGGCCGGTCGATGGATGTGGCCGGATCATCCATAGGAACCATAATAAAAATCTTTAGCCAATCACTGGGTGGCCGTCGCCTGTCCAGAGGGCCTCCATGGTTCCATGAAACCATGGGTAAACATAAGCCAATCACTGGATGGCTATCGCCTGTCCAGAGGGCCTCCATGGCTCCATGAAGCCATGGGTAAATATAAGCCAATCACTGGATGCCCGTAGCCTTTCCAGAGGGCCTCCATGGCTCCATGAAGCCATGGGTAAACATAAGCCAATCACTGGATGCCCGTAGCCTTTCCAGAGGGCCTCCATGGCTCCATGAAGCCATGGGTAAATATAAGCCAATCACTGGATGGCTGTCGCCTGTCCAGAGGGCCTCCATGGCTCCATGAAGCCATGGGTGAATCTTGAACCAATCACTGGACGGATTACCATCCAGAGGGTTTTCATGAAGCGTCCTCTTTGAGCCAGATGTGACTTTTACGCTCTTTAGGGAATCTTATTGCTTCGAAATATATATTCTGCCAAATCAGCCTTAAACCGATCGATATGTTTGAAATATGACAGATGATAGTATATATATGGTTGTCCTCATAAAATACATGTGTTGGAAAAAAGGCTGAGCCCCCGGTTTACCGAGGGTGCCGGTTTATTCATTAATCATAATATATACATAGGATATAGTGGAGCTCATGGCTCAGGTATAGTAGGGCCGTAAGAGGGTGATGTTCCACGGCCTCTTTGTCTCCTCTTCCGATGTCCGTGAGTCCTTGTGTTCTCGAACGTCCACCAGGTAGTATGAACCGTTGTGCAGATTCTTGCTGACCACAAAGGGCCCTTCCCAAGGTGGGGATAGCTTGTGCATATCTGTTTGGTCCTGGATGAGCCGGAGTACTAAGTCTCCCTCCTGGAATGTCCTGCTCTTAATCCGGCGGCTGTGATATCTGCGCAAGTCTTGTTGATAAATCGCAGACCGTGCGGCTGCTATATCACGCTCTTCATCCAGCCGGTCCAAACTGTCTTGTCTTGCCTGTTCGTTAGCCACTTCAACATATGCTGTCACCCTTGGTGAATCATGACGGATATCACTTGGAAGGACCGCTTCAGCACCATACACCATAAAGAAAGGCGTATAACCTGTGGACCGGTTTGGCGTAGTGTTGATACTCCAAAGGATAGATGGTAACTCCTCAACCCAACAGCCCGGGGTTCTTTGCAAGGGAGTCATAAGCCGGGGCTTGATACCTCGCAGAATCTTCTGGTTTGCTCTTTCCGCTTGACCATTGGTTTGAGGGTGGGCCACAGAAGATACATCTAGGCGAATATGCTCTCGTTGACAAAATTCTTCCATCTCACCCTTAGATAAATTGGTGCAGTTGTCTGTGATGATGCTGTGTGGAAAGCCAAACCGGAAAATTACCTTTTTGATGAATTTGACCGCTGTGGCTGCATCACACTTGCTCACAGGCTCAGCCTCAATCCACTTTGTAAACTTATCCACCGCCACAAGTAGATGAGTTTTATGATATTGGGATCGCTTAAAGGGTCCAACCATATCAATCCCCCAAGTCGCAAACGGCCAGGTTATTGGTATCATTCGGAGCTCTTGTGCCGGAACAAGAGCACGTCGTGAAAACTTCTGACAAGCATCACACTTCCGGACTAGATCCGCCGCATCAGCATGAGCTGTTAACCAATAGAAACCATGTCGAAAGGCTTTAGCCACCAATGATTTTGAACCGGCATGATGAGCACAATCCCCTTCATGGATCTCGCGAAGAATCTCGCAACCTTCCTCAGCTGACACACACCGCTGAAACGCTCCAGAAACGCTGCGATGATGAAGTTCCCCGTTTGCAATTGTCATGGACTTAGAACGTCGGATTATCTGCCGTGCTTCTATTTCATCGTCCGGTAGCTCTCCTCGGCCCAGGTATGCCAAATAAGGCAGCGTCCAATCCGGAATGACATGAAGTGCTGCAACCAACTGTGCCTCCGGATCAGGAACAGCTAGGTCTTCCTCCGATGGTACTTGCACTGATGGACTGTGCAGCTCATCCAGAAAAGTATTTGGTGGCACCGGTTTACGTTGAGAACCCAACCGGCTTAAAGCATCAGCCGCTTCGTTCCTTCGCCGGTCTATGTGGTCCACTTGATACCCTTTGAAATATCTAGCAACTGTTTCCACTTCTCGTCTGTAAGCCGCCATGAGGGGATCTCTCGAATCCCACTTGCCTGAAACTTGCTGTGCCACCAAATCTGAATCGCCGAAGCATTTAACCCGGCTTAAGTTCATCTCCTTTGCCATCCGCAAACCATGAAGTAATGCTTCATACTCTGCTGCATTATTAGTACAGGGAAACAATAAACGGAGAACGTAACAAAACTTATCACCTCGCGGGGAAGTCAAAACAACTCCAGCCCCCGAGCCTTCTGACTGTCTTGAACCGTCGAAGTGAATCGTCCAGTATGTAAGATCCAGCTTTTCCTCAGGTGTTTGTAGCTCTGTCCAGTCATTGATGAAATCCACCAATGCCTGAGACTTTATAGCGGTGCGTGGCACATATTTCAACTCATGTGGGCTGAGCTCAATGGCCCACTTCGCCACTCTACATGTTGCTTCTATGTTCTGGATTATATCCCCCAATGGTGCCGAGCTAACCACGGTTATCGGATGACCCTGGAAATAGTGCTTCAATTTCCGGTTCGCCATGAACACACCATACACCAGCTTCTGCCAATGTGGGTACCTCTGCTTAGACTCAATGAGTACTTCACTCACATAATAAACCGGACGCTGAACCGGGTATTCCTTTCCAGCTTCTTTGCGTTCAACCACAATTGCCACACTAACTGCCCGTGCGTTGGCGGCAACATATAACAACAAAGGCTCATTATCAACAGGGGCAGCTAGGACTGGGGGCCTCGCCAGCTGTCGCTTCAAATCCTCAAACGCAGTATTTTCCTTATCACTCCATATAAACCGATCCGTCTTTCTCAGCATCTGATAAAGCGGAATCGCCTTCTCCCCCAAACGGCTAATAAACCGGCTCAATGTTGTGATCCGGCCAGCGATACGCTGTACATCATTAATGCAAACCGGCTTTGTTAAAGATGTGATTGCCTTGATTTTCTCCGGATTAGCTTCAATTCCTCTGTTTGACACCAAAAACCCAAGGAGCTTGCCCGCCGGAACACCAAAAGCACAGTTCTCTGGATTAAGCATCATCTTATAGGCCCGAAGATTGTCGAAGGTCTCCTTGAGCTCCTCTATTAGTGTTTCTTCCTTCCTTGACTTTACCACGATATCATCCACATAGGCATGAACATTTCTTCCTATCTGCCCCTTAAGATAGTTCTGAACGCAACGCTGATAGGTTGCTTGGGAACTCTTGAGCCCAAAAGGCATAGATACATAGCAAAAAGCACCGAAAGGAGTTATGAAAGTTGTCTTCTCCTGGTCTTTAACTGCCATCTTGATCTGGTGATATCCTGAGTATGCATCCAAAAAACTTAGCCGCTCACATCCTGCTGTAGCATCGATAATTTGATCAATGCGAGGGAGAGCAAAAGGATCGGTTGGACAAGCATTGTTGAGGTCTATGTAGTCCACACACATTCTCCACTTTCCATTCTTCTTTAGCACCAGCACCGGATTAACCAACCACTCTAGGTGAAAAACTTCCACTATGAACCCTGCAGCCAAAAGTCTGGCCACTTCCTCTCCTATGGCCTTGCGCCTCTCTTCATTGAAGCGGCGCAGGTACTGTTTGACCGGTTTAAACTTCGGATCAATATTAAGACTGTGCTCAGCGAGTTCCCTCGGTATACCTGGCATGTCAGAAGGTTTCCATGCATAGATATCCCGGTTCTCACGGATGAACTCGATGAGCGCGCTTTCCTATTTGGGATCAAGGTTCGCGCTGATCGTGAACTGTTTAGATGAATCGCCTGGTAGGAAATCAACTTGTTTGGTCTCCTCTGCCGATTTGAATTTCAACGCCGGATCATGCTCTGTAGTTGGCTTCTTCAACGGGGTCATATCTCCCGGATCAACATTATCTTTGTAGAACTTCAACTCTTCAGTGGCACATACTGCTTCCGCGTAAGCAGCATCTCCCTCTTCACATTCTATTGCTATCTTGCGACTTCCATGAACCGTGATCATGCCTTTGTGACCCGGCATTTTGAGCTGCAGATAAACATAACATGGCCTAGCCATAAACTTGGCATAAACCGTCCTCCCAAACAGAGCGTGATAAGGGCTCTGGATCTTGACGACTTCGAAAGTTATCATCTCTGACCTGGAATCATGCTCGTCTCCAAAGGTAACTTCCAAGTCAATTTTCCCAACTGGATAAGCTGACTTACCTGGAACAACCCCATGGAACACCGTGTTTGACTGCCTTAGCTTCTTATCCGTCAGGCCCATCCGACGGAAAGTCTCATAATACAAGATATTGATGTTGCTGCCGTCGTCCATAAGAACCTTAGGGAATTTATAACCTCCCACCTGTGGTGCCACCACCAAGGCCAAATGGCCCGGATTATCTACCCGCATCGGGTGATCCTCTCTGCTCCATACAATGGGCTGCTCTGACCAGCGCAGGAATTGTGGTGTCGCCGGTTCAACCGCGTGGACTGCCCGCTTTAAAACCTTCTGATCTCGTTTACACAGACTCGTGGTGAACACATGATATTGCCCACTGCTTAACTCCTTCGGATTACTCTGATATCCGGATTGTGGCTGCTGTTGTTGACGCTGCTGATTACCCTGGTTATTGTGATTACCTTGGCCCTGCTGTTGGCTGCCTAGGTTATTGTAACCACCATGACCATGCGGCGGATTACCCTGGTTATTATAACCACCTTGACCATATTGATTATTGGCCCGGCCATGATAACCGTTGCCATTGCCCCGATATCCTGATCCGGAGTTGTTTCCCTGATGACCCGGACCATAGAACCCTGAGCCTGAACCACCATTCGGAGGCCTGTCATTGGAATTGAAGCGGCCCGCTATGGCTTCCATCAAGGGCCTGCATTCTCCTATAGTGTGTTTTGCTGGTCGTCCTCTTGTGCTATGTTTCGGACACGGCTGATTTAACTCCTGGTCCCAAGTAACATTTCCTCCGCCGGTTTGTGGGGGTGGTTTCCCCCTATTGCGCTGAAAACCCTCTTGAACTTGGGTATTGGCCACGAAATCAGAGCCACCCTCCGCCTTTCGCTTGCCCAAGAAGCTTGTTGTAGCCGGTTTACCCTGCGCCGGTTTACCGGATTTGTTAACTTTCCCTGCTTTGTCTCCCTCTGCTTCTGGGTATTTAGTGTTGTCTGAGTCCCCATACTTCACCAGAGCACTCATGAGAGTTCCCATATCGTTACAATCCCGTTTAAGCCGTCCCAGTTTTAGCTTTAGAGACTCAAATCGGCAATTGTTCTCTAAAGTCACTATTGCCGTACTGGGATTGATACTATTTGAAGAATGCAAGATCTCCGATACTCGCCGCACCCATGCACTTGTAGATTCCTGCTCTCCTTGCACACATGCTGCTAGGTCCACCACTGACATCGGCTGCTTGCACGTATCCTTAAAAAAATTTATAAACTGGCGACGTAGCTCTCCCCATGACCCGATGGAATTTTTGGGTAATCCCTTTAGCCAGGTCCGGGCTGTACCTTTAAGCATCATATTAAAGTATTTTGCACAAGCCGCTTCATCTACATCCAGCATCTCCATGGCCATCTCGTAACTCTCAACCCAAGCTTCAGGAGCCAAATCTGTGGTGTAATTAGGCACCTTACGTGGTCCTTTGTAATCCTTGGGCAGCTTCATGCTCCGTAAAGCGGGGATAAGACACTGTACCCCAAAAGAACTCGTCGTGACTCATGTCTCCGCCGTGGTCGTGTGAACCGGCGTCGTCTGACGGATTTCCTCCCGGGCTACCGACCTAACCTGGTTTACGTCCTGGGCTTGTGCAGCTGCGCCTGCCGGATTATCCTGTCTGTGTCGATGCCGCCTGCGTTCACTACTAGACACTTCTGGTTCCTCCCAATGCCTAGTGTAACTCCGGCTGTGACGTGGTGTTGAATGTATCCTCTCCCTGCTATGAGAATATGCCTGCTGTTGTATCAACGCCGTGTTGAGTAAATCCTTGACCATGCGTGCCTCCAATGCCACCGGAGACGTCCCCTCGATGGGTAAAGCGGCCAAGCGTGAAGCAGCTGCAATGATATTGTCCAAAGGATTCAAGTAATGACCCGGAGGGGTAGGAACGTGGGGTGTAGATGTGCTCCGTCGATCTTGCTCTGCGGTAGGCTGCTGAACCGGCTCGTCCCTCGCCGGGGGTGCCCTCCGGTATAAAGCTGGATCATTGCTAGTTCCTGCCCCTGGCGTCCTAAACAGATCCGTCGCTTCGTAAACCGGTGGTATACGAGATTGGTACTTCCGACTTCTTACTCCCTGTGTAGAGGCCTGTTCCATCCTTAGGTGAAAAGCCTGATCATTCAATTCTGCTTGCCTTATCGCTATCATAGCCTTCTCTGCCTTCAAATCATCCCTTGCTTGATCAATCCAGCCCTTTAGCTGAAGGAGCTCTACATCATGATGTGCCTTGTCTGCTGGAGCGACCTCTGCCACAGCTTTGGCCGTGAACTCCTCGACTAAGGTGGATAGAACGTTAGTAGGTGAGAGGGTCGGGCCGCTCCCCCCTACATCAGCTTCTGCTGTCGCCCCGTTCACCGTGGGCTGTGAACCGGCCATAAAGACAGCCACCCGGTTTGGCGGGTCAAAGGGGTCCGGAATACTGTTCCCGTCGGACTCACCCTCAGACCGGCCGTCCTGCAACTGATACAGAGATTCAGTTTCTTCGGATGAGGATCCGTCGTCGGAGTAGACAACTGTTTCACCGCCGGATTCCGATCCGTCCTCGGTTTGGACCCCGTGAACTGCTCCAACGAAAATGTGCTTCATGGCGGGCTGAATCCGGGCCGATCTCGCACGCTGAGCCGGCTCGATGATGTTGGAGAAGATGTCCGGCTCAGGTCCCGGTTCGCTGATCTTGCCGATGAAGACATGGATGCCACCGAAGGGAAACCGGTACCCGTATTCGATTGAATCGGCCTCCGGTCCCCAACCCGCGTCGTCGATGTAGATCCGGCCGCGGCGACTCTTGGTCATCCGGCCGGCAACGTAGCCCTTGAGCCCTTCAAAGCTGCCCTTCAAGAACTCGAAACCATCGTGCGGAGGCACCACGGTGGGCGCCAACTGTCGTGGAATTAACACGACAGATGTCCGGTTTAGCGGACTTGATGATGGAACCATCACACAGGTTAGCTTGAAGGGGTTAAAAGCACACAAAGGACACAGAGGGTTTATACTAGTTCGGCCCCTTCGATGAAGGTAAAATCCTACGTCTAGTTTGGTTTGGTATTTCTTGGGCGTCGATGAACAGGGAGCGATTTGCTTGCCTGTCTCGACGGGTTGTTTCTTGCTTGTCCCTGAACCGTCGCCGGGTCGTCCCTTTATATAGAGGTGACGCCTGGTCCGATTTACAGAGTCCCGAGGCCGGCTCATACTCGTGTCCGCCTCGGTCTCTGCTCTTTCTTCATTATCTCTCAAGTTACATCATCGGACGGTTTACAAACCATAACCCTATACATGGGCCCTAAAACCTCCTGGGCCGTAACCTTTACTAAATATTACAACCATACAAACATATTATAATAAACCGATTTACACTAGCCGGTTCATACCTGCTAGTAATATCCCTGACAGTAAGCGAAAGGCAGAGGGTAGCTCTGATTTTGTGGCCAATACCAATGTTCAAGGAAACTTTCAACGCAACAAGGGTAGGCCACCTCCACGAAGCGGCGGAGGATTCATTAATCTGGATCAACAGTTGAACGAGCCTTGCCCAAAACACAGCACGGAGGAACGCCCAGCTAAACACACATGGGGGCAATGCCGGGTCATGATGGAGGCTATAAACTGGGCCAAATTCAACAACGGACCACCGGGCGGCGGTTCAGGTCCCGGATTTCATGGTCCGGGTCACCAGGGTAATGGCTCCGGATCAGGATATCATGGTGGAAATAATGGCTACAACCAAGGCAATCATCAGCATGGTCAGGGCGGTTACAATAACCAAGGCAACCATCAGCATGGTCAGGGCGGTTACAATAACCAAGGCAACCAACAGCATGGCCAGGGTAATCACAATAATGAAGGCAGTCAGCAGCGTCAGCAGCAGCAGTAATCCGGATATCAGAGTAATCCGAAAGAGCTGAGTAGCGGATAGTATCATGTGTTTACTACGAGTTTGTGCAAACGAGATCAAAAAATCCTAAAGCGGGCGGTCCACACGGTTGAACCGGCAACACCACGATTCCTGCGCTGGTCGGAACAACCTATTGTGTGGATTAGAGAGGATCACCCGCCGCGGGTTGATAATCCGGGCCAGTTGGCCTTAGTGGTGGCCCCACAGGTGGGTGGCTACAAATTCACTAAGGTGCTCATGGACGGCGGCAGCAGCATCAACATCTTATATTACGAGACTTTCCGTCGCACGGGGTTAACGGACAAGAAGCTCAGACAGTGAAATACGGTGTTCCATGGAGTGGTGCCAGGTAAATTAGCTTACCCAGTTGGGAAAATTGATCTAGAAGTTACCTTTGGAGATGAACAGGATTCCAGGTCAGAGACGATAACCTTTGAAGTTGTAAAGATCCGGAGCCCCTATCATGCCCTGTTTGGACGGCCGGTTTACGCCAAGTTTATGGCTAGACCGTGCTATGTTTATCTACAGCTCAAGATGCCGGGTCACAAAGGAACCATCACGGTTCATGGAAGTCGCAAGATCGCATTGGAGTGCGAGGAAGGTGACGCTGCTTATGCAGAGGCAGTATGTGCTACGGAGGAGTTGAAGTTCTATAAAGACAACGTTGATCCGGCAGATATGTCCCCGTTGAAGAAGCCAACTACAGAGCATGATCCGGCGTTGAAGTTTAAATCGGCAGAGGAAACCAAGCAAGTCGACTTTGTACCGGGTGACTAATCCAAGCAGTTCACTATCAGCGCTAACCTTGACCCCAAATAGGAAAGCGCGCTCATCGAGTTCATCCGTGAGAACCGGGATATCTTTGCATGGAAACTTTCTGACATGCCAGGTATACCGAGGGAACTCGCTGAGCACGGTCTTAATATTGATCCGAAGTTCAAACCGGTCAAGCAGTATCTGCGCCGCTTCAACGAAGAAAGGCGCAAGGCTATAGGTGAAGAAGTGGCCAGGCTTTTGGCCGCAGAGTTCATAGTTGAGGTGTTCCACCCGGAGTGGTTGGCTAATCCGGTTCTGGTGTTAAAGAAAAATGGAAAATGGAGGATGTGCGTGGATTACACAGACTTAAACAAGGCTTGTCCAACCGATCCTTTTGCTCTCCCCCGTATTGATCAGATCATTGATGCTACGGCGGGATGTGAGCGGCTAAGTTTTTTGGATGCATATTCAGGGTATCATCAGATCAAGATGGCGATTAAAGACCAGGAGAAGACATCCTTCATCACTCCTTTTGGTGCTTTTTGCTATGTATCTATGCCTTTTGGGCTCAAGAGTGCCCAAGCAACTTACCAGCGTTGCGTACAGAACTGTCTTAAGGGGCAGATTGGGAAAAATGTCCATGCCTATGTGGATGACATCATGGTAAAGTCAAGGAAGGAGGAGACGTTGATAGAGGACCTCAAGGAAACCTTTGATAACCTTCGGATCTATAAAATGATGCTTAATCCGGAGAAATGCGTTTTTGGTGTTCCAGCTGGCAAGCTCCTTGGATTCTTGGTGTCAAACAGAGGAATAGAAGCCAATCCAGAGAAGATCAAGGCAATCACGTCCTTGACTAAACCAGCTTGCATCAATGATGTCCAGCGTATCGCCGGCCGGATTACAGCGTTGAGCCGATTCATCAGTCGTCTGGGAGAGAAGGCAATTCCGCTTTATCAGATGCTGAAAAAGACAGACCGATTTATATGGAGCGAGGTTGCAAACGCCGCGTTTGAGGACTTGAAGCGGCAACTGGCAGAACCACCGGTCCTTGCTGCCCCTGTTGATAAGGAGCCGCTGCTGTTATACGTGGCCGCCAATGCCCGGGCTGTTAGCGTTGCAATTGTGGTCGAGCGCAAAGAAGCAGGCAAGGAATATCCGGTTCAACGCCCGATTTATTATGTCAGTGAGGTTCTAATTGAGTCAAAACAAAGGTACCCACATTGGCAGAAGCTGGTGTATGGCGTGTTCATGGCAAACCGGAAGTTGAAGCACTACTTCCAAGGCCACCCAATAACTGTTGTCAGTTCAGCTCCGTTGGGGGATATAATCCAGAACAGAGAAGCCACTGGCAGAGTAGCAAAGTGGGCCATTGAGCTTAGTCCACACGGATTGAAGTATGTGCCACGCACCGCTATCAAATCCCAAGCATTGGTAGATTTTATCAATGATTGGACAGAGTTGCAAGCACCAGAGGAAAAGCCGGATCATACATACTGGACTATTCACTTTGACGGTTCAAGACAATTAGAAGGCTCGGGGGCTGGAGTTGTGTTAACTTCCCCACGAGGTGACAAATTTTGTTATGTCCTCCGTCTAATGTTTCCTTGTACTAATAATGCAGCAGAATATGAGGCATTGCTTCATGGCCTGCGGATGGCTAAGGAGATGAACTTGAGCTGGGTCAAGTGTTTTGGTGATTCAGATTTAGTGGCACCACAAGTATCCGGCAAGTGGGATTCTAAAGACCCTCTCATGGCAGCTTACAGACGAGAAGTTGAAGCAGTCGCAGGATATTTCAAAGGATATCAGGTGGATCACATAGACCGGCGGAAAAATGAAGCGGCTGATGCTCTAAGCCGGCTGGGTTCTCAGCGTAAACCGGTGCCACCGAATACCTTTTTGGACGAGCTACACAGTCCATCAGTTCAGGTACCATCAGAGGAAGATTTGGCTGTTCCTGATCCGGAAGCACAACTGGTTGCGGCACTTCATGTTATTCCAGATTGGACACTCCCTTACTTGGCGTACCTGAGCTGAGGAGAGTTGCCAGATGATGAGATTGAAGCAAGGCAGATAATCCGGCGGTCCAAATCCATGACAATTGTAAATGGAGAACTCCATCACCGCAGCGTTTTTGGAGCGTTTCAGCGGTGTGTATCATCCGAGGAAGGCTGTGACATCCTTCGAGAGATTCATGAAGGGGATTGTGGTCATCACGCCAGTTCAAAATCCTTAGTAGCTAAAGCTTTCCGTCATGGGTTCTACTGGTTGACAGCCCATGCTGATGCGGAGGATCTAGTCCGGAAATGCGATGCCTGTCAGAAATTTTCACGGCGTGCTCTTGTTCCGGCACAGGAGCTGCGGATGATTCCAATTACTTGGCCGTTTGCGACTTGGGGGCTTGATATGGTTGGGCCTTTTAAACGATCCCAAGATCAAAAAACTCATCTGCTGTTTGCAGTGGATAAGTTTACAAAATGGATTGAGGCAGAGCCTGTGAGCAAGTGTGATGCGGCAACAGCGGTTAAATTCATCAAGAAGGTAATTTTCCGGTTTGGCTTTCCACACAGCATCATCACTGACAATGGCACCAATCTATCTAAAGGAGAGATGGAAGAGTTTTGTCAAAGGGAGCATATTCGCCTAGATGTGTCTTCTGTAGCTCACCCTCAATCCAATGGTCAAGCTGAAAGGGCCAATCAAGAGATTTTGCGAGGTATCAAGCCCCGTCTTATGACTCCCTTGCAAAGAACACCAGGGTGCTGGGTTGAGGAATTGCCCTCTGTACTTTGGAGTATCAATACTACACCGAACAGGTCCACATGTTATACACCTTTCTTCATGGTGTACGGTGTTGAAGCGGTTCTTCCAAGTGATATCTGCCATGACTCACCACGAGTGGCGTCTTATGTTGAAGCAGCCAATGAGCAAGCAAGACAGGATAGTTTGGACCGGCTGGATGAAGAGCGTGACATAGCAGCAGCAAGATCTGCAATTTATCAGCAGGACCTGCGCAGATATCACAGCCACCGGGTTAAAACCAGGACATTCCAGGAGGGGGACTTAGTACTCCGGCTCATCCAGGACCAGACTGACAAGCACAAGCTATCCCCACCTTGGGAAGGACCCTTTGTGGTCAGCAAGAACCTACACAACGGTTCATACTACCTGGTGGACGTTCGAGAGCACAAAGACTCACGGACATCAGAAGAAGAGACAAAGAGGCCGTGGAACATTGCCCTCCTGCGGCCTTACTACACCTGAGCCATGAGCTCCGCCTTATGTATCCTATATATATTATGATTAATAAATAAACTAGCACCCCTGGTAAACCAGGGGACCAGTCTTTTTTCTTCCAAATAAGTGTCTTATGAAAGTTAATACAGATATTTCGAACAGTCTATTTTGTTATGCAGGACAATACTATAAGGGACCAAATAGGACTTGCCTTTCAAATGCAACTCCTTCATAGGAACCCTACCTCCAGGATCACTAGGGGGCTACGGATCACATGTGAATCCTCGCTTAAATCTCTTCAGGTCCGGTTTACATGATTGTCTTCACGTCAGCGCCCTTTGGATTACATCCATCGATTGGCAAACATCGTTCTTGTCCCTAGGGGTACTTCCTTTGATGGCAAATGCAAAAATTCTTGCCCCTTGGTTGATTACTTCCTTTGATGGCAAAAGAAAAAACTGTTCTTGTCCCTAGGGGTACTTCCTTTGATGGCAAATGCAAAAATTCTTGCCCCTTGGTTGATTACTTCCTTTGATGGCAAAAGAAAAAATGTTCTTGTCCCTAGGGGTACTTCCTTTGAT
>LR738711.1:257161529-257198669 GCA_902687465.1 Secale cereale | reverse complement strand
TGCCCCTTGGTTGATTACTTCCTTTGATGGCAAAAGAAAAAATTGTTCTTGTCCCTAGGGGTACTTCCTTTGATGGCAAATGCAAAAATTCTAGCCCCTTGGTTGATTACTTCCTTTGATGGCAAAAGAAAATATGTTCTTGTCCCTTGGAGTACTTCCTTTGATGGCAAATGCAAAAATTCTTGCCCCTTGGTCGATACATCCTTTGATGGCAAAAGGAAAAGTTCTTGCCCCTTGGAGTACATCCTTTGATGGCAAAAGAAACAGTTCTTGCCCCTTGGAGTACATCCTTTGATGGCAAAAGAAAAAATAATAGCCCTTTGGGTCGCACCCATTGATTGTCACATATGGAGCCTGGCAGCTCGTAAAAAGCCTCGACTACATGGTCTTATTTGCAAACTGTGTTTTGTGTTTCGAGATTTTTCAATGTCTTTTATGGTTTTTTTTATTCGGAGCTGGGCAGCTTCAAAAGTTGACTACATAAGTATAAAAAGTCTGGTCATAAAGCACCAGCATGATTCAAACCGATAGTTATTATAACCCGGAATAATCATTGGGCAAATACCAACAGAGCCAAGAGCTTCCTCAGAATTTACAATGTCCACCAAATTAAGGATGTCAAGCATACTTAACTAAAGGTATGAAAGTATTCCTAAGGTATAAAGCAGATACTTATTCGATATATATATGCCTGTGAGAGCACTTTAATCGGTCCGGCGGTAAACCGCCAGGACATTTTTTCAGTGTTATCTATGCAGATGCATGTAATATAAAGGATCAACCATAGCAGACAAGGGATTAAAATTGGCAGATGCCAAATCAAAACTCTGACATCCGGATTAAGGCAGAAAATGTTTCGAGCTATCCTATTACAAGGCACTTGAAGGCCTGGACGGATTAAGGTTTTTCGGCAACGGATTACAGCAGATAGAAATAAAGCGAAGCGATTTATGCTTCTTCCTGCTGCGAAGGCTGAGGATTGACTTGTTCCGGAACTTCTTCGTCCTCTTGAAGCGGCTGAAAGTCAGGAACGCGCCAGTCGATCTTGGATAATGCACGGAAGTACATCTCTTTAGTAATGAGTTCGGATGGATCAACATCTGGGGCGAAAGTATGGGCGCGCACTGGCGGGATTAGATTCTCGGTGTCATAAACCGGCTGGTCCACCCGCTCATTCTTTAAGTCATATGCCGGATGATACCTGGTCAGGTCCGCTTCATCAGCAAGCTTGCTGGCAAGAGGACGCATTTCTTTAGTCAAAGCATGAAGGTCTTTGCCAGAGAAGGCAGATCCATCCTCCTTGCTGCTGGGGTACCCGTTCATAGCTTCCTCCGGATCAAAGTCCGGAACCCATGCCTTGGCTATAGTCAGCGCTACAAGAGAACCGGCCCGTGCAGCAGATTTCTTCACTTCTTCCAAGCGTACAGGCAGTATAGAAAGCTTCTCCAAAGTACCTTGGATAAGTAGTGAGCGTCGGAATATAGCTGCTCAACCAGAGTATAAGAGGCATTGAGTTTCTTCCGGAGGTCATCCCCAAGATGGGTGACGCTTCGCCCTGCATATGATTATTCCAGTTAAACCGGAGCAAGATAAAGATTGCAGAGATGCAAGCATATAGGTACTTACCAAAGATAGCAGAGGTCATAAGCTCTACTTGCTGCCTTAAACCGGTCAGCTCTTGCGTCACCGGGTTAAGGGCCTTTTCAGCATCCTTTGCTCTTTTTTCAAGAGCATTCCTCTGCACCTCCCAGGCTGTCCGCTCCGCTTCAAAATCCTTTTTCAATTTTTCATCATTGGTTAAGCTCAGCGCCAGCTCATCTTTGGCCTTGGCAGAAGCAGTTTCGGTGACAGCAAGTCTATTTCGGAGTTTAGTTACTTCTGCAGCCCTCCGGGTCAAGTCAGCCTACAAGAAAATCAAGTGGAATAGATGATAGTTCAGACAAGTCTCAAGCACATAACCAAGTTATCCACTTGACACTTGGGGGCTAATGGGCAGTTGAAGTATCAAAAGATGACAATTAAGACAAGTCTCAAGCACATAAGCAAGTTATCTACTTGACACTTGGGGGCTAATGGGCAGTTGAAGTATCAAAAGATGACAATTAAGACAAGTCTCAAGCACATAAGCAAGTTATCTACTTGACACTTGGGGGCTAATGGGCAGTTGAAGTATCAAAAGAGAGATTCAGACAAGTCCCACGCACATAACACAAGTTATGCCCCTGGCACTTGGGGGCTAATGTAAGATTCATTTTCATACATTTGGAAGTACCGGTTCACCTACAACGAAGCTAAACCGGAACTTGGGGGCTACTATGACATGGACAGAAATATAAAGAAGGCAAAGCAAAGACAAGTGAAGGAAGGTACCTCATATTTATCCTTCATCATATTAACCAAGCCCAGTTCATAGTCTCGGCTAGTATGAAGCCGGTTCAAATACCCGGAATAAAGTTCCTGGGCACTCAATTCGGCATAGTTTGACAAGTCCGTGCTCCACTTGCTTTTCTCTTGTTGAAGCTTCTCCGCTTTAGCAGTGTGCTTGGCCAAGATGATAGGCTCAGCAGGAGCGGTAAAACCTGTCCCGGTTACCTGAACATCCGGAGAAGAAGCAGTGGTTGGCTACGAAGGGGCAGCAGTACGAGCCGGACTAGCAGGAGCCGGACCAGTCCGAGGAGGGCTAACTCGGACAGGACTCGCCGGTTCATGGACATCTTCTACATTTGTATCTTCAGGAGCAGCAATGTATTCATGGTCCATGGGAGCAGGATCATCAAACTGAATTGCAGGCTCGCTCTCTAGAGGAATAACGTCATCCGGATCAGCCACCGGATCAGCAGCAGCAGTCTTGGCAGCCGCTTTGGTGGCCTTTGCCTTTTTGCTTGGCTTGGGCTTACTGAAAGAAATTGAAGAAGCAATCAGAATTATAAAGGAACAAATACAAATATAAACCGGATGTGGAAAGGGACTTACCCAGGTACAGTTTTCAGTACAGGGACCTGTGTGGTAGTCGATTCGCCAGAAGATGACAAAGGTGTCTCCTGATAGTTAGGATCAGACGGTTTAAGGGGTTTGCGTATAAGTCCAGCCTTTGGATGGAGAAGAGTTGGAAAAAGTAAAACCTCAGAGCGGCGCCTGCAAGCCGGAGTGAGAGATATTCCGGAAGATTCTACGACATGGCCGCTATGGCGCGTAGTCCGGCGTGCTTCATGTTGCTGCTTCTTCAAAAGAAATTTAGGGTCCAGTTGAGCGTAAGGATGAGAAAAAGGGTACTTCCGAGATGCCCGACGAGTTTTGGGCACCGGCAGTTTAGAATCTGAAGAAAGAGAGATTACCTCAATTTTTGCCGCTTTGCTTCCTTCAGCCAAATCCTGTGAAAAGACACTTTTAACATAAATCTGGATAAAGAGAGATCAAAACATATCAGGATCAATTCATACCTCAAAATCCGGGTCATCCTCCTCAAGGTGTGAACCGGAGCCAGCAGCTGCTTTCTTCTTCTTGACAGCGCAAGTCTTCCGGCGTGGCTGTTTACCTGACTTGTCCTGAGATTTTCTTTTCCAAAAAGGATCGTTGGCCTGTGCAGAAGATGAAAGATAAATAGAAGATAATTGATATGAACGGATTAGAAAAAAATAGAAGAGGTCAGAAAAAACTTACGGCTGGCAGCTTGTTTTTCTCATAGTATGGAGCCAATCCGGTTTGGCTACATTCTTCCAAAGAAATATTGAGCATTTTCTTTGCGGATTCAATGACTTCCTTCTCAGGAAGCACTATATCAATATGGCGTTGAGGGTCATCCGTCTTTCCGGTATACTCGTACATCAAATCGGAGCGCCGGCTCAAAGGAAGGATGCTCCAGGCAAGCCAACATCGGACGATATCCACTCCGGTCAAAACATTGGCCATAAAGGCCTTAAGCTTGGCAAGCTGAGGGGCAAACCGGGCCCGCTCCGAGGAAGTAAGATGCTGCGGCAAGGGATGATCTTCAGGAAGACGATGCTCGCGGTAACCCGGCATTCGGTTTTCTCCTTCAGGCAAGGTATCCTTGCAATAAAACCAGGATTGGTTCCACTCATTGGGGTGTGTATGGAGAGCAGCATGAGGAAAGACCACGTCTCTTCTCTTCTGAATACTGACACCGCCCAGCTCTTGATGTGGTCCGGCAGTAAACTCTGTCCGCCGGTTCAAGTGGAAAAAATCCCGGAACAAGTCCACGGACGGCTCTTCTTGAAGGTACACTTCGGAGAAGACTTGGAAATTGCAGACATTTGATATGGAATTTGGACCTATGTCCTGAGGATGGAGCTGAAAAGCGGCCAGCACATCCCGGAAATTTTTTGAACCGGGAGGGCTAAAACCCCGGTCCATATGATCAAAGAAAACAATGACTTCTCCTTCTTTAGGGATAGGAGGACATTCATTTCCTGGGGCCCGCCATTTCAGAACCGCTTTAGGGCCCAGAGTACTAATTGAAGCGGCATTGGTTAAGTCTTCTTCCGTGATGCGGGAAGGAGCCCAGTTGCAACAAACAAACTGTTTGGCAGTCATCTGAGCAGAAGGAAAACGCTGAAAAGGTACGGTGCGAAATCCGGATTATTAAGTACCGAAGCATAAACCGGAGTGTACTATCAAGTTATATCGACGGTTTAGACAGGGGACTAATGGCGTTGGCAACCCGGAAGCAGATGTGAAATGAATTGCTACCGGTTTATGATAGACAAAAAAGAGGAAGCTAAACCGTCGGGCTCATGATTAAATCTTTGCAAGAGGAATATATGATTGGTTAAACCGGCAAGTAGTTTGTAGATCTATCAAAGATGAAGAAACAGGTTTCTACAGAAGGCTAAAGTAAAGTGGATCTGAGCATCAAGAAAAAGATGAAATATACGCAAGTTTGACACAGGAAGAACAAATGAAGGTTTTCTACAGAGCAAATGAATCTAAAGGTTGAGTCTAAACGTCAGAATCTAAGTTTACATTACGGAGCAGGAGTGCATTTGAAACAGATCTAGGGGTTGAATCTACTGCAAATATAATCTACAGAGGCGAACAGCAAAGCTTCGAGCTCTCATGGCGGAAGCAATGGAGGAACCCTAGATTAAAGATCTACAGCAAGAAGAGAGGAATACCTGAGAGGGAAGGAGACGGCGGCAAAGTGCTCTGGACGCGTTTCAGGGTGATGCAGCGGCCTGGCTGGACGACGGCAACGAGCTCTAAGGCAGCGGCGGAGCTTCGGGCGACGGAGGAAGAAGACGAGCGGAAGGAAGGAAGATAATAAGGCTCAGCGGTATTTATAAAGACTGGAGAGATGAAACGACAAGCGCGGGATTTGAGGAGGTCAGAGATTGGATAAAGATTCCATTGTCACTTCGATTTTCGAGATAGCCTTTAAACAAAGGTAACAAACAGTTGTGAGCAATAAATGTGGAGACGATGTCACGACCGAATAAAATTATTTCCGGGGATGACGTCATAGCCGGTTTACAAAGCAGAGAAGATACAAAGAAGAAGTTTATGCAAGATTTAGAAGATTGACATGAACAACTTCAAATCACTCTGGGGCCTAATGTCAGGGATATTACTAGCAGGTATAAACCGGCTAGGGAGATCCGGATTACGGTAATGTAGCTGTGTTGTTATAAGCTCAGTAGAGGTTACGGCCCATGAAGTCTTAGGGCCCATGTGGAAAGTTTATGGTTTATAAACCGTCCTATCATGTAACTTGAGATACAAGGAAGAAGGAGTAGAGACCGAGGCGGACACGATTATGAGCCGGCCTCGGGACTCTGTAAACCGGACCGGGTGTTGCCTCCTATATAAAGGAACGGCCCGGCGATGGTTCAAGGGCAAGCAACAATCCATCGAGAGACAGGCAAGCAATCTGCTCCCTGTTTATCGACGCCCAAGCAATACCAAACCAAACTAGACATAGGCTTTTACCTTCATCGAAGGGGCCGAACTAGTATAAACCCTTTGTGTCCTTTGTGTGCTTTAACCTCTTCAAGCTAACCCGCGCAATGGCTCCACACCTAAGTCCTCTAAACCGGACATTTGCCATGCTAATTCCACGACAATAGGGATCATCTAGTTGTCTTAATATTCGTGGCAAGAGTGCTTCGTGATGTAACTGTTTCAGCACTTGTTGTCTGTGTAAATTTGTTCGTGAGCTAGTAACTTTGTGCATGTTAGGCCAAATGAAGTGTATGATATGTCCAGATGTTCGTCTTGTGATGCTCTTCAAGATGGATGCATTTGCATACTTGTTAGGTTGCATTATGTCATGTTTATCTCTGTTGCAATAGCTCATGTGGCTAATAAGTTTCTGAACTTGTTATGAGATGATGTTTTGTCTTGCTTGTGTATGTTAGCCCATGTGTCATATGAGCTAGGTGTCAACATGAGTTTTGCTCTTTGCAATGTGCTCTACGTGATAGATTCATTTTCATGCCATGATATGTCTTGAGATGAATGCAACAAGCTTGTTAACATGTCATCGTGATGTTAAATTTCTGCTAAGTGTGAATCTGTTAATTTTTATGCCATGTTCCCATGATGCCGCCGCCTTTGTTGTGCATGGTTAGAGTTGTCCAGTGGGTGCTCCGTGATGTATATGTTATGCTCTAGCTATCCATGCTCTTGTTTGCCATGATGCCATGATGTAGCTTGTTCTTTTGAGGCCCTCGAGTTGCTATACAATATTTCTATCAGCATGCCCAGAGTTTGCTAAGTCTGTATAAACTTTTGCACTTTTGCCATGATGTTTGGGACATGTTTTATTATGTTGTAGAAATAGCCATGTGCTTATTCTTGAAAAGCATGTTATGTATGTTATTTCCATGCATTTTGCTTGCATGATGGCTTGCTGTACCTTGTTGTTTTCATGCTCTCAAGTTGCTATAAAATGTATCTGTCAGTCTGCTATCAGCAAGTTCAGTTTTGCCATGTGAAAAGCTAGTGTTCTATGCATCCTATGACCATGTTCTTGCCATGAGTAGCTTCACAAACATGTCTTCTTGCTGTTGGTTATATTCACATGCCATGGTATGCTTTCGGTTGAGTTGCACAAGCTTGGAAACATGCCTACTTGTTGTAATTTCGGCCATGCCTTGCAATTTTCACGAAGTCTGAGAAATATGTAAACTTATTGAATCTTGCCATGCTTGTTTAATTGTGTTCCAGCAAGTTTTTGGGTGTGATCTAAGTTCATGCTTGTTAAGGATCATGCCTATTTCACATCCATGCCTTTTGTCTTCATGTTTGGGTGATGTAGCATAATTATATCTTGCTCCAAAGATGCCATGTTGCTGTTAACTGCAGTTTTGCATTGCATCTTGGTTTGCTTGTCATTTGCAAACCGTGTAGCCGTTTCCCATGAACTTTATATCGTTTTCAACCGAAATCTTCCAATCCATCCAGTGGCTTGCTTGGTTGCCCAAGATGAAGCCATTTCCATCATCTTCTCCTTTAGGCTCGAGAGCATCCTCATGAATACGCACATCCAACTTGCGTCCCAGGACATGTTTTGCATCATGTTCATTGTGCTTTGCACCGTGTTGATATTGTGTCGTTGTTGTGCTCTTGTGTTGGGTAGAGCCAGGAGCCGATATCGAGTTCAAGGATCTTATCGAGACTGAGTTTGAGGAGCCGTCTTACCATCCCACCGATGACTTAATAGGCAAGATGACCGTTCCCCGATATCACCTCTATATTTGCCTATGCTAGTTGTCTCGCTCTTTAGATATGCCTCAATGCCTATTCCTGTTTTTCAGCCTCCTATTGTTGCCATGAAGCACTCTAACCGCCTTCCTAGCACACCGTTGTTTGGCTAAGTACGCTTTTGCTCAGCCCCTCTTATAGCATTGCTAGTTGCAGGTGAAGTTTGAAGATTGCTCCATGATGAACTTGTTTATTGGGATAACACAATATAAATCTATGTTAATCAATGCACATATATATTGGTAATGGGTGGAAGGCTTGGCCTTCTGCTTGGTGTTTTGTTCCACTCATGCCACCTTAGGACCCGATAAACCGGTGTTATGTTCCTTGATTTTGCGTTCCTAACACAGTTGGGGTTTATGGGCCCCCCTTGAAAATTCGCACTGCTTAATGCTTTTCCAGCAAG
The DNA here is from genome assembly GCA_902687465.1 of Secale cereale. Lineage (NCBI taxonomy): Eukaryota > Viridiplantae > Streptophyta > Magnoliopsida > Poales > Poaceae > Secale > Secale cereale. The sequence goes on along the minus strand of LR738711.1, from coordinate 257,190,544 downwards.
GCCCAACATTGGTACTCCATTTGCCTAACAACTTAACTTTGCATAGGGACTGGCTACGTCGAGGACTTAATTAACAACCCCGGACCAGTGCTCCTCATGAGAGTTCGTACAAACTAGAGCCACTTGCGGTGCCACCCAGATTTTGGGGTCTTTGGTTGTTGTACGTACTACTCATCCGGTCGTGGCCTGAGACGAGATGTGTGCGGCTACTATAAGGGTGTCGGCACACCGGGAGGTCTTGCTGGATTAGTTTTACCTTTGTTGAAATATCTTGAGCACGGGATTCCGAGAATACTCGGGTCCTCCCACTTTGGAGTTGGGACTCCGGAGATCGTGAGCTTGTGATGGGCTAACTTGGAAAACCCTTGCAGGGTTTTGATCTATTGAAAGCCGTGCCTGCGGTTATGTGACAGATGAGAATTTGTTAATATCCGGTTGTAGATAACTTGACACCATATCCATAAGAATACACTACATGTGTGAGTAACCGTGATGGTCTCTTTCCGAAGGGCTTCGGGAAGTGAACACGGTGGGGTTATGTTTGACCGCGAGTAGCTAGTATCACTTCTTGATCAACTTGGCAATCGTTGGCACATTTCTCATCTCGCTCTGAACTCGCAAGCTAGTTGCTTAGTGCTGCTGCAAACACTTTATTACCCTTCCACACCTAAGGCTTTGCTAGTTTTGATACCCGAGAATGGGATTGCTGAGTCCTTGTGGCTCACAGTTTACTACACACACTAGATGCAGGTACAGCCGAGTACGATGCAGGAGATGGATCTGAACTTCAGTGGGAGTTCGACGAGGAGCGTGGTTGTTACTATGTTTCGTATCCCGACGATCAGTAGTGGTTCTTACTAGGAGGATCCGGGCTTGTGTTTATGGTATCTTTCTCGTTTGGATTTCGTCCGTAGTCGGACCCTGTGTTATTTGGATGATTGTATGTTATTGTATTCATTGTGTGATGTGGCGAGTGTAAGCCAACTATCTTTTCCTCTTTCGTCCCTAAACTTTTACATGAGATGTGCAAAGATACCATACTTGAGATCATTCCAGATTGCGCTTATGTCTTTAAGTCGTGCCTCGACACGTAGGAGACATAGTTGCATCCTGGGCATTACAAGTTGGTATTCAGAGCCTTCTCCGACCTAGGAGCCCCCTGATTGATTGAACAGCTGACGGTTGAGTCTAGGCACACACACAAAAATGTTTTGAGTCCTATATATCTCGGAGAGTGGGATTTTCTTTTTACTCCTCATTCCCTTCATCGCTCTAGTGAGGACTTCTGACGTTGTTCTATCTCCTCTACTCTCAAAATTTCACCAAATTTTTTTAGGATCACGCGAGAATTGTTTGGATTGTTTTGATATCTTTGCGACGAGAAAATTGTTCTCGATGCCTCCTGTCATTTAGGGGTTCTGGCAGTGTCCCGGGGAGTTGAGCTTCGAGGTATTGTCGTCACAAATGTATCGTTGCGGTTCTAGAATACCAGAGGCGGCCGACATCGAAAACTCTTCTATGCATGTCTGGTGGTGAGATAACCCCGACGTCACCCAGTACTAGGGAGATAGTTCGAGAGTATTTCCACAGCTAGTATAGCGGATGCGTTTCGAAGGTCTGAGGTAAACAGTTTCCGAAGATGACTGGTTATGTGTTGACAGATGGATATAGCTGGATGTAGGTTTAGAGTTGAGTGCGCGGTGCTTCCCCTGTATCCCCAACACCAGATTGCATAACCGGAAAGCTTCAGGAATTAATAGGTGGGTTTCAAGTAGCTCGTATGTAATCTTCCTAGAGGTGCATGTATGAGGTTTGGGGTTCAACATCTAGTGAAGAGGTTTCATGGGCGCTGTTCCAATTGGGAGTTGCATCTTAAAGGATCCTTGGCTATGCTGATCCGGGGATTGCAAGGCCCTTTGTAACACGTGCCATGGGGCATTCAGCACGAACATGTGGGACGAAACTTCTATTATGTATTTGTTCCATTTGTACCTTGTTGTTTTATTCTATCATTTTGTTCTCCCAAGTGGCTTCTCGACAAGTTGTTGTACCATTAAGCTATGGAATTCATTTGTTCAATTTTGTTCGGATGTTCATTGTGAAGACTATATGTTGCAAATATCTAGCTGTTGATTTAGCTTATTTATTAATTGCTTCAATAGCTAATAGTTGTCATCATCTTCAGGATGGAACCTAAGAAGGTTCCCAACCCAAACCAAGAGGGTGAAGAAGAGCGTCATCCTTCCCCTCCTCCTCCGTCTGAGGCATGGAGAGCGATTATGCAGGCAACCAACGAGAACACTCGGATGCTCATGCAAATGATGAAGACTTTCCAAGCAAATCAAGGCAATCAAGGGAACCAAGGCCAAGGAAATCTGTTCAATCAACCTCACTTTGCGACACTGAACCAATTCTTGGCAAACCAACCAAAGTCTTTCAGTTACTGTGTGGACCCGCTAGATGCTGAAGATTGGATCACAGACATCAAAAAGCACTTTGAATGCAGTAACGTCAGAACTGAAGATTATGTCAAGTTTGCTGCTTTCCAACTCAAAGATCAAGCTGTAGATTGGTGGCAACAGTACAAAGACTCCAGAGGTGGTCGTGAGATCTCATGGACTGATTTCTGCAGAGATTTCCGTTCTCATCACATTCCAACCAGTGTCATTGAAGGCATGCGTGAGCAATTCCGCAACCTGAAGCAAGGCACCATGTCCGTCTATCAATACAATGTCAAGTTCTAAAATCTTGCATGTTATGCGAAGCAAGACATCCCTGATGCCAAGAGCAAAATCTACCAGTTCCGAGGTGGTCTAAAAGATGAACTCCAACTTACTCTCACCTTGTTCGAGTCGGATGAATTTGACCAATTCTACAATAAGGCTCTCAAGCAAGAGGCAGCTCAGCTCAAGTGTGAAGCTTCCAAAAAGAGGATAAGAGATGTTGTTCACTCCTCCTATTCCTCTCAAGTCGTTGCCAAGCAGCAAAAGTTCTGGCTACCGCCTCCTCCAGTGCTCCGTCCTCCAAGAAACAACAAGCACTCAGGTGGCCGTGGATTCTCCCACCCACCAAACCCAAGCAACCAGTCAAAGTCTTAGTTCCAAGCTCCAAGACCAAGCGGTCCTTATCATCGGCCTCTTTCAGAAGTTACTTGCAATAAGTGTGGTCAGAAGGGTCACTATGCCAACAAGTGTCCCAACCCAAGGCGGCTTCTGCCTCTTCCACCTGTCAGTAATGCTATTGTCAATCACAATCCCAAGTCAGCAAGAGTGAACCTGATGAATGCAGCTCAAGCAGAGAATTCTTCCGATGTGATAATTGGTAATCTTTTGGTTAACTCAATTCCTGCAAAAGTCTTGTTTGATTCTGGTGCAATGCTTTCCTTCATTTCAAGACCATTTGTTTCCAAGCATGAATTTTTCACTCAAGTGTTGCCAAAACCATTGAATATTATTTCTCCCGGATTGCAAATGTCCTCTCGAGTGCATGTTCCAGATATATCTATTCATATGGGTGACTACAGTTTTCTGGTTTCTCCGGTTGTTCTCGGTAACTCCGACATTGATCTTATTCTTGGGATGGATTGGCTCTCTAAGCATGATGCAAATATTGATTGTGCAAACAAGGAGGTCAAGCTAACTCATCCTGACGAAGACGTGATTATCTTCGCAGCTCGAGATAACACAATCAGGCTATTCTCTCTCAATGAAAAGGGCGAGATTAATGCCATATCTCAGATTCCGGTGGTTTGTGAATATGAGGATGTATTCCCTGAAAAGCTTCCAGGCATGCCTCCCAACCGTCCAGTTGAATTCGTCATTGAACTTGAACCCGGTACCGAGCCAGCATGTCGGCATCCGTACAAGCTTTCTCCTCATGAGTTGAAGGAGCTGAAGAAACAACTTGATGAGCAAGAACGAATGGGTCTAATCATACCAAGTACTTCTCCTTGGGGATATGGTGTTCTTTTTGTCAAGAAAAAGGATGGCACGGAATGTCTTTGCGTTGATTACCAGCCATTGAACAAGAAGACAATAAAAAATAAGTACCCGCTCCCCAATATCAATGAATTGTTCGAGCAGCTCAAAGGAGCCAAGGTTTTCTTGAAACTTGATCTCCAGATGGGTTACCATCATATTCGTATCCGTGAAGAGGATATTCCCAAGACCGCATTTAGAACGAGTTATGGCTCCTATGAATACACGGTCATGTCTTTCGGGCTTTCAAATGCTCCACCCACTTTCTCGTGGATGATGCACTTCATATTCAACCCCTACACCAATGAATTTGTGCTTGTGTATCTAGATGATATTCTGGTATTCTCCAAGAATGAAGAAGACCACGCCAAGCACCTCCGTTTGGTCCTCGACAGGCTCCATGAGCATCGTTTCTATGCGAAGTTCTCCAAATGCGAATTCTGGATTGATAAAGTCATCTATCTTGGCCATATTATCTCTGCCGAGGGAATTTCTATTAACCCCGAGAAGGTTGAAGCTATTGTCAACTAGGAACCTCCACAGAATGTCAAGCAACTCCGAAGTTTCCTCGGTCTCGCAAGCTATTGCAGAAGGTTCGTTGAGAACTTCTCCAAGATTGCCAAGCGTCTTTCCAACCTGTTGCAGAAGAATGTCAAGTACTCGTGGACTCCTGATTGTGATGTGGCATTCAATACCCTCAAACATAAGCTCATTTCTGCTCTGGTTCTTACTCCTCCAGATGAGTCCAAGCCTTGTGAAGTCTTTTGTGATGCTTCATTGCAAGGTCTTGGCGGTGTTCTCATGCAAGACAAGAAGATCATTGCATACACTTCACGTCAGCTTAAACCAAATGAGAAGAATTACCCCACACATGATCTTGAGCTAGCAGTAGTTGTTCATTCCTTGATCACGTGGAGACACCTTCTGTTGGGCAGAAAAGTGGACATCTTCACTGATCACAAGAGCCTGAAGTACATCTTCACTCAGCCAAACCTTAACCTCCGCCACACTCGTTGGGTTGAAATGATTCAAGAGTACGATCCAAGCATTGAGTATACTCCTGGCAAGGCCAATGTCACAGCAGATGCCTTGAGCGGAAAGGCTTACTGCAATAGTCTCCTTCTCAAACTGTTCCAACCTGAACTTTGTGAATCATTCAGGAAGCTCAGCCTCCAAGTTGTTTCGCAAGGTTTTCTTGCCAACCTTCAAGTTGCTCCTACCTTGGAAGATCGAATCCGTGAGGCCCAACTCAATGATGCTATGGTGCAGAAAGTGAAACATGGTATTGCTAAGGGCACTCCCAAGTACAAGTGCTATCGCATTGATGACAGAGACACTTTGTTGTTTGAGGACAGAATCGTGGTTCCCAAAGGTGATCTCAGGAAGCTCATAATGAACGAAGCACGTGACTCACTCCTCTCGATGCATCCAGGAAGCTCCAAGATGTACCATGACCTCAAGCAATCATATTGGTGGACTCGCATGAAAAGAGAAATTGCTCAATTCGTGAACGAATGTGATGTCCGCAGAAGAGTGAAGGCAGAGCATCAACGTCCAGCCGGACTCCTTCAACCTCTACCTATTCCCGAGTGGAAATTCGATCACATTGAGATGGATTTCATCACCGGTTTCCCCAAGTCCAAGAGAGGAAATGATGCTATCTTTGTGGTGATTGACAAGCTACTAAAGTGGCTCATTTGCTTCCAGTCAAAGAATCCATCAATGCAGCTCAACTGGCAGAGCTGTACACCTCCAGAATTGTTTCTTTGCATGGCATACCTCAAGTGATCTCCTCAGACAGTGGAAGCTTGTTCACTTCCAAGTTCTGAGATTCCTTTCAGTCAGCCATGGGCACCAAGATTCGCTTCAGCACTACGTTTCACCCTCAGACTAGTGGTCAAGTCGAAAGAGTGAACCAAATCCTTGAAGATATGCTCAGAGCTTCTGTCATCTCCTTCGGTATGAAATTGGAAGATTGCCTTCCATTTGCCAAATTCTCCTACAACAACATCTTCCAAGCAAGTGCAGGCAAAGCTCCATTTGAAATCCTCTGTCACAGCCCTAGATTAGCCTTTGTTTGTCTCTGCATGATCATCATGTCATCATGTTTGCTTTCAAAGGAAACTTGAAATGGGGATGGCAGAAACCCCCAGCACCCCCATAAATCCAACTAGGGTTTACTCAAATCTTTTCAATGAGCCCAAAATGCCTTCATCAATGTTTGATAATTTTGGCAAGGTTTTGAGACCAAACCAAAATTAGTGAACTTTTTGTGGAATATTTTGGACATTGAATTAAATCATATCTTATTTGCATTTGGGCATTTAAATTTTATATAATATTTTAAATGTCCAAATATTCATGAACTGAAATGTTGTCTGTTGGAAATAATCCAAACAGTGGCCACAAGCAGTCTCATGATTTTTGAAAATGCTCTGGCATTTTTAATAAAGCCAAAACAAATGTCAAAAATAGAAAACAGAAACAGAAATAGAAAAGAGTGAGAGGTAGAACTTACCTGGCGCTCACCTGGCAGCCAATCTGGCCGGCACAGCCCACCAAGGGCAGGGAGGTCTTCTTCCTCCCGCCAGTCGGATGCACAGCGCGTGCCTGACACACGCACGGCCACCGCACGCCACCTCCTGCTTCCGCCGCTGCCCGGACGCTTCTGGACAACGCCACGCATCACCCCGGACCCTCTCGTCCACTCCCACGTCCTCATCTCCTCCGCTCTCTCTCTCTCTCTCTTACGAATCCGAGCGGAGCTTGTCGCCGCCGTTTGTCGCCGGCATAGCCACCATCCAAATCACCCTCTCCCTACGTGCCCATCGGATCCGCCTGATGACCGCGGATCTCCCCACCGATGCACGCGTCCTTGGGTGCCCTACTTCGCCCTCACCATCGACATCTTCACCGCCGGCCACCGGAGATGGCCTTCGCCCATACGTCGCCGTCAGGCCGCCCCCGAGCTGCCGTCTCCTTCATACGAACCGCCATGAGCCCCTCTTGCTCCTCCCCCTATCTCCTTACTCACGCGTGTGCTCTAGCTCCGACCCCCACCGTGCCCACGAACTCCACGCTGTCGGCGATGTCACCGTCGTCGCTCCAGCCACCGGGGCTCGAAAACGAGCTTGGCACCGTGCTCCGCACCCTCCCAGGGGCCGAAAACCACCACATGTCTGTCCTACGGTGCACCTCATCGCCGTTCTCGAGCACGCCCGAACCACGGCCATCGTAAACCTCATTGTCGGCGTGGATTTCGGCAACCCCCGCGTCCAGCTTCACCGTCGCTCGATGCGGGCGAGCAAGGGCTATCCCCTGGTGCCCTCAGCGTGCCAAACCGCCGCCCGTAGCGCGTTCCCGAGCGTCGCCGCCGCGTTTGTGTGCTCGCCGCGTTCCACTCCGGCGTGCTGACGTGGCGACGTCATTAGCCGCTAACAGCCCGGCTAATTAACCCTTAGTGCCACCGACAGCTGGGCCCCGCTGCCTAACTAACCACAGCTTTTGTTCCTGATTAGTTTAAGTTAACCATAGTGGCCCCACGCGTCAGCTTTGAGCATCTGACGTGGCCGTTGACCGGGCCCACATGTCTAAGACTCAGGCAAGAACTGAGTCACTAACACGCAAGCCCCACTAGCAGGTTTGACCCAGAACTGTTAGTTGACTATGATGATGTAAGCATGACACCATGCTAATGCATGTAAGTATTTCTGGAATTAAAATAAATCAGAAAATGATTTATGAATTTTATAAAATATTCAAAACTTCTAAAAATCATAGTAATTAATATATAACTCCAATGAAAATAATTTATATATGAAAAATGATCAGAAAAATCCAAAGAATCTGTTTATGGCATTTTCATGCATGTTTGAACAACTTACAGCCACTGTTTAGGACAATTTGAATAAATGGCTTTTGAATAATCACATATGGAATTTGAATTTGAACCTTTGGTTCAAACCAACTTCATTTAATATGGTTGCTAGTTACATTAGCTCAATCAACACCATATTGCCATGTCATGATCATGCATCATATTGTCGCATTGCATTGATTGTGTTCTCTCTTGTTTGTCGGTGTTTGTCCCCTCTCAATAGACGTGGTTCCAACGATGAGATCTATGACACCAATGAAGAGCTATACTATCTTCAGAAGTGCCAGGCAAGCAAAACCCCATTGAGCATTCCGATACAATCCCACTCTCTCGTTCTTGCTCACTTTTACTGCATTAGGACAACAACGATTCAACTGTTATTTCTTGCGGTAGCTGAACCCCTTTTCCTCTGCATGTCCTGTCATTGCCACAGTAAATAGTTGAAACCCACTAGCATGAGTAGGAGTTGTTTGAGCAATGATGTGCCTACTCTTTCATGCTTTCTGGTTATGCCTGCTATTGCTTAGAGTTGTGTCAGGTCTGATTTATCGGGGATGAATTAGAAAGTGGTCATCATCTCCTAATGTTGAGAGCTAAGTGTGTGAACACAATTTGGTAAAGGTAGCAATGAGAGGCCATGTAGGAGTACATGGTGGGTTGTCTCATTGAAACCATCCTCAGGAACTAAGTTCTGTGTTTGTTGATCCATGAACATCTACTACCACACGTTGGGCCCTGAAATATGACCCCGCTCGACTTATTAACCGCCCTTGTCCTCTGTCCAGGAGTTGCAATTAGTTTCTGGTGTTTGTAGTATGCTAGAGGCCATGCACAGCGTTGACCGGATGGGTGGGCTGTGATGCGGTAGGCACGTGGCCCGGTGTACTGAGTCGCCCGTTTGGTGGCACGGGAACCCTATACACATCGTTCGGGGCCGTAAGTGGAACCCTGAATAGGCGATAAAAATGGACTAGGGACTTGTGTGGTTAGTCAGGTCGTGGTCTACACCCACGTTGGCTTTCGCTTGAAGTCTGCCAAGCACATGTCGTGTGCAGACGCTAAGTGGTGGAAACATGTGTGAAGAAGTACACCCCTGCAGGGTTACAAATGATCTATTCGAATAGCCGTGTCCGCGGTGGAGGACTTCTGGGTTGCTTATACAGTTCATAGACCAGTGAAAATGGATACTCTAAAATGCGCAAGATAAGCGTGAGTGCTATGGATGGCCTTCTCGTAGGGAGACGGGAGCGGATCCATAGTGGTGTATTGATTGGTGAATATGTGGACTCGTGTGCGCCACCTCAAAAGAGTTACTTGCAGTCGTAGTTCAGGATGGCCACCGAGTCAAAGCTGGCTTGCTGCAGTCAAACTCCACTACCCCCTTTGTTGATAAGGATGCATATGTAGCTAGTTCTGATGTAAGTCTTGCTGAGTACCTTTGTACTCATGTTTGCTTAATTTATGTTTTTGCAGAGAGACTTCAGCCTCACTAGTGGTTCTGCGTGGACTTTGATGTTTAGCTTATTACCTCAGCTACGATCTTGTACCCTTGGGAGGGTCTTGTAGATCGTCAGGCTTCTCAGCCTTTTTCATTTGTAGTTGTCTGTACTCAGACATGTTATGCTTCCGTTGCCTGTATGCTCTGTATGTTGGGTCATGAGACCCACTGCTTGTAATAAATGCCGATGGCTCTTCTAGGCCTTTATCTATATGAGTTGTTGAGTTATGTTGTGATGCCATGTTGTACAGCACATACTTGCATGTTATGCGTATGTGTAATGTGTAATGCGATGTGTGGGATCCGACACCTAGTTGTTTACCCTTGGTAGCCTATCTTACAGGGAAATGCCTCCTAGTGCTTCCACTGAGCCTTGGTAGCTTGCTACTGCTCCGGAACACTTAGGCTGGCCGGCATGTGTACTTCTTCTTTCCAGTGTATGTCCCTTCAGGGAAATGTCACGCGTTGTTCCTTTAAGTCCTTGTAGCTTGCTACGACTTGGGTTCATACGTTGATGACCGACACGTTCGTTGCTGGGTCATGTATGCATGTCTTTGTAATTTAGTGCCACTTTTCATTTACAACTAGTCATGTCGGCTCGGGTTCTCTGTCATATGGATGCTAGCGACACTATCATATACGTGAGCCAAAATATGCAAACGGTCCCGGGCCAGGTAAGGTGGCACCTATTGGGATACCGTGCGTGAGGCCGCAAAGTGATATGATGTGTTACATGCTAGACCTGTGTGACTTAGGATTGGGGTCCTGACAGCTTTGGTATCAGAGCCTGACTGCCTGTAGGATTAGTAAGCCAAACTGGTCAAAGTCGTGTCTAAAAATTCTTTAGCTATATAAGGGAATTGATTTTGGAAGGGAACGTAAGGCTCTTTTACTCCTTTACCTTATGACCTTTTGATCTGAGTCGTCCTCTTCTTTTCTACGGGGATTAAGAACTAGGACTCTCATTCTATTTATCAGGATCACGTTAATGGTGGATTCAACTCTTAGTTTAGTTTCTACTACTCCCGTGTCTTGAACAGTTGGTCTCAGAACCTTGAAATTGTGATGTTGTGTGGTTATGCCACCATTCCGCAGGATCCCTCAAATCTTTTGAGCATTTACAGTTGTTATGCTGTCTGAGTCATCCCAGGTTTCTAAATAGTCTGATGCATTTGCAAATCCCTTCTTTCCGTTGCCGATGCTCCTTTGGGCCAGATCAACCACACTAGTCGGTGTGTTGAGGTACTTCGTTGCCTCGACATAATTGTTGAAGCTATCAGGAAACTAGGACATCATAGATAGCCAACCAGTAACCCAACCTTGTGTTGTGTTATCAGTGTGATGATTTTGGCCATCATTCTCGAAAGCATCCCATGATGCCATATGGTTAGTAGGCATTCTATTTCTGGGTTCTTGAACCCAAGATTTATTCTACTTACTTCATGTTGATAGTGTTTGCTCGTACCTTTAGGATATTAGTAACCTTGTGATAGTCCTCGAGGTCCGTGGTTATCGTTCTTCCAATACCATGAACCATCATGGCAGAAGTTCTTCTGAACCAAAAGATCACAACCAGGGTGCTCTTGATGAGTTCTCCATTCTATATTGTGACTCTGCCAATTCTACCTTTCTGCATTGGTTATCTGGAAGAAATATGTTGAACTAGTTCGACATGCTAATCTATGCATTCACAACTCAGAAGGATATATGTTCCTTTGAGTTGTCTCTTTTGGTTGTTTTATGACCCCCTTCTATCAGTTGATAGTCAGGAGTAGTTGTGCATTCATGTTCATCGATGCCTTTTACTCTTGTGGTCTTTCAAGCCATTCTATTCTGGAATGACTAGGAGAAACAAACTCCAGAACCTCATCCATTTCCAGGATTGGGTCAGAGTAGTTGTATTTCGCAGGTCAAAATGTCAATCCAGTTTTTGTTCTGCTCTACCTTGGAGTGTTACCCTCTTTTATGTCAAGAATGTCATAGGGATTGCACCACCTCCCGTGAACTCTTGATACAGTGATACTTCTCGCCATCATCGTTCATTCCTCGGTCTCCGTGTCATTGTAACCGAAATACTGACAAGTGAATCGTGATATGTGAAATCAATACTCCTAGCAACTCTGTTGCTTGGTAGTTTTTTTGACCTTGCTGTTTCTTGGTAGTTAATGGACAATAAACCCATTCTTAGCGTGTTGCTTACTGAATCATCATTCTAAGATTGATCATGCTATCTAGTCCATTCTTCTGTTGCACTCTTCGATCAATGAGTTAGGATTGTGTCAATCTCTCGCTCTTTTGATCATATCATCTTGGCCTAAAAAGAAAGATTGTTCTTGAGCTTCTTAACATATCGGTGGTTCGTGATTTTCCGAATATCTTCTCGGAAGTATTACTAGGTTGTTCCCTAACCATTATGTTGAGCTCGTGATTAAGTTGGTTTTCTTGTAAACCACCCCTTCTCCAAGAATCTGTGTTGGATACCCTGAACTAGTCGGTTGAGCTAGGCAACAACTTGGAGAGTTGGAAGATTAAAGTTTGATCTAACGTAGTTCATTTGGAAGGGATATCCTTGTGTTGTGTGTTCATTGAAGAAAGATGGTATCTTCATCTATTGATCCTTGTGATCAACTGTCAGTGTTATTGTCTTATCCTAACTTTGATTTGAGTATGGGCTATTGTCAAGTCAAATCAGAACCAACGATGTTCGTAATGTGGTCTTACTCGTGGTTGTTCCTCGAGCATACCCCATTATATCTTTTGGTCTGGCCAATGCTATCACCTTGTTCACATAGTTATGGAATTCTATCTATATGGAAACCTGGATGAATTGTTGTTGAGCCCATCGACAACATCCTTATCTTCTCCATGATTTCGTTGAACATCCAGTTAGTGTTGGAAACTTTTATAAGCATTATGTTCATGTCATGTTCATGAAGCATATGTTTGGACGAAAGAAGTGACTTCCTTAATAGATGTGCATTGATGCAAGTTGCCACCATGAATTCGGGAGAGTCAATGTTGCCTCCTCTGGAATCATCCCAAGTCAGTCATGCATACGTGTGTAGTATTCTATGGTCTGATGGACTGATCATCTTCATTCCATATGTATCCCTAACACACCAAGCCACTGATTGATTTGTTCAAGAAAAAGGAGTCTGTTGTGCTAATCCTAGGTCATGCACATGACTTCGCTATCTTCAATGATGGTTCCCAACCTGAACTTGATAGTGCTTTATTATAAGACTACTACGTGGTCATACTTGTCTTGGACAACGTGTTCATAGGTATGTAGTAGAACCAGCTCATGTTTTGGAGCTTGCTATCGTAGTTCATATCCCGAGAATCTCGCTTCGTCATCTCGTCGATTTGTGTTGCAAACTTTCTTTTCCAGACATGACGTCTGAAATATCCTGTTATCAACCAGATCTGAATCTCAGGCAGATATGATGGTTGGAACATTCCCAGCATTTGCATTTTGTTCCCAGCTTGCACCCTAGTAATTGTTATCCAAGATCATCTTCAACAGTGGTCCTACCATGGGTCCCATCCATTTCCGTGATAAGCAAGATCACTCATTGCATTTTCTTCAACGAGGTAGTCCACTTCGTCCATTCTAGTCTGAGTATGTCATTTTTTCGAACTCCTTCAAATGATCGTTTGTGATTGCCTTGGGCTGGTAAAGAGAATTTCAATGATCTCTATATCAAAAGTAATTCTTTTTGCCACTTAAGGGAATGATTCTACGAGTCACCTTCTCTAAGGTGCCCCGTCTTGTGACATTGATCACCATCTTTCTTAAGTGTGGAATTGGTTGCCTACCAAGTGAACCTTCATCATTTGTTTCACTCCATCCCTCTGGATGAGTGTTCCCTGTCTCAGCTCAATAGATGTTTCAACGTCTCACTCCATGAGTTGATCTTGAGTTGCTCGATCTCTCACAAGATCAATTACCGCAGAGTTTCTTTCATCATCACCGTGTTGGACAAAGACCTCAAAAGCAAGGATGTCAAGATCAACATGATGCAAGCAATCAACATTCTTATGAAGTGCAATTGGATCGAGAAGATTATGTTAGCTAGTGTCCCCTCTGATTTCTTACCTCACGTCTTGTATCTCGGGATGAGATTCTTGTTTCGTTCGGGGTGAGTTGTCACAGCCCTAGATTAGCCTTTGTTTGTCTCTACATGATCATCATGTCATCATGTTTGTTGCCCATCGGATGCATAGCCACAGTCTAAATGACCCTCTCCCTACGTGCCCATCGGATCCGCCTGATGACCGCGGATCTCCACACTGATGCACGCATCCTCGGGTGCCCTGCTTCTCCCTCACCATCAACATCTTCACCGCTAGCCACCGGAGATGGCCTTCGCCCATACGTTGCCGTCAGGCCGCCCCCGAGCTCGACGTCTCCTTCATACAAACCGTCATGAGCCCCTCTTGCTCCTCCCCCTATCTCCTTACTCACGCGCATGCTCTAGCTCTGACCCCCACCATGCCCACGAACTCCACGCCCCCGGTGAAGTCACCGCTGTCGCTGCAGCACCGGGGCTCAAAAACGAGCTCGACACCGTGCTCCACACCCTCCCAGGGACCAAAAACCACCACTGGTTCGTCCTACGGTGCACCTCATCGCCGTTCTCGAGGACGCCCGAACCACGGCCGCCGCAAACCTCGTCATAAGCGTCGATTCCGGCGACCCCCGTGTCCAGCTTCACCGTCGCTCGATGCGGGCGAGCAAGGGCTATGCCCTGGTGCCCTCAGCGCGCCAAACCACCGCCCGTAGCGCGTTCCTGAGCGTCGCCGCCGCGTTTGTGTGCTCACCGGCGTTCCACTCCGGCGTGCTGACGTGGCGACATCATTAGCCGCTAACAGCCCAGCTAATTAACCCTTAGAGCCACCGACAGCTGGGCCCCGCTGCCTAACTCACCACAACTTTTGTTCCTGATTAATTTAAGTTAAGCACAGTGGCCCCACACGTCAGCTTTGACCATCTGACGTGGCTGTTGACCGGGCCCACATGTCTGTGACTCAGGCAAGCATTGATTCTGTAACACGCGAGCCCCACTAGCAGGTTTGACCTGGAACTATTAGTTGACTCTGATGACGTAAGCATGACACCATGCTGACGCAGGTAAGTATTTCTGGAATTAAAATAAATCAAAAAATGATTTATGAATTTTAGAAAATACTCAAAACTTCTAAAAATCATAGAAATTAATATATAACTCCAATGAAAATAATTTATATATGAAAAATGATCAGAAAAATCCAAAGAATATGTTTATGGCATTTTCATGGATGTTTGAACAACTTACAGCCACTGTTTAGGACAATTTGAATAAATGGCTTTTGAATAATCACATATGGAGTTTGAATTTGAACCTTTGGATCAAACCAACTTCATTTAATATGGTTGCTAGTTACATTAGCTCCATCAACATCATATTGCCATGTCATGATCATGCATCATATTGTCGCATTGCATTGATTGTGTTCTCTCTTGTTTGCCGGTGTTTGTCCCCTCTCAGTAGACATGGTTCCGACGATGAGATCGATGACACCGATGAAGAGCTATACTATCTTCAGAAGTGCCATGCAAGCAAAACCCCATTGAGCATTCTGATACAATCCCACTCTCTCGCTCTTGCTCACTTTTACTGCATTAGGACAACAACAATTCAATTGCTATTTGTTGCGGTAGCTGAACCCCTTTTCCTCAGCATGACCTGTCATTGCCACAGTAAATAGGTTAAACCCACTAGCATGAGTAGGAGTTGTTTGAGCCATGATGTGCCTACTCATTCATGCTTTCTGGTTATGCCTGCTATTACTTAGAGTTGTGTCAGGTCTGATTCATCGGGGATGAATTAGAAAGTGGTCATCATGTCCTATTATTGAGAGCTAAGTGTGTGAACACGATTTGGTAAAGGTAGCGATGAGAGGCCATGTAAGAGTACATGGTGGGTTGTCTCATTGAAACCATCCTCGGGAACTAAGTTCTGTGTTTGTTGATCCATGAACAGCTACTACCACACGTTAAGCCCTAAAATATGACCCCGCTCGACTTATTAACCGCCCTTGTCCTCTGTCCAGGACTTGCAATTAGTTTCTGATGTTTGTAGTATGCTAGAGGCCGTGCACAGCGCTGACCGGAGGGGTGGGCTGTGATGCGGTAGGCACATGGCCCGGTGTACCGAGTTGCCCGTTTGGTGGCTCGGGAACCCTGTACACATCGTTTGGGGCCGTAAGCAGAAACCTTGGCCGGACTCCCTTCGGATGGAACCTGAATAGGCGATAAACCTGGACTAGGGACTTGTGTGGTTAGTCAGGTCGTGGTCTACACCCACGTCGGATTTCACTTGAAGTTTACCGAGCACATGTCGTGTGCAGACGCTAAGTGGTGGAAACATGTGTGAAGAAGTACACCCCTGTAGGGTTTCAAATGGTACATTCGAATAGCGGTGTCCGCGGTGAAGGACTTCTGGGTTTCTTATACAGTTCATAGACAAGTGAAACTGTATACTCTAAAATGCGCAAGATAAGCGTGAGTGCTATGGATGGCCTTCTCGTAGGGAGACGGGAGCGGATCCATAGTGGTGTATTGATTGGTGAATATGTGGACTCGTGTGCGCCACCTCAAAAGAGTTACTTGCAGTCGTAGTTCAGGATAGCCACCGAGTCAAAGCTGGCTTGTTGCAGTCAAACCACTACCCCCTTTGTTGATAAGGATGCATATGTAGCTAGTTCTGATGTAAGTCTTGCTGAGTACCTTTGTACTCATGTTTGCTTAATTTATGTTTTCGCAGAGAGACTTCAGTCTCACTAGTGGTTCCGCGTGGACTTCGATGTTTAGCTTGTACCTCAGCTACGATCTTGTACCCTTGGGAGGGTCTTGTAGATAGTCAGGCTTCTCAGCCTTTTTCATTTGTAGTTGTAAGTACTCAGACATGTTATGCTTCTGTTGCCTGTATCTCTGTATGTTGGGTCATGAGACCCACTGCTTGTAATAGATGTTGATGGCTCTTCTGGGCCTTTATCTATATGAGTTGTTGAGTTATGTTGTGATGCCATGTTGTACATCACATACTTGCATGTTATGTGTACGTGTAATGTGTAATGTGATGTGTGGGATCCGACACCTAGTTGTTTACCCTTTGTAGCCCATCTTACGTGGAAATGCCTCCTAGTGCTTCCACTGAGCCTTGGTAGCTTGCTACTGCCCCAGAACACTTAGGCTGGCTGGCATGTGTCCTTCTTCATTCATGTGTCTGTCCCTTCAGGGAAATGTCACGCGTTGTTCCTTTAAGTCCTTGTAGCTTGCTACGACTTGGGTTCATACGTTGATGACCGACACATTCGTTGCTGGGTCATGTATGCCTGTCTCTGTAATTTAGTGCCAATTTTGGTTTACAACTAGTCATGTCGGCCTGGGTTCTCTGTCATATAGATGCTAGCGACACTATCGTATACGTGAGCCAAAATACGCAAACGGTCCCGGGTCAGGTAAGGTGGCACCCGTGGGGATACCGTGCGTGAGGACGCAAAGTGATATGATGTGTTACATGCTAGACCTGTGTGACTTAGGATCGGGGTCCTGACATCCTCTATGGCAGAAAGTGCCATACCCCTCTCAACTGGTCCGAGACTGGTGAACGTCAACTCCTTGGAAATGATTTGATCTCAGAAGCCGAAGAAATGTGCAAAGTCATACGTGAGAATTTCAAGGCCGCGCAATCGCGCCAAAAGAGCTACTATGACGGCAAGCATCGTGACTTGGCTTTCGACATTGGTGATCATGTCTATCTCCGTGTTTCTCCCATGAAGGGCACTCAGAGGTTCGGTATCAAGGGCAAGCTTGCTTCAAGATATGTGGGCCCTTTCAAGATTGTTGGCAAGAGAGGCGGTCTAGCCTACCAACTCGATCTTCCCTCCAACTTTGCAAATGTGCACGATGTGTTTCACGTGTCACAACTCCGTAAGTGCTTCAAGACGCCTGAACGCACTATTCCCTTCGAAGAGATTGATCTTCAGCAAGACTTGTCTTATCGTGAGCACCCCGTTGCTATCCTTGAAGAAACTGAGCGCAAGACCCGCAACAAGTCCATCAAATTCTGGAAAGTGAAGTGGTCACACCATACTGACCGAGAAGCTACATGGGAACGAGAAGATCATCTCGGTTCCGAGTATCCCGCTTTCTTTCAGTCCTAGATCTCGGGACGAGATCTTTTTGTAGTGGAGGAGAGTCTGTAACGCCCCAGCTGTAACAATTCCATTTATGGCAATATATGCATCGTTGACTTCATCAATTCCATTCTGGGCTCTTCCTTCATTTCAGGTTTCTTTGTTTTGCCGTGTGCGTGTGTGCATATTATCCATGTCATGTCATCATGTGCATTGCATTGCCTTCGTGTCGTCACTTGGACCCGTTCATGCTTGTCTCTTCCCGTTGTCCGTTTCGAGTTCCGACACTCACACACATGCCCGTGGCACCTCCGAGTCCTGCTTTCGTATGTGGCCGTAGAACGTTCTTGGAATGAGGTCAGACTTGTCGTACGTTGTTGTTTTAGTACGTGTAGACCGCGTGTCAAGTTTCGTCACGTTTGGAGGTCGTTTGATACTCTAACGATTAACCTCGTGGGCTAAAAGCTCCTCTTCCTTTTGTCCCAACAACCCTCCACAACAGCCCACTAACCCAGCACAACCCCTTCCATCCTCTCGGTCGTCGGATCGTGATCGTGCGGGCAAAAACCGCACCCCATTTGGACACTCCTAGCTCCCAGAATCTATAAATAGGCCTCCCACGTCCATTTTCGGGTCAAAACCCTGGCCCGAGTCCCTCCGCGGCGCCGGGCGCGTCCGTCTACGGCCGGACACGTCCGACCGCCGCGCCCGCACCACTCCCAGGCCGCCACGTGTCCTCCCCGCCGCCGCGGCCCGCGAGGCCCGAGGCCGGCCCACGCGAGCCCGCGCGCCTCCGCGGCCGTGCCCGCATCCCGCCGCCGCGCCGGGCCTCCTCCCGTCGTCCGCTGCATCCACGCGCCCTCACCGCCGGCTACCTCCGCCACCACGACGCGGCCGCCTCCTCCCGTCCGAGCCCGAGCCCGTCGGCCATCTTCACGTCGTCGGGTCGCCGGGTCGCCGCCTCCTCCCGCCGGCGCGCCCCACAGCCAGGCCGCCGACCGCCGCCCCGCCTCCGAGCCCGCCGCCGCCGTCTCCGTCTTCCTCGCCGTCTCCGGCGAGCTCTCCGGTGAGGTCCAGATCTGGATCCGGTGGTGGATGAGATCCACCGGTCCACCGATCCAAACGCGCCTCCCTGTCCTGATTCTCCCCGTCCCGGAATCCCTCCGTCCATGTTTGACTTTTTCGAAGAGGTATAAATCCACTAAGTCCTGGATCTGAGTAATATTAATGCCCCCTTCATCATGCGGTAACTTTGTGTTCGGTGCTCCGTTTCGCGCATATGATATATCAAAATGTTCGTCTCGACATGCTATACATGTTAGCATCAGTTTCATGCATGAGAGGGATCATCTAGTTTTCTTAATCTTCGTGGCAAGAGTGCTTCGTGATGTAACTGTTTTAGCACTTGTTGTCTGTGTAAATTTGTTGGCATGTTCGTGAGCTAGTAACTTTGTGCATGTTGGTCCCAATAGAGTGTATGATATGTCCAGATGTTCGTCCTATGATGCTCTTCAAGATGGATGCATTTGCATTCTTGTTAGGTTGTATTATGCCATGTTTATCTCTGTTGCAAAAGCGCATGTGGCTGATAAGTTTCTGAACTTGTTATGAGATGATGTTTTGTCTTGCTTGTGTATATTAATCCAGGTGTCATATGAGCTAGGTTTCAACATGAGTTTTGCTCTTTGGAATGTGCTCTACATGATAGATTCATTTTCATGCCATGATATGTCTTGAGATGAGTGCAGCAAGCTTGTTAACATGTCATCGTGATGTTAAATTTCTGCTAAGTTTGAATCTGTTAATTTTTATGCCATGTTCCCATGATGCCACTGTCTTTGTTGTGCATGGTTAGAGTTGTCCAGTGGGTGTTCCTTGATGTATATGTTATGCTCTAGCTATCCATGCTCTTGTTTGCCATGATTCCATGATGTAGCTTGTTCTTTTGAGGCCCTCAAGTTGCTATAAAATGTTTCTGTCAGCATGCCCAGATTTTGCTATGTCTGGATAAACTTTTCCACTTTTGCCATGATGTTTGGGACATGTTCTATTATGTTGTAGAAATAGCCATGTGGTTATTCTTGAAGAGCATGTTATGTTTGTTATTGTCGTACCTTTTGCTTGCATGATGGCTTGCTGTAGCTTGTTGTTTTCATGCTCTCAAGTTGCTATAAAATGTATCTGTCAGTCTGCTATCAGCAAGTTCAGTTTTGCCATGTGAATAGCTAGTGTTATATGCATCCTATGACCATGTCCTTGCCATGAGTAGCTTCACAAACATGTCTTCTTGCTGTTGGTTATATTCGGATGCCATGGTATGCTTTGGGTTGAGTTGCACAAGCTTGCAGACATGCCTACTTGTTGTAATTTATATCATGCCTTGCAATTTTCACTAAGTTTGAGAAATCTGTAAACTTATTGTATCTTGCCATGCTTGTTTAGTTGTGTTCCAGCAAGTTTTTGGGTGTGATCTAAGTTCATGGTTGTTAAGGATCATGTCTATTTCACATCCATGCCTTTTGTCTTCATGTTTGGGTGCTGTAGCATAATTATATCTTGCTCCAAAGATGCCATGTTGCCGTTAACTGCAGTTTTGCATTGCATCTTGTTTTGCTTGTCATTTGCAAACCGTGCATCCATTTCCCATGAATTTTATATTGTTTTCGACCGAAATCTTCCAATCTATCCAATGGCTAGCTTGGTTGCCCAAGATGTAGCCATTTTCATCATCTTCTCCTTTAGGCTCGAGAGCATCCTCATGCATATGCACATCATACTTGCGTCCCATGACATGTCTTGCATCATGTTCATTGTGCATTGCACCGTGTTGATATTGTGCCGTTGTTGTGCTCTTGTGTTGGGTAGAGCCAGGAGCCGATACCGAGTTCGAGGATCTCGTCGAGACTCAGTTTGAGGATCCGTCTTACCATTCCACCGACGACCTAACAGGCAAGATGACCGTTCCCCGATATCACCTCTATCTTTGCCTATGCTAATTGTCTCGCTCTTTAGATATGCCTCGATGCCTATTCCTGTTTGTCAGCCTCCTATTGTTGCCATGAAACACTCTAACCGCCTTCCTAGCAAACCGTTGTTTGGCTAAGTACGCTTTTGCTCAGCCCCTCTTATAGCATTGCTAGTTGCAGGTGAAGTTTGAAGATTGCTCCATGGTGAACTTGTTTATTGGGATAACACAATATAAATCTATGTTAATCAATGCACATATATATTGGTAATGGGAGGAAGGCTTGGCCTTCTGCTAGGTGTTTTGTTCCACTCATGCCACCTTAGGACCCGATAAACCGGTGTTATGTTCCTTGATTTTGCGTTCCTAACACGGTTGGGGTTTATGGGGCCCCCTTGATAATTCGCACTACTTAAAGCTTTTCCAGCAAGGCCTAACATTGGTACTCCATTTGCCAAACAACTAAAATTTGCATAGGTACTAGCTACCCCGAGGACTTAATTAACAACCCCGGGCTAGTGCTCCTCATGAGTGTTGTTCCAAACTAGAGCCACTTGCGGTGCCACCCAGATTCTGGGGTCTTTGGTTGCCGTACATACTGCTCATCCGGTCGTGGCCTGAGACGAGATGCGCGCGGCTACTATCAGGTTGTTGGCACATCGGGAGGTCTTGTTGGATTAGTTTTACCTTTGTCAAAATATCTTGAGCACGGGATTCCGAGAATACTCGGTCCTTCCACTTTGGAGTTGCGACTCCGCAGATCGTGAGCTTGTGATGGGCTAAGTTGGAAAACCCCTGCAGGGTTTTGATCTTTCGAAAGTCGTGCCCGCAGTTATGTGGCAGATGGGAATTTGTTAATATCCGGTTGTAGATAACTTGACACCATATCCATAAGAATACACTACACGTGTGAGTAACCGTGATGGTCTCTTTCCGAAGGGCTTCGGGAAGTGAACACGGTGGGGTTATGTTTGACCGTGAGTAGCTAGGATCACTTATTGATCAACTTCGCGATCGTTGGCACATTTCTCATCTCGCTCTGAACTCGCAAGCTAGTTGCTTAGTGCTGCTGCAAACACTTTATTACCCTTCCACACCTAAGGCTTTGCTAGTTTTGATACACGGGAATGGGATTGCTGAGTCCTTGTGGCTCACAGTTTACTACACACACCAGATGCAGGTATAGCCGGGTACGATGCAGGAGATGGATCAGAACTTCAGTGGGAGTTCGACGAGGAGCGTGGTCGTTACTATGTTTCGTATCCCGACGATCAGTAGTGGTTCTTACTAGGAGGATCCGGGCTTGTGTTTATGGTATCTTTCTCGTTTGGATTTCGTCCGTAGTCGGACCCTGTGTTATTTGGATGATTGTATGTTATTGTATTCATTGTGTGACGTGGCGAGTGTAAGCCAACTATCTTTTCCTCTCTCATCCCTAAACTATTATATGAGATGTGCAAAGATACCATACTTGAGATCATTCCAGAATGCGCTTATGTCTTTAAGTCTTGCCTCGACACGTAGGAGACATAGTCGCATCCTGGGCATTACATCCATGACGATAAATCGCGCGTCACAGAAGTGCTTTCGTCAAGGATGACCGACACGTGGCATCCATCATAATGGAACGCCGTTAAGCTATCGGGTCCGGTTTTGGATCCGATAACCCGTTAACAGCCCCGACCAATGGGGATTTTCCACGTGTAAAATCATCATTTGCCGAAGGAAACACGTGTTGCCTCACCGTTCGAACACATGTCATCCACTCATTGGACATGAGGCACCTATGATAGGTCGACACATGGCACGGCGCAACAGTGGCCCATTCCGGTGAAAAAGGCCGGCCCAAATAAGGCCTACTTGTGTCAGGTCCATTTAAGCCCACGGCCCATACGAGATGTGCCAATTCGGCCCGTCAACAGCCCGTTAAAGATTTGACACCATTGCAGCCCATCCTTAGTTCGAGCCCGTTAACAGCCCGCTATATATTCGGGCTCAATATCGGCTCGGTGAGATTTCGGCCTGTTAACGGCCCATTTAGTGGATGGGCCAATTTTCACGATGTACATCTTTCGGCCTTTTAGCGACCCATTTAAATATTGGGCGAATTTCCGGCCCGGTGTGTCTTTCAGCCTGTTGACGGCCCATAAATCAGTTGGGTCATTTGTAGTCGGACCTGAGTTTCGGCCTTTTAGCGACCCATTTAAGTGTTGGGCCAATTTCCGGCCCGGTGTGTCTTTCAGCCTGGTGACGGCCCATATATCTGTTGGGCCATTTGTAGTCGGACCTGATTTTTGGCCTTTTAGCGACCCATTTAAGTGTTGGGCCAATTCCCGGCCCTGTGTGCCTTTCAGCCTGTTAACGGACCATAAATGAGTTGGGTCATTTGTAGTCGGACCTGAGTTTTGGCCTTTTAACGGCCCATGACCTTCATGGTCCAATACCAGCCCGGTTTCTCTTTCGGCCTGCTAAAGGCCCACAACACAGTTGGGCCATTTACAATACGACCTGACTTTCGGCCTCTTAGCGGCCCATGCTCTTCGTGGTCCAGTACAAGCCCGCTGTCTCTTTCGGCCTGCTAAAGGCCCATAGTATAGTTGGGCCATATATAGCCCGAACTTAGTAATGGCATGTTAATGGCCCGTGAAATCAATTGGGCCCACCGGTTGCCTGCTTTGATGTCAGCTTGTTAACGACCCAGGATTTAAGAGGGCCGACCATTAACTTTCGGCCTGGTAACGGCCCATTAAATTAATGGGCCCACTAAAGTTCATACTTGTCTTTAGGCCACATTAGATAATTTGAGGCCACTACGACGAGCAATTATGCACAGGACCAAAATCGATCAAGCAAAGGTATGACATACAGGGGAAAACGTTGCACATCCAGCATATATTACAGGAAATTACATCCACTGGGTAATCAAAGATTGATGCCAGTGCAAAGAAATGAACAGAATTTAACTATCTACAACGTCACAATCTGCAACCTCAGCATGGATGACGCCCATAAGCATGTGGGCAAGTTCTTGCTGCTTTGCTACACTATCTCTGAAAACATTGATCAGTTGTTATGTCGCATGACTCTGCACCTCTGATTCGTCCACCATTTCCATCATTCCTTCAGCCATTAATTGGTTCACAAACATGCATTTTTTCTGTTGCATTCGAGACAGAGGATACTGAACAGATTCAGATGGCGATTTTGGCAGGCCTGTATTATTGATAGTGGAGAGTGTCTCGACCACTGTATCACAACATAAATTAGGAGGGGAACAAAATAGATAAATCATGAGTTATTGGCATATTACCTGGCCTAGATTTATTGGAAAGAAACAATGGGGTTGCATTGCTGTTTTCAGAGTTTGTCTTCTTATCTTCAGCAGCCTGCACCCAATTAAGACACTAGCATTGCTATCATTGGCCAAGTCAGATAATAGGAAAGCAACATTGGCATAACGAACGTTTGGGCAACTATCCAACACCAAAATAACACAATATGGCACAACTATCATCAGCCACGTAAGGTAATACGAAAGCATCATTGACACAATTAATGAATGGGCAACCAGAGTAGCACTACAATTCAATATTGTGCATGATATGAGATAATACACACATGCAGCTCAGTATGCAAAACTACCAGGCGGATTTCTTTACAAAAATCAACATTGGCGCCTTTAACATTTTGCTACAACTAATTTTAGATCAGACAAAGGTTGGATTCATGCCGATTAACAAAATACATGCTGATGTAAAAATATAGTGATATACAACATGTACTTACATCAGCATTGGAGCATAGAGAATTCCCGCAAGATATTTTCCTCGAATACAATGCCAATGAAGGAAACTTCTATCATTTAGCCTTATTTTCTAAAAGAGAGATGGGTAAGAAACATGTAGAAAATATGATCAGAATGCTATAAAATTTCATGATGCGAGGATATGCACATGCTTCTTAGAATGGAGTTGACATTGTTTTGTTGGACTAGAGCGGACTAGTTCTTTGGCCACTGGAATCTTCTTATTATCAGTGGGAGTTGGGTTTCCCTATGATGGAGCAGTATCTATGAAAAATGGAGTTGGTTTATTATCTACTGGCGTTTGGATCTTTTGCAAAGACCCGGTTTGTAACCCTTCAGATTCTAACATAGCCGTCTTCCCCTTGCATGCCTTATATAGAAGAATGGTGCTTCAATTATAAAACATGCTACAACAGAGATGGAATAGGTACTGAAGAATAGAAAGGCATGACATATTGACATGTATTCCCTCCATCCGGAAATAAATGGATGGGTCTAGGCGTATTTCAGTTCAAGATACATCCAGTTTTATCCATTTCCGCGACATGTAATCCGGACGGAGGGAGTATGATGTAAGAGCTAGGGATACGACAGGACAACATAGTAAAAAACAATGAAAACCCACTGCAGAACCAAAGTAATCAAACCCACTAATATGAGATAGTACACTCATGCTGCTCAAGATGCAAAACTACCAAGCAGTTTTCCTTACAAAAATCAACATTGTGGCCTTTAATCATACATTTTGCTACAACTAAATTTAGATCAGATAAACGGTGGATTCACCCCGGTTAACAAAATACATGCTGATGTAAAAATATAGTGATATACAACAGGTACTTACATCAGCATTGGAGCATAGAGAATTCCCGCAAGATATTTTCCTCGAATACAATGCCAATGAAGGAAACTTCTATCATTTAACCTTATTTTCTAAAAGAGAGATGGGTAAGAAACATGTAGAAAATATGATAAGCATGCTATAAAATTTCATGATGCAAGCATATGCACATGGTTCTTAGAATGGAGTTCACATATTTTTGTTGGACTGGAGCGGACTAGTTCTTTGGCCACTAGAATCTGCTTATTATCAGTAGAAGTTGGGTTTCTCTGTGCTGGAGTAGTATCTATAAAAACTAGAGTTGGTTTATTATCTCCTGGCGTTTGGATCTTTTGCAAAGACCTGGTTTGTAACCCTTCCGATTCTAACATAGTCGTCTTCCCCTTGCATGCCTTGTATAGAAGAATGGTGCTTCAATTATGAAACATGCTACAGCAGAGAGATGGAATATGTACTGAAGAATAGAAAGGCATGACATATTGACATGTATTTCCCCCATCCGGAAAAAATGGATGGGTCTAGGCGTATTTTAGTTCTCGATACATCCTTTGTTATCCTTTTCGGGAATATGTAATTCGGGCGGAGGGAGTATGGTGTAAGAGCTAGGGATACGACAGGACAACACAGTAAAAAACACTTGTTGAATGTAAAATTGTATGCTAGCGGAATACGTACAGAAAAAACTAAGGCAACATACACGTGTATGATTGGGAAACTAAGATGGCATTGCAACAGAGCACTAGAACAACACGTCAATGTAAAAAAACATGGTATGGTAGACAGATGAAGTACATACTGATGAATAACAATGCATAAGATATTCAGAAGCATGATGTCCAAATTAAGCAGATGGCATTGCGATAGAGTAGAATGACAGTACTTGAATTTGAAAACATGTTAATGAATGGAATAAGTACTGAAAAACGGGAAGGCATGACATATTTACATGCATGATCAGCATGCTAAGCACATGGCATTGCAACAGAGTAGATACACTCCAGGACATTATATGCATGTTGTACCCATATCATGGGTCAAGTTAGAGCAAGGACCTTGTGGGGTGAAGAGGATTCAACATCTTTCTGCAAGTCTTCTGAAGAACTGCCTTTACATGTTCCATCATATTGGGTATCATTAACATCAAGTTTATTGGCCTTTACATTGCTCTGTGAGGTTCTTGTGGATATATCAGTGTGTGCAATTATATCTGACATGCATGGACGACAACTAGTAGTTAGATTTATGTAATGAGTGCTTGTAGGAGACGACATAAATAGTAGGGCTGGGGTTAACTAGCAGTAACAGGTCTCAAAAACTAAAGGGAGAACACAGATGAAAGCTACAGAATATGTATCGTTTGTACTCGAGATTAACTAGATGGCACACAAAAGTATTAAGGAACAACATAGGTAATACTAGAAGTGGTATAATACTATAATCACCAGCCTGTGGGATAGCATTGGCTGATGGATGATAACTATGGAACAACGTTACCTAAAGAACAAGTATCCTAGCTGAACTATGGAACAACGTTAACTCCTGAACAAGACCCGTAAGAAATCAACATGAATATACAATGAAATGTGATAATCTATTTTCCATGATTACATGAATAACAAAGCCATAAATGTTGCACACAAGTAAGATGAGGGTACAACCTATCTGGCCGCCATCCATAGGAGTGAGCATCATGTGCTGACTTGTCGATGGCCCTGCAGTTGTTGTGGCTGTCCATGTCGGGCATGCGCATTCGATGCAGGGAACTGTTGAGTGGGGACTATAGCTCCCCTCTGGTGTATGCTTCCCTTGTTGGAGCAGCTGCGGTGAGTCGGCAGACGGTGTGGCTACAGATGTAGTTAACGCATAATGTTAAGAACGACACATCTCTTTGATCTGAAGAAATACACTAAGATATCAACATCAAGGTATGAGAGTGGTCCCACGTCTATTGACTGAGACTAAATTGGGGTCACACGATTTTATTTTATTTTGGTACTGTCCGATCTACGCCGGATGGCTTGATGGCCGTCTTGTGCCTCCCTGTTGACAATGTTAGGAATCTTCCCCGAAGAGCCAGCGACCAGCGGCAGAGCAGCTTGTCTCCACCATCCGTGGCCCTGGCCAAAACCCCGCTTCCCGCCCCACCGCACTGTCGTGGTTGCGCCGCCCCCGGGCCAATCCACAAAGACTCCCCGTCATCCAGATCCGGTGGTGGCAATACCTTAAACCCACGCAACTCTAAGATAGCCATCAAAGCACTGCTTCCATGGCGAACTTGCGGCCCAGCACCCTTATGTTAGACACCAGCCAACCGGCAGCCTAGGAGCTCCGCCGCCTCGAGGGGTGCTGCTTCCCACTGGGAATCGATTGGCCCAGAACAAAAATTCAGACAACTGACGCCTAAATAACATGATTTGAGATGAGGGTGTGACCTATCTAGCGTCATGGTGAAGTAGGCAGGTCCAGCTGCCGAGTCGGTGAGGCCAGCGTAGTTGCGGTGGCCACCGGCGGCAGGGAAACAACGATGTCGCGACGGTCGACTGCTACGGGGAAACAGCACTGGGACTCTGGACGGATCCGAAGTTGGAGCCTCTTCGGCGCCATGAACAACGGCGGGGGTGAATCGGCTCCGGTACGATTCATGCGGCCGTCGTCGAGCCAGCTCCAACAGCACGGAGTAAGAGGCACACGTCCCAGTGCACGACGGCAAATGGACAGCGTCTCCGGCATTAGGGAGGAAAGCCGTTGTGAAATTGGTACGGTGGGGGGGCCATGGAGGAGGGGCTGAGGTTTCGCGACTCGGGAGAAGGGAGATTCTGGGGAGAAGCTGATTTGGCGCCCACGAGGTATGAATGTGGGGAAATTGGGAGGGGAGTGGAACCATGTTTTACGAACGCATTTGTCTGGAATGTGAGGGGGGGTTACAGTTCTACCCTTGCCTTTAGGCTTCTCGGCTTGGGTCTGTGTACTGAGGGTCGGGGATAGTAGAGTAACTTTGCTTCTACCCAAATAGTGGGCGGGAGCGATTTCGGGCGAGGAGGGCGTGTTTTGAAATATAGTGGGCGTCAGCGATTTCGGGCGAGGAGAGCGTGTTTTGAAATAGTGGGCGTGAGCTATTTCGGGCGAGGAGAGCGTGTTTTGCCGACCATGGTTTATGACTTATTCGGCACATGTCATTTCGGCCGAGGAGAAGGCACACTTGGATGAAGTTACGAACCTACCCTCGATGCACAACGGGCTAATTAATGTGTCTCCCACATAGGAAGGTAATTTCGCGTCTCCCATTTATTTGCTCGGGCGAATTCCACCGAGCAGAGGATGTTTAACGGTTCGTTCAAAATTTGGGAGAACGAGCATCCACGTGTACCTTACCAAGTTGATTCGAATCAAATTTAGAAATATTAGCTTGCCACTTCTTTTTTAGATGGAGAGATGATGCTCGGGAGTAATATGATTTTACATGCTCGTTGCTAGTGATTTACTATATGACAAATAGTTGACCCACTCAAAAACGGGAATGAAACCCAAAATGAAATATCTTGATTCAATGAAATAGCTCGTTCATCGGGTCAAAATAGTGAACTAAATCCAAAATTGAACACCTCAATCGAATAGCATGTTGTACAGTATTATAGTACTCCATGAACATGTTGAAAGTCAAATTAATGAACTTGTTTGATATACGTATTTATCCGTTCACGTGCGGATTGCAGATAACATGTTCTCCAATTTAAATATGTGAATGCAAGTTTATATCGAAACATTGTTTATATTATTCTTTGATGTATAAAACGCGACCTCCCCCTCTCCCGGATTCCTGCTCTCTCTCTCTCTCTCTCTCTCTCCCTCTCTCCCTCTCTCCCTCTCT
>LR738711.1:257094135-257161500 GCA_902687465.1 Secale cereale | reverse complement strand
CTCTCTCTCTCTCTCTCTCTCTCGCCGGCAATCTTCAATTCTGTCGCACGCATCCAACACACAAACCTTGTTGGTCCTCTCTCTTTCTCTCCATCTCTATTTCTCTTTGTCTGTGTGTATGGGCGGGGGGTCTTTCTAGTTCGCATGCATATATACTCCATCTATAGGTCTCTCTCGCACACTACGTATGATTCTCTAGTCCATGCTAGATATCTTGGGTGCACTCATCGTACGCACACAAATTCCTAAGCTCGTTGCCCGTAACTCTCTCACGCACCACTCTATCGTTTTGGAGCTCTTTCCCCTCTCTCTCAAACTCTCCATCTACCTGGGTCACACATACACATGCATATCTCACTTGCACTCGATAGGCCCATCTAAAACTCTATCTCTCTCCCTCGTTCTCTCTCCATCTCACATGCGCACACACACACAATCTCATGCCTAGCTAGCCAAGTATGATGGTCTCTCACTCAATTGTAGGCACACGCAGTCCCCCCTATATGTATATGACTAGCTAATCTTAGTCTCCATCACAAACATGTGCATGGTCTATCTCGATTTCTCTTGGGGCATCTTTCTATCGCACACGCACCTCCCTCGATCACCCACCCATATAGTCCCCTCACGATCTCGAGGGGGTCTCTCTATCAGAAACACACCCTCTCGCCCTCCCCATGCGTCCATGTTCTCCATGTGTCCCTCTCGACCTTTGTTCCTTGTTGGCCGGACCTCTATTGGACATGTGCTATAGGGATGTCTCTCTCTGTTGCAAACGATCACACACTAGCTATCTTCGTGTATCTCCTCACCTCGCTTTTCTATCTCGAATATGCATGTGTGATATGTTCGCCTAAGAAACGAAAAAACACACTCTCTCTCTAATTTATCGTTTGTTATCACTTTCTCTTTCACACACATACTCTTTTTGCACACTTACTCATTCTACTTCACACGCACTTGATCCCTCTCGACTTAGGCACTCTCTTCGGTCCATAGCATATTGATTTATTGAAAAGTCAAACATCACAAAGTTTGACCATGTACGTGGAGAAAAACAATTACATCTGGAATGGTAAACATATACCATTAGATTCACCATGAGATGTAGTTTCGTATGATGTATATTTGGTATTGAAGCTATAAATAACATTTGTCTAAACCTGATCAAAGTTTCCAAAGTTTGACTTCTAAAAAAATACATGCACTACATTATCGAGCGGATGGAATATCTCTTTCCCCCTCTCAGCTATGTGACGCACCACTCAGCCTTCTCGGGGCTCATCAATCTCTCTAAAACTTTATATCTCCCTGGTTCACACATACACATGTCTCGCTCGCGCTATACATATAGACCCATCCAACACTCTCCGCCCTTGTTCTCTCTCTATGTGACACGCACCCCCTAATAAGTACCATAATCCCTCACTCCATCATAGGCGCAAGCACTCCCCCCCCCCTAAGTATGATTATCTCTCACTAGCCATCAGGAACACACGTATTGTCTCCTTACATCCATACGTCTATCTCGATATCTCTCGGGGTATCTTCTATCATGCACACACCTTGTCACTCGATCTCCCACCCATGTAGTCCCATCACGATCTCCAGGCGATCTCTCTATGACAAACATACACTCTCTCCTCCACATGTCTGCATTTTCTCCGTATGTCTCTCTCGACCTCTCTCCCTTGTTTGTTAGACCCCTCTTGGCCACGTGCTAGGGGTCTTGCTCTCTCGGTTGCAAACAACCACACACTATCTCCTCACCTTGCTTCCATTGTCGAAGATGCATGTGTGATATGTTTGCATAAGACACACACATTTTTTCTTGACTTTTATCGAGTGTTGTCCATGTATCTTTCACACACGCACACACACTTTTTTCATTCACTCTTTCTATTTCTCTCTCTCTCTCTCTCTCTCTCTCTCTCTCTCTCTCTAGTTAGGGACTCTCTCACACCCATAAGCATATGGATGTTTTGAAAAGTCAAACCCTAGAAAAGTTTGACCAGGTATATGTGGAGAAAAACATTTACATCTGGAAAGATCATAAGATTCATCACAACATGTACTTACTTCATACTATCATTTATCTTTGGTATTGTAGATATAAGTAATTTCTTTATAAACTTGGTCAAAGTTTCAAAAGTTTGACTTTTAAAAAAATGTTGGAACTACATTATCGAACGGAGGGAGTAGCTCTTTCTCTCTCTCTCTCTCTCTCTCTCTCTCTCTCTCTCTCTCTCTCTCTCTCTGCTATCTCTCACGGGCCTCCCCTCTCACACGAAGACTCTATACCGATGGATTATACGCTTACTATGTCAGCGTATAGCTCCGTATATTGTTTAGTTGACCAGTCAACCAGTCTACATGCTGCCTTGTCAGCTCGTGTTCTGTATCTTCATGTGCTGGCCCATGTGGCAGTGGGTGAAAATAAGTAAACTAGAGGCCCATCTGACACGCAGTGAAGTAAGCAAAGTTGAAACCACTCGGGGTAGCACCCCGCGCGCTAGTAAATTGAGGGCGCATTGAGGACACACTTCTTCCGCGTGGAGGACGCACTCGCGCACAATTCACCACTGCGCGGCGGCATGCACAGAAGGACGCACTCGCACACACCCAGCACACAACACACACCAGCACACGTGTACACCGGCATCGCCACCGGTTGAGATGGATGGCGAGGCAGCCAACAAGCGGAGGCGTCTCGAGCCAAAACCGCATCCGGCGAGCCTGGACTTCATCAGCAGCCTCCCCGACGACATGCTGCTCGTCATAATCGGCCTCCTCCCCACCAAATATGTCGTGCGGACCGCCCTGCTCTCCCGGCGGTGGTGCCCCCTCTGGCACCGCGTCCCCCTCAACCTCACCTTCAATAGATGCCTCTGCGACGGGGACTGCAAATGCATGGCCGTAGTCTCCAAGATCCTTTCATCGCACCCTGGGCCAGCTAGACGCCTTGACATCCGCATGTTCAGTACCAAATGCAAGGTCCAACCCAAGTTCGATGAGTGGTTCTTATCCCCCGCCCTAGATCAGCTCGAGGAGCTCAGCTTTGGAGGTGGACGATGTCGCTCTCTGCCGCCGTTCGTGCTCCGCCTTGTGCCAATGCTGCGTCGCGCCAGCTTCAGCTCCTGCTATCTTCCCCAGATTAATGCCGCGCCCGCCCTTCTTCTCCCTCAACTCAAGCAGCTCGACCTCTTTGACGTTGTCATCTCGAAGAAGGCTATGGAGCACCTGCTCCGTAGCTGTACTGTGCTCGAGTACCTTCGTCTTGAGCAGATCCACGGGTTCATTAGCCTCCACATCGCCTCGACGAATCTCTGATGGATTTATGTGTCTTGCTGGCCCCGCAACAAGACATCAATTGGGAAGAGATCACTCCAGCTATTCCATGTTATGGTCATTGAGAATGCGCCTTTCCTTGAGAGATTGCTTGTATCGGATCTAGAAGGTCCAACAAAAATCAGGGTCATTGACGCGCCAAAATTGACAGCGTTGGTGCACTCGTCTGCCAAATTCTTCGAACTCTTTAATGGATCCGTAATCGTTCAGGTACAACACTCATCTTCTTCTCCGTCTTCTTGAAATTCACATTTTTAAATTTCTTCTTGATGTATTTATGACCGTCTTCCAGAAAATGATTTCCACAAGCTTGACCCAGTCTATGCGCACAGTGAAGATCTTGGCAATAAAATCTATCGGCCCCAATCTGGATCAAGTTGTTGGATTCCTTACATGCTTTCCATGCACGGTGAAGCTACTGATCAAGGTGAAACTTCTTTCCTAAGTAAACGGTAATCACAATGTAGCTCAAATTTTTTGTATTTTTTCCAAATTACGATGACAAGTGTAGTTTTCAAAACTGCATCTACACACTGCACCGAAAGAAATGTTTTTAGTATTTTTTTCTCACGTGGTCACCTGCATCGTTTTGTTGTTTTACTACTGTAGTAGCCTACGCTAGTCATAGTGGAAAGTAACTTAGACTACTCCAGTAACTCTATGGTTACCCTAAGAGCAAGTACTACCTCCGTCCTGGTTTACTCTTCCTATTTTGCAGTATCGTAATTTGACCATAGATTTAATTGACAAAATGTTAATGCATGCACTAAGAACTATATCATTGGATTCGTATTTGAACATAATTTCTAATGGTGTAATTTTTAGTGACATGCATTGGCATTTTCTTACATAAATATATGGTCAAAATTTTATACTAAATAAGAGGTAGTACAAAAGTGGGTTATAACGGCCCTCCACTATGTAGGCCAAACCATGTGCCAAATTCACTTTCGGTGCATTTGGCATGGATGCCCCTCCATTGTTCACCTGGTGCCCCAATATGGATCACCTACTTTGCTCTAGTGCCACATTAACTCACGCAATGAAAAACACTTGCGTGGGAGAGAGAGAGGACTGAGGGAATAAAAAAACACTTGTTTGGGAGAGTGAGAGGCTGGTGTAGTTGGTTTGATTGATTTTTTTATACATGTGAGTCTGTGTGCACAGCGGTGCCAACTCTCTCACATAGTGGAAGGCAACAAATGCCCAAGCTCTTCACGTACTCCTAGGTAAATGAGAGGAGAGAGAGAGAGAGAGAGAGAGAGAGAGAGAGAGAGAGAGAGAGAGAGAGTGAGAGTGAGAGTGAGAGAGAGTGGAAAAATATCACTAGCTAGCCAACCCTATCATATGAGCGAATGATATTGGTACCTCTTGATGACACGGCAATCTTATACATCCAGCTACTCTAATATGTTCTCTTCTTTTGCAGATAAAAAAGACCCGAAAGTGAAAAATGTGCTGCACTATAACAATATCATCGAATGCCTTGATCTCCATCATACAGAAATTTATTTGATCGACTATCGAGGCAGCACATCTGAGATTAAATTGGCCAGGTTCTTTATTCTGGAGGCAAGTGTGCTCAAGGTAATGAGGTTTGGCGTTCTCTGGTGCAACAATGAATGGCGTGCTGATCACCGCAAGTGTCTAAGCCTAAATGACAAAGTCTCCGCAGAAGCTGAATTTGTTTTTGAAACATCAAGTGGCCAGAGACTCGAAAACTTATTTGCCCATTAGTGACTTGTCAGGGCGGTGGATTTTAGTTTGTACGATAATTTTGCATCCACCTAAAGTAACGAAAGTTCTTACGTAAACTTCCTACTAATTCCCTCTTCGTAGGTGCAGCATTACTCCTCACATTTGTAATATCAGTTTGAAACTTGTAATATTGTCGTGTCCTATTCATGCGTTTTCAAAATCCTGCGAATCAAACAGGTCCTGAGTTGGTGATGATGTTGTGCCTGCCATCTTTCACCAATAGCCGTCAGATCTAGATCTGATGCATACAAACCAAACTTCTCCAGTTTTGCAAAAAGATGCCCACACTTGTTCCCTATTAACAAACAACTCCTTGTCTCTCACAATCAGCCTTATCTCCTCCCCACCACATCTAGAAGGCCATGGAAAAATCTCGTGCAATGGCTGGTGCCGGCGCCGTCCACCCCCAATCGTGGTGTTCCGTGCAATGCACGGGCATCTACGCATGGGAAATTATGTCGAACATGGCTAGTTGTAAGCAGGCTAG
This sequence comes from Secale cereale, assembly GCA_902687465.1. Lineage (NCBI taxonomy): Eukaryota > Viridiplantae > Streptophyta > Magnoliopsida > Poales > Poaceae > Secale > Secale cereale. The sequence goes on along the minus strand of LR738711.1, from coordinate 257,155,907 downwards.
GTCTACAGCCATGATGATAGTGACTGCAGATTGTGAGGCTGACTATGGTATGTTGAACACGACGCCTATACTCAGGTGTCATCTCCGGTGTAGGGTCTTGTCAATTCACTGTGAGGAGCAGCACGTAATAATTTGACCAACGAGTAGTACAATGCTACTACATTGGTAGTACTACTACTAGTAGTACTAGCACCACCGTCTGGATTTAGTAGTACTACCACGTCCATCTGGATTTAGTATTTGACTAGCAATATCTAGTAATGCATGTCACAGTACTACTCCCTCTGTAAATAAATACATGGTGTATTGTTTTATTCCTATCGGTGATATAACTTAATGTCTTTTTGCTACTTAATAGGATTACATGCAATTAACTAACCACTACATGTGATGTTTGGTAGTCTCAAGTCATTGAAAGCATGCACGGGCACGAAGGGGGGTGCAGCTTCATTGACTTACTACACCTGCCTTTGGGTGTATGACACGTGGGCCTAACGGGTGGCTGGCCAACCTGTCATACAGCCAAAGGCAGGTGCAGTAGAGGAGCGAGGAGTAGATGGCCAACACACACGTGAATTCAACGCAGTCTGGACTTCTCATATAAAGGCTCCGGCCAATCCAATCTACGAAATCCTACGCATCTACGCAACCAAGGGCAAGAGTGATCACTCCAATCGCAAGATCAGTTCACTAGAAGCTAGACCCATGGAGGCGATGAGCACGAGCATCAGCCTGCTGTGCCTGATGGTCCATGATGCCGGCCTGCGGCCTGGCACCGAGGAACGTCTCCAGGTAGTGCTTGAGGCTGCCAGGGCAAGGGGCAGCTTGGACGACAGCTTCGTCTCCTTGTTCGACGAGGTCCTCGGCGGCTTCCTCGACAAGTTCACCGTCGTCAAGAAGCTCGCGGACGACCTTGACGTACGCCTCTAGCCCACGCGCCCAGGCTATGCAATGCCTGCCACCGTCAATGGCCTCTATGGTGACAACCTCTTTGACGCACTGGTGGCCCTACGACTGCCCGCCGTCGTGCCGGAGAATGTCCACCTCGAGGTCGCGCTCGCCGCGCAGCGCCTGGCGCAGCAAGAAACCATCGACATAATCACCCACGTCTACGCGCAAATCGTCCACAAGGACTACTACATGCAAGAGGAGGACAATAGGACACTAGCCTTCTTGGACCGTAGGGAAACCTTGGACGTCATTGTTCAGAAGCACGTTGAGCTTGCCGCCAACGCCGCTGCTCCTCACACGTCGGTTGGTGACCCGGTGCATGATGACCCACAAGTGTAGGGGATCTATCATAGTCCTTTCGATAAGTAAGAGTGTCGAACCCAACGAGCAGCAGAAGGAAATGATAGGCAGTTTTCAGTAAGGTATTTTCTGCAAGCACTGAAATTATAGGTAACAGATAGTTTTGTGATAAGGTAATTGGTAGCAAGTGACAAAAGGTAAAAGTAAATAACGTGCAGCAAGGTGGCCCAATCCTTTTTTAGCAACGGACAAGCCTGGGCAAACTCTTATATAAAGGAAAGCGCTCCCAAGGACACATGGGAATTATCGTCAATCTAGTTTTCATCACGATCATCTGATTCGCGTTCGGTACTTCGATAATTTGGTATGTGGGTGGCCCGGTGCTTGGGTGTTGTCCTTACATGGATAAGCCTCCCACTTATGATTAACCTCTAGTGCAATCATCCGCAACTACAAAAGAAGTATTAAGGTAAACCTAACCATAGCCTGAAACATATGGATCCAAATCAGCCCCTTACGAAGCAACGCATAAACTAGGGTTTAAGCTTCCGTCACTCTAGCAACCCATCATCTACTTATTACTTCCCAATGCCTTCCTCTAGGCCCAAATAATGGTGAAGTGTCATGTAGTCGACGTTCACATGACACCACTAGAGGAGAGACAACATACATCTCATCAAAATATCGAACGAAGACCAAATTCACATGACTACTAATAGCAAGACTTCTCCCATGTCCTCAGGAACAAAAATAACTACTCACAAGACATAATATGGTTCATGACCAGAGGGGTATTAATATGCATAATGGATTTGAACATATGATCTTCCACCAAATAAACCAACTAGCATCAACTACAAGGAGTAATCTACACTACTAACAACCCGCAGGTACCAATCTGAGGTTTGGGTACAAAGATTGGATACAAGAGATGAACTAGGGTTTGAGAGGAGATGGTGCTGGTGAATATGTTGATGAAGATAGCTCTCCCCAAGATGAGAGAGTTGTTGGTGATGACGGCGGTGACGATTTCTCCCTCCCGGAGGGAAGTATCCCCGGCAGAACAGCTCTGCCGGAGCCCTAGATTGGTTTCCGCCTCGGTTCCACCTCGAGACGGCGGCATCTGGTCCCGAAAGCCTCCTTCTGATTTTTTTTCAGGGCAAAAAACCTCATATAGGAGAAGATGGGCATCGGGGGACCTTCGGTGGGCCCACGAGACAGGGGGCGCGCCCCCCACCCTCGTGGATAGCCGGTGGCCCCCCCTCGTGAGCTTCTTTCGCCAGATATTTTTTATATTTTCTGAAACGGAGTTCTGTTGAGTTTCGGGGCTTTTGGAGTTGTGCATAATAGGTTTCCAAAGTTTGCTCCTTTTCCAGCCCAGAATTCCAGCTGGCGGCATTCTCCCTCTTCATGTAAACCTTGTAAAATAAGAGAGAAAAGGCATAAGTATTGTGACAAAACATGTAAACAGCCCATAATGCAATAAATATCAACATATAAGCATGATGCAAAATGGACGTATTAACTCCCCCAAGCTCAGACCTCGCTTGTCCTCAAGCGAAAGCCAATGTCGAAAAATATGTCCACATGTTTAGAGATAGAGGTGTCGATAAAAACAGAATACAGACATGAGGGCATCATGATCATTCTCATAACAACAACATATATATAATGTCATATGATTCTTATGCCAAAGTAACAATTCATCCACAATATCAAGCATGAATCATAAACTTCATTGGAAACTAACAAACTTTGATCTCGGTCATTGAAGCAATTGCAATTTATCATAACATCGGAAAGAGTCGATATAAGAGCTTTTCAGCAAGCCTACATACTCAACTATCATATAATCTTTCACAATTGCTCACACTCACGCAATACTTATGTTTATGGAGTTGTAATCGGACATAGAGAAAGATAGGGGCTTATGGTGTTGCCTCCCAACCTTTTACCTCAAGGGTAATGTCAACAGTAATAGATCATGAAAACTTACATCCAAGTGGCTATATATTTCAGGATCTTTCCAACACAGTGTGCTTGCCAAAGGATAAAATGTAAAAAGGAAAGGTGGAATTCACCTTGACTCTTATAAGGCAAGAATAATATATAGGCCCTTCATAGAGGGAAGCAGAGGTTGTCATGTGTTTTTATGGTTGGATGCACAAAGTCTTAGCATAGAAGAACGGCACTTTATATTGCCACTTGTGATAAGGACCTTTATTATGCAATTTGTCGCTTTTATTACTTCCATATCACAAGATCGTATAAAGCTAATTTCTCCCACACTAATAAATCATACATATTTTAGCAAGTTTGCAACATGACAACTTACTTGGAAGGATCTTTCTCAATCCATAGGTAGGTATGGTGGACTCTCATGGCAAAAATGGGTTTAAGGATATATGGACGCACAAGTAGTATCTCTACTTAGTGCGAGGAGTCTTGGCTAGCATGAGGGGGAAAGGCAAGCTCAACATGTTGGATGATCCATGACAATATACTTTATTTCGGATATAAGAAGACATAACCCATTATGTTGTCTTCCTTGTCCAACATCAACTCTTTAGCATGTCATATTTTAATGAGTGCTCACAATCATAAAAGATGTCCAAGATAGTATATTTGCATGTGAAGCCTCTCTTCTTTTATTACTTCCTATTAATCGCAATGATGACCAAAACTATGTTTGTCAACTCCCAATAAATTTTATTCATCATACTCTTGTATGTGAAGTCATTACTTCCCATAAGATCGATATGATCTCTTTGATACTCTTTATGTTTTCTTTCTTTTTATCATGACCCATGTGAGGAAATCAAGCCCTTGACTCAACACTAATCTTTATTATATAGCTCACGGACTTGATTACATGCTAACTTTAATCTACTAGATCAAGATACTAACAAAAGGATCGAACTAAGTAAAACGTTAAAGATAGGAGTGATGGTGATACGATACCGGGGTCACTCCCCCAAGCTTGGCAGTTGCCAAGGGGAGTGCCCATACCCATATGATTATGTCTCCTTCTTCAGGGGTGGTGATGATGGAGTTGGAAGTAGTGATGCCGGATCATCATATATCGAGCGTAGGAGATCCTCCAGCTTGCGAATAATACCTTTAAGTGCAGCTATGTAATCCTTCAACAAAAAAAATTCACTTGTGAGATGCTTGTGCCGAATTTGAGCCAACTCAATCATCCTGAAAGCTTCGATCTCAGTTGACGTAACGAGATTTGGAAGAGATTTAGGGGTGTATTCTTCTCCCGATGCCGGAGCCGGATCTTCCACCTCCTTCTTGATCTTCTTCTCCTTGTGGATTTCATCGGGTCCTTCCTTCTTCAGATCTATCTGCATGAGCCAAGCATCGTTGCCTTCGTTGTTGGAGGAGGGAGATGACATGATGCCTGACTTCGCAAACCCTAGCAGAAAACAGCTCGAAACAAGAACAGAGGATTTTTGTGTGATACAGAGGTCAAAACCTTCGGGAGTATATATAATGAATTTTTTCCGACCAAAAGGAGTAACCCACAAGAAAACGGAGTCCGGGAGGCACACGGGGTGCCCACGAGGCAGGGGGCACGCCCTAGGCAGGGAGGCACACCCTCCACCCTCGTGGACGCCTCGTGTCTCTTCCGGACTGCTTCTTATTTTTCTATTTTTCTAAATATTACAAACGGAGAAAAATTGCCCTTGGAACTGTTTTGGAGTCGGTTTACTTACCGTATCACACACCTCCTCCTTTTCGGAGGCTAAATCATTCTAGAAAGTGTCCCTTATGTATTCCTCCGGGGTTACGGTTTCAATAACATTGGTTTCAACATTTATAGGATTACCTGAGATATAATGTTTGATTCTTTAACCGTTCACCACCTTCGGATTTGTGCCTTCGAAGTTGTTGATTTTTACGGCACCGGAACGATAGACCTCCTCGATAACGTAAGGTCCTTCCCACTTGGAGAGAAGTTTTCCTGCAAAAAATCTTAGAGTTGAATAGCAAGACATAATCACCTACGTTAAACTCACGCTTTTGTATCCTTTTGGCATGCCATCTTTTAACTTTTTATTTAAACAGCTTGGCATTCTCATAGGCCTGGGTTGTCCATTCATCAAGGCAGCTAATGTCAAATAACCTCTTTTCACCGGCGAGTTTGAAATCATAATTGAGCTCCTTAACAACCCAATATGCCTTATGTTCTATTTCAAGAGGTAAGTGACAAGCTTTTCCGTAAACCATCTTATATGGAGACATACCCATAGGATTTTTGTATGCAGTTCTATAGGCCCATAATGCATCATCAAGTTTCTTGGACCAATTCTTTCTAGACCTATTAACTGTCTTTTGCAAGACTAATTTCAGCTCTCTGTTACTTAGTTCTACTTGACCACTAGTCTGTGGGTGATAAGGGGATGCAATTCTATGGTTGACATCATACTTTGCAAGCATCTTACAGAAAGCACCATGAATAAAGTGTGAACCACCATTAGTCATTAAGTATCTAGGGACTCCAAACCTCGGAAAAATAACTTCTTAAGCATCTTAATAGAAGTGTTATGATCAGCACTACTAGTTGGAATAGCTTCTACCCACTTAGTAACGTAATCAACAGCAACTAAAATATGTGTGTTTCCATTAGAGGCGGGAAACGGTCCCATATAATCAAAACCCCAAACATCAAATGGTTCAATAACAAGTGAATAATTCATAGGCATTTCTTGACGTCTACTGATATTACCAATTCTTTGACATTCATCACAAGATAAGACAAACTTACGGGCATCCTTGAAGAGAGTAGGCCAATAAAAGCCGGATTGCAATACCTTGTGTGCAGTTCTATCTCCCGGATGGTGTCCTCCATAAGCTTCGGAGTGGCACTTGCATAGGATCTGTTCCTATTCATGCTCAGGTACACAACTTCTAATAATACCATCTACACCTTCTTTATAAAGATGTGGGTCATCCCAGAAGTAATGTCTCAAATCATAGAAGAATTTTTTCTTTTGTTGGTATGTGAAGCTAGGAGGTATAAACTTAGCAACAATATAATTAGCATAATCAGCATACCATGGAGCAGTAAATATTTATGACAGCTAGTTTTTCATCAGGAAAGCTATCATCAATAGGTTGTGGGTCATCAAGTACATTTTCTAACCTAGACAAGTTGTCTGCAACGGGGTTCTCAGCTCCCTTCCTATCAATAATATGCAAGTCAAATTCTTGCAGCAAGAGAACACATCTAATAAGTCTAGGTTTAGCATCTTTCTTTTCCATAAGGTATTTGATAGCAGCATGATCACTGTGAATAGTTACTTTAGAATCAACGATATAGGGTCTAAACTTATCACAAGTAAATACAACTGCTAAAAATTCTTTCTCATTTGTAGCATAATTTCTCAGGGCACTATCTAGAGTTTTACTAGCATACTGGATAACATTCAATTTCTTATCAACTCTTTGCCCTAGAACAGCTCCTGCAGCATAATCACTAGCATCGCACATAATTTGAAAAGGTAAAATCCAGTCAGTAGGTTGGACAATAGGTGCAGAGATCAATGCTTTCTTAAGTATTTCAAATGCTTCTAGACAATCATCATCAAAGACAAAAGGAATATCTTTTTGTAAGAGATTAGTCAGAGGCCTGGAGACTTTGGAGAAGTCCTTTATGAACCTCCTATAAAACTCGACATGACCAAGGAAACTTCGTATACCTTTGATGTCCTTTAGGCATGGCATCTTTTCAATAGCGTCAACTTTAGCTTTGTCAACTTCAATACCTCTTTCAGAAATCTTATGTCCCAAGACAATGCCTTCATTAATCATAAAGTGGCACTTCTCCCAATTCAAAACAAGATTAGTGTCTTTGCATCTCTGCAAAACTCGATCAAGGTTGCTTAAGCAATCATCAAAAGAAGTTCCGTAAACAGAGAAATCATCCATGAACACCTCAACAATCTTTTCACAAAAATCAGAGAATACATCCATCATGCATCTTCGAAAGGTAGCAGGTGCATTACATAAACTAAAAGGCATACGTCTATAAGCAAAGGTACCGAAAGGACAAGTAAAAGTGGTCTTTTCTTGATCCCCTTTTGACACAGGTATTTGAGAGAAACCAGAATAACCATCTAGAAAGCAGAAATGGGTATGTTTGGATAACCTTTCTAGCATTTGATCAACAAATGGCAAGGGGTAATGACCTTTGTTAGTAGCTTTATTTAACTTACGGAAATCAATTACCATCCTATAACCTATGACTATTCTTTGCGGGATCAATCCATCTTTATCATTAGGAACGACAGTCATACCTCCCTTCTTAGGGACACAATGGACAAGACTTACCCACTGGCTATCAGCAACTGGATAGATAATACCTGCCTCTAGAAGCTTTAGTATTTCCTTCCTTACCACTTCTTTCATCTTAGGATTTAGCCGTCGTTGATGATCAATAACCGGTTTAGCATTTTCTTCCAAATTTATCTTGTGTTGGCAGATAGTGGGACTAATGCCCTTAATATCATCCAGAGTATATCCAATAGCAACTCGGTGCTTCTTCAGAGATTTCAATAGTTTTTCTTCTTCCTGCTCTGAAAGGTTAGCACTAATAATAATAGGATATATCTTCTTTACATCAAGATAAACATACTTAAGATTATCAGGTAAAGGTTTAAGTTCAAACACGGGATCACCCTTGGGTGGAGGAGGATCCCCTAGGATTTCAACAGGCAAGTTGTTTTTCAATACGCGTTCCTGTTTAAAGAATATTTCATCTATTTCCCTTCTCTCATTCATATGCATATCATTTTCGTGGTCTAACAGGTATTATTCTAAAGGATCATTAGGAGGCACAGCAATAGAAGCAAGACCAATAATTTCATCCTTACTAGATGGTTCCTTTTCAAGGGGTTGTCTACGGAATTTAGCAAAGTTAAAATCATGAGACATATCCCCTAATCCAATAGTAACAATATCTTTCACATAGTCTATCTTGGCATTAACAATATTCAGGAAGGGTCTACCAAATATAATGGGACCGAATTCATCTTGTGGGGAACTAAGAATAAGAAAATCAGCAGGGTATTTAACCTTCCCACACAAGACTTCAACATCTCTAACAATCCCAACTGGTGAAATAGTGTCTCTGTTAGCAAGCTTAATAGTAACATCAATCCCTTCTAACTCAACAGGTGCAATATCATGCATAATTTCTCGATATAAATCAAGAGGGATAATACTCGCACTAGCACCTACGTCACATAAACCATGATAGCAATGATCTCCTATCTTAACAAAGATAACAGGCAAGCCTACAATAGGTCTATGTCTATTCCTAGCATTGGGTTTGGCTATTCTACCAGACTCTTCTTGGAGGTAAATAACATGTCCATCTAAATCTTCTACCAATAGATCTTTAACCATAGCAACACTAGGTTCAACTTTAATTTGCTCAGAGGGTGTAGGTGTTCTAGTATTACTCTTACGAACTACACTTGAAGCTTGAGCGTGATCATTTATCCTAACAGGGAAAGGTGGCTTCTCAATATAAGCAGTGGGAATAATAGGATCAACATTGTAATTGATAGTCTTTTCTTTAACTTTAACAGGTTCAACTACTTTTACTTCAATATGGGGGTGGTATTTAAACCACTTCTCCTTGGGGAGATCAACGTGAGTAGCAAAAGATTCACAGAAAGAAGCTACTATCTCAGAGTCAAGTCCATATTTAGTGCTAAACTCACGGAAAACATCGGTATCCATAAAAGCTTTAACACAGTCAAACTTAGGGGTCATACCTGACTCCTTACCTTCGTCGAGGTTTCAGACTTCAGAATTGCGTTTAATTCTTTCCAATAAATCCCATTTGAATTCAACAGTCTTCATCATAAAAGAGCCAGAACAAGAATTATCGAGCATGGTCCGATTAGTGAGAGAAAGTCGAGCATAAAAATTTTAAATGATCATTTTTCTTGAGAGCTCATGATTGGGGCATGAATATAACATTGACTTAAGCCTCCCCCAAGCTTGAGCGATGCTTTCTCCTTCGCGAGGCCAGAAATTATAAATATAATTACGATCACGATGAACCTGGTGCATAGGGTAGAACTTTTGATGAAATTCCAACTTCAGACGATTATAGTTCCATGATCCCATATCATCAGATAGCCTAAACCATGTCAATGCATCTCCCTTCAAAGATAAAGGGAAGACCTTCTTCTTGATAACATCCTTGGGCATACCTGCAAACTTAAACAATCCACAAACTTCATCCACATAGATTAGATGTAAATCGGGATGCAATATTATGTCTCCTGTAAAAGGATTTTCAAGAAGTTTCTCTATCATACCCGAAGGAATCTCAAAGAAAACATTTTCAGTAGGTGCAGTAGGTTGAGGAGCAACTCTTTGCTCTTCTGGTCGGGGTGAAGATACCCCAAACAAGTCTCTCAAAGGATTTTGAGCCATAGTAACAAGTGACAATAAATTTCAGCACACTATATAAATTTTTCCTTACCAAAGGCGCTTCACTCCCCGGAAACGGTGCCAGAAAAGAGTCTTGATGACCCACAAGTGTAGGGGATCTATCGTAGTCCTTTCGATAAGTAAGATTGTCAAACCCAACTAGGAGCAGAAGGAAATGATAGGCAGTTTTCAGTAAGGTATTTTCTGGAAGCACTGAAATTATAGGTAACAGATAGTTTTGTGATAAGGTAATTGGTAGCAAGTGACAAAAGGTAAAAGTAAATAAGGTGCAGGAAGGTGGCCCAATCCTTTTTGTAGCAAAGGACAAGCCTGGACAAACTCTTATATAAAGGAAAGCGCTCCCGAGGACACATGAGAATTATCATCAAGCTAGTTTTCATCACGATCATCTGATTCGCGTTCGGTACTTCGATAATTTGGTATGTGGGTGGACCGGTGATTGGGTGTTGTTCTTACTTGGACAAGCCTCCCACTTATGATTAACCTCTAATGCAAGCATCTGCAACTACAAAAGAAGTATTAAGGTAAACCTAACCATAGCCTGAAACATATGGATCCAAATCAGCCCCTTACGAAGCAACACATAAACTTGGGTTTAAGCTTCTGTCACTCTAGCAACCCATCATCTACTTATTACTTCCCAATGCCTTCCTATAGGCCCAAATAATGGTGAAGTGTCATGTAGTCGACGTTCACATGACACCACTAGAGGAGACACAACATACATCTCATCAAAATATCGAACGAAGACCAAATTCACATGACTACTAATAGCAAGACTTCTCCCATGTCCTCAGGAACAAAAGTAACTACTCACAAGACATAATATGGTTCATGATCAGAGGGGTATTAATATGCATAATGGATCTGAACATATGATCTTCCACCAAATAAAACCAACTAGCATCAACTACAAGGATTAATCAACACTACCAGCAACCCACAGGTACCAATCTGAGGTTTGGGTACAAAGATTGGATACAAGAGATGAACTAGGGTTTGAGAGGAGATGGTGCTAGTGAAGATGTTGATGAACATAGCTCTCCCCAAGATGGGAGAGTTGTTGGTAATGACGGCAGTGACGATTTCCCCCTCCCATAGGGAAGTATCCCCGGCAGAACAGCTCTGCCGGAGCCCTAGATTGGTTTCTGCCTCGGTTCCACCTCGAGACGGCAACGTCTGGTCCCGGAAGCCTCCTTCTGATTTTTTAGGTCAAAACACCTCATATAGGAGAAGATGGGCATCAGTGGACCTTTGGTGGGCCCATGAGACAGGGGGCGCACACTGGGTAGGGGGTGCGCCCCCACCCTCGTGGACAGCCGGTGGCCCCCCTCGTGAGCCTCTTTCGCCAGATATTTTTGATATTTTCTGAAATGGAGTTCTGCTGAGTTTCGGGGCTTTTGGAGTTGTGCAGAATAGGTTTCCAGAGTTTGCTCCTTTTCCAGCCCAGAATTCCAGCTGCCAGCATTCTCCCTCTTCATGTAAACCTTGTAAAATAAGAGAGAAAAGGCATAAGTATTGTGACAAAACATGTAATAATAGCCCATAATGCAATAGATATCAACATATAAGCATGATGCAAAATGGACGTATCAGTGCACTAAGGCGTGAGGATGTCGTTGATGGATCCGTATGTATCTTTATATTTCCGTCAAATCCATGTAGTAGTATATGGTACTACTAGTAATTATCTTACCTTTCGCATCAACTTCATAATTTTCCTACGTACTCCATGTATGAACCGCGCCAGAACCAAACTTCTCATTACTCTAGGTAAAATCGTTATTACTATCTATCGGTCGTGCCATGGAGCAGAACCAAATTTTACAAGTTACAAGTTCAAAAGTAAAAGCTTGTCGTGTTCGCGTTGCACCCCCACGTGATTGGTCTGGCACGCCGCTCAAGGGGGAATGCGTGTTGTGTTGCATTTTCACTTACAAGTAGGACTGCAGTTGAGCAAACCGACTATCGGCAAACCCCCACCCCGCCCACCGCGCGATGGGTGAGAAAACAGGAGGGAGAAGAGATGGTTGTAGCACGGACTCCAATAAAATTGGTGTCGGATGGGACTCATGTGGGTGGCATGTGCCGTACTGCTAGACATGAATGCTAGTTATGGCCCATGCCACCCCACTATATCGAGGTGTTGGTTACATAGAACAAATTTCCCAGAGTCCGTGCTCAGCCCTCCTCTATCTCTTTTCTGAGCCAGCCAACAGACGCGCGGAGCCCATTGTCTATTTGCTCATATGTGGTCCCACATGTCAGTGAAGACGCAAGAGGACCCACTGAACCTGCACATCTTTCACCTCGACGTGCTGGTGATAAAAAATAAATCCAATAAAGATCTTCGGTGGCCGCTTTTGGAGTTACTCAAGAGTAGTAAGATTCTATTTACAGTTTAACCCAAGATGCACATCACGTGGCTTCAACTACCACTCTATTTTCTTGCATGACACGACCTGGATATTGGATGTCCCACGTGTCGGCAAAAGGAGGAAGAACTTGACCAAATCTTCGGTTGTGCTCTCGGATTATACTAGTTGTGCTAACTTAAAATTTTATTGTGTAGAATGGATGCAAGTTTTGGTATTGGGAAGAAGAGTACAACGATATACTGATAGAGCGCAATTTAGTAGATGTTCTAGCACTTTTAGCTAGCATAGAGGCTAGAGATGAGACTAGTGCACTTGTTGATAGAATAGAGGCTAGACACGTCTACTTCTTTACACTCGAAGAAGAAAGAAGCACGCAGGATCGAGCCTCCGTAGATCAACAATGAATGTATGGAGAAGGCACTAATCCAACTTACAGGAGCAGTTATGGAAGTTGGATATCTTCTAAAATGTATTCTTGTGGTTCTTGTTTTTCTAGTCAAAATTTTGGTGATGTATTTCCATGTACCAAAAAATCAATGATGAAAACAAGATATGTGTTTGCAAAGAAAAATGTACGCGGCCGGGATGCGTCCGCGCGTTCGGCGCACGGCCACCGCATCCGAGAAATGGCCCGGACACGACTCCATTGCCCTACCCAAACGGACATAATCCGGGCAAAACAGAGGTCCATTTGGGGTCGTGCGTTGGAGTTGTCCTTACAAATGGGACCACAGTTGAGGAAACTGACTATCGCAAACCCCCACCTCGCCCGCCACGCGATGGCTGAGTTAGAGAAACGACGAGGTTGAAGAGATTGCTGTAGCACGAACTCCAACAAATATGGTGTCAGATGGAAGTCGTGCTGGTGGCGTGTGCCGTACTCCTGGACGTGAATGCTTGTTCTGGTCCATGCCACCCTACTACTCCTACTACTTATAGTAGTAGTATCAAGGATACGAGGTGCTGGTTACGTACATCGAACACATTAACATATGGCCCACCTCACACTGTGGCCAAATTTCCTAGAGTCTGTTCTAGGTTAAAAAGTGTACTTTGTGAGGATGGGTGGCTGGTCTCAAGTTTAAAACTTGTTGTATTACGTACGTAGACGTAGAGATAGTGCAGCATGTGAAGCTAGTACAAATAGTGTACTATTGTTGATTGGCCTCATCTGATAACATGTTGCAATGCACGTACAATTATATATTCGGAAAATATATTGTTTCCTCGTCGCAGCACCCACTCAGAGAAGCGACTCGAAAGCCATTCATAAATTTAGTAAGTTTATCACAGGCATATCATTTTATTACCTACAACAGGTCATCAACCCACAACGTAAATGAGGATACATTATAAATACTAAAGTTTTCATCACACAACAAATAACAAGCAATGAAATGAACTTCAACTCAACCAATCTTCGGTGTTTGAAACGCTTGCTTTGAACCACAAGTGATTCTCTGGGAAGGGCCAGCTAGTGTCAATCTCGAGACCAACACGGGATTGATCATCCAGGCTGAAGCGGCCTACTATATCACGACCAGGGTAGGGAACCACCGCAATGTCCGACGTATAGATACAGTTGCTTCTCATAAATGGTAGTAATGTTGTGTCAACAACAGTTGGATCGCCTTTCACCATCATTGGATAGTTTTGTCCAAGGAAGAGTGAGTTTGCTCCAAGACTATCAATAATGTACCACGGAGAAGGTGTTGGCGCTAGCACACTAGTATCCATCCCGAATACCATGCAACGAGTGTTGGAATAGGTCCGGAGAGTGCGACCATGGGAGACAACACATGCTCCCTTAGTAGTAACATCAGCAGTGGGCTGTATACAGACAAGAAGTGGTGATCCATTGGAATTAGTTGCCAGCCGCCAGTGAGCATATGGGCCCTGCTCGTCCTGCATGAACGTGATCATCACCATCGTCATCTCCCCCTTGGTTATAATTTTTTTCAAGTATAGGTGGTGGAATGTTCACAGGACCTTGGAAACACAAGAAGAAGGTTAATTAGTAGAGAAGGGAAACTTGCTAACTCGCATGCATGTGGATGAAACAATTATAATTATGGTGGAAGACAAATGTACCAAAACTACGAGGATCCCATGCAAAAACAGTGCCACGAGTGGTGGCAGCAAACACAAGACCCTCGTATTCAATTGCATCAAAGTACACATCCGTGTATAGAAACTGATTTTTGAGCAATATCCATCCAGTTGAACCACGAAGGACGCCAACAAACTTGTCGAAGATAGCAACAACTTGATAGTTCTTGTAATTCCAAGAGCAGTTGGGAACTCGATAAATTGCTATCTTCCATAGAAGGCAGTCACCATGATCATATTTGAACATACGTAGATCATCTGTGTGCTCAACCTCAGGGCACTCGGAGATTTTTGGAAGTGGGATCCACTTACGAGTGTACACATTCACAAGTTCCTACTCGCAATTGTACCCAATATAAACAACCCAATCTCCATTTGCGCCTGCCCAATCCTTGCCCTCAAGCGATGTCATCTTAACATCATACGTATCATTATCAAGCGGCATCAACTTGCACAAGGCGAGGCTTCCCTCGTCCCCGCGCCAGTCAGCAGGGTCACGGTGAAGAAGATAGGGGAGATCAAACCGCTCCTGGACCCTTGGGTTCCTTCTAATGATGTTATTATTTGAGTCGAGAATGTTCTTGAACGAACCTGCCATGCTAGCCGAGGTAATGATGTCACACCGATCAATGAGTTCCCCCACCACGTCATCTTTCAGATCGGGGCAAGAATAATGGGGTCGTTTCCGACTTGTTCCCTCCATGGAGAAGACGATCGAACAATGGCAGAAGGAAGGGTGAAGGCAAATGGAGGAGGGAGGAAGAGCGTGCGACAGCAGTTCCAAATCGAGAGGGAAAGGCGAAGAGTCGGTGGACGGTTGCCAGTTTGCCACGGTACACGAAGAGGCACCCCGGCCTACACGTCCTTTCGGAAATTGTACAAAAGGACTCGCCGTCGTCTCACTGACATGTTGGAACGGGACCACATGTCAACGAAACATGGTGTGTAATTTCTCGTGCAAAATGCGATCTGGCCGTGTTGGCCCGAGGTGCAGCATTAGTTATCGACCTTTATTTTTTTAACATACAATATGAGTGGATAGCTCATGTGGTCATCACACGTGAGCGGATATATAGGTGGGCTAGGTGGGCAGGTGGTAACAATTTAAGTGCTAAAAGAGTTGATCTCGAAAAAAGAGTTGATCCAATGCTTGGTTTTGTTTGGATTTTCCAACTATGGCCATTGGATAGAGTGAATCAATGGCTTACATTCAACGTTTTTCTCATACTATAGAATGGTATAGGAACGTGGAGAGATTTGGTTGATTTTATATCGCTGAATAATATAAAATATTATGAGTGCAGACGCTCCACCCCGAGGTTTGTAGCTCCTTCTCGGTCGTCGGGAATCTATGTTCTTCTACTCTTGCGTTTAAGACATGAGCTTTGTTCATCCTGTTGTCGGCACGCGGGACATCTACATGCCTCCATTTTACAAAATCATACTATATGCCTCCATGACACGCGGGACATCTAGCATCAAGGTGGCGTGTCATGCAAGAAAATGGAGATATGCATTGCGTAAGTGAGTCGTGCACTTCGATGGCACCAAGTACAATGCAATATTTTTTCTCCTCGATGGCACGTGAATAGTGCACGTACTCAATGACAGAGAACATGATGGTAGCCATGGACATGGTCGGCCCTTTTTAAGAGAGTACTAATAAATACGTAACTTTGATGTGTCCCGTCAACTTGCAGAACGACGAGAAGCTTGCTTACTACGCCTTCTCCCTCGCCAACGCGTGCGTAGTGGCTCGCAGCACAAGGAGACACTTTTTCTTACAAGCGGTGGATGTGCAGCAGTTCATTTGGTGTCAGATTGCCAGAAGTAGTACCATCATTATTGTTCGACTTCCAAAAGAGGAGAAGAGCCAAGCGCAAGGTCACCTACTAACCTACAGTACTACTATAGCCAAAGCTGGTCCACCTTTTTAGAGCATTGTTAATTAATATAGGCGGCTCTTGTAGTGGCACATCATTTAGAGCAAGTACATAGGAAAAAGTTGGAGTGGAAGCTAGATTGCCAATTAAAACATGATTACATAGAAAAAAAACCTATAGCATTCTATCCTATGAATCAAACGACCAATGTAGGAAAATTATGAGGGGGGTCTCTCCAACAGTGTTCCTCGGCTCACACCTAGCATCACGGTGGTCGAACTTGGAGTCATTCATCTGGTACACGGGACCACATGTCAACGAAACATGGTGTGTAATTTCTCGTTCAAAATGCGATCTGCCCACGTTGGCCCAAGGTGCCACATTAGTTATCGACCTTTATTATTTTAAGGGTGTGCTGTTCAGTTTTGAACCACGACTAACTGGTACTGTTTGCAGAGAAAATATAAACTACTCTACCACTACTCCACCTCTAGTACAGTATAAAAAAGATATATAGGCTGGAGCTTCAGAGCTTTCTTGCTAAGGGCTGCCCACTTGCTTCTCAAACTATCACCCTCTCTCCAGATCTAAGAAAGACGGCCTCTCTCTCCCTCCTCACCGGTGGTCACAGATCCGCCGGGGGAGAAAAAGGATGTGCAGCATTAACGCACTCGTCGTCGGTGACCGAAGTCACGCACTGACGACAAGGCCATCCTCTCAAACCTAGCACCCGCGCGGGATGGCCTCTGTCCCCAAGCTCGCTGCCTTAGTGTGTGTGGAGGACGACGACCACGAGCGAAGCCACTTCCCGCCGACCCTCAGGTATGCTACCTCTTTTCGAACCATACCCTTGTTCTATTGCCCCATCTGCCACGTCTCTGCATGTGGATCTTTTTCCACTCCACCATCTTCCCAATTTGCTATCCTCTGCTTTGCTGGTCACGCAGACGAAAACCATAATTTGCACTATTAAAGGAAACCCTACTTCATGCAGACTAATCCATGTCTAGGTTGAATAAGGAAAGGAAGGGAGATTGTACTGTCCAAGAGAGTAGGCATCAAACCCGCATCTAGGTGGAAAAGGGGAAAATCAGTAGCTAAGGAACGAGTCTTGTCAGGGATATTACTATTAGGTATAAACCGCCCAGGAGGGGCCGATTTATGCATGTGGAGATTATTATTACTGAAGCCCAGCCAAATGTGAAGCAAGATGCTTTAGTCCAAGAAGTTTAAGGCCCAAGAGGCATTAGGGCCCATGATTTGTAAACCGCCATATGATGTGTAACTTGTGATGTAAGATAGGAAGGATAGAGACCGAGCCGGACGCGTTTATGAGCTGGCCTCGGGATTCTGTAAACCGGACCAGGCATCACCTCTTATATAAAGGGACGGCCCGGCGACGGTTCAAGGCAGAGCACAACAGCTCGAGACACAGGCAAGCAGATTCGCTCCCTGGTCATCGAAACCCTAGCAATATTACACCAAACTAGACTTAGGCTTTTACCTTCATCGAAGGGGCCGAACTAGTATAAAATCCCTGTGTCCTTGTCCACTTTAACCCCTTTAAGCTAACCCGTAGTGATGGCCTCACGACTAAGTCCTTTTGCTAGGACATCTGCCGTGACAAAACCACGACAGTTGGCGCCCACCGTGGGGCTATCGCATGATGGTTTCAAGTTCTTGAAGGGTAGCTTTGAAGCACTCAAGGGCTACGCAGTGGGCCGGATGACTAAGAGTCGTCGCGGGAAGATCTACATCGACGACGCAGGCTAGGGCCCCGAGGCCGATTCAATCGTATATGGGTACCGGGTCCCCTTCGACGGCATCCATGTCTTCAACGGCAAGATCGGCAAACCGGGCCCTGAGCCGGACATCTTCCCCAACATCGTCGAGCCGGCTCAGCGTGCGAGACTTGCCCGAATTCGGCCCGCCGTGAAGCACGTCTTCGTGGAGCAGTGCATGAAGTACGAGCCGAGGACGGATCGTATTCTGGCGGTGAGACTGTTGTCTATTCCGGTGATGAATCGCCCTCCGGAGAGACAGAATCTTTATATCTGTTGCAGGACGGCCGATCTGAGGGCTGTTCCGATGGAGAAAGTATTCCGGACCCCCTCGATCTGCCAAACCGGGTTGCCGTCTTTATGGCCGGATCACAACCTATGCAGCAATCCTCAACTACAGCGGCGATAACATCAGACACGGTGGGCGCTAGGGGTGGAGGTCCTGACCCTTCGCCGTCTGAAACTTTATCCGTCTTGATCGATACTTTGACAACGCTATTAACAGCAGAGGTAGCCCAGGCCAATAAGGAGCAGCATGACGCGGAGGTCGCTCAGGTGAAAAGCCGTATAGATCAAGCCAAGTTGGACCTAGCTGCTGAGAAAACCAAGATGGCTGCAAAGCAGGCTGAGCTTGATGCTCAAGCTTATCAACTCATGTTGGATCAGACCGCTTCACATGAGGTGATGATGAGAAGGCAACGATCTCGCTTGCCACCGGTTTATGAGGCAAGGAACCTCTTTAGCACGCCAGGAGCAGGAACCAGTAACCAGCCGGAGGTGAACCAAGGAGGGGCACCGGGCACGGAAGCGTTAGTCCAGCCGCCGGCCGCGTAGACAACCCGCCAGGTTGTACCATCACAGCATGTGCCCACCCCTCCTGGTCATTACTCTAATCCATTGGATAACATAGTTGCTGCCACTTCACGACTGGCCGCTCTTCCCATTGAAGGAACATTCCCTATAGCTGTAGAGGCACGATGGGCCAGGGAGTTTTTGGAGACAGCGCTAACTCAACAGCAAGCTTATTCTCACAGTCGTGAGAGGATTCATTCAACTCCTCGCCCAAGCCGTATTTACACTAGGCGTCTGGATGAACCGGCCGTATCAAGTAGTGCACGAAGACGTAATCCGCCGCGGCAGGATGATCCGGCAGGAGGAGACGCGAACGCTCAGAACGTAGTGGATCAGGGCACGCAACGCCGGGAGGCCGAATTAACAGCACAGCACGAAGCCCGTCAGGCGACGCCGGTTCGTCCCTCTACCACAGTTGAACCGGGAGTTATGTCTAGCTCCCTAGGAGTTCCTTGTCTTACTCCCGCTTTGCGGAATGTGAAACTGCCAAGGATTTCAAAGGACCGCGCAAGGTGCCCAATTACACGGTGGATCTGTCCCCGGAGGCATGGGTTGAGAGTTATGAGATGGCAATGGAGATGCTGGATGTGGATGATGCAGCATGCGCTAAGTATTTCACAATGATGCTAGAGGGCACAACTCGCACTTGGCTGAAGGGCTTGCCACCCAATTCCGTCGGATCATGGGCCGAATTGCGCCGTCGGTTTATCAATAAAAAACTAGGACACGTGCAAGCAGCCAATGTCTATCGTCGATCTAGCTACCTGCGTTCAAGGAGAGCATGAGTCTACAAGTAGTTGGGTGCGTCGAGTGTCAGAGATCCTGCATTCCTCCAATAGCATCAACCCAAGCACAGCAGTGGTAACCTTGGAAGGTAATTGCCGGTTTGAACCTTTGAAATTGAAGTTGGGGCGGCTTAAGCGTAATTGTGATGACATGGGGACACTCATGGGCGCTTTAGTGAAGTATGCGGACTCCGATAATACCAAATACCCAGACGCCAATAGTGACAAGTCAGGGAATGTAAACAAGAATGGTAAGGCGCCGCAGCCCAACCCGGCGAATCAAGGATACAATGGTAAGCGTAAGGCGGATGGTAATTCAGATTTTGTGGCCAACACCAATGCTCAGGAGGACGGACAGCGCCGCAAGGGTAGACCGCCCCCACTAAATGGGAGGCCGCCTATTAATCTGGAACGCCAGATGAACATACCTTGCCCGAAGCACGGTACAGCAGAAAAGCCAGCTACACACCTCTGGAAGGACTGTTTTATTATGCAGGAATTCATGAACCGGTCGCGGTACGACCACGGACCATCCGGCGGGTCAGGCCCCGGTTTTCAAGGGCCGGGTTATCAAGGTGGTGGATCCGGTTTAGGGTACCAAGGCAATAACGGCAACCACAATGGGCACAATCAGCATAACCAACAGCACGGCCAGGGCGGCTATAACAATCCGGGAAATCAACAGCGTCAGCAGCAGCAGCAAACCGGATATCAGAATAATCTGAAGGAGCTGAGCAGTGGGCAGTATCATGTCTTCACCACGATCTTGTGTAAGCGTGATCAGAAGGTTCACAAGAGGGCAGTACATTCCGTTGAACCGACGGTGCCACGTTACCTGCGTTGGTCGGAACAACCCATTGTGTGGAGCCGAGAAGATCATCCGCCTCGGGTTGATAATCCGGATAAGCTGGCTCTCGTTGTGGCACCTCAGGTGGGTGGCTACAAGTTTACCAAGGTACTTATGGACGGAGGCAGCAGCATCAACATTTTATACTATGAGACTTTCCGGCGCATGGGGCAGACAGATAAGAAGCTTCGGCAGTCCAACACAGTTTTTCATGGGGTAGTGCCCGGTAAATCGGTGTATCCAGTTGGCAAGATCGATCTGGAGGTTACTTTTGGAGATGAACATGATTCCAGGTCGGAGACCTTGACCTTTGAAGTGGTAAAGATCAAGAGCCCATATCACGCTTTGTTTGGGCGACCGGTTTACGCCAAGTTCATGGCAAGGCCATGTTATATTTATCTACAGCTCAAGATGCCAGGACACAAGGGAACCATTACGGTCCATGGGAGTCGCAAGATTGCGTTGGAGTGCGAGGAAGGTGATGCAGCTTATGCTGAAGCGGTTTGTGCAACTGAGGAGTTGAAGTTTTATAAAGACAATGTTGATCCGGCGGGTATGTCTCCGCTGAAGAAACCAACCACAGAGCATGATCCGGCCTTGAAGTTCAAATCAGCTGAAGAAACCAAATAGATTGACTTTGTTCCTGGCGATTCATCTAAGCAGTTCACCATCAGTGCTAACCTAGATCCAAAATAGGAAAGCGTGCTGTCGGGACCCGTATCCTAAGTCACACCGATCTAGCATGTAACACACCATATCACTTTGCGGCCTCACGCACGGTATCCCCACGGGTGCCACCTTACCTGGCCCGGGACCGTTTGCGCATTTTGGCTCACGTATATGATAGTGTCGCTAGCATCCATATGACAGAGAACCCGGGCCGACATGACCAGTTATAAACCAAAAGTGGCACTAAATTACAGAGACAGGCATTCATGACCCAGCAACGAACGTGTCGGTCATCAACGTATGAACCCAAGTCGTAGCAAGCTACAAGGACTTAAAGGAACAATGTGTGACATTTCCCCTAAGGGACAGACACAGGAACGAAGAAGGACATATGCCGGTCAGCCTAAGTGATCTGGAGCAGTAGCAAGCTACCAAGGCTCAGTGGAAGCACTAGGAGACATTTCCCTGTAAGATAGGCTACCAACGGTAAACAACTAGGTGTCGGATCCCACACATACCAAGCATTTCAATAACATACACACAATATGCTCAATATGTGCAAGTACAACATGGCATCACAACAAGACTCTAATAAACAAAGTATTTATTCAATAGGCTCCGAGGAGCCAAGTATTACAAACATGGGTCTCATGACCCAACATTCAGAGCATACAAGCAACAAGCGGAAGCACTACATGTCTGAGTACAGACATCTACAAATGAAAAAGGCTGAAGAGCCTGACTATCTACAACACTCGTCCAAGATCGTAGCTAAGGTACAAGCTACTTGTCGAAGTCCAAGCGGAACTACTAGTGAGACACCAATCCTATCTGCAAAACATAAATTAAGCAAACATGAGTACAAAAGTACTCAGCAAGACTTACATCAGATCCTATCATACATGCACTTGTATCAAGAAGGCATAGTGGGGTTTAGTTGCAGCAAGCCAGCTTTGACTCAGTGGCTATCCTATTCTACGATTGCTGGTAACTTTGAGGTGGCGCACACGAGTCCACTAAGCACCACACAATACACCACTA
This sequence comes from Secale cereale, assembly GCA_902687465.1. Classification (NCBI taxonomy): domain Eukaryota; kingdom Viridiplantae; phylum Streptophyta; class Magnoliopsida; order Poales; family Poaceae; genus Secale; species Secale cereale. The sequence goes on along the minus strand of LR738711.1, from coordinate 257,133,833 downwards.
TGGATTCATTCCCGTCTCCCTACGAGAAGGCCATCCATAGCACTCACACTTGTCTTGAGTATTTTAGAGTATCCACTTCAAGTTGTCTATGTACCACGTAAGCATCCAAGAAGTCCATATCCGCGGACCCGGCTATTCGAATAGATTATGTTAACCCTGCAGGGGTGTACTTCTTCACACACGCTCTCGCCACTTACCGCCAGGTACATCTCGTGTATCTCGGCAACCTTCAAGCGGAAGCCTGGCGAGGGTGTCGGCCACGACCTGACTAACCACACAACTCTCTCGTCCAGGTTTATCGCCTATTCGGGTTCCATCCGTGGGGAGATCCGGCCGGGGTGTCGCTCACGGCCCCAAATGATGTGCGCAGGGTTCCCAAGCCCACCTCGCCAAGTGGATCTACGCTTGGTACACCGTGCCACGGTGCCTAGTCTGTCCCAAGCCCACTGGCCGAGTGCCACTTGGTAGACTACTAACACTAACTACAAACACCAGAAACTAGTTGCAACTCCTGGACAGAGATCATGTTGATTAATAAGTCGAGAGGGGTCGATTTACCGGAACCCAATGTGTGGTAGTAACTAGTCATTGGACAACATACACAGAACTCAGTTCTTAGGGACGGTTCCAGTGAGACAACCCACCATGTACTCCTACATGGCCTCTCACCGCTACCTTTACCAAATCGCGTTCACACGCTTAACCCTCAGCATCAGAACATATCATTTCACTCCAATTCATTCCCGATGAATTAGACCTGACACACTCTAAGCAATAGCAAGCAAGGCATGGTAAGATCACATCATGGCTTCAATCAACTCCTACACATGCTAGTGGGTTTCAACTATTTACTGTGGAAAGACAGGTCATGCAGAGGAATGGGTTCAACTACCGCAGCATAAAGTAGCAGTTGAAATCGTTGTTGTCCTAATGCAATAACAGGGAGCAGGAGCGAGAGAGGGATTGTATCGGAATGAACAAGGGGGTTTGCTTGCCTGGTAAAACAACGTGCAGAGCACTGCTCCTCTGACAGGTACTCTGGATCGGTCTCCGGAGCTGGACCTATCGAGAAGAACGGTGCCGACAATCAAACACAAGCATATGCAACAATATGATGCATGAATATGGCATGAAAATATGATGTTGTTGAGCTAATGCAACTATCATTCAATTTGAAAGAAGTCCATTTGCATGAAAGGCTCAAATGCAACTTTAAAATAAGTATTTTCTAAAGCCATATATGTGTTTTCATATAAACAGTAGGTTTAACTTCATTTGTCATGCATGAAAATGGTACAGATGGATAGATTGAATTTTTCTGATAATTTTTCATATATAAATTATTTCATTCTGAGCTACGGTTGAATTTCTGTGATTTTTTTTGAAGTTTAAGCCAATTTCTGAATTAAATAAATCATTTAAGATTTATTTAAATAAACAGAACTGGATTACTGCGTCAGCATGACACAGGCATGACATCAGCAGGTCAAAGGGGCTGGTCCAGAGTCAAACCTGACAGTGGGGTCCACTGGTCAGTGACTCAGTTAATTAACTGAGTTAATTAACTCTAAATTAATCCTAACAAAAATAATCAGCAGGGCTGGGCCCACATGTCAGTGGCTAAACTAATTAACAAAACTTAATTAATTTAACTAATTAGTCAACTAACTAAAAGGGTGGGGGCCCACCTGTCATTGACACAGGGGGTCAAAGCACGCCGGTCAGTGGTCAAAACCAACCGGCGACTCGACGCCGGCGACCACAGACGCGGCGGAGGGGCACGGAAATGCCGCTCCGACGGTCAAATGGGCAGCGGAGACCACGGGCGAGCTGCTGGAGCTCGTCCGCGTCCATTCCCGCAAGCGGCAGCAGCTGGGACGGCCGGAGCTCGCCGGAAACAAGCTTGCGGCGGCGCCGGAGTTCGGCCCTCGTCGGGTCTGGGGCTACAGGGCACGGGGAGAGCTATGGAGGGGCGCTACGGGCTCCTAGTGAGATGGCGGACGCGGTGGCGTGCTCCGCTTGGAGGGTGGGTGGCTGTGGCCACGGCGGTGGCATCGCCGGCGGCGGTGAGGTCGGGCAACTGCGGTGGTAGGGGCTAGAGGCCGCAGACGGCGGCGAGGACAGGGGGAAAAAACCGGGGGCTCACCGCGGTTCTGCTGGGGAGGTTAGCGGGCTCGAGGAGGCGCTGAAGGCGGCGAATCGTCGGCGGCGATCGTCGGGGCAGAGGAAGAAGACGACGGTGTTTACGGTGTTCCAGGGCACCCGGCGTTTTGTGGCTCGACGGAGAGGACGAGGGTGAAGTGGCGGAGCTCTCGGGCTACTCGGAGGGGCGAGGGGTGGCCTGTGGCCACGGCAGCGGTGATCGACGGCGACGGCGGCGCTCGGGAGCTGTGAGAGAGGGAGATAGAGGAGAGGGGAGGGATCCAGAAGAGTGAGGGAGGTTCGGGGGAATCGCGTGGCGCCTCCAGAACGACCAGGCGGCGAGGGGAGGGCAGGCAGGCAGCTCGCGTGGCGCTCCCGCCGTGCGTGCGCGCCGGCCACACGCTCGGCCTCCTGTCGTTGGGGAAGACGACAGGGGAAGGCTCGGTGGGCTGGGCTGCCAGCTGGGCCGGCCAGGCAGTTGGGCTGCAGGAAGCCAGGTAAGCTCTCCCTTTTATTTCTTTCTGTTTTCTAATTTTCTGACATTTGTTTTGATTTAATATCTAAATTAAATCAATTATTTTCTTCTGACATATTTATTTTGCAGGGACCTAGAAATTAACCCAAGCCCCTAAAAATAAACAACCAGAATTTTGGACATATGTAAAATATATAATATATATATATCCAATGCAAATAACTATTGCATTAATTCCAAATGCCCAAAATAAATACTTATGAGCTCCTAATAATATTGGCTTGATTTTTACCTCTGACCAATATTTTTAGAGGGCCACATGAACATTTTCTTGGACCTTTTTGGAGCAACTTTTATTTGGGTCATTTTCAAAAGGGTTTCTGAGGGTTTCACAAGTCCTCATTTCAATTTCATTTGAAAATTAAACATGATGCAAACCACAAGTCTAACCTAGTGCATACCAGAACTAGGGTTGTGACAACTCGCCTCCACTCGAAAGAATCTCGTCCCGAGATTCAGGAGTAGGCGGAAAGAAGGTGGGGTACTCCAGTCGGAGACGGTCTTCTCGCTCCCAAGTAGCTTCTCTCTCGGAATGATGAGACCATTGAACTTTGAGAAACTTGATGTTATGACGTCGAGTGACACGCTCTGCTTGATCCAAAATGCGAACGGGATACTCTCGATATGTGAGGTTATCTTGGAGATCAAGCGTTTCGTGGTCCACTCCGCGGATGGGATCCGAGAAGCAACGCCTGAGTTGAGAGACGTGGAAGACATCATGAACTCGAGAAAGATGTGGGGGTAGTTCCAATTGGTAGGCAACCTCTCCTCGTTTAGCGAGAATGCGAAAAGGACCAATGTAACGAGGAGCGAACTTGCCCTTGATACCGAAACGATGGGTACCTTTCAAAGGAGTAACCCGAAGATAAGCTTTGTCACCAACTTCATAAGCCACTTCCTTATGATGACGATCATATTGACTCTTTTGACGAGACTGGGCTGTTTTCAAATTCTCACGAATGATGCGAACTTGCTCTTCTGCTTCCTGGATCATATCCGGTCCAAAGAATTGTCTTTCACCGGTTTCTGACCAGTTCAAAGGTGTTCGACATCTTCGTCCATAAAGAATCTCAAAAGGAGCTTGCTTAAGACTGGATTGATAGCTATTGTTATAAGCAAACTCGGCGAAAGGAAGACATTTCTCCCAATCCATACTGAATGAGATAACGCAAGCTCTAAGTATGTCTTCGAGAATTTGGTTAACCCGTTCCACTTGACCACTTGACTGAGGGTCGAAAGCGGTACTGAAGGAAAGATGGGTGCCCATGGCAGTTTGGAAACTCTCCCAAAAATGAGAAGTGAAAAGACTACCACGGTCTGAATTGATCTCTAGTGGGACACCATGAAGTGACACTATTCAAGAAATATACAAGTCAGCAAGCTGACTAGCAGTGGTACTCTCTCGAACAGGTAGGAAGTGAGCCACTTTGGAGAGACGATCAATGACTACGAAGATAGCATTATTCCCTCTCTTGGTCCTGGGAAAGCCGGTGATGAAGTCCATACCAACTTTATCCCATTTCCTCTCAGGAATAGCTAGAGGCTGAAGGGTGCCAGCAGGTCTTTGATGTTCTGCCTTAACGCGACGACAAACGTCACATTTAGCAATGAACTCAGCAATTTCTCTCTTCATCCTAGTCCACCAGAATCTCTGGCGTAGATCCTGATACATCTTGGTACTACCGGGATGAATCGTGAGAGGAGATTCATGAGCCTCTTTAAGAATCAATTGCCGAAGATGTTGCTTCTTGGGAACCACCAGCCGGTTTTGGAAGAGAACAACACCTCGGTCATCTATGGAGAAACTACCAGCAATACCTTTGGCAATGTTTCTCTTGATCCGGGTAATTCCGGTATCATGCTTCTGGGCTTCTATGATATGATCCACAAGAGTAGGTTTCGCCACCAAAGTTGAAAGGAATCCGTGAGGAGCAATGTGAAGGTTAAGCTTACATAATTCCTCATGGAGAAGTGGTTGGCCCTGCTGCAACATGAGATTGTTGCAATAGGATTTACGACTTAGCGCATCAGCCATGACATTGCCCTTGCCCGGGGTGTAGGTAATCCCTAAGTTGTAATCGGAGATCAATTCCAACCAACGTCTTTGCCTAAGGTTCAAATCTGGTTGGGTGAAGATATACTTGAGACTCTGGTGATCGGTGTAGATCTCGCAACGATTACCAAGGAGGTAATGCCGCCAGGTCTTAAGTGCATAGACTACGGCTGCAAGCTCTAGATCATGTGTAGGATAATTCTCCTCATGTGGATGCAACTGTCGAGATGCATAGGCAATCACACGACGATCCTGCATAAGGATGCAACCTAGTCCTTGTCGTGAGGCATCACAGTAGATAACAAAGTCCTTAGTGAAATCCGGTGGCACAAGTATGGGAGCAGAAGTCAGGCGTCTTTTCAGTTCCTGAAAACTGTGCTCACACTGTGGGGACCACTCAAACTTTTTATCTTTCTTAAGAAGTTCCGTGAGAGGTTTGGCCACTTTAGAGAAGTTCTCAACAAAGCGGCGACAATAACTGGCTAGACCAAGGAAACTCCTAACTTGTTTAACTGTTTCAGGTGGAGTCCAGTCAAGAACGGCCTGAACTCTCTTGGGGTTGATAGCAATGCCCTTACCAGAGATTACATGTCCGAGATAGGTCACTTCTGGCAACCAAAATTTGCACTTGGAGAACTTGGCATAAAGGCGGTGCTCTCTGAGTTTTTCTAGAACAAGTCTAAGATGTTCGGCATGCTCTTCCTCGTTTTTCGAGTAAATAAGAATATCATCGAGGTAAACCACGACGAACTTATCTAAGTACTCCATGAAGATCGAGTTCATCAAGCGGGAGAAAGTGGCTGGAGCATTTGTTAAACCGAAGGACATGACGGTGTACTCGTACTGACCATAACGAGTGACGAAAGCCGTCTTGGGTATGTCCCCATTTCTAATCTTGATTTGATGGTATCCTAACCTCAAATCCATCTTGGAGAAGACTGAGGATCCAGCGAGCTGATCATACTGGTCGTTGATCCTCGGAAGCGGATACTTGTTCTTTACCGTGACCAAATTAACGGGACGATAATCTACAACCATCCGATCCGTACCATCCTTCTTCTTGACAAAGAGGACGGGGCAAGCCCAGGGAGAAGAACTAGGACGGATGAAACCCTTTTGCAAGGACTCATCAAGTTGTTTCTTAAGCTCGGCTAGTTCTAAGGGTGCCATTTTGTAGGGTCTCCTAGAGATTGGAGCGGTTCCTGGGATAAGCTCTATAACAAACTCTACATCTCGGTCGGGTGGAACACCTGGCAGTTCCTCTGGAAAGACATCCGGAAAGTCACGGACTACCGGAACATCTTCAAGATCTGGGAGAGGGCTGGCATTAAGAGAATAGAGTTGACGCTTTGCAACTCTAGTGTTGACAGTGACTATCTTACCAGACGGGTGTGTAAGCTGAACAGACCTAGTGAAGCAATCAATCTTGGCATGATGAGCTGTCATCCAGTCCATACCCAAGATGATATTAATATCTGAAGACTTGAGGGCTACAAGTGATGCAAGGAACACAAGTCTGTCGACAAGGATTTCATTACCATGGCTTACACTAGAAGTTTGCCATTTGGATCCAGGAGTTTGAATAAGTAGTGGGGAAGGCATATCACGAAATGACATGTCGTGCAAACGGGCATAACTTTCGGAAATGAAAGAATGAGAAGCTCCAGTATCGAATAGAACCGATGCCGGATGACAATTGACAAGAAGTGTACCAAGAACAACATCTGGATCATCATGAGCGTCATTGGCTGAGACGTGATGTACGCGTCCATGTTCGATGGGGGCTGACTTAACACTGATCATCTTGCGTGATGATTTATCACGTCTAACAGATTTCTCGGACTGGGGCGGAGCAACACGGGTCTGAGTGCAAATACGGGCAATGTGTCCCGGTTCTCCGCACTTGTAACTAATCCTGGAGGTAGGACGTGGACCCGCATTGGCAAACGATCCATCAATAGACCTGGGTGGAGCATACTTCTGAACTGGAAGAGGTACCACACGAGATGGCCTCGGAGGATAAATGGGTGGAAGAACAGAGTTCGGAACCCAAATCCGGCGCTTCTGAGAACTAGAACCGGAGGAAGATCCCAAATCAAGGGTGTGCTTACGAGACTCATCGTAAGTGAGCTGAGCTGTCTCTGCGTTGATGGCCTTGTTCACAAGAGCCTGGAATGTGTTGCAATGATGCAAGTGGAGATCACGACGCAGTTTGGGGTTGAGACCCTTCCGGAACCTAGCCTGCTTCTTGGCGTCCGTGGACACTTCTTCTGTAGCATAACGGGCGAGGTTCTCAAACTCTCGACTATAAGCATCAACAGCCATCTTAGCCTGTGTAAGACTACAGAACTCTTCTCTCTTACGATCGATAAGGGCTTGAGGGATATGATGCTCACGAAAAGCCTCGGTGAAATCTCTCCAGGTAGGAATCTGGTCAGCTGGAATCAGGGCCTCATAGTTCTGCCACCAAAGACTAGCAGGACCTTCCAAGTGATAAGTGGCATAGATGACCTTGTCCTCTTCAGCTACATTCGCAGAACGCAGCTTGTGAGGGATACTACGGAGCCAGTCATCTGCATCGAGTGGCTCAATGGAATGATGAAAGGTGGGTGGTTTCAGACGAATGAAGTCATGGATGGTTGTTGATTCCTTGCACTGATGTGCGGTGTTCTCCTCAATACGTGCCAACAGACGGTTAGACTCATGCTTGTTTCTCTCCATCTCTATCATTAACTCTGCCAACGAAGGCTGGTCGGGAGGATCCTCCTCATCCCTACCACCTTCGTGGTTCTGTCTACGAGCAGCTGAGCTTCGCTTAACTGAAGACATCCTGAGAAGCGAAACCGAAGACGGAAACATCAACAACTATAGGAAGCATAAGGTAGAACAAGAAATTAGTATCTCTCGAACTACTAGGATAATTCCGGCAGCATAACGGCAGTAAAAGCTCAGAATGAGACATCCTGCTAACAAAGGATAGTTCAACATCTCAACATCATCACTCAAGGTACTGTGATAGTACTAAAACAACTTCACCGGAAGAGCTTGAAACAAGATTAGGACTCGGATCAACCAATCTTAAGGGACTACGGAGTAGTAACTCGTGATCCTGATAGACGGAAGAGAAAGCCTAGTTCCTTAACCCCATAGGAAAGGTAAGATGACTCAGATCAGAAGACATGAGGTATAAGGAGTAAAAAGAGCCTTACGTTAAAATCAAAACACCAACCACTACAGTTAGATTTATTAGATTTGTTGCTAAAATATCGGTATTAAGCCCGAAACTGCCAGCGGATGGCCAGTGAGCTAAAAAAACGAAAGAATGGGTTACATTTTTCATATGCTCTCCTCTTATAGATAGGACGAACAAAGAACAAAGTTTTTCGATCACTTACTTCGCTCGCCCTTTTTTGATCGGTTTTTTTAATGCAAATAGATTCAAACGATTTGTGTGGGATAAGGTAGTTATGAAACTTTGACCTATGTACCTTGTAGCACGTATTGTTTGTTGACCATAACTCATGAACCCAGTTACCATAGGGAACATATTCATTCTTAATATCTATGAAAAAGATATGTTTCTTTCTCTTGTTTGAGAGAGCTTTTGTGTTGAAAATATTCTTACTATTATTGTATTATCTTATTTATAGTGAAACAAGTTGAGAAGAGGTTGTTAATAAGAGATTGCCCAGGGAACCCATGATTTGTAAACCGCCATATGATGTGTAACTTGTGATGTAAGATAGGAAGGATAGAGACCGAGCCGGACATGTTTATGAGCCGGCCTCGGGATTCTGTAAACCGGACTGGGCGTCACCTCTTATATATAGGGACGACCCGGCAACTGTTCAAAGCAGAGAACAACAACTCGAGACATAGGCAAGCGGATTCACTCCCTGGTCATCGAAACCCTAGCAATATTACACCAAACTAGACGTAGGCTTTTACCTTCATCGAAGGGACCGAACTAGTATAAAATCCATGTGTCCTTGTCCACTTTAACCCCTTTAAGCTAACCCGTAGCGATGGCCTCACGCCTAAGTCCTTTTGCTAGGACATCTGCCATGACAAAACCACAACAAGTCTCGTGTCTCTTGGTTGAAGAAGGGTAGAAAGGCATGACAACGCAATAGAGAATGACCAGGTCGATCGGTTCGTTGTCCTCACATAGGAAAAAGGTGGCTAAACATAACAAAAATGGGACGTAATCCACATATGCTGCCTAGATATTTGTTGCTCTGGGCAACCATACCTCCCTCACCACTGTATGCGTCCGTGGAGGTACATCGTACTGGTGCGCCCAATGTCCGAATGGGTCTCCCATGCTCTTATTGCCACTTTTTTGTTGTTAGTATAACGCCGGCGGTAAAGTCTCAGGCCCAAGATGCGATTATATCCCGATCACGTGACACCTACGTGATTGGGGCACAACCGCATTTCGGGTGCTTAGCAAGATGGATATCATTACATCGAACCATTACATACATACATGTGGGATACAACAATACATACAAGTCACATGAATACAACATCAAAACAAGGCATCCGACTACGGATGCAAGCATGAAAAGCACAACGACATCCATCTGCTATCCCAGGCTGCCGACCCGGAACCTAACCCAAGATTGAAGAAGAAGAAGAAGAAGAAGAAGAAAAAAACTCCAACACAACGATCAATGCTCTCACGTCAAGTCATCGGAAACCTGCACCTGCAACTGTTGTTGTAGTACCTGTGTGCCACGAGGACTCAGCAATCCAATAACCATGGGTAACAAGACTATCAAAGCTTAATAGGTAGGAAGAGGTAAAGTGGTGAGTTTGCAGCAACGGCTAAGCAATATATGGTGGCTAACTTACGAGTACAAGAATAAGATGAGCATCTGCGCAAACGGTCGCAAACTAGTAGTGATCGCTAAAGATCCTGAACTACCTACGAGTCAAGCATAACCCCACCGTGTTCTCTTCTCAAAGAGAAAAGAGACAGTCACGATTACTCACACAGTTGTGTATTTTACTTTGGATCCTCTGTCAAGTTTTCTACAACCGGACATTAACAAATTCCAATCTGCCACATAACCGTGGGCACGGCTTTTGAAAGATCATAACCCTGCAAGGGTGTCCCAACTTAGCCCATCACAAGCTCTCACGATCGGCTGAAGTAATAATAATTATTACCCCTTATCTTAGGGAAATCCGATCAGGCTCGGCATCCCGGTGCACAAGACATTTCGACAATGGTAAAACAAGTCCAGCAAGACCTCCCGGTGTGCCGACACCCTGATAGTAGCCGCGCATATCTCGTCTCAGGCCACGACCGGATGGGACAGCCTACGGGAGCCAATCCTCGAGTTTCCCCGTGGTGGCCCCGCAGTCGGCCCGTTTGGGACCAACACCATCAGCACTGGCCCCCCTGCTATGTAGAAAGAATACCCGGGGACGCGACCCCCTATGCAATTTAATTAATTAATTAAGTTGTTACTATGAGGCAAATTAAAACCAATGTTGGGCCTTGTTGGAGGAGTTTTTTTCAAAGACGAAGTGTCAAGGGGTCCCCATATACCCAACCGTGTAAGGAACGCAAAATCAAGGAACATAATGCCGGTTTATCGGCGCCTAAGGTGGCATGAGTGGAACAAAACACCGAGGAAAAGGCCAAGCCTTCCACCCATCCCAGTATATAGGTGTGTTAATAATAATAATAGATATTGTGATATTCCAAAAGCATCAAGTTCCAGCATGGAACAAACTTCATCTTCACCTGCAACTAACAACGCTATAAGAGGGGCTGAGCAAGCGGGTAACATAGCCAAACAATGGTTTGCTGGGAAGGTTTCAAAGGTTAGAGATTTCATGGCAACAAGGAGAGGGGCTGACATAAATGATGGGTAGCGCGACATATAACGATAGCATCGAGACACTAAGCATGGCAATGATAGTAAAGGTATCCAAGGGTATGGTCATCTTGCCTGAGATCCCGCAAGGAAGAAGAACGGATCCATGAAGAAGACAAAGAAGAAGCCTCGAAGACGAACCACGGGTAGATGAACGAATCCTCACGATCGCAACGGAACAAGCACTAACGAGAAGAAGCAAGCAATACGGTAAACACACAACACAAGAACATGACAATATGCTCAACCAAGTATGATGCAAGACAAGGCTATATAGGATGCAATACATGGCAAGGTAGGAAGCACACAAGAACAACACAAGAACATGACAATATGCTCAACCAAGTAGGATGCAAGACAAGTCTATATAGGATGCAAAACATGGCAAGGTAGGAAGCACAGAAAAACAACACAAGAACATGACAATATGCTCAAGCAAGTATGATGCAAGACAAGTCTATATATGATGCAATACATGGCAAGGTAGGAAGCACAAAAAACAACACAAGTCAACAAGTTTAAATGAGGCCGGAAACTACATATAATAAAACCGGTAAGTCCTCATATGCATAGTTTGAAATTAGTCCAGATCTGAACAAACCTTAAGTTAAAGTTGTTAAACAGCAATTTAACATGCACCATGATGATCTACACGAAATTCTAGTCAAGTTTCACATAAAGTTTGTTTAATTCGGAGCTACGGCCTAGAAGATATGAGCAAAACAAGACAAGCAAAGCAACGGTGCAAGATGCACCCAAACATCAAGCAAACTCACTCCAAACATGAAAACAATATGATATTATGATTCTACGTGCAAAATCACACAAGTTTCACATAAGGCATACTCAAAACGGAGCAATGGGCTAAAAGATACACATGAAACAAGATATAACAACAAGCTGAAGTTAACAGCCACATAGCAACTTTGGAGCAAGGTAAATATATGCTACAGCACCCAAACATGATAAAAAGAAGCATGGATGTGAAGTAGACATAATACTTAACAAGTAGGAACTTAGAACACCCTCAAAAACCTACTGGAACATATTTAACCAAGCATGGCAAGTTGCAATAAAATTATCCAGACATAGCCAAAATCTGGGAAGGCAAAAACATCATCACGATGCTTCCTTCGGAGGCACAAAACAACAAGCATATCAACTCTACTAAGAACATAAAGAGCATGGACATGTAGTAGACATATCCTATAGCAAACAACTCCATTGGAGCATCTCCATAGGAGGCATGAATCAATAGCAACAAGCTCCACCAAATTGAACATGCTGATAAACTCCTGACAGTTATAATTTATAGCAACTTGAGAGCAAGAAATAAATAAGCTAGAGCAGGTCATATGAGCAAATATGGGCATGAATGTATAGACAATATCATGGACAACAAGACATGATCAATGGACACTCCAAAACTAGCATGGATTTGTCTAGGGCATCAAGCAGACATAGCATCAGGATAAGACAGATTCCAGACTTAGCAGTTTTTCACTAAGTATAAAACACCAACAACAACATGGCATGTTTACAAGCATGTTTAAGTCACCTGAAGGCATATCAAGGAAAGTTAAATGCACCACAGCAAAGACCATATAATGGTGCTTCTAAAACATCTAGACATGTGGTATGAAGACAATCACACCAATAACAAAGAGCAAGTGAAATCAGCATCTCATAACAAGTTTCAGCACTTAACAGCCACATGCACTTTTGCAACAGAGATTAACATGGCAATATGGCACCTAACATGAATGCTACAACAACCAACATGTAGAGCACCTCACAATGAACATTTTGACATATCATATGCTTCATTTGGATAAACATGCACCAAGTTATCATATCTCAAACATGGCATCAAATTAACAAGCAACAGCAGTTTATAACAAGTAGCACTCTTGCAACAGATATTAGAGCATCTAGATGAACTCAAACAAGCATGGCACAATGGAACGAAGTGTAGAGCACATCACCACGATCATTTTGATATATCATACACTCAATTTGGACATACACACATCAAGTTACAGCCACATGAACATAGCAACAAAAACTACAAAGAAAAAGGTCTTAGCAGTTTTCTAGAAAAAACGACGGGTGCAAGATAGATATAAGACGCACAGGCAAGGCTTAGGCAGGGCAGCTCACCTAGCTGGGCCTGGGCCCAACCGAGGAGGAGGCGAGGTGGTGAGGCAGTCGGGCCGGTGGCTTGCGGGCCCTCGAGGCCCACGAGGGCGGCGACGGGAGCTGGGCCGGCCCGAGTGGAGGGAGGCGGCCCACGCAGCTGTGGACGGGGCTGCCTAGGCGGAGGGACGCTGGCCGGCGGCGGCTGGCAGGGCCCATGAGGCAGAGGTGGCCTCAGGCCTGGCCAGCAGGGCTGGAGCAGCCACGCGGCTGGGCCGACATGGAGCCCAGGCGGACGGATGCTGCGTCAACGACGGGACGAGCGGCGGATCTTGTCGATGGCATCGCTGGGCTGCTCGCCGGCGTCGGGAACGAGCGACCCGGCCGACGTGCTCGCCAGATCCGGGAGGGTGGAGGCGCTGAGGGTGCTCCGGTGGGCGGAGGTCGACGGCGGCAAGCTTGGAGCGGCGGCGCTGCGAGCACACGGCAGTGGACGGCGGCGGAGGAAGCTTGGCAGCGCGGCGGCGGAGCTGGTGGCCGACGGCGGCGGTGAATCAGGGGGCGCCACGTGGCGGCCCCGCTGAGGTGGCGGCGCAGGATTGGGCGGAGTGAGGTGGAGGGGGCGCTGGACATGTCCGGCGGCGGAGATGGACATGTCCGGCGGCGGAGATGGACATGTCCGGCGCGCGGTGGGAAGAGGGTTAGGGTTCATTTGTGAAAATTTGGGGGGAGACACATATTTATAGGTAGAGGGAGCTAGGAGTGTCCAAATGAGGAGCGGTTCGCGGCCACGCGATCGTGATCGAACGGCCAAGAGCATGGAGGGGTTATAATGGGCTAGGTGGGCTGTGTGAAAAGGGTGCTGGGCCAAAAGAGAAAAGGCTTCCAGCGGTTAACCGTTGGGCTATCAAACGAACTCCGAACGCGGCGAAACTTGAGAGGCGGTCTACCTATGCTATAATAAGACCACACGCCAAGTTTCAACCCATTCCGAGAACGCTTTCCGGCCACTCACAAAATAAATATTCGGAGGCGCCGCGGGCGCGTGCAAGTGTGTCTGGGCTCAGAACGGACAACGGGAAGGACAGGCGAACTCGGACAGATGCAAGTTTTGAAAACATGCTGATGCAATGCACACGACAAGGCAAAGATGCAACACGCAAGCAGATGACATGGCAACGACAACGAATGACTGACTGACACCTGGCGCATCGGTCTCGGGGTGTCACATAAAGTCAACCAATGCTACTGCTAAAGTGATGCCACATTTAACTAATGCTGCACTCAGTCTAATGCCACCGATAAATCTAAGCAATGACATTTAATGTCTCTGGATTATTTCAGGGTTAGCTGTTTATTGTGGATGTATTAAAGATTTTTCAGCTAAGGCATTCTAATGTTGTTGCACAGCCAATATACCAACGATGAAACTTGTTACTACCTTCAGATTTTTTGCACTGTTAATGCTTATAGATTACATACCTCACTTTCATGAGATAAGTCAATTTTTTGTATAGTGTCACCAAAATGCCATGGTGCTGATGTCATTTTATTTTGGTTAAACTGCACAAAAAATTATGAAGACAAGAGGAAAGGTCAAGAGTGGGAACCTCCTCCTTTGGCTATTGTATTGATTCGTTCAATCAAGTTTTTATGTTTGATCAATTATCAAGATTGGGATAGCAATTTTTCAAGTTCACCCGAGTTCAAAATGATATTTACCTTGAAGGTACATGGTTTGCAATTTTTTAATACTGTCATTAGTTAATAATGCTAGTTACCTTCAGACTTTTGTATTTGGTTGAATGATCTTGCACAGCTAGTATACCAATGTTGAAACTTGTTACCTTTACATTTTGTATTGTTAATTCTTATAGAAATCTTCCAGTGCTAGAGCTTATGGAAATCTGTTCAGTAAAACCATTGTACTGTACCCTGTAATAAAATAACTACTCTACTGTTGCACTAGCCACTAAATTAGTGTATATTTGTAGTATTCGAAATTTTGAATGGTGTTGCATTAGCGTATGGACATAAAAGTGTGGCAAGATATCCCAGATATGTGCTCAAGAAAACTACTACCTATTTTTCTAAATACTAGACGTTTGGGTACTTTAAAATGAACCGCGAAAACGTCTTATATTAAGGAACAGAGGGTGTAGAGTTCACTCAAATTATCCCGGTAAAGCTAGTCACACCTTTGTTAAAATTAATGTTCATTATGTTATCGAAGGAGGTCTGTAAGTTTGTCTCTAATGCCTGTCGACTACATACCTAACATCATGATGTAATGTTAAGTCATTTCCTTTTGTACAGTGTCACTGAATTGTCAAGGCGGTGATGGCATTTTATTTTAGTTGAACTGAACAAAATATGCTTAAAAGAAGAGGAAAGGTCAGGAATCGATCATTCTTTCAGAAAGAACTATATATGCCTTTCTGACATCAGCCATTGTTGTCTTATTTATTCCTTCAAACAGGTGGTTAGAAATAGTATTGCTACCTTTTCCCATTAAGAAATTGGAATGCTTATATTTGTAAGTCTATGCTTCAACTAGTGCCACTTTTATAGTAATCACACTTTCAATATCTATGCAAACAGGGATGCTCGATTTTAGTGGAACTGCACAAAAAGTCCAACTGGTTCAACATTAGGAGCATGTTTTCTTCCAAACCTTTATATCCAATTGGTGGAACTATGAGCTGTTCATTAAGAAGGTACATGGTTTGCTACTATCTTGCTACTCTTTTTGTACTGTCATTAGATAGTAATACTAGTGATTTGCATGCGAATTTATTGGCAGGGTGGACCTACATTGGAGGTGCAGGACAGGATTCAATGATTGGATGCTCAATTTCGGTTGTATCGATTTCACCTCTTCCATCACTACGAACATGGATATCCTTGGTCTGATGAAGAATAGGTGCTATATTTCTGCTCTGAACAAGCAAATCAATTCAGTATGAAATTGTCCAGGGCAAAAATGACTGTATCAAATTGTCAAGTGCAAAACATGACAGATGCTAAGCGGAAGAGACATGTTTAAACCGAATATACAAGGTGGGGTATATGTTTACTAGCTGCTTGATATTTGTACAGAAAGAGATGTCTGCACATTGCTATTTGGCAAACACACAAAGTGACCGCAATTTTGGTTGAACTGCACAAGAGAATAGTATAGCCACTGCATGCAGTGCCATTTAAAAATAGACACAGAAAGATTGGATATTCACTTCATCAACTGCATAAAAGTAGTAGTATACTATTTATTGGAAAACACTAGGTGCTTCATTGCTTTGGTTTGATTATACAATGGGCATCATTTTGCCTAAGTTAAAGTTTGTATTCCGAAAATAGTCTCGCCGTGTGATCGAGAGAAGATCAAATCAGATTGCAGTGGATGTTCCTCCATCATGTGTGGTTCATTCTCATGGTTCCAGCTGTTGGTGAAACCACTTACATTTGCAAGAGGAATCGTAGACTTCACAAACAAATTTGTCTTTCAGTCTGTACTGAATGTTGGCCAAGAGAAGCATCCATTAGTAGGAAGAACATATGTTTTTTCTAGATCTTTGCTTTTGGAGCTACATATTTGTATATGATATGTGAATAATTGAGATGCATTAACATGTTGATCTTATGTATGGGAATCGTACTAGTTGGTTTTAGTTGTGGCTGATCTTTGCTTTTGGAGCTACATATTTGTATATGATCTGTGAATCATTGAGATGCATTAATAGTTCCTTATATCTGTTCGCTCAGTGTTTACAAGTTACTGATCGATCACTAGCTAGCCTACTAATGCGCTCCTGGCAGTTTTAGTTGCAACGCAAGATCCGAAGTGCCAGTTTTTTGAATAAAAATGCCTACCTCTGAAGAAACTAACAAGCTGCTCTAAAGAAAATACCATGCGAATCTGAAGAAACTGTCAGCAAAAACGTTCGTAAATGCCTTATCTCCCAGTGAATGTTCATCAGTTAATGCGATCATACACGTACACCATCCGACCTACTCGATCCTACACGTACACTATCCGACCTACTTGATCCTACATGGATAAATAGCGGATCATGCATGTACTACCTCCTTTCCGGTTTGCAGGGCTCAATTCAAAAACCGACCTACTCGATCCTATACAAATAAATAGCGGATCACGCATGTACTACCTCCTTTTCGGTTTGCAGGGCTTAATTCAAAAATCTCACCAACCAAGGTAGATGATGAGTGGTGGAATGATTTTTGACAAGGAGGGAGTACCTCATCTGGATGATTTGAGTTCGCAAATGCCTTATCTCCCAGCTAAATGCCTTATCTCATAGCTAAAGTTCATCAACTAATGCCCTCGGCTGCGACTCGTTGCATGCTACTCCGCGTACTAGCTGCGAGCAATTTTGAGTGCCTGCATGCAGCCGGTCGTAATTAAGGCAGCTAACTCATGCAAAAAAAGATGCGCTTTAATTATTGCGGGCGTTTTAAAACCGTGGAATCATTATTGACAAGGAGGGAGATGATTCGAGTGCACTCGTTTGACCGTCATGTCGGCGTGCGACCCAGCACGGACGGGACGGGACGGCACAGCCAGAATTTCAGTTTCTCTAGTTTTCCACGGCAAACTGGCGCGCTAAGCCATGCCAACTTAATTATGCATTGAATTCTGATGACCGCCATGCTACCTTCCGCCTATAAGTACTGTTTTCCGGCCTTCTATGGTGGCACCGTGACCCAACTCGCCCTATCCTCATAAGCCCCCACCGGCCCGACGTCGGTCTCCACTTATCCTCGCTCTCGCCACGTCCTACATGCCCCCGTCGTCCACGATAGGCGAGGTCGGAGGCGGTCACCGCCGGAACTAGTGTTCGGTTTTTCATCGGAAGGCAGACGGAGGGAGGAGGCATTCTATCGGTATTTAGATGGCAATGCGGAGATCGAGGACTTGTCGGAGCACGACCGTCTCGCGGAGGAGCAGAAGTTTTTGGAGCGCGACCGCTTGGCGGAGGAGCAGCGTATCGCCGATTTGCGCCGCCAGTGGGACATGGAGCAGCAGGACACCGATGCTCTGAGTCGCGAGCAGAGCGCCTGCAACTGGGCCGACTACATGGAGGTCAGCGCCCGGCAAATAGCCCTGGAGGCTGTCGGGCACGCACGCGTTCGTGACGCCGATTTTTACTACCATCTCGTCAAGTGGGTTTCCCGCTTAGAAGACGAAGCTTCGGTGGACCACGCCGGCATGGAAAGAGTCAACGCGCGCGAGCAACGCGCCCTATCGCACCACTGGCAAGTCCGAGGCGAAGCGGAGGACGCCGGTGCCGGCGTTTAGCGTGTACCGCAGACGGCGGCCGGCATCTTCTAGTTAGCTAAGAGTAAGTTAGTACTTGTACGCTACTAGAGTATTAGTGGGAGTAGATAGTTAACTTGGCTATAATGGTTGTCAATGTGGAAGTTCATTACTCTATATGTGGATCAGACCTGTTACTTTGCTCTGAATGTTGAACTTTCCGTTTGAACGTATGGAATGGGCTGTTATTTTTTTAAATGGGTTGTATTTGTCCTCCACGGGTTTAGAGGCTGACTTGTGGGTCTACCAAGTTGAAGCGTACACAATCAGGAGATGATTGCACGTGGAGAGGATGACAGCAGGGACCCGCCAAGGTCATGGCAATACGCAAGCAAGTGCCTCCTTATTTCAAGCCAATAGAAAAAATGGCTCATCCTAATGGATTTCTGACATCTGGGTCCCATGCCATTGTCAACGTAGTCAATAAACGAGAGAATTGCACAACGAGCGGCTGACACCAAACCGGCAATTAGTTTAAAATTTCTTTTTTTCATTTCAAGATTTTAAATTGCATTAATTTTTATACGTGGACAATTTTTTGGATTTTATATTGATATATTTATTTTTTTAATTCAGTTCGAACGTGACTCGAAATTTCGGGATTAGAAACAGATCGGACCGCACCGAAATATGCAAAATTTCATATAATTTTTTAACCGTGGCTACAATATGCGCTGTAATGCTAACAAAAAGAATGTGGGCTCCAAGAAAACCTTAATAATTAGCAAATGGATTGTAAATTATTAGAAATAATGGCAGATGGGTTGTATGATGTTTTCTACATATTTGAGGCTTTTCTAAAAAAAATGTTGACGCACAAGCAGTGACTGTTGGATGTCCATCCAACGGCCGTCCTGCTTCTTCAATCTCTGTTCTTCCTGCTCCAGTCGCTCAAACAAAAACCGGCGGGACTTCCTGCTCTCTCCTCCCCGCGACCGGCTGTGCTGTTGCGCAGGCCTCACCGCCCCACCGTACTCCCATCGCTGGCCTAGCCATCCCTCTACTCACCCACACCTGCTGTTATTCTCCGGCGACGGCAGACGAACCAGTAAACCCTCGTACAGTTGTACTCCCCTCCGCGTGGGAAACAAATGTCGAGTCTTCCCTGGCTCTGTGTCATTCCCTTCCTAGGCCTTGCCGTCGTCCACCGCCCTGGTGCTCTCGGCGCAGCCTGGTCAACATGGTCAACGACCGACATGCATCTGAAGTGAACTGTATGTGGAGAGGCTGACAGCTGGGTCCACGGCCGGACGCAAGGAAATGCCTCCTTATTACGCGCAAAATAATGATTCCTCCACCTGACATCTGGGACCCACTGAAAAGGCCTCTGTATTTCGCGAAAAAAACATTACCATCGCTGACAGCTCGGACCCACTAGCTATATCTTCGCACGGAAGGAAGTGCGTCCTTATTACGCACAAAAAAATGAATACTCCCCCTGCTAGCTGGGAACCAGTATAGTGGCAGGCTGACTTGTGGGCCTACTAAGTTGACGGGGACGGAGGGCTTTGTCAACTTAGTCAATATGCATGATTCTAGCTCCAGTGACCGTACGATGTCCATCCAACGGCCGTACGTAGTGCTTCTTCAACCTCTGGTCTTCTTGCTCCAGACGCCCAAACTAGCGCCGGTCGTGCCTCGTGCTCCTGCCTCCCGTGGCTGGCTGCGATGCGGCGGAGGCCTCACCGCCCCCTACTACTCCCACCACTGGCCAAGCCATCCCTCTACTCACCCACACCCCATGTTATTCCGCGGCGACGGCAGCCTCACACCGCAGCGAACCAGTGAACCCTCATACTCCTCTATGTGCGGGCATCCACTGTCGTGTCTTCCTCGGCTCCACGTCATCCCCTTCCTAGGCCTCGCCGTCGTCCACCTCCCTGGTGCACTCGGCGCGGCATGGTCAACATGGTCAAGGAATGACTTCCATCAGAAGAGTACTGTACGTGGAGAGGCTGACAGCTGGGTCCACGGCAGCCGCAAGGAAGTGCCTCCTTATTACGCGGAAAATAATTATTCCTCCACCTGACAGCAGGGACCCACCGAACTAGCCACCGTATTTGGCGAAAAAAATGTTTCCCCCCTGACTGCCGGGACCCATCGGCGGGCCACCGTATTTCGCTAAAAACGTCCCCCCCCCCGCTGTCAGCTGGGACCCATCGGAAGTGTCGCCTTATTACGCACAAAAAATGAATACTCCCACTGCTAGTTGGGACCCACCTTGGTGGGTAGCTGACTTAAGGGCCTACTAAGTTGACGGGGACGGAGTGCCTTGTCAACTTAGTCAATATGAACAATTCTAGGTCCAATGACCGTACGATGTCTATCCAACGGTCGTAGTGCTTCTTCAACCTCTGGACTTCTTGCTCCAGCCGCCCAAAGCAGCGTCGGTCTTGTCGCATGCTCCTGCCTCCCGTGGCCGGCCGTGCTGCCGCGGAGGCCTCACCGCCCCCTACTATTCCCACCGCTGGCCAGGCCCTGCGATGACGGCAGCCTCACACCGCAGCTGAACCAGTGAACCCTCGTACTCCTCTCCGCGTGGGCATCCACTGCCGCATCTTCCCCGGCTCCGCGTCTTCCCCTTCCTAGGCCTCGCCGTCGTCCACTGCCCTGGTGCTCTCAGCGGGACGTGGTCAACGTGGTCAAGGAACGGCTTCCATCGGTCGTGGACTGTACGTAGAGAGGCTGACAGCTGGGTCCACGGCCGCAGCTAGGAAGTGCCTCCTTATTACGCGCAAAATAATTATTCCTCCACCTGACAGCGGGGACCCACCAGACGGGCCACCGTATTTCGCAAAAAAATGTTTCCCCCTGACTGCTGGGACCCACCAGCTACATCTTCGCATGCAAGGAAGTGCGTCCAGGCAAAAAAATGATTCGCCCCCTGACTACTGGGACCCACCAGCTACATCTTCACACGCAAGGAAGTGCCTGACAGTCGGGACCCACCTGGTCAAAGCGTACGTAGCGTTGTCATTCTGGTCGCGAACGTGTACGTACATACTGGTCGATGTAGAGGCGCGCACGTAGCATGTACACGTACGTACAGCGGCCAGGGTGCAAGAAAGTAAATACGGCCACGTACGTACATACGGGCGGGGTCTCGAACGCCTACTCGCGCGTACGTACGGCCAGGGCTCGTGTACATGGCTGGGTCGGAACGGAGAAACAACGTCGTCGTCGTGTTCATGGGGAGCCAACCGGCTGGGTCGGAACGGAATGCGTCGTCGTGTTCATCAGGAGGGCTTGGACGGAACAGTCGACGGAAACGAGGCATGGCGTACCGTGGAACGGAGGACACGGCCTTGTGTTCGACCGGCCACGTTCGAAACGGGATCCTGTTCATCGGGAGGGATCTGGCGTACCGCAAAATGGAGAAAACAGATATCCTACGGTAGAAATGGGGGTCCTGTTGATCGAGAGGGGTGTGGCGTACCGCAAAACGAAGGAAATGGACTTGTGTTGGAGCGCTATGGTCGAAATAGGGGTCCTGTTCATCGGGAGGGGTGTGGCGTACCGCATAACGGGACTCCACGGGATACTGTTCATCTCCACCGTCGACTCCCACTAGCCTCCACGGGCTACTGTTCATCCACCATCGACCTCCTCCAGCCTCCACCTGCGACTGTTCATCCACAGGCTCCTGTTCATCCAGCCTCCACTGCGCTCTACTCCACCGGCTACTGTTCAACCAGCCCTCTCCACGGGCTGCTGTTCAACCACCCCTCCACGGGCTATTGTTCATCCAGCCCACCATCGTCTACTGTTCATCTTGCCCTCCACGGGGTGGTCTTGTTCATCCTGCCCTCACGGGGTCCTATTCATCCAGCCCCAACCGGCTCGATCGATCGGAGTCCTGTTCATCCAGAGGCAACACCACGGGGTCATGTTCATCCACCCCAATCGGGAACTGTTCATCCAAACCCCCCTAGCAACGCTCACTGTTCATCCAGAGGCCGCATCGATTGGCTTCGGTTAGCAGCAGTAGCAAAGGAATCGCTCGATCGGGTTCAGTTAATAGCCATCGATCGATCGCTCGGGCTCAGTAATGTGTAGCCTGCAATGCAATCGCTCGGGTTGAGTTAGAGCCCAACTCCTCGCTCGGGTTCAGTTAGAGCCCAACGCCTCGCACCCACGCGCGTGCGTGCACGAGAGAAACGCGCATCGCTCGGCCCCGACCACCCACCGTAACCCGGAACACCCCGATATTTTCCTTGCCCTCACTACTACCACGGTTTTTTCCATCATGGACGTCCCAAAGAATGTCATGCAACTGCGTATTCGGCGCGCCCAGGACGAGAAGCCCATGTTCTGTCATGATTTTTTGTCATAGAAGTAGGACCCCATCACATCTATGATGATACCGGGTTTTGTCACAATTATCGTCATAGAAGTGTCATAAGTATGACAGAAAAAAATTCGTTCGGCCCAAAATGTCATGGATGTGTCTTTTTTTGTAGTGCATTGTCCCAGAAGAACCCCTAGAACAAAAGCGCTTCCATCAGAGGGTTATTGCCACCACAAGGAGCCTGAAAAAGCAGAAATGACGGCTTCGAGCCGCACAGGATACGCTCAATGAAAAATGGAACGAAGTGCTGGACGCTAAGCAAAAATATGGTTGTAATCGCGAAACCAAAGGCTATCCTAAGCGTAAACTGCTGCTCGAATTCGACGACGAGGCTACTGCGCCTATACCACCGAAGAATAACACCGCCGACAAACCGTACCGACCACCTCGTGGACGGGATAGAGTGGCTAGCAACGGCGTACACAAGCCGGCACCCCCACCCCGTAAAGGAAAGGAGTATGTGGCTCAGGGTCGGAAACACGATCTGCGTGAGGACCTAAACAAAAAGGCTGGCAAGACCAGATCCATCTATGGATCCAGGGACCGTGCTCTCGCACGGGATAGCGGCTATCAAGCCAATCGTGCCAGTCATATACCAGTTCGAGGTCAATAGCGAACATCACAACCGTCGGACATACGCCACGACATAGCAAAATATAGGGGTGCTGCACACCCACTGTGCTTTGCCGATGAGGTGCTGGATCACGACTTTCCAGGAGGGTTTAAACCCATAAACATCGAGGCGTATGATGGAACGACGGATCCTGCTGTCTGGATAGAAGACTTTATTCTTCACATCCACATAGCTCGCGGAGATGATCTCCACGCCATCAAATACTTACCCCTGAAGCTGAAAGGACCAGCTCGGCACTGGCTAAACAGCCTCCCAGAGAACTCCATTGGAAGTTGGGAAGAACTTGAGGATGCTTTTCGGGCCAATTTTCAAGGGACCTATGTCCGGCCCCCGGATGATGACGATCTAAGTCACATCATCCAACACCCCGAGTAGTCAGCCCGCAAGCTTTGGAATCGGTTTCTCACTAAGAAGAACCAAATCGTCGACTGTCCGGAAGCCGAAGCCTTAGCGGCCTTCAAACACACTGTCCGGGACGAATGGCTAGCTAGACACCTCGGACCGGAAAAGCCGAGGACAATGGCAGCCCTAACTACACACATGACCCATTTTTGCATGGGCGAGGACAGCTGGCTAGCTTGTAGCAGCGCCAATGACCCTAGAACATATGAAGTCAGGGACGGCAATGGAAACCCATGACGTAATAAAAACAAACCTCGAAATAACGTTGGAAGTCAAGATGATACAGCGATGAACGCCGGATTCAGTGGCTCCAGACCCGGTCAACAGAAGAAGCCATTTAAGGGCAACAAAGACAGTCCATCTAGCTTGGATAAAATATTAGATAGGCCCTGCCAGATCCATGGCACCCCAGATAAACCTGCAAACCACACAAACCGTAATTGTTTGGTCTTCTAGCAGGCCGACAAGCTCAACGCCGAACACAAGGGAGAGGGACCTCAGAGCGAAGACGAGGATGAGCCTCACCAGCCGAACCCAGGGGGACAGAAGAAATTCCAACCGGAGATCAAAACAGTGAACATAATCTATGCCACTCATATCCCAAAGAGGGAGTGCAAGCGTGCACTCCGAGATGTCTATGTCGTCGAGCCTGTTGCCCCCAAATTCAACCCATGGTCAGCTTGTCCGATCACCTTCGATCATAGGGATCATCCGACTAGTATCCGCCACGGGGGTTCGGCTGCCCTAGTGCTCGATCTAATAGTCGATGATACCATCTCACTCGAGTCCTGATGGACGGCGGTAGTAGTCTCAATCTGATATACCAGGACACTTTCCGCAAGATGGGGATAGACCCGTCAAGAATCAAGCCAAGCAGCACAACCTTTAAAGGAGTGATACCGGACGTAGAAGCCCACTGCACGGGCTCTTTAACATTGGAGGTCGTATTCGGCTCTCCCGATAACTTTCGAAGCGAAGAGCTAATCTTCGACATAGCTCCGTTCCGAAGTGGCTACCACGCCCTGCTCGGAAGAACAACCTTCACCTGCTTTAATGCAGTCCCGCATTATGCTTATTTAAAGCTCAAAATGCATGGACCACGTGGCGTCATCACGGCAATGGAAATATGGAGCGCTCTCTCCGTACGGAGGAGGACACTGTGGCCTTAGCAGCCACAGTCCAAAACGGCCTTTTCAGGCCGGACAGCCTATCGTTCCTTAAAACTGCGGACACAGCTAAACGTTTCCGGAATACGCCTCAGTGCGGCAGCTCGGATGAACCTGAGCTAGATTAGCAGTTACGCTCCCACCGACTTCCCTATAAGGTGGTAGCATTCGTGCCTCGTGCACACAATTATGCCCTTAAAATTCCTTGGGCGGCGTTGGGGGCACATTGCAGACAAATAGTCCATAGTTCGGCTCGACCCTATGCGGACTCTAAAATTATATTTCAAGGTTCATTAAACGAACCAGCATTGTTTATGGCCACACTGGACTTCTTTTCTTTTCCAGGGTTTTTCTTTCTTTTTTACAGATGGCCATCACACTCCCCCCTTCAAGGACACATTACAAAGGAGAAAACGGCGCAGACGTGCAGCAGGGACCCGCGCTAAGGTTTCTTTTTAGATTAAGACCCCGTGTAAACCTTTTTTATCTTTTCTATTTTATACCTTTCTGGCATATAAAATGTCCAAGGAAGTTATTGGCATTATCTGTAAACATACGGCTCGCCGTACTATAACGGGATATTATAGAAATAGCTTGGTTTATATTAGGTTTGGAGTTTTATTCTCTCACCACCTGTGTTCTCTCCCCATGTCAGATTGCCACATGTGCCTTGATAACAGGGCCCATTACCAGCAGTTGTATCCACCCATGTATATGTTGAAAAGTCCGAACACCTATAGGGAATGTTCAGCGTCCTGGATATTTGCTTTATATGCATCAGTTCCGAATCATGTCTTGGGTCAATAGTTGGGTCGCCCGGCTCATGTGCTTACCCCTACGTTCCCAATTGTTCGGCTAGGGTGTAAAGGGAGCACTACTACGATTGTACTTTCGGCTCGTCCGGTCAAGTACCTCAGTAGAGAAAGCCGAAAACTGACTGTCATGATAGGCGAGAATCTGGTCTGCGATCCGGTGACTTAGTGTTATACTACAATCGATGGAGATCTACCCCGTGTTATACGAAGGGTTGGTTTTTTCCTAGACGCATACAAATGGATACCTTAATTCGGAAATACCATATTCGCACCAGGGGCTAGTACCTAGCCCCACTTGAGAAACTCCTATGGCTAAGTGAAAGCAATAATGCCGCATAGTCTGGTTGCCTGGTTCATTCTGCATACACCTCCTACATGGACCAAGATGTTACATAAAGAGTGTTTATGCATACGACCGAGCACCCCAGTAATATTTACATGGGGGCTGAAGCCGAAGACTGGAAACTTTCACATTTAAATAAACGGTCGTACAGGAGGTGAAAGTCGCTCACATTATAATAGCACAAAAGTTATATACATCGGTTCATAAGCTTAAGTCTTTACAATCGGATACAATTACTCAAGGATAATATCTTTTGAGCGCTATCCTTCTACAAGGCGGGCGCCTTCTATGACGTCCTCGAAGTATCTCTCCGGCTTACGGTGCTCCTTGCCTTCAGGCGGGCTAGCAGTGGCTATGTCCTGCGCCTTCATCTTCGCCCAGTGCACTTTTACACGGGCGAAGGCCATCCGAGCACCCTCTATGCAGGTCGAACGATTCAACGCGTAGACCCGCGGACTTGCTTCGATGAGCCGCTTCACCAATCTGAAGTAGCTACTTGGGATTGGCTCAGCGGACCACAGCCGGACTATCAAGTTCTTCATGGCCGAACCCGCCATGTTGTGCAGCTCGACCAGCTGCTTCATCTGGTCGTTGAGGGGCACCGGATGTTTTGGCGCATAAAACTGCGACCAGAACAACTTCTCCGTGTCGCTCCCCTCCTGGGCTCGGAAGTATTGGGCGGCGGCAGCACTGCTTCTCGGAAGATCAACAAACACACCTGGAGAACTCCATAACCGTGTCAGCCCAAGATACTTCCGCCCTACGAAGATGCTCTGTAAGAGAAAAGTCTTACCAGGTGCTATCTTCGGCGCCTGCTTGATTTCTTCACAGACGTTGCACGACTCACTTCGTGCATCCTGGGCAGCCTTAACTGCCGCATCGATCTCGGATGCTTGTTCCGAAGTCTTCAACTCCAATGCCTCGTAGTTGCGAATAGCATCCTTGAGTTCATCCTCGACTTCGGACACCCGAGCCATGTGTTGTTGGCACGCGGCCTTTTCGGCCTCTAGATCGGCAACCGCTTTGTCAGCGATTGCCTTGCTCGCCTCGGCCTCCTTCTTGGCCTTCACGAGTTCTCCCTTTAGGGTCTCGAGCTCAGCGGCGCCAACTGTTTAATACAGAATATTATAAAGAGTTTATACTCTACTCAATTAATTAGTCTTCTTGACATCTCAATTTTTCAAATCCGCATACCTTGCGTCTCATCTAAACGCTGGTTGACGCGGTTGAGGTCCGCGCTGGCCAACAAAAGCTTCCGATTTACTTCAAAAACTTCTGCATCTCGTGCAGTTGCCGCAACTAGTGAAGCATGTTGAAATACAAGAGCATACAATTTAGCTCTATAATATGCTATACTATGGATACTTTGTCCGATTCTATTCAGAATCACACAAAGCATCAGGAGCTACTGGCTATATATGTGTATATAAAACAAATAAAGTTCCATAAAGAACATTACATTACTTACCTCAAAGCCTGTTAGCAGGCTATTGAAGGCTTCATTCAGTCCGCCTTTGATGGCCTGAATCTTCTTCATCACCGCACCCATCACGGTGCGGTGCTCCTCCACGATGGAAGCACTCTGTAGTGCTCCCTCCAGAGGGTCCGGCGCCACCGGATTGACTCCGGGCGCCGTCGTATCCTCCCCGGCCTTAGGGGTCTGGTCTTCGAACCCCGGAGCCACGCTAGGCTTCGGATCAGTATTCGGTGGGGCCCCGGATTGTTTGGGCCCCGTCTTCGATGTCCATGGGGATTCTTTCCCCATGGTCAGCGGCAGCCGAGGTGTTACCCTCAGTCGCCCTGTCACTTGCCCCGCCCCATCTCCTTGAGCAGAAGATACACGCTGGGAGGATACTTCAGTGTCCCCGCGGGCCACAGATGATGGAGCTCGGACCAGCAGCTCACTCTCTGTCTCTCCAGACGCTAGAGAGTTCCCCTCCAATAAGGAGGCGTGGGGGTGTGCTCAGGGAGGGCTATAGGTCAGCAGGTGAGAAATACTTAGAAAGCATTAAAATGCTAAATAAACAAGGTGCAGCAATTAACATATCTGAACAACTTACGTTTCGGTCGGGGGCTTCTCCCTAGGCTTCACCACAAAGCTATGTTCGGACAAGGAGTCCAAATGAACGTTGAGGTTCAGCCTCCTCCGGGGCGCAGCCTTGCTTGCGTCGGCAGCAGCTGCTCTCTTCTTCCCCCTGCCTTGCGCAGGGACTCTTCTTCTTCGTCATCATCCTCCTCTTCGGAGGAGAGGATGTTGATCTCCTTGGACTTCCCGTCCGTAGGGCGAGGGCCGCCCTCGGCCTCCTTGCTCTTCTTCTTGGACTTCTTGTCCAGCGCCTTGTACGGCGCCGGGACCAGCATCGACGTCAATTGAGGCGTCTCTGGGTCTTCTGGCAAAGGCGCGAGACACTTAATCCAGATTGTCTTCTTCGTCTAGCCCTATGTATCACGCAAAAACTCCAATTCCTATTATTCTTAAAAATAGAAGGGGATATATGTTCGGTAGAATTTTTTAATTACCTCTTGTGCGGTAAACGCAATGTTGTAGCATGCGTCGTCCGTTTCCTTTGGCCACTCCTTCTGGCTCTTGAAGAGATGCTTCGAGATCTCTTTGTGCGTGAAGCCGAAGAGATGCTTCAGGGGCCGGTCTCTATCCGGATCGAACTCCCATAGGGAGGAACCCCGGTGTTCGCAAGGAAGAACGGGTCGGACCAGCATTACCTGAACCACGGTTGTGAGTTGGTAGCCCTTGGAGATCATGCCGGACACACAGCTTTGGAGTGTCGTCGCCTCAGTCTGAGACCCCCAGTTCGGACCCTTACCGGTCCAAGAGGTTAGCCTCTTCGGGGGTCCAGATCTGAAGGCAGGCGTCGCCGCCCATTTGGCGCTGCGGGGCTCAATGATGTAGAACCACTCCTACTGCCAGACCTTGTTCGTCTCCATGAACAACCCCTTTGACCAGGTTGTATTCGGGAGCTTGCTTATCACAGTGCCCCCGCACTCTGCGTGTTGCCCGTCCACCACCTTCAGCTTCATATTGAAGGTCTTGAGCCATAGGCCGAAGTGTGGCGGAACACGGAGGAAAGGTTCACACACCACTATGAAAGCGGAGATGTGAAGAATCGAATTGGGGGCTAGATCATGGAAATCTAGCCCGTAGAAAAACAACAAACCCCGTACAAAGGGGTGAAGCGGAAATCCTAGCCCCCTAACAAAGTGTGAGAGGAACACGACTCTCTCATCCGCCTCAGGGAAGGAACCACCTGGTCCTTGGCGGGGACTCGATGCGCAATGTTGGCAGCGAGATAGCCCGCACTCCGGAGATCCTCTACGGCTTTCTCAGTAACCGTGGAGGCTTCCCACTTGCCCTTGGCGCCAGATCCGGTCAATACTGGGGAAGGAAGTGGTGATTGAGGAACGGTGAACTGCGGGCGCAAGAGATGAGAATGCTAGGGCTAGGGAGATTGGAGAGCTCGAGCTTGAGGAAAGCGTGGGGTGGATGGAAGGGATTGAGGTCCTTTTATAACGCTGCGAATACAGAATGTCCCCTCACTTTAGCTGCAAACCTCGCCGGTTCCCAAAGCGGTCGTGTGTAATGCGTGGTTTGGATGCTCACGTCACATTGATAAGGATCCCCTAATAAGCGGGCACGATCTCTGCATTGATAGGACGTGCCAAGGGGGGTTATGCGTCGAAACGCGAAACTAGGACCAAATAAAATGGTCTGGTGTATTAGTGGGATCGATGCGACGCTTCACCAAAAAGTTGTCAGTAAAGGCACATTATGCATTTTCTTTGAATACCTTGCCGTCGAGGCTAAGGGTTGTACTAACCATGCAGAGCCGAACACAATACACTTTTTATAGAAGATATACTCAGAAGAAGGAACCCGCCTTGCAATGCCGAAGATAATACGGAAGTCGAATTCATCGTCACCGAAGACAGGTTCAGGGGCTACTGAGGGAGTCCTGGATAGAGGGGTCCTCATGTGGCTGGATAACTCATGGTGGGCCAGACTGGTGGGCCGTGAAGATCATTGCTGAAGATCGTCTCTTGTGTCCGAATTGGACTCCTGTATATGTATAATGGCAGGTTTTAGGTTCGGGTGTAATCTTTCCTTCCTCCGCAAGATGGTTATGTACAAACCCTAGGGCCCTCCAGTACATATATAAACTGGAGGGTTTAGGCCGTAGAGGCTAAGGTAGAAAAGAAACAACATAATCATAGGCTAGACTTCTAGGGTTTAGCCATTACGATCTCGAGGTAGATCAACTTTTGTAATCATATTCATCAAGATCAATCTAGCAGGAAGTAGGGTATTACCTCGATCGAGAGGGCCTGAACCTGGGTAAACATCGTGTCCCCAGTCTCCTGTTACCATCGATCCGCAGATGCATAGTTTGGGACCCCCTAACCGAGATCCGCCAGTTTTGACACCGATAACGACCACGACACAACGATGGTGATCAAGGTGTCAAGCCGGTGACGATGGAGATCATGACGATGCTTTGGAGATGGAGATCCAAAGCACAAGATGATGATGGCCATATCATGTCACATATTTTTAATTGCATGTGATGTTTATATTTTATGTGTGTTATTTTGCAAAGTACGGCGGTAGCATTATAAGATGATCCATTCACTAAATTTCAAGATAATACTGTTCTCCCCGAGTATGCACCGTTGCTATAGTTCGTTGTTTCAAGACACCACGTGATGATCAGGTGTGATAGACTCTACGTTCACATACAACGGGTGTAAGACAGTTTTACACATACGGAATACTTGGGTTAAACATGACGAGCCTAGCATGTACAGACATGGCCTCGGAACACTGGAGACCGAAAGGTCGAACATGAGTCATATAGTAGATATGATCAACATAGATATGTTCACCATTGATGACTACTCCATCTCACGTGATGATCTGACATGGTTTAGTTGATTCGGATCATGTATCACTTAGATAACCTCAGGGATGTTGATTTAAGTGGGAGTTCATTAGTAATTTTATCAACTAAACTTAATTTATCATGAACTTAGTCCTAATAGTATTTGCATATCTATGTTGTAGATCAATGGCCCGTGCTACCATTCCCTTGAATTTTAATGTGTTCCTAGAGAAAGCTAAGTTGAAAGATGATGGTAGCAACTACACGGACTGGGTTCGTAACTTGAGGATTATCTCCATTGTTGTACAGAAGAATTATGTCCATGATGCATCGCTAGGTGACGCACCTGTTGCAGGAGCTGAAGTGGATGTTATGAACGTCTGGCAAGCTCGATCTGATGACTACTCTATAGTTCAGTGTGTCATGCTTTATGGCTTAGAACCAGGACTTCAAAGACGTTTTGAACGTCATGGAGCATATGAGATGTTCCAGGAGCTGAAGTTGATATTTCAAGCTAATGCCTGGGTTGAAAGATATGAAGTCTCCAACAAGTTCTATAGCTGCAAGATGGAGGAGAATAGTTCTGTCAGTGAACACATACTCTAAATGTATGGGTATCATAACCACTTGAATCAGTTGGGAATTTCCCTTCCATCCGAGAGTGTTATTCACAGAATTCTTCAATCACTGCCACCAAGCTACAAAGTCTTCGTGCTGAACTATAATCTGCAAGGGACGGGTAAGACAATTCTTGAGCTCTTTGCGATGCTGAAATTGGCGGAGGTAGAAATCAAGAAGGAGCATCAAGTGTTGATGGTTAACAAGACCACTAGTTTCAAGAAAAAGGGCAAAGGAAAGAAAGGGGACTGCAAGAAGAACGGAAAACAGGTTGACGCTCCCACAAAGAAACCCAAAGCTGGTCCTAAGCCTGAAACTAAGTGCTTCTAGTGCAAAGGGAGTGGTCACTGGAAGCGGAACTGCATCAAGTATTTAGCGGATAAGGAGGATGGAAAAGTGAACAAAGGTATATTTGATATACATGTTATTGATGTGTTCCTTACTAGTGCTCGTAGCAGCGCCTGCGTATTTGATACTGGTTCGGTTTCTCATATTTGTAACTCGAAACAGGAGATGCGGATTAAACGAAGATTGGCTAAGGACGAGGTGACGATGCACGTCGGGAATGGTTGCAAGGTCTGTGTGATCGTTGTCGGCACGCTACCTCTACATCTACCTTGGGGTTAGTTTTAGACATGAATAATTGTCATTTTGTGCATGCGTTGAGCATGAACATTATATCTGGATCTTGTTTAATGCGAGATGGTTATTCATTTAAGTCGAAGAATAATGGTTGTTCTATTTATATGAGTAATATCTTTTATGGTCATGCACCCTTGAGGAATGGTCTATTATTGTTGAATCTTGATTGTAGTAAGACACATATTCATAATATTGATGCCAAAAGATGCAAACTTGATAATGATAGTGCAACATACTTGTGGCACTGCCGTTTAGGTCATATTGGTGTAACGCACATGAAAAAACTCCATGGTGATGGACTTTTGGAATCACTTGATTATGAATCATTTTATACTTAGGAACCATGCCTCATGGGCAAGATGAAAAAAACTCTGTTCTTCAGAACAATGGAGCGAGCTAATGACTTATTTGAAATAATGCATACTGATGTATGCGGTCCGATGAGTGTTGAAGCACGCGGCTGGTATTGTTATTTTCTCACCTTCATAGATGATTTGAGTAGATATGGGTATATCTACTTAATGAAACACAACTCTGAAACATTTGCAAAGTTCAAAGAATTTCTGAGTGAAGTAGAGAATCATCGTAGCAAGAAAATTAAGTTTCTACGATCCGATCACGGAGGCGAATATTTGAGTTATGAGTTTGGCCTTCATTTGAAACAATGTGGAATAGTTTCACAGCTAACTCCACTTGGAACACCATAGCGTAATGGTGTGTTCGAACGTCGTAACCGTACTCTATTGGATATGGTGCGTTCTATGATGTCTCTTACTAATTTGCCTTTATCATTTTGGGGTTATGCATTAGAGATAGCTTCATTCACATTAAATAGGGCACCGTCTAAATCCATTGAGACGACACTTTACGAACTATGGTTTGGCAAGAAACCAAAGATGTCGTTTCTTAAAGTCTGGGGTTGCGATGCTAATGTGAAAAATCTTTAGCCTGATAAGCTCGAACCCAAATCGGAGAAGTGCGTCTTCATAGGATACCCAAAAGAAACTACTGGGTACACCTTCTACAACAAATCTGAAGGCAAGACTTTTGTTGCTAAAAATGGGTCCTTTCTAGAGGAGTTTCTCTCGAAAGAAGTGAGTGGGAGGAAGGTAGAACTTGATGAGGTAATTGTACCTTGACTCGAATTGGAAAGTAGATCATCAGAGAAAACCGTTCCCGTGATGCCTACACCAACTAGAGAAGAGGCTAATGACAATGTTCATGAAACTTTGGATCAAGTTACTACCGAACCTCGAAGGTCGACCAGAACACGTACCGCACCAGAGTGGTGATGTCTACTACACAACCTTCTTCTTGTAGACGTTGTTGGGCCTCCAAGTGCAGAGGTTTGTAGGACAGTAGCAAATTTCCCTCAAGTGGATGACCTAAGGTTTATCAATCCATGGGAGGCGCAGGATGAAGATGGTCTCTCTCAAACAACCCTGCAACCAAATAACAAAGAGTCTCTTGTGTCCCCAACACACCCAATACAATGGCAAACTGTATAGGTGCACTAGTTCGGCGAAGAGATGGTGATACAAGTGCAATATGGATGGTAGATATAGGTTTTTGTAATCTGAAAATATAAAAACAGCAAGGTAGCAAGTGGTAAAAGTGAGCATAAACGATGTTGCAATGATAGGAAACAAGGCCTAGGGTTCATACTTTCACTAGTGCGAGTTCTCTCAACAAGGATAACATAATTGGATCATATTACTAGCCCTCAACATGCAACAAAAAGTCACTCCAAAGTCACTAATAGCAGAGAAGAAACGAAGAGATTATGGTAGGGTACGAAACCACCTCAAAGTTATCCTTTCCGATCGATCTATTCAAGAGTCTGTAGTAAAATAACACGAAGCTATTCTTTCCGTTCAATATATCCTAGAGTTCATACTAGAATAACACCTTAAGATACAAATCAACCAAAACCCTAATGTCACCTAGATACTCCATTGTCACCACAAGTATCCGTGGGCATGATTATACGATATGCCTCACACAATCTCAGATTCATCTATTCAACCAACACAAAGAACTTCAAAGAGTGCCCCAAAGTTTCTATCGGAGCGTCAAGACGAAAACGTGTGCCAAACCCTATGCATAGATTCCCAAGGTCACGGAACCTGCAAGTTAATCACCAAAACATACATCAACTGAATCAATAGAATACCCCTTTGTCACCACGGGTATCCCACGCAGGACATACATCAAGTGTTCTCAAATCCTTAAAGACTCAATCCGATAAGATAACTTCAAAGGGAAAACCCAATTCATCACAAGAGAGTAGAGGGGGAGAAACATCATAAGATCCAACTATAATAGCAAAGCTCGCGATACATCAAGATCGTGCCATCTCAAGAACAAGAGAGAGAGAGAGAGAGAGAGAGAGAGAGAGAGAGAGAGAGAGAGAGAGAGAGATCAAACACATAGCTACTGGTACATACCCTCAGCCCCAAGGTGAACTACTCCCTCCTCGTCATGGAGAGCGCCGGGATGATGAAGATGGCCACCGGAGAGGGATTCCCCCCTCCGGCAGGGTGCCAGAACGGGTCTAGATTGGTTTTCGGTGGCAACAGAGGCTTTCGGCGGCGGAACTCCCGATCTAGGTTACTTTCCGGAGGTTTCAGTATTTATAGGATTTTTCGGTGTAGGGCACAAGTCAGGGGGGTCTCCGGGATGTCCACGAGATAGGGGGCGCGCCTAGGGGGAGTGGGACCGCCCCTCACCCTCGTGGGCAGCCCGTGACTCTCCTGGCCCAACTCTTTTACTTCGGGGGCTTCTTTTGGTCCAGAAAAAATCATCAAAAATTGGCACGTCAATTGGACTCCGTTTGGTATTCCTTTTCTGTAAAACTCAAAAACAAGGAAAAAACAGAAACTGGCACTGGGCTCTGGGTTAATAGGTTAGTCCCAAAAATCATATAAAATTGTACATAAAAGCCCATAAAACATCCTAGAAGGATAATATAATAGCATGGAACAATCAAAATTATAGATACGTTGGAGACGTATCAAGTGGTACGGTAACCCTGTCCTGGAAGTCATGTTGTTAGACAACGGTGAACCTTCGAATTATGAAGAAGCAATGATGAGCCTAGATTCCGATAAATGGCTTGAAGCCATGAAATCTGAGATAGGATCCATGTATGAGAACAAAGTGTGGACTTTGGTGGACTTGCCCGATGATCGGCAAGCCATTGAGAATAAATGGATCTTCAAGAGGAAGACAGACGCTGATGGTAATATCACTGTCTATAAAGCTCGACTTATTGCAAAAGGTTTTTGACAAGTTAAAGGAGTTGACTACGCTAAGACTTTCTCACCCGTAGAGATGCTAAGTTTGTACGAATCATGTTAGCAATTGCCACATTTTACGATTATGAAATTTGGCAAATGGATGTCAAAACTGCATTCCTTAATGGATTTCTGAAAGAAGAGTTGTATATGATGCAACCAGAAGGTTTTGTCGATCCTAAACGTGCTAACAAAGTGTGCAAGCTCCAGCAATCCATCTATGGACTGGTGCAAGCATCTCAGAGTTGGAATATACGCTTTGATGAGGTGATCAAAGCATATGGTTTTATACAGACTTACGGTGAAGCCTGTATTTACAAGAAACTGAGTGGGAGCTCTGTAGCATTTCTGATATTATATGTGGATGACATATTATTGATTGGAAATGATGTAGAATTTCCGAATAGCATAAAAGGATACTTGAATAAGAATTTTTCAATGAAAGACCTCGATGAAGCTGCTTATATATTGGGCATCAAGATCTATAGAGATAGATCAAGACGTTTAACAGGACTTTCACAAAGCACATACCTTGACAAAGTTTTGAAGAAGTTCAAAATGGATCAATCAAAGAAAGGGTTCTTGCCTGTGTTACAAGGTGTGAAATTGAGTTAGACACAATGCCCGACCATTGCAGAAGATAGAGAAAAAATGAAAGTCATTCCCTATGCCTCAACCATAGGTTCTATCATGTATGCTATGTTGTGTACCAGACCTGATGTGTGCCTTGACATAAGTTTGGAAGGGAGGTACCAAAGTAATCCAGGAGTGGATCACTGGAAAGCGGTCAAGGACATCCTGAACTACCTGCAAAGGACAAAGGATATGTTTCTCGTTTATGGAGGTGACGAAGAGTCGTCGTAAAGGGTTACTTTGATGCTAGCTTCGACACCGATCCGGATGACTCTAAGTCACAGACCGGATACATATTATTTTGAATGGTGGAGCTATCAGTTGGTGCAGTTCTAAGCAGAGCATCGTGGCGGGATCTACGTGTGAAGCAGAGTACATAGATGCTTCGGAAGCAGCACATGAAGGAGTCTGGATGAAGGAGTTCATATCCGATCTAGGTGTAATACCTAGTGCATCGGGTTCAATGACAATCTTTTGTGACAATACTGGTGCAATTGCTTTGGCGAAGGAATCCAGATTTCACAAGAGAACAAAACACATCAAGACACGCTTCAACTCC
Source organism: Secale cereale (assembly GCA_902687465.1). Classification (NCBI taxonomy): domain Eukaryota; kingdom Viridiplantae; phylum Streptophyta; class Magnoliopsida; order Poales; family Poaceae; genus Secale; species Secale cereale. Next base: position 257,097,393 of record LR738711.1, on the reverse strand, counting down.
ATTCCTGAATTGGTCAAGGACAGAGACATAGAAAATTGCAAAGTAAATACGGATCTGAATGTTGCAGACCCGTTGACTAAGCATTTTCCATGAGCAAAACTTGATCAACACCAAGACTCCATGGGTGTTAGATTCATTACAATGTCATCTAGATTATTGACACTAGTGCAAGTGAGAGACTGATGGAAATATGCCCTATAGGCAATAATAAAGTTGTTATTATTTTATGTTTCCTTATTCATGATAAAGGTTAATTATTCATGCTAGAATTGTATTGACTGGAAACCTAAATACATGTGTGAATACATAAGCAAATACCGTGTCCCTAGTAAGCCTCTACTAGACTAGCTCGTTAATCAAAGATGGTTAAGGATTCCTAACCATTGACATGATTTTTCATTTGATAGCAGGATCACATCATTGTGAGAATGATATCATGGACAAGACCCATCCGTTAGCTTAGCATTTGACCATACAGTTTATTGCTACTTCTTTCATGTATGTCAAATACATATTCCTATGACTACGAGATCATGCAACTCCTGGATTCTGGAGGAGTGCCTTGTGTGCTATCAAACGTCACAATGTAACTGGGTGATTATAAAGATGCTCTACAGGTATCTCCGAATGTGTCTTGTTGGGTTGGCGTGAATCGAGATTAGGATTTGTCACTCTGAGTATCGGAGAGGTATCTCTAGGCCCTCTCGATAATACACATCATAATAAGACTTGCAGGAAAATGACTAATGTGTTAGTCACAGAATGATGTATTACGGAATGATTAAAAAGACTTTCCAGTAACGAGATTGAACTAGGTATGAAGATACCTCAGATCGAATCTCGTGCAAGTAACATACCGACAGACAAAGGGAATTTGTGTATGTTGTCATAACGGTTCGACCGATAAAGATCTTCGTAGAATATGTAGGAAACAATATGGGCATCTAGGTTCCACTATTGGTTATTGACCGGAGAGGTGTCTCGGTCATGTCTACATAGTTCTCGAACCCGTAGGGTCCACACGCTTAACGTTCCTTGACGATATTGTATTATATGAGTTTTGTGATTTGGTGACCGAATGTTGTTCGGAGGCCCGGATGAGATCCCAGACATGACGAGGAGTCTCGAAGTGTCGATAGGTAAAGACTGATGTTTCCTATATATATATATATATATATATATATATATATATATATATATATATATATATATATATATAGGATGATGGTATTCGGACACCGGAAGTGTTTCGGAGGACATTGGGTACTCATCGGGTCACTTAAAGGAGTTCCGGGCACCCCCGTCAAAAGATATGGGCCTTATGGGCCAAGAGGGGAAACACACCAGCCACGTGGGGATGGTGCGCCCCCCATATGGGCCGGCCTAATGAGGATAAGGGAAGGGTAGAAGGGAAAGAAAGGCGAGGAATAGGATTCACACTTCCTTCCCTCAACCCCCCCCCCCCTCCTCTTTCCTTCCCTCTCACACATATATGGCAGGTGGGCGCAGGGCAAGGCATTCCCTAGGGGCCGGCGGCCAGCCCTAGGGCGCGCCCTGGACTCTTCCCTCCCCCTCCCATCTATATATACGAGGGAGAGGGGGCGCCTAGAATGCACAACATCAATTGTTAGCCGTGTGCGGAGCCCCCTTCCATCGTTTACACCCCGGTCATATTTTCGTAGTGCTTAGGCGAAGCCCTTCAGAGATCACTTCACCATCGCCGTCACAATGTCGTCGTGTTGAGGGAACTCATCTACTACCTCGATGTCTTGCTTGATCAAGAATACGAGGGACGTCACCGAGCTGAACATGTGCAGAACGCAGAGGTGTCGTGCGTTTGGTACTTGATTGGTTGAAGCGCGAAGAAGTTCGACTACATCAACCGCGTTGTGAAATGCTTCCGCTTATGGTCTACGAGGGTACGTAGACACACTCTCCCCCTCATTGCTATGCATCTCCATGGATAGATTATTGCGTGTGCGTAGAATTTTTTTGTTTTCCATGCAACATTTCCCAACATTAACTACTTCGTACTTCCGCACAATCAGCAGAACATAGCAGTTGCCACAATTTACCCACTGATTTCTTGGAGTGCCGAGGAAAGCCTGCTACTTGTTAAAGCAACATGGTAAGAAGTTTCAGTTTTCATACTAATGCACCTCAATTTGTAAGGTTAGAACAATGTCAGTTTGCTTTATGTTGGTTTTCAAATTTCTCCATATTCCTTTCTTACAGACCATGCTTTCAAGCAAATCTAATTATCTAGGTAGTATGGACAACATGCAAATTATGTAACTATTTGGGGAGTACTCATGCTCTGCTATTGAGAGAAAGAACTATTTTATACACCCATCCTATTTGTTATCTATAATGATGGACATTTTCCTCTCTTGTCATCTTCTTTGCTCCAGTTGTGCTACTACTTTGTTGCATGCCAGTTGGACCGAAATTTTCTTGCTATGATGAGTCATGGTAGTAGGTTGCTATGGCAAAAAACTGGTAAGCCCCCTAAGAGATGAAAAGTGAAAAAAGTCCCATCATGGCTACCATGTTTTATCTTAAAATTTTGGCTTCTATTTTGTTTCTAACCTATATCTCTACATGGTTACTTTCTCCAAACATGCTTTACCGGCAGTATTGGTCAACTGGCTTGAACACAGCTCACATGAGTCACCGCCAAACACTGCTAGAAAAAGATCCTATAGGCAAGCACCTAATAGCAGCGCAGGGTAAAGGGAACGCGCTGCTGATAAGTAGTAGTAGCACTGGTTAAAACACCAAGTTGCAGGTAAGTTACAGATGTGGCGAGTGATTCATGACCCATGCTACTGCTAAGTGGTCCCCATAGTGTACACCCTGAGGACAGGCCACAATAACAACATTGGGTCCAAAACATGTGTTACAGCTAAGAGGGTAGTATCAACGCGGGCCCTACGACCGGCGTTGTTTCCATGGTTACGCGGGGAAAGCTGGTGGGACCCACTTAGTAGCAGTGTGGCTCGCTCGCCCATCGCTATCAACTAATGCGCTTAGTAGTAGCGTGGCTCGCTTGCCCAGCACTACAATGAATGGCCTTAGTAGTAGTGCGGGCGCGTGCCTCGCTTTACTACTAAGCCCAACATCTCTTATCCTCTCCATGCCCGTTCCTCACTCTTGCTCTCTGTCGCTCGTGCTCCCACCGCAGTTGTCGCCCATCGTCGCCCCCTCCCCCCTCCTTCCTCCTCCCTCCGCTTCCACCCTCCTCCCTCCGCTCCCTCC